>OZ020509.1:131420291-132020291 GCA_963971375.1 Platycheirus rosarum | reverse complement strand
CTCGCCTTAGGTGGCACGCTAGAGTGGAGGACGACCTCAACCAACTTGGAATGCGAAACTGGAGGCAGCTAACCAAAGACCGAGCTGGCTGGAGAGGCATGTAGGTCTTTATGGCAGCTGTCACTTGATTTTGCTCAATTTGGTGGCATTTCAACATGAATAAACTGACAACATTCGCCGCGTTATGGCTGACATACAGCATTTGCTGCAAAAAGTGGTCGAAAATTGGGCTAATTCCAGCCAACCGTGGTGACCACTTGCCCAAAATCGTTTTTAAAACATAATGGCAAACCCTTACTTTTAAAGGGTTTTTCAATAAGAGCGCTACAAAAGTTTTTTTTAAATAAAACAAAAACATTGGATATCAAGGAATTTCTTTACTTCTGTGAAAGTACGTTCGATGCCATTATGTATGGAACTCGATTTCTTTTGCACGCTTGCAGAAGTCCAGGCGCTGAACCCAATTTTCGACGGTTTTCAAGCATAATTCGGCCGATACTGCTGCAATTTCACGTTCGATATTCGTAAGAAGTTCATCAATCGTCGCTGGCTTGTTGGCATAGACCATAGACTTGACGTAGCCCCACAGGAAATAGTCTAACGGCGTCAAATCTCACGGCGGCCAAGCGACTGGACCATAAACCACACCAAACCGTAATTTTTTCGGGATGAAATGATGACTCATGGAGTACGTGTGGATTGCTGCTTGACCAATACGGCATATTTTGTTTATTGACGAAGCCATTCAGCCAGAAATGAGCCTCATCGCTGAAGATGATTTTTTGATGAAAATCCGAATCATTTTCAAGTTGTTGCTCAGCCCAATTCACGAATATACGACGCTTCTAGTGGTCAAGCGGCTTCAGTTCTTGCGTCAATTTAATCTTGTAAGGATGTAGGCCAAGATCTTTTCGCAAAATTCGCCACAACGACGTCACAGAGATGCCCAACGCTTGAGAACGACGTATGAGAGACACATTTGG
Organism: Platycheirus rosarum; assembly: GCA_963971375.1. NCBI lineage: Eukaryota > Metazoa > Arthropoda > Insecta > Diptera > Syrphidae > Platycheirus > Platycheirus rosarum. The sequence continues at coordinate 132,019,308 of OZ020509.1, read as the reverse complement.
GCTTTCTGCAACTGAAGCCTCAGCGGCAGCAATATTCTAGACACTACGGGCACTTCTTTGTCTCACTGGCAGGGGAATATTTTGTACTGTGCCTGTGGATTCAAATTTTTCCACTAGATGGCCAATTGTTGATCTGCTAGGACGATTATGACGACCATAAATTGAACGTAGCGCTCTTAACGTTGAGGCCACTGACTCCGAATTTCGGTAGTAAATTTTAATAATTTTGACTCGTTGTTGGCTCGTATATCTTTCCATCATGAAATGTTAAACTGTATTGTAGAGAAATGTCAAAAGAGCGGCAAGAAATATGGCGTCATTTGCTGTCCCTGTTGCTCTACTTTTGTAGCGTCCCTGTTGAAAAACCCTTTAATAAACCTGCGCTTTTGCGTACAATACCTATTTTGAGTTATATTTATCGAATTACGAAACGGGCTAAGCGGGATTAAACGGGATTTTAAAAGGCGGGCTTTGCAGACACGGGATTGTATTTAAGCGGGATTATGGAAAGCGGGATTTTCAAAAAACAGTATTTTCGAAACGGGAGTATAAACATTTTTTTTTCGGGATTAAAAAAAACGGGATTTTGAAATACAGGCTCCCGTCACGCTCCCGTTTTTCAGGAAATTATAATTAACTTTCCTAAAAAACATTGTATCTTATAAATTAAAAATAAATAAAAGACATTTCAAGGCTTTTGTTTTAAATATTTTGGATTTCTGTCAAATTTTGTATTTGAGAAGATCCGGATAGCGTAAATTATTCTGCATATCAAAATTTTTAATTACTTTTTTTTATAATTAAAATTAATTTTTTTTTGGAAAATCAATATTTCTAAGACTAATAAAAAAAATAATTTAAAATTTTATATTAGCATTTATATTTATAAACTCTAAAAAATTGCATACCACAATTTCAAAAAGATTTGTTTCAAAAAACTAAAAATATCAAAATCCGTTCTACAATTTTCGAAATACTTTTTTCATACACTCGTTATTATACAATGCGTGTTATGGCATACTCCATTTTTACTAAAAATCGTTAAGGGTAGTGGTTTGGACACTATTTATAAGTTCAGAACGTGTTATTTTTGTACGTACATAAATGTTACTTGTTTCGATCAAAGATCTCTTGCCTTCCAATATGATTAAGCACATAAGCGCAAGTACGTGCGACCCAGTCGTGCCCCTTTTTTTTACAAGGATTCTATTATTTAAGTGGCTGTTTACACATGCATACATAAAACCATTTCATTTCAAAAGCTATTGTTATACTCAGCGCTGGAAGTATATGCATCAAATCAACTTAATGGATTTAAGTGATAACACTTTTTTATGGCCTTGGTTTGGTTAAATAACGTTGGTTGGTTGGGTCAATAAAAGGTTAAAACCGTATTACAATAAATTTACAAAGTTACAGCATTTGGCGCGTTTGTCATACTAACTAACAAATTTATTGAAAAGAGGCTTTCTAGAAGTGAGAAGTTTGAATTCTATGAAAACGAACATAGCAGCTGGCAGCAAATGCAAAGCGCCTGGTACTAGCTAGTACCATAATTAAGTTAATAAAAAAAATTATGTTATTTTTAATATTTAACGTTTATTAAAAAAAAATAAAACGAAATTAAAAAAGTCGCAATATAACTTATGTCAAGAGGTACAGGACACACTTTTCCGTTTTACATTGAACTATTTTTAACAGCATTTGCCCATATATTTCATTAAAAACTCAAATAAATATAATTTTATTATCATATCTGCCACACTTTTCCACGTAGCTAGATTATTTAACATACAACTTCAAAGTCAAGTCCTCATCCTCATGACAATAGATAGTTTCCTTTTTTCATGTTCTGTGGTTCATCCTTAAATGTAAATCTTTTGAAAGACCGAATCCCGGGCGCAGTGCTGGAACTGCTTTGATCACATTTTAATGATGATGACCATTATTGTTGCATCGATTTTGTGTGCTTCCTTTAAATTTTTTTTCTCCTCGTTGCTCGTTCTTCCAGCCCACCGTGTGTCCCCGTGTCGCGTCTTTGCGTAGGATCGACGCTAAACAACAAGTCGAAAAGACCAGCGAACATTAAGATGATGGAGTAGAGAATAATACCGGTCCTTAAGAGGCTTGTATCCATAGCACCTTTGTCGGCCGAAGGAACGCGAACCGGAAAGTCTTGAGTGAGTGCGCTTCCCCAACCCAAGCCAAGCTTATATGACTCTCTGCGCGTTAGCAAGTTCGTTCGTCATCAATGGCAATGGACATCTTGGTCATTAGTTGGTTCCTTGGCGGGTATGAGGATTGAGAGGAGTCTGAGTGTAAACGTATAGTGAGCGCCATCTCGTTTAATCTACCTTTCGAGGCGTGGCTACAGTATTTTATATGTTGCGATCAAAGGATGCCGCCACTTTGTAGAACACCGACACTCTGTTAAAAAATGCTTCTCAATCCTCATATATAAAGTTCACGTTTGTTTTGTTTCTGTTTTATTTTGAAAAATTAAGTGGAGGAAGGCAAAATAAGGAGTTAATCGTTGAATGTGTTTGTGGGAATACAGTGATGCATTTAAGCCCATTGATGATGATTTGTTTGTGTTATTCATGTTGCATGAATATTCAGATTGTCTCAGCCGATGAAGTCAGTGAATAGTGCAGCACATTTTGTAGGAAATTATTTGATTCTTGAGTTAAGGAATTTTGGCAAGGAAAACTCCTAATTTAAATAAATATCTATTGAAAAAAAATCCCCTGAAGAAGTGATACTCCAAACCGCATTTACTTGACTGAAATAATATTTGTTTACTTTGAAACCGAACGAACTAATACAGTTTAAGTTTAAACTCTTATTCGTAAGACCTTGGTTTACGTCTAAACTGTGAAACTCATTAAAGATTTATTGTGATGAATTTAAAACATAGAAAAATGCATCCTCGCTATAGTTTATTGCATCACAAGCTAACAATAGTTTTCTTATATTTTTTAAACACCTAAAAACATATCAGAAACATGATTTTTGTTGGTTTAATTTTGAATATGATATAAACAACTGCACACAAAATTTTAAGCAGCACTTTTTTTTATTTTTGTTGAATGTGCTTCGTGAAAAACTACAATTTTTAACAACCGTCTTTCCAAAGTACTCCAAATTTTTATCATTTTTCGCCTTTCAATTCCTTACTCATCATCATAAGACGATTTGATATAAAAATTTACGGAGCAGGGATATTATTTTTAATAATGCGAGGATGTTGTGTTTCATGATTCCATGTTTTCTTTTGGAAGCGTTACGCATATATTAATGATCGATATTTTTGGTCGAAAAACCGGAGCACTTAACATCCAAAACATGGCACCTCAGGCGATATTATTATTTATATGTTGTTTTAAAAATGTTTTTGCCAATTAATGGCCGTTTTAATCAATTAACGGTAAATGGTTAATCGTTTTAAGTGTATAACATTAAAATTATTTATTATTTGTAATTTTGTTGGTCTACACCGAAGAAAATGAGAATATGGGATGATAAGAGTATATTTTTTCATATATTATAGAGATTTTTTTTTTAATAATTATATATGTATATAAAAGGGATTTTGACTACCCTTATAATGTTGGTTTGGCATCACAGCGGGGGCGCTAGGAAAGTAGGGAAGGGAGTTAAAGGAGATATCGATACACATTTGTTTTAAAGTTCTGTAAGTCATAATTGGTGGAGGAAGGTGGAACAGAATCTGGCAACGCATTCCACATTCGCGTGGTACGACTAAAGAAAGAATCCCTGTACTTGACAGTACGTCCGAAGTTGGGCTCAATGGTCAATTTATGGGCATTCCTAGCGGTGCGAGTATTACGGTTGAATCTTTTCAGGGGAGGAATGCAACTGGCTATTTCGCTAGAGCATTTTTTGCAGTAATAGCGATAAAATAACGAAAGACACGAAACATTACGGCGGTGCTCAAGAGATGTGAATGTTTCTGTTATTGTTCAGTCGCCAATCATTTTCAAAGCTTTTTTTTTAATTCTGTCTAGAAAACTCAAGTGGGTTATAGGAGCACCTGCCCATATATGGGAATTATACTCGAGTTTTGGGCGAATATATGCTTTATAGATTGTAGGCAGATCAGTCGGTGTGAAAAATGTCTTGCATCTTCAAAGGAAACCTAGACATCTCGCAGCGGTCATTCCAAAGAAGGTGGTCGGTAATGCACAAACCGAGAACTGATAGGTGTTCGGTTTCTTCGATGCAATTGCCCCCCATGGATAGTGGCATTGGGGGTATGTTTCGCTTTAACGACAAAAGACAATATTGAGAAACGAATATGAAAAACTGAGAGTACTGTCTCTTATTGTTTCAGATGATAAGTCGTTGATAAATATAAGGAAAATAGTCGGAGACAAAACGGAGCCCTGAGGCACACCAGCATTTACCTATCAGACTTGAATCCGTCCAACACAACTTGTATTGAGCTGTTCGAAAGGTAATTACTAATCCAACGAAGAAGAGATTCATCGAGTCCAAATGCACGAATTTTCGATAAAAGGGCTTGATGCCAAACTCTATCAAATGCCATAGAAATATCAAGTGCAATAATTTTACTTTCAGCAAAACGGTGAAGAGATTGATTCAACTTTTCGGTAAGATAAACCATCAAATCACCAGTGGATCTATTACTGCGAAAGCCCTACTGCTGGTCATTCAGAAACTTTCGGTCCTCAAGATATTTCTTAAGCTGAAGATTAAGCAGCGTTTCCATGACCTTGGGAAGAAGGGACGTAGGGGGGATAAAATTTCTCATTTCTAAAACAATAAAATTTGTTACGATGTCTGCTCTAGAGTCTTATGCCCGCGCAGTGTGCTCTACATTAAAAGGTAGATAGATTTTGCATCGAAAACACCATTTAGAAAGTTTTATCAAAATCGTAGGAATGGTTTTCGAGAAAAATAAGTTTTTCATTAAAAGTTATATGGCAGGTACCGTTAGTTTTGGAGCTAGAATGCCAATTCGAAAAACAGTCAGGTAGAGTTGGTACTCTAAAAATACTATACACCAAGTTTGAATCAAATCGGCCCAACCGTTTAGGCTGTAGGAATCAATACGGACAGACAGACAGATAGACAGAAAGGAAGACGGAATTTTTGGACCCACTTTTTTGACTTCTCTATCATCGTAATTTCATGATGTTGACGCATAACTTGCCTTATAGTCCCTATAAATCGCAAGTAAAAATTATTTACAAATTTTTTAAAAATTTGATGGTTGTAGATAGTGAAATAATTTGTTTTTAAATAATATCTTAACTTTTTATTTTGAACTAAATATTATGAACTTTGTATTTTATAAGCAAAATAATAACAAATACTTCAAAAATAGCAATAAAATTTAAATAAATATATCATAATAATACCTAAAAAATAATATAAAATGAGCTTTTTAGCGTCTTTGCTGAATTTCTTTCTTTTTTTTATCAGTGGCCTTGAGTTTGTTAATAGTGGATCTGATTCATTAGTTGCAATTTGGCTGCTTTTTTCTCGAATGTTAACTGAGGTAGACTTTATAATACATAATTTTGGAATTCTTTGGAATGGGAAATGCACAGTTTTTAATGATTGCTTCACAAGGGATGAAAACATTTTGCTGGCATGTTGTATAGTATTTATAATTCTCAACAAAAAGATATGCAGTTTCTTGCTATATACTTGCTATATGAACGTACAGGAAAGCTTATTTTTCTCGAAATTTTTTGTTGGTATTGGCTATTATATGATCAGAACCACATATACCTACGGGAAAAGTCTTAACGGGCTTTCTCGGTAACGGCTTTATAGATATCAGTCAAATCTTATATTTAAAAGGATCTAGGAAGCCAAATCAATTCTGCATATCAAAATTTTGAATAACTTTTTTTTTCTAATTAAAATTAGTTTTTAATTTTTTTTTTTGAAAAATCAATATTTATAAAACTAATCAAAAAAATTATTTTAAAATTTTATAATCACATGTATATTAATAAACTCTAACAAACTGCGTACCAAAATTAAAAAAAAAATTCAAAAAAACTAAAAATAAAAAACAATATTTTATCAAAATCCATCCTACAATTTTCGAAATACTTTTTTCGTTAATTCTTTGTTATCTTTGTGTGGTGGCTTACTTCATTTTTACTAAAAACCATTAAGTACTGTGGTTTGATAGTTTTTATAAGTTCAAACTGTGTTATTTTCAACTTAAATGTTATTTATAACTTTTAAGATTTTGGCGGTTGTTTTCATAGAGCATTTTGGGAAATTCGGATGATCCGCGTTATATATATGTTATCCGGCTGCAATGCAGCGCTTCAACTCCTTCTGGAGCATAGGGCAGCAACAAGATCCTTCCAGCTGTCCCGATTCGCCGCGACTGACCTTAGCTGTGGCCACGATTGAAAACCTTGAGATCGAGCTTCCCCCAAAACAGATGACCTCCAAGTTGTTTTCGGTCTTCCAACGCGTCTATTACCCTGAGGATTCCATTCGAAGGATTGCTTCGCTATGTTGTCGTTAGGTTTCCTCAGTATATGGCCTATCCAACGCCACTTCCGTTATCTGATGTCGGCGTCCAATTTTCTCTGTCCGGTCCTATTCCACAGTTCAGCGTTCGATATGGTTTTCGGCCACTGGATCTTCAGAATGTACCGCAGACAACGGTTAATGAAGGCTTGCAGCCTGCTCGAGATGATTGCAGAGCATTTCCATGTTTCTGAAGCATATAACTGTACAGATTTTACGTTGGATTCGAAGAGTCTCAACTTGGTGCGTAGCGATATTTTGCTGGAGTTCCACACAGGAGAAAGGATTCCAAATGAACTACGGGCTTTGTTTACTCTATTGTTTACATCCAGGTCCGTTCCGCCATCGAGTGCTATGAAACTACCCAGGTAGTTAAACTGCGTGACCTCCTCGATGGGTCCCTGCCTTAGAGTAACTTGTTGTGTGCTTTGGCCCGTAGTCATTATTTTGGTCTTGTTTGCGTTGATCCTTAAGCCAGCCACCTCCCCATTTAGCTGCAGCGAATGACATATTTGATTTAGGCCAGCCGTGTTGTTCGCCATGAGACATATATCGTCAGCATAGTCTATGTGGCTGAGTTTGTCAAACAGACTCCATTGGATACCATGCCTCTCAGTTTCACCCACCGTGGCAGTCATCACATCGTCAATTGCCAGTAAAAACAGAATTGGTGACAGGACATCTCCTTGTCTCACTCCTTGACGCACATCAAAGGAATCGGAAAGCTGTCCATTGTGCAAAACGAAACACCTTGCGTTGTTGTAAGATTCTTTAATAATGGCGACAATTTTCTCAGGGATACCTCTCGCAATAAGCGATCTCCATATGCATACACGATTAACCCTGTCGAATGCCTTCTCAAAATCCACAAACATGAGGTACAGCGGTGATTGTTACTCAGACGATTGTTCGAGTATGATTCGCAAGGTGTTGATGTGGTCGACACAAGACCGACCACTACGAAATCCCGCCTGGTGACTCTTGAGGGTAGATTCGATCCTGGATTTTATCCTTTCGAGAACAATGGTTGCCATTAATTTCGGAAAAACGGAAAATATGGTGATACCGCGCCAGTTATTACAGTTTTTGAGGTTCCCTTTCTTTGGTAACTTCACAATAACTCCATCCTTCCAGTCCTGTGGGTAAGTTTCGCTTTCCCAGACAGCCTGCACTAAATTTAACAAAATATGGGAAGCTGCTTCAGGGTCTGTTTTCAGGAACTCCGCAGGAATACCGTCAAGTCCAGCTGCCTTGTTTTTCTTTAGAAGATGGATCGCGTTTTTAATCTCTGTACCCGTTGGGGGATTGGTATCAATGCCCCTAGAAGATCTGTGCATGTTGTTCAATTGTGGATTCAATTCTGCATTTTGGTCACTATTTAGCATCTTTGTAGCCGATCTTCTATCGTCACTAAAAGGTTGCCATTCAAATCTAACACTGGATGGTTAGTGTTAGTGCTACTACGCTGGCCAACAATGTCCTTAGTGATTTTATACAGTTCTCTTGCGTCCCCTCTTCCTGCAGCCTGTTCCGCATTTTCCGCAAGTTCGTCCAATCTTGCCCTCTTATCACGTCTCACACACCGCTGCACTGCTCTATACTCGTTCCGTAGAAGCAATGTTCGCTGAGCATCATTTTCAGAATTGATCCTAACTTTGAGTGTTCTGCGATATGTGATTTTGTCCCAGGTGTCTTGAGATATCCAGGAATCTCTCGCTCTTGACTGTCTTGGTACAGTTTCAGTTCCGGCTTCCATGAAAGCGCTCTTAATTTGACCCCACATGGCATCTATCGATAACCCGGCGTTTTGGAAGTTTGACGTTTTGACACCGAGTGTGGTGGTGAAATTACGACGTACACTAGGGTCATTAAGAGCACTTGTGTTGAATCTTGGTCTCCTTGCTATACCTTCTGAGCGGCGCTGGGCAACAGCTGTTCGTAAACGAAGCAAACCCAAGAGTAAATGATGATCACTACCTGCGTCAGCCTTTCTTTCGTTTCGAACATCGCACAGTGACTTCCTCCATTTCTGTTGTATGATGAAGTGATCGATTTGATTTTTAGTTCGACCATCAGGAGATTCCCACGTGATTTTATGACAGGTCTTGTGCGGAAATAAAGAACCCCCAATTACAAGTTGATGAGCGTTGCAGAAGTCGACAAGCATATCACCATTTTCGTTTCGTTGACCTAAGCCGTGCTTCCCCATAACGCGTTCAAGAACCAGGTTATCCGATCCGATTTTGGCATTGAAGTCCCCAATGATGATAATTATATCGCCCGCTGGAACACCGTTGTACACTGAATTCAGGTGAGTATAGAAAGAGGTCTTTTCGTCCGCTGATGCATCATTCGTTGGAGCGTAGCATTGAATTATGGTGACTTTTCAGATTTTAGAGCTAAACCTCGCCGTCATAATCCTCGCCGAAACCGGTTTCCACGAAATAAGACTCTTGATATATATTATATAAATGAATATTTAGTGAGTTAAATATCTTACTCACCCCGAACGTTTCGCTTCAAATTGCATTGAGCGTGGTCACCGGGACCAATTTGAAGCGTGAGTAAGATATTTAACTCACTAAATATTCATTTATATAAAACGCGGATCATCCGAATTTCCCAAAATGCTCTATTAAATGTTATTTGTTTTTGTGAAAGATCTTATGCCTTCAAATGTAATTAGGCACATAGGAGCAAGTACGTGCGACCCAGTCGTGTCCATTTTTTAATTTTATTTTCCATTCGATGTTATTACTATCTACAGGAAAAACAACAAACCGCCGAATTATGTCTTCGCTGACTGGAAGATTTTCCGAGCTGTAGCATTGTTACTGGTCTTTATAGAACTTGACGGAGCACCGTATGCGTTCCATCGTCATTTCACAAATTACAATATGGAAAATTTTCTTTTTTTTCAAGCGAGTGTTTGCTGACATTCAAAATTCTGCATTATTGTTTAAAACCGGTAGTTTTGCTGTGCATTTTGGATTTCAAAGGTTCATTTCAGTGAAATTTGTTTGCTGCCCAAGCTTGCCAGGTACCTATAACTGGCCGATGGCCTTGCCAATCGATCCGCATTGCGGCACTACTCCAAATTTAAGCCCGAACATCACTTGTATTTAGCAGATTTATGCAATCCGACTTTGTGGCCACTTTTTTGTTGTTCTGATAAATAATTTAATACCCATCGCGTTGTCCAGAAGCTGCAAAGTATAATCAAAAACTAATTTTAATCCTGTTCCTCTAATGCCATCCGTTCAGTTCTGTCGGTCTACCGGACCGGTCGGACATCACAGCCATATAGCCCGGTGGCTTGACTGCTAATTCATAAAAGTACCTTCTTATAAAAAGGAGTCTCCCGCGCTGGCCAGTTTACCACTTCAAAGCCCCCAAGCCGAATTTGTGTTATTATTTTGAATATGATGCCCACATTCTTGTATCTTAAGCCTCACCTTCACCAGGTACCTGCGCGCGGCATACCTTTTGTTGTGGCTTCTCGAAGACGAAACGGAAAGTGAAATAAAATTAAAAACAAAGACCCGCGCGAACAAGATGGATGAGGAATGGGTAGTAGCACCTTCTGTATAGCTGTTAGCTCATCTGTGGTCCAAAGCTATCAAAAGTTAATTAGGGAGATGTAAATTCCTTGTCGAAGAAAAATCCAAGTCCCAAAGTTGGGTTATGATTATATGGAGTTTTGTTCGTTCCCTGAATGCCAAACATTTTCGTTTAATGCTGCTTAATCTGGTCGGGAGCTCGGTGGACGTCAGACAAACGGCTGGAGCCCAGACAGATCAACTGGCCATATATCGCCCTGGGAATTAATGTCGTGCCGCACTCATCCAGAAGCCGAAACAGTCCATATGGGTATGATTAGAGAATTCCTGGTGGGCTCAATCAAATTCCCATTTAGAGTGACCGCAGTGTGATAATTGAGTCTTAAGACGGACTCCCGAACTGCCACACAAAGCAACGACAAAATATTTCCGAGCCAACCTTGTAGAGGCTCTTCTAATGAACACGGTCATCATCATGCTGAACACACACACACACACAGACTCACACTTAAAAGAGATGCCGCATCAGCAGCCGTGTGAATCAGATCCGGCTCGGATTAGATCACAGACTACTAAGAGACCTTTTTAAATTAGTCCTCATCTTGGCAAGATTCTGACGGTTCGTTGAAGCAGAGAGTTCTTTAAGCGATCGTCAGCCATACCTCATTACCATAATTGATTCCGATCCATTTGATCGGAACGCAGATTGACAAGCTGTATCGCGGAGATACGCTTCCAACGAGATGAGATGAGTATGCGGCCTATGATGCTTCTGCTGTCAGGAGTGTGGTTGCTAATGTGCGGATGGGTTGCGACTTGCCATATAGGAACTCAATTAATTACAGTTAATTTATTTTCCTTTGTACTTGGCCATGTTGCTTTTCGGCTAAGTCCACTTTTATGGTTATTGCTTCTATTTTATTGGATTCTTGGATTTGGAAGCACAGTGGCAACACATTTGGGTTTAATTATGAATATGCAAGTAGGGTTTGTGTATCATTCGGATGTGCTTTGATGTCAGCACTCTGTCACTGTGATGTTTGGTTGATGGTTTTTGAGCCTTAATTTGAATTTAATTCAGAGCTTTTGGGAAAGGTGGAGGAAGGTAGGTAGCTGTGGCATGTACTGGTAGTTTTATTGGAAACCAATCTTGTATGGAAAATGGGAGTCATATGTCGTGGAATTAATTCAGTTGATTATTGTGTTTGTCCAACCAACTGTCAGCAATAAAAGTTATTTTTATTGTATGCTTCTGACGGAAGTTGTTTTTCGCTAATGAGGTTTAATAGGAGTTTAAGTTGCTGTTGTAGTAGCAAATGAGGTAATAGTGATCTGAATTTTAAAAACTCGCCAGGAAAAAAGACACTTACTCTTCGCTAGTATTAAAATCATAATAAATGTTCCAAAGGATCATTATTTTCTCGGAACTTGAGTTGACACGACCGGTATTCGCTGGTGGTATCATTATGGAAGTACCTTAAATGCAACCGGGCATTACCACTCATATGCAGTATATGCATGGTACTGACCTGGTCCGAACAGAAATGATCAGATCAGAGCTGTATGGATTCGGTAGTGCAACAGATTACTCGAAATCTAAGAGTGGCGAGTTAAAACGTTCCAGGTAATGAATGGTCTAAGCTTTTAACTGGAAGAGATGATGAAGAGAAGACGAACGGGAATTTGTTGCTTCCACGAAGTAAACAGGTCCCGTTACTTAGATATTAATACAAAGGCATACAAGATGTTCGACCTCTCTAAGGCTATGGTGATGCAAGAACAGATATGCAATATTGCCAGTGAATATGCTCCCCAAATTGGATGTGAATAAGCAGAAAAAGATGTGTTTAGGCTATACCTATAGACTTCTAAAAGCACCTTAAGAACATCACGCAGTATGAGCTTCTGTTTGTAGGCGAGAATTTGAATTTGTTAGAAGTTCTAACGAGAACTATATGGTAGCTAGTTTTATGAAGCCGCAAGTAAAGGACTGTACAGGGATCTTTGGAGAAGCAATCGCCCAGGAACATCGTCTTCTGCTGACAGAATTTTTTATGGAGACGAGAAAAGCAAGAAAACAAACACCAGGTCTCTGGAGGAATCAATTGGCCCTAGATAAAGGCGAAGCATTTATTTCTTTTGTGTGACACGTGTCATAGTGTCATGACTCATGATATCTATAGACATGAAAATGAGGAGTTCAGAATACAAAACATGTGAGACTCCTTGCAAAGAACTTGCCTACAGAAAGCGCGATCACTGCTAGGAATTGCCAAAAGACTATACCAACTCGACAAAGAAACATGGTGATGGAATGTGAAGCCAAAAAGGCAGTGATAACTTTCTTTCTTTATTTTTCCATCGTAAAGCAATCGAACCGAGTTGGTTGGCTTAGAAAACTTTCAACATGGTTGACGGATGCATCAAAGCCATCTTCTCGAAGACCTTATGTGACTTCACGTCACCCTTATGAAAAGGCACGCTAGGATCAGGAATTTAAAGTCATCGGCGGATATGGTCTTCGCAAGAGCCGCGACGTCTGGAGAGAGAAGTATGCTTTTGTTAAGATCAATAAGGCTGATAGTGAGCTCCTTACATTGGAAGGGAAGAACGAGAAAAAATTGTTCCATTGCAATGCTTTGCTCCGTCGTGTGCGGTGCAGGGAACTAAGTCCCCGGGAACTAACTCCACGAATCCTCGAAGTGTGTACTAAGTTCCCATAAGAAAGTGGAATAAATTCTCACCCTACATGGGAACTTAAGTCCATTTTTCAAAAGTGGACTTAGTTTCCACTTAGTTCCCGAAATTGCGATAGGTAGATACCGTTTAATCAAGCTGATGAACGGGCCGGCACACTGCACAGTATGGCGAAAGAACGAAGCTCAGGTAATGCATGCAAGAGGAATAGGAATGCAGCGAACTTCATGTTTAAGATTGAAGGCAACTAACTAGGGACCGAACTAACTTGAGAATGTTAAATTAAGACCCGCGCAGCTGGCAAGTTCACCAATGAATGAAACGCCATTTTAATCGATGCTCAAATCTGAACAATCTCTGTCCGGCCGACTTCATTCAAGAAATCGTTTCCTAGGATCTTCTCACTGAAATAATTATTATGGGCGATTGAAATTTCAACAATTCCCGGTTTCGCTATTCTGGTCAGACAAAACCCAAAGGTTTGTGATCTTTGCTGAACTTAACCTTCTGGCTCAGCTAGTTGACAAGCCTAATTCTAAATAGCACATTCATGGCCGAACCGAAAATACTCTGGACTTGTTTTTTACTTCTGGCCGGATAAGTTTGCACCATTAGTGTTTTGGTACCTCCAAGCATATGTGGCCATTGTATCATATCTGCAAATTTTTCATACCAAAATATTTCAGTTTTAAATAAAGACAGATAAAGCCAAGTGACAATAACTTTGTCACGATTCTTAACAGATCTTTATACTTCCTTCCCCCATAGTGACGTAGACTCCAGAAGTCATTAAATACAATTACATTTTCTAGATTTCTTGTATTTCGTTCCACTGTGTTGGATTTTTTTAAGACTGGCTTAAAAAGTACCTACTAAATTATTTGCCTACATATAAAGGGTATTTTTTTTTTAGACATGTAATTTTCAATCTGGCAATCCTTTTTTCGGAGTTGACCTTTTTGACAGTTGTCACTTGATTTATGCTCAATTTGGTTTGCCATTTCATAATAAATAGACTTACTCCCGAACAAAATAATGGTTCGTTTCGATGGAGCAGATTATCGAAGAAGCCCGAATGAGTCCATCTACCATCGCGCGCAACAACTGGAGCTGTGCCCATCCAATTTATGGAAAAAATTGCGGAAGGTTCTTTGTATGCGGGTTTACAAAATCCAACTCGTGCAAGAATTGAAGCTGAACGAACGACCATCAAGCGCGTCGAACGTTCGATGAATGGGCCCAAAACGTGATGGCCACCGATCCCGATTTTCACAATTTTGAAAAAATTGATTCTGTCGGCTGGAATTTATTCATGCCAGCCGCGGCGGTCACTTGCCTGAAATAATTTTTAAACATAATGGCAAACCCTTATCTTTATAATAAAGCTAAACTCTTGGCCATAACATTAAATTATATGCGTTTTACTTCTTTCTGAAAACCACACATCTAAAAAAAAACACTCTTCTATCCTAAAAGAAAATACCTACAGCACTTTTGAATTAAACACAATCACAACAAAATAATTTTTATTTTGAAAATATAAAAAATATCAAGGAAAACAACTTAGTGTAATTAATTCTTTTTCATTGGCTTTTTGGCGTTGAAAATAAATATTCTTAAATAAGTCTAATTATACCCAAACTCAGTCTATACACGCATCTTGTTCTAATAAATTTTACCTTTAATTACACCAACGGATATTTTGCACGCCTCATAGCCTCTTGATGTGGCAAGCCAAAGAAAGCACTAAATCTCAATTAATTTTAATAATTCATCAAGAAGTTTTCATATTCACCCCCGCACAGAAAACATGTCATAATTAACTTCTCAAGATTATGAACCAACCGTACATAGGTCTTCACATCAAACTATTCATGTACACATTGGGTGGGTGTTTCCTTTGTACATAGGCACACCGACTTGGTTAGAATTAATAAATGGCCCAGAGCATGGATATACCAAGAACCAACCCACCTATCAACCCTCATCAGGCCTGTGGAAGTTGATGGATTACGAGCGTAATTAGAAAATAATACGTGCCTCTGTGCCCAATTAGATACACACTTGACTCCGCCACCATAGTGTTGCCTTACAATGTTTGGGCCTTAACAAGCCTCTAATACTCCAAAACCAGTCTATACAGAGATACATCCAAAGCCAGAATAATAATTGTGTCAAAGGCAATGCCGCCGCGCACGCAACGCGTCACCCCCTTCCGTACACAAACAATGAGTTGTTGAATTTATTAATTAATTAATTAAAACAAATTTGCCTGGGGCACGATACAATACAATGTACGCCATTTTCGGATGTTTTGTGTCTATTGTGCGACACCAGGTATGCTGCGCGGTCATGCATCGTTGGGTATTCTTATTTAACAAGATAAATGGACTGACCGCGCGGCTCCTCATAGTACAATGGATCCATTGCTTAAGCCCTTCAATTGCAGAAATGGAAGTGCCACAAGAAACATGGCTATAAGGACACGGAAATGGAAATTGTATGCAATAATGTCGTCAGCGGATCTAATCATATAGGGTGTGTGCCTACCTCTGACTGAACGAACAAGAGCCTCGCTTAACATGCGATTTGTGATGGATAAATGAGAATTACTTTGCGTGTACTATCATCCTGAGATCAACAAAAAGTTTTGGGTTCGGACTTCTGTTTGGACACCTCGTCGTCGTCGTTCCACAAACGACTGCAGTTGGCTTTGCGTGGAGTTGCATTAATTATGAGGTTGATGCATTGAAGACGTATTACAGCGTGGGATGTTATCAATTTTAACAACAAGCATCGTTAGCAAAACGCTGGAAATTTATATTCTCCATATATATACATACATAATGTATGAATTAAAAAAAAAAATAAATAACGACTAGTTCACACGAATATAAAAGTCTAAAGCTTCTTTTAAACGTCCTAGTTAAGCATAGAACATTTTAGATAAGATAAGGACTGACAGTCAAAATAATGTAAGAAAATAGTCTTCACCTTGAAAAAAATTATAACAAACTGAAATTTGGTGAAAATGTAGAGGATGATGTCCTGAACATATCCTAAAAGTTGAGGTGAAATCCGACATCTTGATAGAGTCTTCTTAAGTTCGATTTAAGGCTGATTCTGAGCTGGCTTCAGACCCATCAACTTTTTGACTGATCAACGGAGCTCCTTATAGCCTTGCCTACGGGTCTTATCGCTGATGATGCCTTGAATTGCGATGCAGCTTTTAATCTTGGTCTTCAAGTTTTATAAAGTTGATTGAAGGTCAATGTTTTAGCAATATATTCACAAAGTCACAGCTCTTACTGTCTTGATCTACTTTAGATGACATCATTTAAGCCAAAGCTTCGATATTTCCAACGCCTAAGATAATTCCACTCTAGATCTTAATCTTTACGAATGGCGATTCCCATTTAGAAGAGTGTTACTATTTTAGTCATATTGTATATCAGGTTTATTAACTGATCCTCACAAAATCGAAGCTATAAAACAGTGGTCAATCCCTAGTAATAAGAAGCCGGTTCGATGTTCCCTGGTATCGTCAATTTATAGAAAAATTCTCTAATATAACCAAACCACACTCTGAACTAACAGAAGAAAGCCGCGTTCTTCATCAGAGCCGGACCCAACATATTTTCAAGATGGGCAAATGCACAGGGCGCCAAGATTTGGGGGCGAATTGTCAAGCCTTAAAACACAAAAAATAATGGATACACATACTTTCATTCTTCAAATTTAATTTAATCTAACCCAGCTACCTATGCCTATGCATTTCTAAAAGTTATCTGAACGCAATTATTATCTTCCAACAATTCAAATTAAGCCATTTCATCTGTTAACCCCAAAGGACCATTCACATCATTATATGAGAAACTAGTTTAAATAAAGTGAAAATACAAAAATCCCATGAAGAATACATTGGTGCAAGGTAAATTCTTGCACAGAAACAGAAACCCAATAAAAATCCATAATTTAATAATAATAATTAAAAAAAAAACGTTTTTATTAAATAAAAACATGAATGCAAACTTAAACGACTAACATTAAAAAATCATTTAAGTAAATAAATAAATAAATTTATTGGCGCGACAGCTCCTTAAGGAGCCAAGGCCTAGTGACTTATACTCTCAACCATTCCTGTGTGTGTGTTGGTAATCTGCTAGAATGGAAGAGACCTACAGCCATAGAGTAAATATATTATATAGAGGAAAAACTTTCGTACGTTCCACGCCTCAAAACCCTCAATTTTCGTTGTTGCTTTGGTATATCATTCATTGTGTTTCGTGTTCTCTTTTGTATATCATTCATTGTCGGCGTTAAAAAACAAAGAAAAAACGATGTGGTGAGTTTTGTTAATTTTGACATTTCATTTTGTTCTTGTTGACAACAACTGTCAGTGAATTGTTGACAAAAATTATTGCAAACATTTTTTTTAAATAAAATTTATTATTAGTATTTTCGAATGCTGACGCTGAGGGAAGAAGGTCCTCAAAAATGGATTTTTGACGAATGTTGTGACATCAATCAAATTCACTTTAGATTCAAGGACAAGGATTTGCCAGAGAACTTGGTGACCAGTGTGGTTGCTTCTATGCAGGTTTGCAGTTATACCCAGACACCACTATCGTTCTTTTTCATTTTAATCTTTTCAGATGTATCCGCTAGAAAAAGTTCTAACGGCGCCGTACTAAATAAATGAATGGGAACCAAAGCTAATACCTATCCTTCTGAATAAACTTGTTCCAGAAAAATGTCGCAGAAGAAGACTTCATGTATCAATAGAATTAATAATCTCCTTGTAAAGCTGTGGCTTATTTTTTTAATAAACATTTATATTGAACTTATACAACTTCACCGGACTCTTCAGGATCAAGCTTGTTTCCCCCAAACAAATTCTTATAAAAGCAACACAAAACAAAGTCTTCACAAACGGTATTAAGAAATATTTTTTTATTTTTTAAAAACTTACAAACCCTAGACTATCTAAAAAAAATCATACTATCGTACTTCATTTTCTTCTGTTTGAGTAGATGATTCCTTAGAGCCTTCTGTTTGTCCTTAAAACTCTTCTTGACCTTGCCACGTGCCTTGTGCCTCATCATAATAAAGTTCTTGCCCTTGTGTTTCTCTCTATTTGTCGTTGAACAGTTTTCATTCTTCCTGCCGTCTTTGTAGCCAAACTTATTATTCTGAAAAAAAGTCCTCAAATTCTTGTCCGGACAACGGAGCAATTAAAAAAACAGCTGCAACAAGTCCAATGCAGGAATAAGATTCTTATTTCGAAGCAGAATCAGTGCCTTAACAAAACAGTTGCGCCTAGTAGGATCCAGAGTTGTGGCATGATTTTTCAGCAAATCGACTAAATGCTGTGGAAATTGGATGCAAACATCAGGATAGCATTGAGCGACCTACAAAACAAACATCATATTTATAAAGCATCATTAAATGCAACACTTGCTTTCTTTTTTTTTTATTACCTGCGCAATAAACATAATCAATTCATCGAGACTTTTATTTTCATTGCTGGGATTTAATTCGAAAACTTCCAAGCTGCTCAAGAAATGGCGATATTGCTGGGAGAATTCTTCCTTGTATGATTCCGGATCACGTTTTATAAGATTTTGCACTTGTGGAAGATTGTCTGGTAGCTGACCACTAATAATTAATTAATAAAACGGATAAGCAGTTTAATTTTGTAAATAGGACACAATAATTCACAAAATACCATCAACGACGACGACGTGCCTGATGAGAATACTTGATATAAGATACAATTCTCATCAGGCACGTCGTCGTCGTCTTTCGATGGTGGTATTTTATGAAATTCTCACAAATTGTTCGAAGTAAAGGAACTCCGTGAATTATTGTGTCTTTTTAACAAAATTAAACTGCTTATTCGTTTTATTGATGATAATAAGATCAGTTCTTATTATCAGTACACTACACAACAGAATACAATATTCACTAAACAATTTGATGTTGACGTTTTAGACACTCACCTCCACCATACTCCTACATATCGAGAAGGATGTGTTCGGAATGTATACCTTAAGGGTTAAGGTGATTTTCTTAGGTCTTAGAGCTTGTTTACATGATTCCTTTTTTCGGATGTTTCTTCATTCGTTCTTTTTGCAATTAGGTAAGGGGTGTAAAAAAGTAGGGGGAATGAACTAACGAATGGACGAATGAAAATTTTAAGGATTTTTGTGATTGAGCTTTGAAGTTTTTCGTTTAAGAAAGAAAATGCTATGCACGGACTAAAAATAAGAACTTTTGAAATTGAAAACAATTCCCAATTATGTTTTTTTAGTGGTAATGGATGGTTTTAATTGTTTTTTTTTTAATTTTGCAAATTTCTTTAGAATAAAATAGTATAGTTTGTAGGAAAACATTGGTTATATTCGGGGTAATCCAAATCAGTGTACACACCAACGTACGTGCCTGTCCAAAAGAAGAATGAAGAAACAACCGAAAAGAGAAATCATGTACACAAGGTCTAATTAGTACGGATAAATATAATGTCAATTTTCTAATATAAACCAATATAATGCAGTGTTTTTCTTTTTAAGTTTGTAGGATTAATAATTTGTTGAGATTATTTTACCTTGTGTTGAGATTATTTTAACACGGCATTCTAAACACGGCGTTAGAGAACGTCAGACAGAGAGCTATCCGCAGCGCGTTTAATATTTGAATCTTGATTTTCATTTTCTCACTAAATGCCCATTAGGTTATTTTTTTCCATTTAAACAATACACTATTAAATGACACAAAATAATTTAATAAAATAAATTTCTACAATAAATTCAAAATGACTTAATTACTAAACACAAAATATGAAAACAAAATTTTTTTTTGGAACGCCGCGTCAAAGTTATCTCAACGCAGCGTAAAATAATCTCTACGCCGCATTAAAAATGCGTTCTGTTTAACGAAGACTTAAAAAAAAACAATTTGTAAATTATCACAATGCGACGTTTTGACGCCGTGTGGAACTTGACGCGGCGTTCAAAACGCGCTCTATGTGACTTGGGATATGTTTGTTTTACTGTATATTACAACGCGGCGTCAGAACGCGCTATGTTTGACTAGGTTTCTACTCCTGTGTAAACGAATACAATAGGTGTAAAGAAAGATGATTTAACTTTAAAAAAGTACACCTTTATCGCTACTTTGTATAATACGATCTTGCAAATATACATAGTACGTAATCTTCTGACCGAATGCTTGTTTAAATTCATTCTTAGAATAATCAATACACTATCATCAGTATCAGGTAAAATGTTTGAAACTCTTGGATATTGTTTAACCAGTTTTAAACGTTTATATAGAGTTTTCAAGCACACAATATGTAAAAGGCAGGGAAAAAATAATAAAGTATAACAACTTGCATTCGAGTAACTTGCTAGTGGCTCCTCATGGTACAAGAAAACAAGATAGCGACTTTCGTATTTTACGTCATTAGTGACCCTTGTTGAATAAATTTATTTCCGTTTTAGAAAAAAAACGGAAAAGTAAGTTTTAATTGATGCAGGTTTGGTCCAATGATTGATTAAATATACATTGATTGATTTAATATACATTTTAAGTCCACTAACACTTCGGATTCTTTCCAAAAATGGTAATTTAATTTAGTCAGTTTGAGTCACTGATGACGTCAAATTTCGGGATGGCGCTTTTTTTTAGCAGTATCTTCCAACACGCCCAATTTCGTGGTGAGAAACAAAAGGGAACTGAAAAGAAGAGGTCAATTATTTGACTACTACACTCTCAATCGGCGTCTATTTTTTGACAGTTCTGCACTACTACACTCTCAATCGGCGTCTATTTGTTGACAGTTCAGCACTACTACACTCTCAATCGGCGTCGATTTTTTGACAGTTCTACACCAATACTTATTTGACCAGCTTGTAGGTCCTGTCAAATGAAGGCAGTAGATTTCCCTCTTTATAGTATAGTTACTCTATGCCTACAGCTTACCGCCGAGTCCGAACGGCTACATGAGATGCACTTTTTCGAAACAAATTTTACTCTTGGAGGTTTTGTCAGTTCCTCGCAAGAGATAGTTCCCCAGAAAAAAAGGTGGCTGATGTAGTTGTTCTCTTTCATTTACGTCTCTTCTTAAATATTACGGTAAATCTAAGTACTAAGTTTTAGAGATAAGCTTATGTGTGTTGTTAAGTTATTCGTAAGTTGGATACCATCGAATAAAGACTCTGAATACAAAATACGGGTTAATGAATTTATATTAATGGCGACGAGGATGAAAAAAAAGTGAAATAGTGAAAATTAATGGCAAACGTTTCTGAAAACGAGATAAAACTTAAGATTAAAGCTGAAAGTGTTAAATTAGAAAAAAAAAGAATTAAAAATAAAAACAAAAAATGGCATTTATTGGAACTATTGAGTTTTTTACGCCAGGTGAAGACTTTATTGAATATAAAGAACGCCTTGAACATCTATTGTCTATTAATAAAATTGAAGACGACAAAACTAAAGTGTCATATTTAATTACTTTAATTGGACCGGAATCCTATAAAACTATAAAATCGTTAACTAGTACACATAAACCGGATACGAAAACGTTTGCTGAGCTAATTGCGTTAATCGAAAAATATTTTACCCCTAAAGTGAATATTATAGTCGAAAGATTTAAATTTTATAAAAGAAATCAAAAAATACATGAAACAATAAGTGATTATGTACTTGATCTGAAAACGTTAGCTCAGACATGTGATTTCAAATTTTTTCTCGATGACGCGTTAAGAGATAAACTTGTTTGCGGAATTTATCAAGAGAGCATTCAGCAAAAGCTCTTGAATGAATCGGAGCTCACATTTGACAAGGCATGCGAATCTGCTATAAGCATGGGAATGACTAACAGACAATTAAAGGAGATGAGACCAGCATCTCACGACAACATCGATATGCTGAATCAGCGGTCACTTCAACGGGGAGGTAGAAGTCAGAACAGGAGATTAAGTATTGAGAGAGGACCATCTTATGAACAAAGACTATCATCAAGACAAGTGCAGCAGAGCTATCAAGGAGACAAGAGAGATTGGAGGAATGCGGTGTGTTTTAATTGTGGCATAAAAGGTCATATAAGGAAGTTTTGTAAGAAGCAACAAGTTCCTTCCTATAATAAGCGGCAAAGGAATATTAACCTTGTAGATGATACAAATGAAATAAATGATTTATCACTAGGCTATATAAATTCTTTTAATAATTTCAATAGTTTGGCTGAAGTAGTTAAGTTATGTATAAATAATAGGGTTATAGAGATGGAAATAGATAGTGGAGCATGCTCACCAGTGATTAATTATAACACATATAAAAATGATTTTTCAGAGTTGCCAATTGAAAGTGTGAACAGGCAACTAAAGGTGGTAACGGGTCATGAAGTTGAAATTGTGGGAAAAATTGCGGTAATGGTGCAAGATTTGGTCGATCTTGTAACTTAAATTCTTAACGGACTGTTTTTCAATTAAAATTTTTTTAAAAGTTCTTTTAACGGTTTGAACAGCTCTCTCAGCTAGCCCGTTTGACTGTGGATGATATGGTGGACTTTTTAAAGCCTTAAAACCATTATTTTTGCAAAACTCAAGGAACTCAGATGATTGAAAAGGAGGTCCATTGTCAGACACTAGTTGAGTTGCAAGTCCAAAAGTAGCAAACCAATTCCGCAGTTTACAAATAACCTTTTCTGCTTGAGTACTTTTCATCTCAGCGATCTCAATCCATTTAGAGAAAATATCTACTAATACCCCTTCTATTTCAAAAAAATCTATGTGAACCCCTACAAACGGATAAGACGCAGGAATCCAGCTCGATTCTTTGGTCAACTTTGTAAAATTTTGTGTCTGAGCACAAATCTGACAGCATCTTGCAAACTCCTCTATTTCAGCATCTAACCCTCTCCACCAAACATAACTTCTCGCAAGCATTTTCATTCTTGTCATTCCCACATGCGTATCATGTAACATTCTCATCACATCATGTTTTAGCCTATCAGGAATAACAACCCTGTCTCCATAGTATATGCAGCCCTCATTACACGAAAAACTTTGATCTCTATCTAAGTAATATTTGATTGCCGGATCAGTTTTAAAATTGTCCCTATTGATGAGCCAACTATAAACCTTACTCAAAATAGGATCTTTACTCGTTTCTACTTTAACATCTTCTAGTTTCTAAAGTTTCACGTTATCAGGACCAAATTTCAAAACATTAATAAAATCATCCGCAATATTTGTCGATCCTTGCAAGGGCAACTTTGATAATGCATCCGCATGTCCTACTTGCGAACCTCTTCTATATTTTACCTCAAAATCGTACATTGATAATTGAACAGCCCATCTTTGTAATCTTGCTGCCGCTACAGCTAAGTGCCCTTTTTTTCACTGAATATTTCTCTAAGCGTCTGGTGATCTGTAACAATGGTAAACTTGTGCCCATACAGATATTTATGAAACTTTTTAACCGCATAAATGATAGCCAGGGCTTCTCTATGAGTTTGGGAATAATTTTGTTCTGAAGCGCTAAGTGTTGTAGATGCAAAGAGGACTGGCTTTTCTTCCCCATTTACTATGTGAGCCAAGACCGCACCAACACCATATGGACTGGCATCACACGATTTGTTTGAACGATTGGTTTGTTTTGGTCATAGAACTCTAAATTATTATTACTTACTAACAAATTTTTTGCTTTAACAAAGGTGTTCTCATGGTTTTTTTTATTTTTTAAAAGATCGTACAATTCTCTCAATTTTGACGCCAAATCTGGTATAAACCTATTGTAAAAATTAAGAATGCCAAAAAAACTTTTCAGTTGCGTGACGTTTTTTGGACTAGGAGCTTCTAAAATTGCGCGTACCTTATCATCGTTCGGTTTAATTCCTTCCCCACTAATAACATTTCCTAGGTACTCAACCTCGGATTGAAACCATTTACATTTATCCCAATTAACTCGAACATTATGCTTTTCCAATCTTTCTAATACTCTTATAATATTAACTTCACAGTCCTCAATATTTGACCCACCAACCAATAGATCATCCAAATATATGCCAACTCTATCCAAACCCTTCAAAATTTCATCCATCACCCTTTGAAATTCAGCAGGCGCAACTGCAACTCCAAAAGGTACCCTAGTAAGCCTATACAATCCTTTTCTAGTATTAACCGTTAACAAATGTTGAGAATTTTCGTGCACGGCTAGCTGTAAATATGCTCCAGTCAAATCCAGAACAAAATATTTTGCAACCTCCAAACTTTGTAAATATTTCATCCATGATAGGAAGGTGATAAATACTGTTTTCAACTGATTTGTTCACAGCCACTTTACAATTTGGACACAGCCTCAAATCTCCATTTTTCTTGGGGACCACCACCATTGGAGAAGTCCAATCACTGTACTTTATAGGAACTAAAACATTTTGAGATACTAATTTATCAATCTCTGCATCCACTCTGTCCCTAATTCCAAAAGGTACTGAATATGGTTTTGAAAAAATTGGAATAACATTTTCCTTCAACTTCAACTGAACCGTGTAACCCACAATGGGATCCCTCATATCTTTAGAAAAAACTTTAGGAAATTTCAACATTAATTTTTGTACTTTCATTTCCACCATATCACAAACTTTGCTTATTGTAAAACTGCTTCTCCAACTTGGAAACAAAACATCCAACCAGTCGCGTCCTAAAAGAGGAGTGAAGTTACGATTTGATTTAATTACAAACAACTCCAAACAATGATTAGTAGTACGCTACGAGCTGAATTTGAACCCAGGTTTCTTTCGCTTAGCAGTCCGACACACTAACCACTAAGCCACGGGGCACATTTAGCCCTTTTCAAGAACAACGTTTTAAAAACTATTTAAAATACATAAAAACTTTGTTCTAAAATATTTCAAAGTCAAATAACTTTAGTTATCCACATCTTCTTGAATATAATAGTTTGGATTGTAATCGCTTAAAAGTCGAAGAGTAAAAAAGCTGTTCTATAGCAGGTACCGTTTTTAGCCCATTATCTTAAGTTTCTTAATAAGATATAATCAACACCTACAATAAATAGTATGTACCTACCAATTTCTTGGGGCTTTTTTGAGAAAAATAAGCTTTTACTTAACAGTCTTAATATTTGAGCTAAAAAAAATTAAAAAAACGTCTGTACAATGTTAAAATTACATTATCTTCTAAATTTGAAGACGACAGACAGGCAGACAGAATTTTGTTATTAACTGAAATAAATTTTCTGTAATCGTAATGTCATGTTTGTTTATTACCTCATTTCTTATACTATTTTTGCACTTGTTATTATTTTGTATTTGTATCTTCCACATTTTGAACTCAAAAACCAGTAACAATAACTTCAGGAGAACGTAGTTTTTTTCTAGGCTTAAAAATAATACAAAAAAATAGACTGCTTCAACCATATTAAATGTTGGTAGGCTTGTCTTCTTTTTTAACGCTATAAATGCCAACAGAAAGGTAGTTTTAAAGTCTTTTAAATAAATGATGACCTCGTAAGAGAATTAGCTATGGCTACGCCAGAAAGCGTACATGTCTTCTCTCGACATGTTTTCGCTTCATTTTAATACCTATATATATATTTTTTTTTAATATGTATTGATTTTGGGCGCTAAAAGCAGGACTTGCACGGGGCGCTCATTTGGCTAGGACCGGCACTGTTCTTCATTTAACCTCAACTGTAAGAATGCATTCAGGAAGCTAAAAGTTTTTCATATCTGCAGACGAATTCCTTGTTGGCATTGGATCCTTATTAAGCTAGAAACACGGAGATCAGGAAATAGTTATTGAGTACTTCAAAAAAATTCTCGCTTTATCTTCCAAAGCTTGTGGCAACTGCAAACATTGCTCAAGAGTATAGAGAAAGTAGAAATATGTTTTTATTACTTCCATATCAGGTATCCTTCATGAAGAGCATTGAAAAGAAAGCTCTGCGGCAATGCTGACTAAAAAGAAGAAAGAAAAAACCCGGCTATTTTAAGTCAACATCGCAAACCAAAGCGCAGAGTTGAAATCTTATTGGACCTTGTACGATGATCTTTGTTGTGAGAATAGAATCGTTGGAAGAAATCCAAGAACAAGCTAAGAAACTAATTGTATCTAGTAACGAAAGCTTGGGTTCTACATTCTATAATCCAAAAAAAACAGAAAGTGAATATCACCTAAACTGCAAAGTGATTAGGAGGACCGAGTTCAAAATATAAAACGTCTATATCTAAGCTACTATACCGGATCCAGGACTTTTTAGATCACCACCAGAACTCGAGCTTAGAATTTTAAAATGGTGGTAATATGTGACAATTTTCCACCTCCCCACCATCATCGACCCCACCTGCCTGCTCCATCGACGCCTGGAAATATACAGTCATAAGCAAAATTATTTGCACAAATGTATTTTCTTGGTAGAACTTCTCACAAAAATAGTTGTACCTTTCAGAACACCCTTTATCTGGTTTATTTGTTTTATTAGGTTTGTTCGATGTTCCCCGCCCCAGTGCGCACTGGGGAATGTCAGTGCATTTCGTTTAGCTGTCAAAAAACTGTGTTTCTGCTCGGGGTTTGATTTAACATCGAACAGCTCAGTGCAACAGTTTTAGTTTTTTGACATTTCATTTATGTATTAATTTTCTTTACAAAGTCTACAGTTTTTCCATTTCCATCAGATAGAGTATATCTCGGCATTTTATCTAAAATCACAAAAATAACTTAATAATTGCAAAATAACCTACAAAATATCTTATATTTATCAGATATTGCACTCCAAA
This sequence comes from Platycheirus rosarum, assembly GCA_963971375.1. NCBI lineage: Eukaryota > Metazoa > Arthropoda > Insecta > Diptera > Syrphidae > Platycheirus > Platycheirus rosarum. The sequence goes on along the minus strand of OZ020509.1, from coordinate 131,992,704 downwards.
TTTGTTTTAAACTTCTACCACCAAGCACCAACAGTTGATTTGAATTTTGACAGCACTGATTTCTTACACCGACCAAAAACCTGGGGCGTGAGAGTGTGCACTCAGTGCGTGGGTTGACATCGAACACAGTGAAAAATTACTGGGGCGAAAAAAAGTGTCACATAAAACACCTCAGTGCGAATCCAGTGTACACCAGTGCGCCCCAGGGCAGACATCGAACAAAGCTATTAATACAAAAAAATGATCAAACTTCATGAATAACGGTTAAATTCGTAATTTAAAAAGTGGCACACTTATTGTCACACCCAACAAAGCTGGCAAAATTATTTGCACAAGGGCAATCGATGACTTGGGAGAGAAAACCGTTAGAGTAATATTCGATTAAATCAATGTGAACGTGCGTGCTGCTGTTGCAGTAGTCTAGCGTCATTCTCCATCAAGGTAACTTGTTTTAAATGGGTAAAACTAAGGATATTGCGTTAGAAACACGTGCGGCGATTGTTGCAGAATTTAAACTCGGTATTCCGGCTGAAAATGTCTCTGAAAAATATCACTGCAATCGGCGCTCGGTTTATTATCTGATAGATAAAGACGAACAAATTAACAGTCTTAAAAATCAAATCGGAAGAGGAAGAAAAAGAATAACAATGAGTCGGGAAGACAAACTTATCGTTTGACATTTTAAATGTAACCCTTCTGAAAAAATCCAAGGTGTGCTAAAAAACATTTAAAAAAATCGTGAGGCCAATATTAGTCAAAGAACACTGCGACGAAGGTTGAAAGAAAACCAAGTTAAAGCTTACGTTTCCCAAAAAACCCTTCATAACAAAAAAGAAAAACAGAAAATCAAAATTGAAATTTGCACGGGAACACATAAATAAAACAGCTGATTTTTGGAGAAAAGTTCTTTGGACCGACGAGACTGCTTATTCTCTAGATTTTTTTATTCCAATCCAAAAACCAAAGCAAAAAGATCCACCACCCGACCCATAAGGTACTCGAATGGAGGCAAAGTATTGATATGGGGATGCATATCCTATAGTGGTAGAGGACAACTTGTGAGGTGCTCACATCGTATGAATCAGTCTCATTACTTAGAGATTCTAAATGATGTTGCACTGCTAGCAGGATCGACTTTGTACTTCAACATGACAATGCACCAATACACACGGCTTGGACTATCAAAAAGTATCTATCAGAAGTATAGCAAGATGTTTTGAATTGGTCTCCGTAAAGTCCTGACTTAAGGGTTTTAGAAAATGTTTGGCATATTGCGCAATCTAAAATTCTACTTAGTATTGGGCGGTCTGCAGATGAAACATGGAAACCTTTTATAACGGCTTGGAGTTCTATTCCAGCAGAACAAATTCCACATTTTATTGACTTTGTTAAAAGACGCCTCGCAGAGGTTATTGCTGCCAAAGGAGGAAACACAAAATACTAGGTAATGCTTCGCTTAAGATACCCCATTACTTTGGTTTACTTTATTGTACTTTGTTTGGCTTTATGAGGTTGTAAAACACGTCGATTGCCCTTGTGCAAATAATTTTGCCAGCTTTGTTGGGTGTGACAAAATTTATGCCACTTTTTAAATTACGAATTTAACCGTTATTTATGAAGTTTGATAATTTTTTTTGTGTTAAGTTTTTCAAAAATTGTTGTTATTATTGATTAATAAAACAAATAAACCAGATAAAGGGTGTTTTGAAAGGTACAACTATTTTTGTGAGAAGTTCTACCAAGAAAATACATTGTGCAAATAATTTTGCTTATGACTCTATGTATAGCCAGTTCACGTTTCTAAGCCATCAGAGATTTCCGTTTTCTCAGAAACGTGAACACAATTTTTCAGAAAAAAATCCCAACTCTGCTGTCAAAAAGTGAATCCAAATATTTTTGCTCAATTTTAGTTTGTCCAATAGAACTCTGTTAGAAGGAAAGAGATATACAGTTTTTTTTGGCATTTGCTGAGAAATTGTGTTCAAATAAATTTTTCATCTCCGTCAAAAGTGACTGAGACAACTTCTTGAGCACTGCGAAATTTCACGAAATCTAAACTGGGTAATAACCTCATAAAGCCCACATTTGCCCTCACATTTCCTTGTCCATCTGTCCAGAAAAGAAAGAGGTAATTTCAAATTACCGACTCACTTGGTGTGCAATATCGGCTCACTGATGAATAAAATGAGGTTAGGACCACTTAGCCTTTACTGGCTGAACACAATGAGCTGGAACGGAAGACGGAGCTGGAGCTGGAATAGATGTCAAAAATGCACATAACACAATGGGACGCAGCTGCAGACAGAGCTGCAATACGGAGACGGAAAGGTTGGTTAACTTTTAATAAAGACGCTTTACGTGCAGTTTTTTGACATTTCACAAAGAAACAAATGGAACACAACAGTGGTGCATTCTTTTTGAAAGATCTTTGATAAGGTACGTTTACATGATTCCTATTTTTGGTAGTTTTTTCATTCTTATTCTTACAAAAAGGGTAAAAGGTGTATATCAGTAGGGGAAAGAAGTAACGAATGGAAGAATGAAAGTTTTAATATTTTAAGGGTTGAGCTTTGATGACTTGGTCTAAAAATAAGAACGTTCAAAATTGATTGTAGAGTATTGGAAACAGCGAGAAAATCCAAAGGTATCCTGAAATCTCAGGACTAATTTTGTTCCTGATGAGACATATGAAGAATGGCTGACTGCTTTTTTTTATTCTTTCGAAATTTTTTATTATCCATTACCATAAAAGAAAAATATGATTGGGGGTATAAAAACTCTTTTAGTCCGGGCTAGCATTTTCTTTTCCGAACGAGAAATGCCAAAGCTCAACCCTAGCATATTTTTAATTTTTCATTCAATTCGTTTTTGTGCCAAAAAAAAAAAAAACAAAGAAACGATATACATAAGGAAGGTATTATAATAAATGGGCTGATATTTGACTAATGTCAAAAAACTGCACAGCATCATTATAAGCACTTGCAAGTTCGGACGTACGTCCTCTTTTGACGGCTAATACAGATCCAGCTCCGTATTCCAGCTCCGTTTTTGCATTGTGTTAGAAGAAAAATTGACTGATAGAAGTGTTCCGTCAGGTAGGTTTGTTTTATGAAATGCATTTCAAGTGAAAATATTGAATTGTTAAAAATTTGGACGTGTACCTAGAATTATGGCACATATGGATCAGCTAGGAATTTCATGGCGATTTTATTAAAACTACAAACCAAATTGGTTAAAAGTAACCCTGAAAATATTGATTCTTGACATTTACAATGACCAAAACATTAAAAATTAAAAGTTATATATAAAAAAATTCCGAATCTAAATAATTACAACTGGGTCACAGTAAATAATGCAGTAGATAAGGTTGTTTGCTTACTCACCTAGCATTGCTGGTTCACTCCTCAGGTAGCATTTTTTTAAACATTTAGTGTGAGCTAGATTCTGCCAGTGAGTCTCTGGATATACATACATAGATCCAAAATTGTTTTGGAGAAAAAAATTTAAAAAAGATAAAATTATGTGAAACATATCGATGAAATAATAATCCCGAAAGGACAAAGTTATGTGGAATTTATAGGTCAAGAGCACCAGCCATAAATAACCGCTTTTGACAGAATTAGTTACTCTTGAAGATCCTGGCAAAATAACTTTTGATACTTGAACCCTCCTTAGCCCTGTTTCACACACGACGGATTCGTCCATACGGAAAATAAATTGCACGACTGGATCGCACGTACTTGTTCATAGGTGCGGTCACATTGTAGAATAAAATTAAAGAAAATTAAAATGAACATCAAAGCATTTATTCGATTTTTGTGACTTTTGATTGTTCGAATAAAGTCCGTTAAATTGTGAAATAATTTAAACGCCATTTTATTTCTTTAGGAAATGTAAAAAAGTGTGAATTGTTTTTCAAGATCGTAGGAGCCGTTTCTAATTAAAAAGGATTTTTTAACAACTTTTTTTAAAAATTAAAAAAAAACAATTCAATAATACAAACTTAAGCACAAAAATAACATACATTTAAAAAAAAAATAAAAAAAAAATCACTGAGCCGTTTTCAAAATATTGATTAAAAAAAAAATAAAAAAAAATATTAAAAATACAAAAAAAAAGTTTTAGAAAGAAAATTAATGCCAAATTACTTAGGCTAACTTCATCTTCTTGCATATCAATTTTGATTGTAATCGGATCACCAGTTTTCGAGACAGTCGAAGAAAAAAAAACCAGTCCTATGGGAGGTACCGTATTTAGCCCATCATATTAATTTCTTTTTTTCACCAAAATATAACGCTTACCTACAGTAGTACATTGATTTTTTTTTATAAAATAAATAAGCTTTTATATAACGGTTATATGACAGGTACCGTTAATTTTTGAGCTAAAAAAAATTCAAAAAACTCCTCTGTAGAATGTCAAAATAACCTTAAGTTCGACATTTGAAGACGATTGGCCAGACCGTTTAGGCTGTAGTCCAAAATACATCCGTACAGACAGACGGACAGAATTTTGCCAGTAACTCAAATATGTTTCTCTATCATCGTAATGTCATGTTTGATTGTTATCTCAAAATTTTTAATCTGCACGAATGCATAGCTTGTATTATAGTACCTATAAACGCAAGTAAAAACCGTATACCGTGAGCTGTTGATAGTAAACTAATAAGAGTAAATGAAGCTTTCACACTGGACAGAGACGGAGTTTTTTCGGACGGACGATTTAAAACAGCCGTCCCAACGACTGAAAGACACGGCGACGACGACGCCGACTTTCCGCTGCCGTCTTCTCAGTGGTCTTCTACATGATTAAACGCACGCTTTCACAAAAGACGGTTTTTATTCGTCTGCCGTCTGTTGTTGTGCTAATAATTGTTGTTGTTAAAAATTAAAATAAAACCAAACGTAGACGATTCACGGCAAAAAACCGTCGTGTGTGAAATCAACGTCGTCCGTACGGAAAAAAAGCCATATTTTTTTTTTTTTTTTTTTTTTTTTTATAATTAACGCGCGCACAAGGGACTATTTGTTTCCCTTTTAATGTAACACACTGCGCGGGCATTAGGAAGATAGGGAGGGGAGAGATAGGAGGTGTCGATTAACATTGGTTTTGAATGTTTGCATGTTGAAATGGCAAGGGAAAATCTCGCCGGGTAAACCATTCCAAAGTCGTGTTGTACGGCTAAAAAAAGAATCTCTATATTTCACGGTACGTCCGAAATTGGGCTCAAGGGTGAACTGATGGGCATTCCTAGCAAGACGAGTATTACGGGCGAAACTTTTAAGGGGAGGAATGCAGCTGGCTACCTCGAGTGAACATTTTTTATAAAAGAACCGATAAAATAAGGAAAGACATGAAACATTGCGTCGGTGTTCGAGAGGGGCAATTGTTTCAGCGGCAGTTCTATTTCCTATCAATCTTAACGCTCGATTTTGTATTCTATCAAGCAGGTGAAGCGATGATTGTGAAGCACCTGCCCACAGGTGGGAGTTGTACTCGAGTTTAGGGCGTATAAACGCTTTATAAATTGTAGCCAGATCAGATGGGGAAAAATACTTCTTACACCGATACAGAAAACCTAAGCACTTTGCAGCATTCTTAGCGATCTCAAATATATGGTCGTTCCAACGGAGGTCGTCGTTGACACACATACCGAGTACTGAGAGCTTTTCGGTTTCTTCGATGTAAGTGCCATTCATGGACAATGGCATTGGGGGAATGTTTAGCTTTAACGACAGAAGACAGCATTGAGTTTTCGAAGCATTAAACTCCACACGATTTCTATTACCCCATTTGACAATGCTGTATAAATCGGAGTTTAATGAGCTTGACATACGGCACCGTTGCAATTGTACGTCCGAAGGCGAAGGACGTGAATTATCGAACGAATATGAAAAGCTGAGGGTAGAGTCGTCAGCAAAACAGTTAAGTGGATTAGAAGTAACAGACAGAAGATCGTTTATAAAAATCAAGAAAAGAGTCGGAGACAGAACAGAGCCCTGGGGCACACCAGCATTTATTTTGTGCGAATCAGGCTTGAATCCGTCCAATACAACTTGTATTGAACGGTCCAGGAGATAGCTTCTAATCCAACGAACAAGAGTATTATCCATCCCAAAAACACGCATTTTCGATAAGAGAGCTTCATGCCAAACTCTATCAAATGCCTTGGAGATATCAAGAGCAATAATCTTACTTTCACCAAAGCGATGTAAAGATTTGTTCCACTGTTCGGTGAGATATGCCATCAGATCACCAGTGGAACGGTTGCTGCGGAAGCCATACTGACGGTCATGGAGAAGCTTACGATCTTCGAGATATTCCTTAAGCTGACGGTTAATCAGTGTTTCCATGACCTTAGAAAGAAGGGATGTCAGTGCTATGGGTCGGTAGGAGGAGGGGGAGGATGGGTCACCTTTCTTAGGGACAGGCTGGACAAATGCTGTTTTCCATCTTCTAGGAAAGATTCCAGAAGAGTAGGAGCGATGGAAAAGCTTACGCAGTGGCTTTGCCAGTGTGGAAGAACACCTCTTCAGAATAATCGGGGGTATACCATCCGGGCCAGCGGATTTGTGTATATCGAGATCTTTGAGAACTCTTGCTACTGTACGAGTGCGGAAAAAAATCTGTCCCATGGAAAAATTTACATTCTCAAGTACAGGAGGGGCAACGTTGCTATGCGGCAGCGTGGAGCTGGCAGCGAAATGGGCGGCGAGCAAGTTTGCCTTCTCTGAAGAGTAAACAATTGGTGTGTTATTGTCGATGAGCGTTGGAACCGAAGATGTTGAGGAGTTTTTAATATTTTTTACAAATGACCAAAAATTTTTACTGCCTTTGGGACACTGCAGAATTTTTTGCCGTAATTTTTGGTCATGCAAAAATTTGGTTCTTTCAATAACGGAGTTGCATGAGTTTCTTGCTTGTTTGTGCTTTTTCCGATTTTCCTCTGTAGGGTTGGCTTTGTAAGATCGGAAACTTACTTCTTTGAGCTTGATAGCTTCTTTACACTCAGAATTAAACCAAGACTTTTCTTTAGGTTTGACGCTTTTTACTCTGTTAGGAATAAAAGCATTTCAGCACTGGCATCAATGTCACTATCGAGGAAGCATAGTGACCAGTTAAACTTTCGGAAAAAAATATTCAGGCCGTCCCAGTTGGCTTTCTCGTATTGCCAAACGGTCCTGGTGGGAAGTTTTTCTTTGACTGGATGGGTGGAGGATGAGAAATAAGCTGAAATGATACAATGGTCTGAAGTGCCAAATGGAGAAGTTACACTAATGGTATATTTATCAGGGTGAGAAGTAAGAAACAAGTCAAGAGTATGGGTGGCTTGCCCAGCAGCATCCGGTATACGCGTTGGCATATCGATCAGTTGGGTAAGGTGATGTAACCCGGCAAAGAGCTCGACATACCTTCCTTCGGGTGTTGTCTGACCAGAATAGCGGAGCCAGTTGGAATTGTGTACATTGAAATCGCCCGCAATAACGATTTCAGTGCGAGGACAAAGGGAAACAATTTTCGAGATAGAATCTGACAGCGCATCAAACTCGTTACAAGTCGAATTGCTGTCGAGATTTGGACTCCTGTAAATAAAACAATAATGAATGACATGCTTGCGGACAGTGAATTTGAGCCACAAGAAGTTAAAGTCCGTGTTGGAACATTGCCCATATTGGGGAAGGCTCTGGCAAGCAATATCATTTCTAACATAGACCACGAGACCATGATGGGAAAAGAGTAATGGCACCAAGCCATATGGTTTTTCTCCTTACGGACGTAACCGTCTTGTGTGAAATAAGGCTAACATAACTGGTCATACGATCATAACCGCTGAAAACAATTGTTGTTATTGATTTGTTATTGTTACCTGTAAAATTCTAAAAAAGAAAACATATTAAATTGTTATTATTATTAAAATAGGTTTGCTTACTTAAAATACTACACATGTTTGAAATGTAGACAATCAATTGAAAGAATTGTTATCTCAGACCAATACTGCAATTAGTAATTTTTGTTCATATCAGAGCATTAAATGTATCCATCTGCTTGTGTGGTTTCTCGGCTTATTGTATCATCAATCTAGAACATAAAGGTTCTTAAGATCTTAATTTGACGAATTCTTCACAGTCAATAAGGACATATCATTATGAGATTCCATATTACAAATTGTAGTTTTTGAATCGAACCAAATGGTTACCTATAGCTATAATTATTGGATCACCCTACCTGTAGTATCCATTTAACCCTATTCCTCTCTTACTGAAGTGAGATGTTTTTCACTTATGTTTATAGTATAATTTTTCACTAACATTTCCTTTTTAACCATAAAAACGACTCATCTTCCCATCGATCACTCATCTTCCTCCAAAAAAAAAAAAAAAAAAAAAAAATCCAACACCAATCCGCATTCCATCGTTCCATTGAAAAGCAATTAAATCTCTTTTGATCTCGGCCTGTCGATTGTGATGCCAGGGCCAGCCGGCACCTTTGATTGATTTGATTTACACTCTCCACCAAAGGCAAATTAAATGCCAACCATTAAAACCTAAATCCTGTTAACTTAACTTGTTGCGTTTGGAGGTCTTCTTCGCTGCAAGTCGTAAAAACCGACTGCCACAACGCCACAACAATAATTAGCACCTTTGATGTGATGTCTGCTGGAATGATAATTTTAATCAATTCAAAACAAATATCCTTGCTTTGTTCCCTCTTCCTTTGGCATGATTAACGAGAACTCAATTTATATGTTTTCCTTCCAGATCAAAGGCACTTGGATCTCTTTGCTAATCGACCACAGCCGAAGAAGAAACGAAAATCCCGCACCGCATTCACCAACCATCAGATTTTTGAACTGGAAAAGAGATTTTTATATCAGAAATACTTGTCACCAGCAGATCGGGATGAAATTGCCTCCTCCTTGGGACTGTCAAATGCACAGGTGAGTATAGTTTAATCGACGCATAATACGAGGTAAAACAGATTGTAATTGGTATCATTTTGCGTCTGCCATCGACGATGGTGTAGGTCATTACGTGGTTCCAGAATCGCAGAGCCAAACTGAAGCGGGACATCGAAGAACTGAAGAAGGATGTGGAGAGCGTGAAGACACTGTCAGGACATAATTGCTTTTTAGAGAATGTTAATGACTTGAATATTTTAAAGAGACGACCCGATCGAGAGGAGGATGACACCATTGGCCGGCGGCGGACGTCAGGATCAACGCAAGAAAGAAGCCAAGAATGACCTTGCCATGCTGAAGCGGATGACATTGATGTACTATAGCAATAGTAATAAGGAGCTCGGATAAATAATAATTATTATTAAAATCTGTAAAATGTAAATATTTTTTTGCTTTGATTGATGATGTAGTTAAACAGTTTATTTAAATTTTTATAAACTATCAAAATAATTATTGTGATTTACGTTTTAAGTCAATTTTCTTGACAGATTTATGATTTAAATTTAAATTTAATAATTCATCTTAGTTTTTAATATTAAGCTTGCATTTGAAAATTAAACGTAGTTAATGAAAAGTATAATTTTTGTATTTTTAATAATAAATAATGTACTGGGATAGGATTTAAAAAATTCTAAAACTTTAAAATTTTCAGGAATTTGCGAACTTTGGAACGCTGTATTGCAAAGAATTAATAAAACAAGTAACTTACTTCAAAAACAAAATATTACCGTGGATGTTGCAATAAATTTGCTGAGTGCAATTAATAATTTTTTGAAAAACAAATAAAATTGAAGACGAATTTCCAAATGTTGACATTGCACTAAGTATGATATGGTGACCAATTGCAGTAGAGAACGTTCCTTCTCTACGTTAAAAAGAATAAAAAACGAACTCACTCAGAACTTTTCGCTGATGTCAATCGAAAGCGACATCCTCAGAAGCATCGATTTTGAAGATGTGATTAATGATTTTGCTTATCTCAGATCAAGAAAAAGACTGCTTCAATAAACTATCCTCTCTTTTACCTGAAAAAATATTGTCCGTGTCACCTTTTGCATATCAATTTGTTGTTCTTTAAATTACATTCTGAATAGCTTATTTAATTTTCTGTTATTTAAATTTTGTTTATTTTTGTATGAAATATTTATTTTTTTGTTTTTATTTTTACATTGTTTATGTTTATGAACTAAAAAATTATTATTTATTTAAAAAATTAAAAGAATAAATATTAATTCAAAGTTATGTGATTTTTTCTGTATAACTTTATTACACAACATAACATTTTTATATAATCATACAGGGGCCCAATTTTCGAAAAGTGCCCAGGGCCCCAAAAGGGTAAAGACGGCCTTGAGTGTATGGATATGGTCAAGGCTCAGCAAAATTATCTGTTCTCGAGAAAACAATTAGTGCTGATGTTTTCACAGAAGAAGTAGATCTTTGGGACTTTAAAAATGTAGCATTTAGTTCATCCTGATTGATTTGCTCCTAGTCTTAACTTTTGTAACGCCTGACCTGACCCCAAGATCTCTTCAATTTTTCCACAAAACTGACGATAGTTGACTACCATAAAGCGTTTTAGCTTTCCTGATCATGGAGTTGACTTCATTCGTAACAATCGGAAATAGCTGTTCATGAAATTCCGGCAATTTAAACATTTTCCATTTTTTTACTTGCGATTATAATTAGCTACTATAATGCAAGTTATGCATTCGTGCAAAAAAGAGAGATAACAATCAAATATTACATTACGTAGATAGAGAAACATATTTGAGTTACTGGCAAAATTCTGTCCTTCTTTCTGTCTGTCTGTCTGTATTTTGGACTGTAGCCTAAACGGTTGGGCCAATTGTCTTCAAATTTAGAATTTACTTCAAGTTCGGGTGGATGGAAGACCGTTTGCCATTTAAATTCTTTGCAAAGTGCCAGAATTCTTTTGAGTTTCTACATAGAGCTAGTCTTCTTGATTCTGCTTAAAAAATCGCGTTCTTTTTACTTGCGATTAAAGGGACTATAAGGCAAGTTATGCATTCGTAAAAAAAAAAAAAAAAAATTCTAACAATCAAACATGATATTACGATGATAGAGAAGTCAAAAAAGTGGGTCCGGAAATTCCGTCCGTCTGTCTGTCTGTCTGTCTGTCTGTCTGTCTGTCTGTCTGTCTGTCCGTATCGATATCTACAGCCTAAACGGTTGGGCCGATTTGATTCAAACTTGGTATATAGTATTTTTAGAGTGCTCTACCCGACTGTTTTTGGAATTGGCATTCTAGCTCTAAAACTAACGGTACCTGCCATATAACTTTTATTAAAAAACTTATTTTTCTCGAAAACGGCTCCTACAATTTTGATTAAACTTTCAGAATGATGTTTTCTGTGCAAAATCTATCTTTTAATTTTAATGGATTTTTCAGAAAAAGTTTTATAACGGTACCTCCCATATGACCGGTTTTTTAAAATCAGACTTTCTCGTTAACTAATTGACGGATTTTGATGAAATTTTCAAAATATGTAGTGTTTTATGATTTAAATAATATTGCTTATCAAAATTTTCAAAAACATTTTTTTTTAAATTTTAATAATTTTTTTAAAAAAATATTTTGTTTTTTGAATATTTTGAAAACGGATCTATAGATTTTTTTTAAAATTTTTCTCCTAGTATAAACTATAGATTTCTTAAAATTGACATACTAAAAAAAATTTTAAAATATGTTTTCGAAAAGTTTTTCAAAAAAAACATTTTTGTGAAAAAACTGGTCGAACGATTTTGAAATGAAAAATTCATAAAATAGAAAACAGCAAAAGAAATAAGATGGCTTACAACATTTTTTCCAAAAAACGTTATGAATAGTGTTTTTTTGATTTCATAAAATTTTTTCCCCAACATTTTATTTCATATTGCTCGGCTAAGCCCTAGCCAAGCCATTAGTCAAATAAAAGAAAGTGACAACCTACATTACATACATACTTACGTATTTTAAAGTATTTTTCATCATCATAAAATCATAAAAGCACAGAATAAATAAGGAAGCCTTTGATAAACACACAAAAACAACTAACAAATAAAAAAACTATTCGATTACTACTGAATGCAAAAATTTCAATCGAGAAAACAAAAGTTTACACCTTCCTATAAATAAACAAAACCATTGTGTTAACTTTTAATATTGTCTCTATACCTACTCGCTTAACAGTAGTTGGAACACGTATCTTAATTTTAGTACCTACCTTCCTTCCAACCTTATTATAGGTACCTAAATCCTTTATAAATTCCATTGGTCCCATATTGGGACGTATAAAGGTCCCTTTACCTAGCATTATTGCCATACTGCTGATTCCGACGAATCTTTATGCCAGTTGTTCAAATTTTTCCATACCAAAATGAAAATTTAACTGAAAAAAGTCCTTTGTATCTTTCTATTAGCAAATTATATTATAAACAGTAAGCAGCAAGTGGAAAGATAATACTACACTAAAAAACTGCAAAAGCTAACGATCCTATATATTTATGTGTTTATCCCTTTGTCGTGACGCATGTTCGTTCGAGCTTCACCCCAAAACGATTCTAAGGAAGTTGCACGTCATACAAAAAATATTAAAATAAAATCTTTGTCAAAAAGACGCCTGCACTTAAAAAGGATTAGCACATAAGAGCAAGTACGTGCGACCCAGTCGTGCCTTTTATTTTGTTTACATATTGCCTTGTAAGCCCAATTAGCGATCAAGTTGGTTCCTGAAATAGTCCTCATTTGAGGATCTATGTGCTCTTAACCATCCAAACGATAATTCTCTGTGTTTTCTACAGTCAACATCATACCGCACGGTGCAATAAAGTTCTGCCGAGCGTTATTGTTGTCAGTTGGGCGAGAGGCTTTGATTATCTCTTCCATTAGAGGTAGATCACAATTTACGAGACCAAGCAGTGCATTATCCAACCTTGATTGATACTCTGTTTTATTTTTCGGTTTCTTGAACTGCTCTGGAAATAAGCCAGAAGTTCATGGTGATCGGAAAATGGTCCTAATAAGGCACGTTTTGGATTTTCAAGTCTAGCATGTGTTCATTCCATTCACTACCTATCAGACTATAATCTATCACAGAGCTACCTTGTCCTCCAAAAGTAAATTCGCCGTTCGTAACAGATAAGCTTGTACCATTTTGAATTCTTAACCCGTATGCATCACACAGTTCAATAAGCTTTAGCCCTCTTGCATTAGCTATTGTGTCTTTCTAATTTCGATCAATTCCCAGTATCTCGTTTTCATTCCCACCTCGGCTTCCCGTTCTCGCATTCATATCACCCACTACAAGCAAATTAGATGTTCTGCCATGTGTCATTATTCCTTCTAATTTTTCAAAATCGTTGTTCCATGATTGCAGTTGATATAGGTCGGAAGGATTCGGAAACATTTTTCATTAATATAGATTTTAATATACGTAACGCCTTTATATACTTCAAACTTGCAACATATATTTTGTAGGTCTTTCTTAAAACCAAAAAAATATCCGCCACTAGCTCTTCCCCTGGACTGCTTTCTTCCAGCTGGAACTAATTTAAATTCAAAATTCCTAAATTTGCTTTCAAAATTCATAAAATTATTTTCCATAATAAGTGTGATACAAAAAAAAACAAAATCAAATTGATTAACAAATTTATAAAAAAATCAATTTAGTAATCTATAACCGCAAGGATACAGCCACGACATATAATCTGTAAATAATGAAAAAAAAAATAAAATAACGCTCATTTTTATTTCATTCAAAAAAATCTCTTAAATGATTTATGAGACACCTACATTTCAATAGCAGAATTAACCAAGTTTCAATTTAAAAATTCAAAAATGATCATAGATGTCGCCCTGTACGTACTCCATGGTTTGAGTATAGGCTATGACATTTGTTTTTTTCTATTATTTGCTGGGTGCCGCAACAAACATTTAGAAGAGTAACTGCTGGTTATTATATTTAAAAACCAATGGCGTAAAATTATAGACGACCTATTTTTAATACACCCTACTTAAAATGCTTAGTTCTGCACTTAGTTTTTCTCAATTATAAACAAAAAACCGTGCACTAGTTAAAATCAAATTTGAAAGTTTGAGAACCTTAAGGCACTTTGTTGTTATTGGATTTAGGCATGGTTTGTGTGTATTTTTATTTTCAAAATGGCGTTTTGTGAGAGCTCTCTCAAACTCTCTTTGAGAGTTTTTAGTTTCACCTTTGTATATAGAACCTATAGTACTACCATCAGTGTTCGAAAACTAGCGCCATCTAGTGCGTCTACATCTCCCTAAAGATTTTCTCTGAGTGGAGACCGCAACGTAGACTTTTAGTCGGGGAAATGTACTTAACACATATGCAATGTTAGAAAAAGACAGAACGACAAAAAGTAATAGCCGTCAGATGGAAACAAACCATGAACACTTTTTCATGTTATTTCATTACCATTTTCTTTAGAATAAGCGATAATGAGAGAATGAAAGATAGTTATTTAGACAGGTATGTGAGGGAGTTTTCATTTCTGCCTTGAAAATACACTGTTCTTGGTAGGGTTTTTTTATAGATACGGCAACAGGATGAAATTTACCTATTTAACGATTTTTGTTGAAATTCGATATTTGGTTTGGTTTTTTTGTGTACAATTTTGAATGGTTACCATGTTTGATTATTATATCAATTTTTTTAAGTCTGCAAAAATTTAATTTAAGTTGAAGTACCTACCTAGTTACTTATTTTACAAATAAAACACATTGTTTGCATATGTTTGTAACTATGTTATTGCTTTAGAGTATATTCACTTATCACGTCAAAAAATCTAGTACTAAATATACTACTAACTACTAAATATAGTACTAAATCTACTACTAACTACAAAATATAGTACTAAATATACTACTAAGTACTAAATCTAGTACCAAATATACTACGATAGTACTAAATTCTAGTACTAAGTACTAAAAATCTAGTACCAGAATACTATTGTACCAACAACATAGTACCAACTGGCACCAGTTTTATATTTAACTAGCGTTCAAAAATTGAACAATATATATTAAAACTTTAAAAAGTCGAATCCGAATATGGCAACATTGGTAGTTGACTTTGGCTTAAGAAATACAGAAAATACAGAAATAACAAAATTTCTTTAAAAATGCAAAATCCAAAAAAATAATTGAAGACGCACAATCTTGGTTTGTTTACGAAAAATCAAAGAGAAATCCATTAATTTTTGTTTCTCTTACTCTGCCATACCATATGGTCTAGTGTCACTTTTTGAACCTTTGACTCGTACTTATTATTCATTATTTGTGCCCGTTCTTGTACTCGTTCTAACTAAAGACTTTTTTCAAACAAACCATACAACCTACTCTGTCATCATTATATTTCTTTCTACTCTCCAAAACCCATACAAATGTATATCGTGTTAAGCAAAAACCTATTGCAGCGACGTGGTGGCTCTACCTCGCTTAACTAGAAGCTGCCTCATGATACTACTATAGGTTTCATATACAAGGGTTTCACTCTATAAATATAATGCAGGGGATTCCTGTTATTAAAAATCTAGTTTCACACTAAGAGAAAATCAATTTTTGAGTAGTCTATAATTAAAGAACGATCCTACTTTTAATGTTAGTGCCAAATTTTACTTTCTTTTAGTTTGGTGTTAAAACGTCTATAATTTTGCGCCAATGACTTTATATATAATATTTAGTGGCAACTAGCAATCTCAAACCAAAAACATAATAACAGGCTGGTGTTATAAGTTTTTATATCAATCTAGTTAAGTTGTCTCTATTTTAAGGGCTAAAGTGATGTACAGTAGACTCGCGATTTTCCAAGTATAATTTACTTTAGTTTGGCATTTGTCTTAGTGCGCGGTGTCGGTTTGGCGTAATCAAAAAGAAGATTTTCTTGAAAAATGTCGCAAAAAGTACCAAAATTCTTGTCTTTGAAGGACAAAGTGAGTGTTTTCGAAAAATTAAAAGGAGGATCAAGCGTAACCAGCTTAGCAAAGCAATACAATGTTACAAAATCAACAATTTGCGCTATCAACAAAAAAATCGGAGAAAATTTTAAAATGTGTTAACAATACATTTTCTGGACCTGGAATGCGGAAGACCATGAAGCGTTCTGAACTTCCTAAAATGGAAAAAGCTCTTTGCCATTGGTTCATCAAACAGCGAGAAAAAAATTATCCAGTCTATGGATTGATGGTTAAGGAAAAAGCTAAATTTTTCCATTCAAAAATTAATGAAACTCAGGGCGATTTTAATGCGAGTGACGGATGGTTGCAAAGATTTAAGAAGCGTTATGGTGTGCGTTTAATCAAAATAAGTGGTGAAAAGTTATCTTCTAGACCTGACCTTGTGGACCCTTTCAAAAACAAGCTGCAAGCCAAAATAAAAGAGCTAGGTCTATCTCACAATCAAATATACAATGCGGATGAATCCGGATTATTTTGGAAGCTGCTTCCTGACAAGACATACGTATCATCTCAAGAAAAAAATCCTCCTGGCAGAAAAAACGGAAAAACAGCGCGTCACTTTTCTTGCTTGTACAAACGTAACAGGAGAACATAAAGTTAAGCTTTTAGTGATTGGAAAGGCAAAAAATCCTCGCTCTTTTAGGAATTTTAAATCTCCTGTTGACTACAGTTGATCCAAATCGTCATGGATGACAGCTGCTATTTTTAAAAATTGGTTTCATCATCAATTTTGCATTGATTTCAAATGTTTTCATGTGTAGGTCAGAACATTTTTAAAACACCAAGGGTTGCTCACCAAAGCTCTTCTTTGAATTGATAACGCTCCATCTCATCCACCCGAAAACGAATTAACATCTGATGACGGGTTAATAACTGCGATGTTTATGCCGCCGAATGTTACGCCGCTCATACAGCCGATGGACTGAAATGCTATAAGACTAACAAAACTTTTCTACAGAAATAGTCTTCTGGCATCAATTGTGGCCGAAAAAACTGATGTTATTGAAGCAGTAAAAAAATTGACGTTAAGAGACGCTATTTGCTATTTAAATTCGGGTTGGCAACGTCTTGAAAAAGAATCAATAGCAAAATGCTGGACGAATATTTTAAGCTCAATAAGAAATGAAAAAGACTCTGAAGAGGATATCCCACTAGCTGTTTTGAGAGAAAGAAAAAGAATTTGTTCACCAATCAACTCTCAAGAGGAACGTACACTAGAACTTTTTCACGCAATTAATCCAGAGGTTTGAACATTTTCTCTTGTATACAGAAAAACATTTGATTCGATTTGTGCCCTTCTATGTAGATCATTTTTTCGGTTGCTGATGTCCATGAATGGAATGAAGATCTTCCAAACGACACCGAAACGAACGAGGTTTTGATCAGTGACGAATGTGAAAGCGAGGACAGTATTCTGGAAACAGCATATACCAGAATAGAGCCTAGGGAAGCAATCGACATTTTCAATAAGGCTTTGGCATGGGCTGAATATGGAAACGTTAATACAGCAGACATCGCGAAAAGGCAGTTTTCAGCCAAATAGAAAAAAGGTGGTTGGGTGCTGTATGAATAGGGTAGGCACTGAAAGGCATCAAACTGGTGATGCACAGTCGCTGCAACTATATCGTACACATCAATTGTGCTTATTTTACCTCCCCGCGGTAACCACCGGGTACTGGTGTGTCCATCCGGACATTCCTGCTAAACTTATAAGCGCGAGTGTTGAACACAGAAAAAATAGCAACACTATAATGCTCTGCTTTAATGACTGTTCTGATCGATTCGCAGAAGTCTTGCACGAGCCCCTCAGAAAGAGGACGTACGGCGGATGAGCCCAACCAATTGGACCAACGGTAGCGTCAACAGTCAACGAAGCAGACGCCCTAATGAGCTACTTTGACGTATTTGGAGATAAGGTCATTAGGACAATTCAATGCAAGTCAGGGCATTGAAATAGAGATGGTGGCGGATGAACCCTTAATGGGCCAACGGCAGCGCTCATATCCCCGAAGTGGGTTACTGACTCCGGATTCTCCGGTTCCTTTTGTCCAAGGAATCCAACAAAGGACCTGGCCCTCCAGGTTGGGGGTTGTGCGTGGGGTTAACAACCCTGCCACGGAAAAAAGAAAAAGTTGCGAAGCGACCAATAGCCTTGGAAAAGGACGGATTTACTGTTGACGACCCGGAAAAACGAATCAAGGACAACGACCTTCAGATCTGCACGTGGAATGTTAGAACTCTTAACAGACCACGTGCATCCAAACAACTAGCGGAGGCCCTAGACTGCTACAGAGCAGGAATTACTGCCATCCAGGAAGTGCAATGGAATGGGCCGGGCAAAAGGAGGATGAAAAACTGTGACGTGTACTACGGTGATTGCGCAAGAAGACCACAACTGTCGGAAAACATAGCCTACACGACACAACGTCTGAAAACGGACTTAGGCTAATTGACTTCGCAGCGGCACATAACGTCACCATTGCAAGCACACGGTTTCCTCATCTCGATATACACAAAGGGACTTGGCGACGCCCAGATCAAAGAACCGTCAGTCAGATTGATCACGTTGCGATCGATGCAAGACACGCCTCCAGTATCTTAGATGTTCGCACCTTCCGAGGAGCTAACATCGACTCGGATCACTACCTCGTTGCAGCAAAGGTAAGAATGCGAATAACCCGAACTCCACAACAACGGAGTAATACTGTGAGGAAGTATGAAGTCGGAAAGCTGCAATCGCAAGAAACCGCCAGAACCTATGCCGATCGAATATCCCGTAACCTCTCAAGAAATCCAATACCGCCAGCATCAAGTGCCGAAGATCAGTGGCAACACTGCAAACAAGCCATCAGAGATGCCGCAACTGATGTGCTAGGTTTCACCAGACCACCACCACGAAACCTCTGGTTTGATGACGAATGCAGGCAGGCCCATGCAGCCAAACAAGAGGCATATAAAGCGACGCTGCAAAGAAAGACGAGAGCTGCTCGCGAGCTTTACGAGCAGAAAAGACGGGAAGAACACCGGCTTCTCCAAAAGAAAAAGAGAGATCATGAGAAGCGCGCGATCGAAGATATTGAGAGATGCTACTCCAGGAACAACGTGCGGAAGTTTTACCAACAGGTAAAAAGAACGTACCGAGGAAAAAAAACCTGCACAGAAGCCTGTAGAGATAGGAATGGAAACCTCGTAGTAGAGTCACAGTCGGTGCTGAGTACATGGAAGGACCATTTCTGCAGACTGTTAAACGGCGATGAAGGCCAAAATCCCGCTGTCAGGCAGAATGAACCATTCAACATGGATGATGACAGACAAAACTTCCGTCCACTTGACCAAAATGAAGTAAGGATAGCAATATCTAAACTAAAAAACAACAAAGCTGCTGGACCCGACGGACTACCCGCCGAACTTTTTAAAGCGGCCGGAGATGACCTGGTGGAGTGCATACACCAACTCATCTCTACAGTTTGGTCAGAAGAAAGTATGCCTGATGAATGGAACCTCAGCATCGTTTGCCCGATACACAAGAAAGGAGACCCCCTAAACTGCGCCAACTATAGAGGAATAAGTCTCCTGAATATCGCCTACAAGATCCTCTCTGCCGTACTATGTGAACGCCTGAAACCTTTCGTCAGCAACCTGATTGGCCCCTATCAGTGTGGTTTCAGACCAGGAAAGTCCACAATCGATCAAATTTCACGCTACGGCAGATCCTGGAAACTACCCAAGAATTCCAAATCGATACCCACCACCTCTTTATCGATTTTAAGGCCGCGTACGATAGCATTTATAGAGACGAGCTATACACAGCCATGTCAAGTTTTGGCATTCCCACAAAACTCGTCCGACTGTGCAGGATGACGATGGAGAACTCTCGCTGCTCCGTCAAGGTTGGTTCTGACCTCACAGAAGCTTTTGACGTCAAAAAAGGATTCCGACAAGGTGATGCGCTATCGTGCGATTTCTTCAACTTAATACTTGAAAAAATTATAAGAAACTCGCAAATCAATTGTAGTGGGACAATTTTTTTCAAGTCTGTGCAATTGCTAGCATACGCTGACGACATAGACATCATTGGTAGTCAATGAGGCCAAAACAAAGTACCTGCTGTCCATAAAAAGGGACACACAACACCGGCGGATTTTACAAAACATCACAATAGACAGGTACAACTTTGAGGTAATTAGGGACTTTGTGTACCTCGGATCCGCTATAACATCTGACAACAACATCTCGTCAGAAATAAAGCGAAGAATTACTCTTGCCAATCGCTGTTTCTATGGGCTATGAAGGCAATAGAGTAGCAAAGCCCTCTCTCGAAAGACAAAGGAGACTCTGTATAAGACCCTAATCATCCCAATCCTACTCTATGGCGCCGAGGCATGGACTCTATCTAAAGCGGATGAAGATATCCTTAGTCGTTTCGAGCGTAAGATTCTTCGGAAGATTTTTGGCCCTATCTGCGTTAACGGGCTTTGGAGGAGAAGGTTCAACCAAGAACTATACGAGCTGTACAGCGACATTGACCTGGTCAAAAAAATACGCATATCACGTTTCAGATGGCTAGGTCATGTAGAGCGAATGGACAACAATGCTCCGGCTCGCAGGATCTTCGATTCCATCCCAGAGGGTAGACGCAGTTAAGGAAGACCTCGCCTTAGGTGGCGCGCTCAAGTGAAGGACGATCTCAACCAACTTGGAGTGCAAAACTGGAGGCAGCTAGCCAAAGACCGAGTTGGCTGGAGAGGCATGTTGGTTGAGGCCCAGGTTCGTCCCGAACTGTAGCGCCACCTAAGTAAGTAAGTTAGAAAAAAAGAAAATTCAGAAAAGGATTACGCATTTTGTTCATTAATTGCAACACAATTACATTATTTCATGTACATTTACATTTGAAATAAAAAAGGGTCTAATTTATTTTAAAAAAATTAAGAACTACACCTTCGTCAACATGAACAACTTCGATAACATGAACACGCACGGTTTTTAATAGTTCACGTTATCGCGAGTCTACTGTATTTGCATCAGGTACATTTGTGAATTTATTAATGCAGTTGTTTTTAAATCGGTTTAAGTGGACGCCAGTGTTTTTTTCACACCGCAGAAAAAATAACTATTTTTCATACAAACTGTAAGCCTGGTCTGAATTATGTCAGTCAGGGATAATATTTTGTTAGAAAATAACTGTTGCTTACACAAAAAAAATTATGGCTCATCAAAATTCCATCCTATATTGACTTGATTGTTGACTTGATTGTTGACTTGATTATAACAATGCCATTTGATCATAACGCATGTGGAACATTTTTACTTGCGATTATAGGGACTATAAGGCAAGTTTAGGATTCGTGAATATAAAAAAAATTGAGATAGCAATCAAACATGACATTACGATCATAGAGAAGCCTAAAAAAGTCATTGGCTAAAAATGTCCGTCTGTCTGTCTGTCTGTCCGTCCGGGGGTATATCGAGCTGCAGCCTAAACGGGTTAAGCGATTACCTTCAAATTTGGTATGTGTGTATCTTTTGGCATTCCTCAGAGGGGAAATTGAAATTTTGTTTTAAGGGCTAAAATTAACGGTACTTGCCATACGACCGTTTAGGAAGAGCTTATTTTTCTCGAAAACGGCTCCAACGATTTTGATGAACATTTTTGAGAATTTTTTTTTTGGTATTAGCTATCATTTCTTTAGAACATATACGGAAAAAGTCTATTAACGGGACCTTTCATATAACGGTTTTTTTAATTTTTGGCTTGCTCGGTAACGGCTCTATGGATTTCTGTCAAATTAAAAATATTTGAGAAGATCTAGATAGCCAAATTAATTCTGCATATCAAGATTTTGAATAATTTTTATTTCTAATCAAAAATTAATTTTTGAATTTTTTTTTGAAAAATCAATATTTTTAAAACTTATCAAAAAAAGTAATTTTTAATTTTGTAATCACATGTATATAAATAAACTCTAAAAAACTGAATACAAAAATTAAAAAAAGAAATTTTTTTCAAAAAAACTAAAAATAAAAACAGGATTTTATCAAAATCCGTCCTACAATTTTCGAAATGGTTTTTTCATAAATTCTTTGTTGTTTAAGACGTGTGATGGAAACTTCATTTTTACTAAAAAACTGTTAAGTTTTGTGGTTTTGATATAGTTTTTATAAGTTCAAACTGTGTTATTTTCAACGTAAATGTTATTTGTTTTTTGTCAAAGATATTGCCGTCCAATGTAATTAGGCACATAAGAGCAAGTACGTGCGACCCAGTCGTGCCCATTTTTTTAATTTAATTTGTACACAATTCCAGTGAGGTTTTCACCGCTTGCGTAGTAAAAACAAATGGATCTGATGTTAACCAAACCATTGTGTATTCTTATAATAAAAAAAAATAAAAATAACAGAAAATATATTTTCTATTTGCTTATGTCTCATGTGGCAATAAGTTTGTGTCGCTATCTTGTTAACTTTATTTTTGGAGATTTATTACGGAAGAACCTTATAAATTTTTAATAAAAAAGCGGAACCAAAACAGCCTTAGGATACCTTAGATTTTGTGTTTTCCATAAAAGGAGAAACATGTCCCTAAATTGAAAGCGTTCTGCAAATTTTGCAGCAATTTCATAAATAAATTCACCTTCCTGCTGACCAAACGCAAAATTTATAAATTGTTCTTTTTTGTCCCATTGTCCTTCCCGATACATACTAGCAATTCCATAGCGCAATCCCTTGGCGCACTCCCACTCCAACACCGCACACTTCCCAGATGTTGTTCTGTTTATGATTTATGCTCATGAACCCACAAACGACACTCACATTCGGATTATGAGTTTTTAATTTTCCCTGCTCCCAGTTAACATAAATCAAAGCATTGGAAATCTTGAAAATCAAAAAAAAAAAAAAAATCAAAATTCATGTATGTTTTCTAAGAGCGAATAAAAATAATAAACCACTGCGCTTCCCAGTGTAAACATCGGCGCACATGTGAGCCAAACCGCACAAAGGAACTTTGATTGGAAGTTTAGGGCGCAAGGGAGCAATTCCCGGCGTGAATGTGATAGGGCGCCGCTACGAATTGCTCCCTCGTCATCCCGATCTAAGTATGTACATAAGTCTGTGGTCTAGAGCTTAGGGATTGTTATAATGTGTGCGGGCTAATTACTTCTCCCGTTCTAATAAGGACCGATTACTTGTTTGATCTAACAACTATGAGTTGGTTATGTTGGAAATCGTGGCGGATCCACAGCATCGAGCTGGCCGCCATAAATACCGCACTCGAGTTGTAAATATTTAACGTTTTTATCAACTAAACAAATTCGTTTTGTGGTATTGAAACTGGAAGATTATCGAACTGGGATGAGGAGATCTCTATTCAAAATTCCTAGCACGACCAGGGAAGTGGAGGCCATTCTGTTTTTATACGAGCTAGCTATGTTGATGTTTTTGTTTTTCAACCAAAGACGATGAAAGCAAATAGAAATTGAAAATTTTATTGGAAAAGAGTGATTCCGGCGAAATGTGTGTGGCATTTCTTGGGAGACGAATTTATTGTTGTAGACATTAGGAAGGAGTATTATGCTTGCACCATTTTCGGTGCTTTTTTATGATCGATCAGTGCGGTTGATTATTTTTGGATTGACCACCAATTGATAGTTTTCATAGAATAACTTCAACCACTGCTGTTTAATCTATATTACAAGCTCTTACCTGGAGAAGCTTTACTACAGTTACATACATTTATTGCATCTGTTTGAGGTTTCCTATATTTTTGATAATCAGGGCCAATGCATAAGCACGCGGAGCAACTGAAAAAAAATTGATCAGTGATACAAATTGCAAACTAGTTTGCTTTGAGTCATTACCCTATATAATCAAATGAGACGCTACTGGTTGAAAACTCGTTTCCGATTCAAAAACGAGTTTTTAACCTCACATGAAACTTGAATTGTTTTCATGGGAAGACAGTTATACCAGGTAAACTGAATCATTTTTGCTATTCCCAACAACTTGGAAGAAAGCACATCTGAAATAATCAACTGTCTCTCCAATCTGGATCTTCAAGATACGTAGATACCAAAAAAAGGGAGCCAAAAAACAGTAGCGATTAGATAAGAATATTTATTTATTTGTTCCATAACAATTTTAGAATAATTAGATAATAAGATACATATGTCTACATATTTCAAAGAAAAATACAAGAAAAGTTGTGACATTCTTTATTTTAAAGTTGTTTAAAAAAATTGTGTTGAATACCACAACAAATGACTGTAAGTCTAGAATATTAAATAAATTATTAAGTTGGGTGACCCTTAAAGAATTCACAAATAGCTTAATAAAAATAATAACACAAAATCATTAATAAAATAAGATTAAACCAAAACATTAAAAAATACAAAATTCAAGCGCAATATAATTTAAGAAAAGAAGATACATTTTTACACATTTTAAGAACGGTTATTGTCCTGATAAATTGAGGTAGCATATTAAATAGCCGATAAGACATAATAGAAAAAAAAATTCTAACTACATATTTCTGTAAAATCAATAAAGGTTGTATTTTGTTACTATACACACCGCCCAGCAAGTAATTCCGTTATGTAACTTAGATTAAATAAATTGCACCAGTTTTCGAGAAAATCGAAAAAACGTATCCTATGGGAGGTACCTACCGTTTTTAGTCCACCATATTATTTTTTTTTCCACCAAAATAAATGCTTACCTACAGTAGTACGCTGATTTTTTACTTGCGATTTATAGGGACTATAATGCAAGTTATGCATTCGTAAAAAAAAATTTAAGAATCAAACATGACATTACGATAATAGTGAAGTCTAATTAGATAACGAGAAAGTCTGATTTTAAAAAAAACCGGTCATATGGGAGGTACCGTTATAAAACTTTTTTCTGAAAAATCCATTAAAACTAAAAGATAGATTTTGCATAGAAAACACCATTCAGAAAGTTTTATCAAAATCGTAGGAGCCGTTTTCTAGAAAAATAAGTTTTTTCATTAAAAGTTTTATGCCAAGTACTGTTAGTTTTGAAGGTAGAATGCCAATTCGAAAAACAGTCGGGTAGAGTACTCTAAAAATAATATATAGGTACCAAGTTTGAATTAAATCGTTTAGGCTGTAGGAATCGATACGGACAGACAGACAGACGGACAGAATTTTGCCAGTAACTCAAATATGTTTCTCTATCATCGTAGTGTAATGTTTGATTGTTATCTCAAATTTTTTGTTTCACGAATGCATAACTTTGCATTATAGTACCTATAAACCACAAGCCACGTGGCTTAGTTGTTAGGGTGTCGGACTGCTAAGCGAATGAGCGTGAGTTCAAATCCAGCTCATAGTCACCTTTTTTTCCGGGGTACTGCCTCTTGCGAGGAACTGACAAAACCTCCAAGAGTAAAATTTGTCTCGAAAAAGTGCATCTCATGTAGCCGTTCGGACTCGGCGGTAAACTGTAGGTCCCTTCCATTCTAGCAGATTAACAACACACACACAAGAATGGTTGAGAGTATAAGTCACTAGGCCTTGGCTCCTTAAGGAACTGTCGCGCCAATAAATTTTTTAATCGCAAGTAAAAACCTGACATGTTGAATGAACCAGTCATTTATGTTGGGGTAGTAAGTACCACATCGCCAAAAATTATCCCGCAAAAGTTTACTTCGACATAGAATTTTGTTTATTTTGCAAATTTTAATTCTTCAATTTTTATTGGCTTATGATTCAATTCGCAAAGTTTTCATTTTATATTACCCAACTTCTTTCGGAACTTTTAATTTTGCTTATTTTTACATGGCAATTTGTTGGTTTGCTAAGAAAAAATTGCATACCCAACCTCGCATCTACTTCAAATGCTGTAGTAACTGCTGAAGGGGTGGGGGGGGGTTGCAGGGGGCAGACTGGCCCTTCTCACACATAATACTTATTTGTTCATTCACATTTTTACTTGAGATTATAGGGAATATAAGGCAAGTTTAGGATTCGTGGATATAAAAAAATTAAGATAACAATTAAACATGACATTACGATCATCAATCATCAATGTCCGTCTGTATATTTGTCTGTCTGTCCGGGTGTATATCGAGCTGCAGCCTAAATGGGTTAAGCGACTGCCTTCACATTTGGTATGGTTTATCTTTTGGCATTCCTCAGAGGGGAAATTGAAATTTTATTTTTAGGGCTAAAAAGAACGGTACTTGCCATACGACCGTTTAAGAAAAGCTTATTTTTCTCGAAAACGGCATAAACGATTTTGATGAAAATTTTTGAGAATTTTTTTGTTGGTATTGGCTATCATTTGATTAGAATCACATATACGGGAAAAAACTATTAACGGGACCTTTCATATAACGCTTTTTTTTAATTTCGGGCTTTCTCGGTAACGGCTCATTGGATTTCTGCCAAATTTTATATTTGCGAGAATCTAAATATAATTCTACAACTTTTTAGTCCTACAATTTTCGAAAACCATTTTTCATAAATTCTTTGTTATTTAAGACGTGTGATGGCGTACTTCATTTTGCGAAATAAAAAATGCGAAATGATTTGGGAAAATTGTTAATATAGCGAGATAAAAATTCGCTAAACAAAAAAATTGCTTTTAAAACCTTTAACAAAATAATCAATTGGCAAAACTGAAATTGGCGAAATAATCAAATTTGAAAAAGTGAATTATGGGAACAGAAAACCTTCGATTTCACCCCAGAAGAGGGATGGCGGCGGCACAGTAGAAGAAGACTGAGACTCTGGTGGCACACACAAGTGGAAGACGACCTCAACCGACTCCACGTGCGAAACTGGAATCAGCTAGCTAGGGACCAAGTTGGCTGGAGAAGCTTGTTGGTTGAGGCCCAGGTCCAGCCCGGACTGTTAGCGCCATCTAAGGTAAGGTGAGGTAAGGAAAATATTCTCTAAGCCATAGTGGTAGTGCATAGATATCTGTCAATGCTTCTTGATGCTTCGCGATGCAAAATTAGTATTCAATGTCTGGGTAGATTAAGTATACCTACAGTTAGGTTAATGGGCTGATGTTTGATCTAGCATTTCCGTCACACATTGAGATGTATGACTACCATACTTATCACCTGTATTTAAAAGAGGAGTAAAAAATTTCAAAAAATACGTGAGTATGTTTGCGGAAATTCAAAACATTGTTAAGGCTTTTCAGTATTTACATCATCATGGGCGCAACAACTGGGATCGAGTCCGGGCCTCATTCAAGAAGTTCTTCCATACATTCCGATACCTGGGCCGACGCCTCACATACAGGTCCGAATCTTAAGTAGTTTTGTA
Organism: Platycheirus rosarum; assembly: GCA_963971375.1. Taxonomy (NCBI): domain Eukaryota; kingdom Metazoa; phylum Arthropoda; class Insecta; order Diptera; family Syrphidae; genus Platycheirus; species Platycheirus rosarum. The sequence goes on along the minus strand of OZ020509.1, from coordinate 131,965,464 downwards.
AAATGGTTTAAAAAATGTTAAATAAACAAATACTAATATTCTATATAAATAAAACAAACTTCATAATTTAATTTTGATTTTAATTTAGTTTTTTATAAATTTAATCAATTTACATCATTGTACACATAGCATAGAGACTATAAGCACACCAAAGATAATTTTTTTAATATCTTCTTAACTTTTCGGTTTTTTTCGAATTTTATCTAAAATAAATAAGAGCAATGAATCTCCTAATAAGGAAAGTTGCACTTATTTAATAATCGGAACATTTTTTAAGAATTTAATTTGTTGAAAAAATAAAACAAAATAAATAAATCATCATCACTACATAACTAGTATAAAACAAAGTCGCTTTTTCTGTCCCTATGTATGAAAAGGCCTACAGAAAACTCCGCTATGGTATATGTCTATCTCTTATGGATATTCCACAATAACATTTTTTGTCAAATAATGCCTAATTTTTGAAGCGATTTTCACCAATACAGCATTAAGCGATCGGACACGTTTATTATCGGAGCTCTCTAGCGAGGAAAATAACAATACTGTTACGAATACCTGAATGCATTCACATCTGAACACACCTCAAACGTACCAACCTACCGGCATATTCACATTTTTCATCATAAAAGGAAACACTGTGGTAGCAAAAACGATCTGTCACTTTGTAAATCTAACGAGAAGTTGATCTCTCTGTAATAAAGCTTTAGTTTTAACATTAAACCTCATTTTCTCTTTTTCAAATCTTTTATTTGCTTTTCCATCCTTTCATTGGAAATTCCTTTACAAGCGAATACGCAACAAAACTTAATAAAAATGTGCTTTCCATCACATCATTATAAGCATTGTATATAAACTATATGCAATGTTTTTCCCTAGAGCCGCTTGGAACGCCACCGTCCACCGGTCGTCATGATAGTACTATAGCAGCCTATATACAATGATTAAAAGTAAGTTAAGGAACTGAATATATAGGGTAATCGCTGTGTGCAAAGCTTGATTATTCGATACACAATCGATCGACGCGCTCACTGTGGAAGAAATATTAAAGTCAGACGGCGACGAAAATCCACTGAAAACTCACTTCACAAAATTTAAAAATCGTTTATAATTATGTAGTTGTGAAAATATAGAGGCGCTGGCATCGTGCACACAGACAATATCTTTTGTTTTTTATGATTGTTGATTATCGTTTGTTTCTAAATGGTAAGTATTTAGATTTTTACTGCGGCACATACTAATAATATGGCAATTTGTGCATAGGTAATCATACATATGTATAGAACTGAGTAAATTTTGTACGGAAATTATAAAGTCATGTCTGGAAGACGTCGTCGTTCGAACATAGGTCGTAATACAGTGAATGTCAAAAGAGAACGTTCAGCAAGAGATGAAGAATCGTCAGTAGAGCGTGAGGCTCGACTCACTGGGCGAACACAATGCAAAAACGGAGCTGGAGTACGGAGCTGCATGCGTATTAGCTGTCAAACGAGGACGTATGTACGTCCCAGCTTGCAACTGCCCACAATGGCGCTGTGCAGTTTTTTAACATAAGTCAGATATCAGCCCATTTATTATAATACTGTGATGTTTTGGCCTGGGGTTCGACAAATAAAACTCAATCAAAATTCCAAAATAATACAATAAATCTCTTTATTCTATGAAACACAACGTCTTTCAGTTTAAATAACAGCAAATATAACTTATTCCACTTATTCACAATTCAAATACGTTTTTATAATTCAACACTTTTTATTTAATCTCAATTCAATCACTTTTTACTAACGTTTCCAGTTGTTAACAATTCCACTTTCGAAAATAAACTGAACTTTCAATGCAATCTACTCTTGTATTTATACAAGTTTACAAGCTTCTGGAAGCTTCTGTCTGGTTCTGGCACAATCTAAGCTTTCGGTACTAATTCGAGTCTCGAATTAGTACTCCAAGTTCGATTAAGTACTCAGTTAAAACATATTGCAAATATTTAGCATACTTTTAGGGGCATGGTTGTTGTACACAATAAATGTTGGTTGTTGTGCACAATGAATCCAATTAGAATTAGAAGAAATTCTTCCTCCACCTGATCCACTTCACTCTCTTCTTACGGGTCATCATCCAGAAATCCAAACAATTCATGCACAATATACGCCGTTATAATAACGCATTTCAAATGACCTCTTTTAAGAGTAAGCAAGTCGTTGAGCGTGGGTTCATGCCTACTTTTAAAATTCAAGGGCAAGTGTACCACTTAGCTGGGAGCTTGCTACCACTTCGACCCGATGATCACAAATTTCTGCAAATATATTTTATTGCAGATCCAGATACTCAAGCATCTATGCGGTGTTCAAGTGTTGCACAGCCAATTCATCTTCAGGATGCTTTACAGGCGAATGAACACCGCAACGGCATTGGGCAGTTGGTTATACTACCTTCATCATTCACAGGTGGACCTCGATATTTACACGAAAAATCGCAGGACGCCAGGACTTACGTCAGAAATTACGGCAAACCTGATTTATTTATAACTGCAACATGTAACCCAAATTTGCCGGAAATCAAAGAAAATATTAACACGTTGTATATAAAGACATAGTTGTAGAAATGAAATAAATAGGTAAAAATGTAAAAAGTAAATAAGTTAAATGTTGTGTATGAATTTAGATATTCCAAAGATAGCAGGAAATTTTCATGGTTCAGGGAAAGAAGAATTGTTTTACTCTAAATTGAATGCGTGCAGCAGCGGCGGGCAGTAATGAATAAATCAAAACTACTGGATCGATTTTAATCATTTTTTGTGTGAATGACATAGGCTATATATTTTATACCCATGCGAAGCCGGAGCGGGCCGCTAGTAAATAAATATTTCTTTTTTTAATTGAAGCCAGTTATAGATCTGGACTTTAAGAGGAACAACGATTAACTAAGCATCGCCTACTGTCGAAACTAAAGAAACAATTTCGTCATGCTTCCAAAATAATTAGACTGTATGTGTCCGAGTAATTCACAAAAATTATTAAAAGTCTCATGTGGCCGTTGTAGCCAATACATGACTGTGTTTTGTGGGTCATTAGATACATTATGCGATAGTGACAGAAGGCTATACTTGTTATAGTTGGGCCTTAAATTAGTCAATAGATCTTTTTTCTTCTGAAAAGGAAATGAACGTGTTTTTTATAAATATAAATACAATGTGAATTACATTATGCTTTTATTTCCCTCCTTTAATTTTTGCAAAAACATTTATAAATAAATTCCAAAAATGTGTCAGTGAACGCATTTTTGTGCAAAACAAACAGATCTTTAAATAGAAAAACATTCAAACATCCATTTCTATTGATTCTACATTTACTTTGCAAGCAGTTTCCTCCAAAAACTCAGCCAAATATCATCGGCAGACTATTCCATTAAATATACATTGTGATTACTCTATGCGCCGAAAATATCCATCCACACCCACTTTACTTCCGCCGAGTTAATCACAATCAATCAAACAACAATCCAACTCAATTAAAACTTCACTTCGGAACGATTAGTAGCGTTTAATGGCCCAAAAGAATGCATCTTCAGATGCACATGGTTGTTTAAACATCGATTTCCATAAACAAATCCCGAACTGCGAACTGTGCCTGGTGTGTTAAAACAACACTACTGTGCATTCAGTTAAGTTCATTTTCCGAGTATAGGTAGTTTATCTAGTAGATACTTGCATGGAAGATAGATCGTAAAATAAGAGTGAACGCTGAGTTTTCCGACGGCGGCATTACGGCCGTTCGCTGGTGTGACAGCATCCTGGAGATGAAGAGCTGCTTATATGCGTCTCCGCTTCTATTGTAAACAAACAAGGAGCTATGGGTTGTAACCCGAACCAGTTCTTGTATCTGAAAGTGCTCGGATGGTATAGTCTGGTCCCACATAGTACGATGGCCTGCAGTTGAAACTGAAAGATCCTTCGTCTTCAAGTGATTCTTCGGTGGGTCGTAATATCACTGCCACAGCTGAAGAATCGGCTTTAACGGTTTTTGTAAACAATGGCGCTGATGACGGATTTACTAGGGAAAACAGATTTTCTTTTACAAGACATTCATAAGAGAGTAATCGCAATTTTTTTTCTTACCTACGCATAACTTGGGCTAAATTTTGGTAATTAAAAAACAAACTTTTTTGTTTATAATAATTATAGAGATTTTCTAAAAAAAAAAATAACCGATGATAATCAAAATTTTACGATCAATCAATTTAATCGGCCGGCGTTCTTGGCGTTGTTGGTGGGATGAATGTAGTGTTTAATCGCCGAGAGTATAAATGGGGACGTGTGTTATTATACTGTTATTTTGCTAAGTTATTCGCTAAAATTGAGAAAATAAACTTGGGGGGAAAATGCGTGTAAACAAGTGCGGTTAATAGTCTTAAGCATGTTTTAAGATATTTTTTGAAGGAACTTTACTTGTCGGTTATCCATAAAGCTGCCATCATACAGATATATCAAGCTCTGTTTTGATAATATCCGTTTTGAGTAGGCATTTGAGCTTTTTAAGCTTTCAAATCGATTTTCGAAATTCTAATTTTCTCTTCTTATTGCATATGTTTCTATGTATATATTTTAAATAGGAAAAGTCATTAAAGGCGGCACGAATTTCCTCTTGGACGCAGCATATAAAAAGGCGCCTCTTCGGTAATGATGATTTTTTCAGCCAACATTATGGGGTCCTCTTTTCAACACTCCGATCCCCGAAGCCTATTCAGTGAACAAGCGTCTTATGGTCATGAACTTTGGGTCAATTGGATTTTGGGCTCTACCGTAAGTCTTCATGAACCGTGGGAAGTTCTCCGCCGATTTTGCGTTCATTTGAATGTTTGAATTTTCGTACGAATGTTGGCTGATTGAATACCGATTGGGTCGTCTTAAATTTGGCCAGCAAGTTTTGAAGAGTCGACGAATATGCATTTTGATAATAAAGTTTACTTACTTACTTAGGTGGCGTTACAGTTCGGGACGAACCTGGACCAGCTCGGTCTTTGGCTAGCTGCCTCCAGTTTTGCACTCCAAGTTGGTTCAGGTCGTCCTCCACTTGAGCGCGCCACCTAAGGCGAGGTCTTCCTTGACTGCGTCTACCCTCTGGGGTGGAATCGAAGATCCTGCGAGCCGGAGCATTGTTGTCCATTCGCTCTACATGACCTAGCCATCTTAAACGTGATATGCGTATTTTTTGACCAGGTCAATGTCGCTGTACAGCTCGTATAGTTCTTGGTTAAACCTTCTCCTCCCAAGCCCGTTAACGCAGATAGGGCCAAAAATCTTCCGAAGATTCTTACGCTCGAAACGACTAAGGATATCTTCATCCGCTTTAGATAGAGTCCATGCCTCGGCGCCATAGAGCAGGACTGGGATGATTAGAGTCTCATTTGTCTTTCGAGAGAGGGCTTTGCTACTCAATTGCCTTCCTAGCCCATAGAAACAGCTATTGGCAAGAGTAATTCTTCGCTTTATTTCTGACGAGATGTTGTTGTCAGATGTTATAGCGGATCCGAGGTACACAAAGTCCCTAACTACCTAAAAGTTGTATCTGTCTATTGTGATGTTTTGCCCAATCCGCCGGTGTTGTGTGTCCCTTTTTGTGGACAGCAGGTACTTCGTTTTGGCCTCATTGACTGCTAGTCCCATCTTAGCCGCTTCAGCTTCTATGCTAGCAAACGTTCGAGTGACAGCCAATGATGTTTATGTCGTCAGCGTATGCTAGCAATTGCACAGACTTGAAAAAATTGTCCCACTACAATTGACTTGCGAGTTTCTTATAATTTTTTCAAGTATTAAGTTGAAGAAACCGCACGATAGCGCATCACCATATCGGAATCCTTTTTTGACGTCAAAAGCTTCTGTGAGGTCAGTAGCAACCTGGACGGAGCAGCGAGAGTTCTCCATCGTCATCCTGCAAAGTCTGACGATATTTGTGGGGATGCCAAAACCTGACACAGCTCTGTATAGCTCGTCTCTATAAATACTATCGTACGCGGCCCTAAAATCGATAAGGAGGTGGTGGGTATCGATTTGGAATTCTTGGGTCGTTTCCAGGATCTGCCGTAGCGTGAACATTTGATCGATTGTGGACTTTCCTGGTCTGAAACCACACTGATAGGGGCCAATCAGGTTGCTGACGAAAGGTTTCAGGCGTTCACATAGTACGGCAGAGAGGATCTTGTAGGCGATATTCAGGAGACTAATTCCTCTATAGTTGGCACAGTTTAGAGGTTCTCCTTTCTTGTGGATCGGGCAAACGATGCTGAGGTTCCATTCATCAGGCATACTTTCTTCTGACCAAACTGTAGAGATCATCTCCGGCCGCTTTAAAAAGTTCGGCGGGTAGTCCGTCGGGTCCAGCAGCTTTGTTGTTTTTTAGTTTAGATAATGCTATCCTTACTTCATTTTGGTCAGGTGGACGGAAGTTTTGTCTGTCATCATCCATGTTGAATGGTTCATTCTGCCTGACAGCGGGATTTTGGTCTTCATCGCCGTTTAACAGTCTGCAGAAATGGTCCTTCCATGTACTCAGCACCGACTGTGACTCTACTACGAGGTTTCCATTCCTATCTCTACAGGCTTCTGTGCGGGTTTTTTTTCCTTGGCATGTTCTTTTTACCTTTTGGTAAAACTTCCGCACGTTGTTTCTGGAGTAGCATCTCTCAATATCCTCGATCGCGCGCTTCTCATGCTCTCTCTTTTTCTTTTGGAGAAGCCGGTGTTCTTCCCGTCTTTTCTGCTCGTAGAGCTCGCGAGCAGCTCTCATCTTTCTTTGCAGCGCCGCTTTATATGCCTCTTGTTTGGCTGCATGGGCCTGCCTGCATTCGTCATCGAACCAGAGGTTTCGTGGTGGTGGTCTGGTGAAAACTAGCACATCAGTTGCGGCATCTCTGATGGCTTGTTGGCAGTGTTGCCACTGGTCTTCGGCACTTGATGCTGGTGGTACTGGATTTCTAGAGAAGTTACGGGATATTCGTTCGGCATAGGTTCTGGCGGTTTCTTGCGATTGCAGCTTTCCGACGTCATACTTCCTCACAGTATTACTCCGTTGTTGTGGAGTTCGGGTTATTCGCATTCTTACCTTTGCTGCAATAAGGTAGTGATCCGAGTCGATGTTAGCTCCTCGGAAGGTGCGAACATCTAAGATACTGGAGGCGTGTCTTGCATCGATCGCAACGTGATCAATCTGACTGACGGTTCTTTGATCTGGGTGTCGCCAAGTCCCTTTGTGTATATCGAGATAATAAAGTTTAAACGAGAAAAAACTTTAAACTTAAGAAAAAATATGATCCACAATAATCGTATTTTATCTTAACCAGATTGAGAATCACTTTTTCGCACCGTCAACATGACTAAGTAAATATCCTAAAAACTCCAAAGCCTAAACTGGCTAAATATTTTAAGCAATTTTTAATACAACTTCATAAAAAATTCTAATGTGAAAAAGAAAAACACAAGGCGATCACTAATAGACAACAACTTTATATGACAACATCCTTTTAATATAACACCCCTGAGAATATTTCTGATAATCATCAGAACCTAAGTATCTATGAATGAAACTACTACTTACAGCCTTAATGATACAAAACAAAGGCTCCATTAAAGATTAACCCCATCAACAACAGAATGGAAAAGTTCTCAGTGGATGCCCTTCAAATATCTTACACTGCTTCTATCCCCAAAAATAATTCCCCGAGCGTACCACTTAACACTTCTAAAATTACTAATACTTTCCAGAGATCCGAAAAATAGAAGTTCAGCTACTTGAATTAATTCTTTGAATTACTTATTACCACTTGACTGAAAGATATTTGACCTTTTACCAGATAGAAGTGAACAAAAACAAAACATTATCCTCCTGAGATTTTTAAACAACTTATTGTTTTGGATACCTAAGTACTTGAACAATGTTTCAAATACCGTAGTAAATATTCGTTATTAATGTATTGGGTTATGTACTCGTATAAACAAACAATTTAGAAATTGTTCTGCAATAATTTAGTCTGTCAGTCATTAGTTTTGGACGTAAACAGAGCTTCTTGAAATAATAAAAGTACATCCTTGCGAGAGCTAATATTCAAAACTGTATACTTTTTTAACTGCAATGGTATTTCTAAAATAGGGTATGTTTGCATATGTTTGATTAACCTTACTTTTCTTACTTTTAAACATAGAATAACTGTCAGCAATGAAATTAAGCGATTACCTTCAAATTAGGTACATATGTGTGATTCTTTTGGCATTGCTCAGAGGGATTTTTGAAAATTTATTTTTAGAGTTAAAAATAAGGAATAAGCTTAATTTTCTCGAAAATGGCTCCAAATATTTTGATGAACATTCTTGAGAATATTTTTGTAGGTGTTCGCTAGCCTATCGAAACCAAATTTACCGGAAAATTCTATTAACGGTACTTTTCTTATAATGGTTTAAATAATTTTTGATTTTCTCGTTAACGTTAATTAGAATCTATCAAATTTTTTACCAAATTTTGGTATTTCAAAATGTCTAGGTAGCCAAATTTATTGTGCATACCATTATTTTGAATAATTATTTTGTCTATATACATTTGTATGTAATTAATTTTTTAATATTTTTTTTTGAAAATTTAATATTTTTAAAAGTAATCAAAAAATATTATTTTAAATTTTAAAATCAGATGTATATTATTAAACTCTAAAAACTGCTTACCAAAACATCACTTTTAAAAAAAAAATTTAAAACAGGATTTTATCCAAATCGGTTATACAAAGTTCGAAATATTCTTTTCATAAATTCATTATTATTTAAAACGTGGGATGGCTTACACTATTTTTACTGTTAATTGTCGTATTTTGGACACTTTTTTAAGCTCAGACTGTGTTATTTTTCTATGTAAATGTTACTTGTTTCTGTCCAAGTTTTTGCCTCCAAAATAATTAGGCACATAACAGCAAGTACGTGCGACCCAGTTTTTCCAATTTTTACTTGCAATTATTTGGACTAAAGGGCAAGTTTAGTATACCTGAATATAAAAAAATTGGAGATAACAATCAAACATGACATGACGATCATAGATCATGCCTCATGAAATCAATTGACACAGAAGCCTAAAAAAGTTAGTTACAAAAAATGTCTGTCCGTTTGTATGTATATTGATCTACAGCCTAAACGGCTAAAGTGATAGCCTTCAAATTTAGCATTGTAGGCCTACAAATAACGGTACCTGCCATATAACGGTTAAGGAAAAACTTATTTTGCTCAAAAATGGCTACAACGATTTTGGTGACATTTTTTGATTTTTTTTTTGGTATTAGCTATAATTTTATGAAAAACAAATGTCCGGAAAAGTCTATTAACGGTATCTTTCATGTTTCACGTTTTTTTAATTTTCGGAGTTCTCGGTAACGGGTTCTGGATTTCAATAAATTTTTATATTTGAAAAAAAACTAAAAATATAAAACAGGATTTTATCAAAATCCGTCCTACAATTTTCGAAATACTTTTTTCATAAATTCAATAATATTTAAGACGTGTGATGGCATACTCCAATTTTACCAAAAATTCTTAATTGTTGTGGTTTTGGTACTTTCTATAGGTTCGGATCGTGTGATTTTGCTTTTTAAATGTTACTTGTTTCACGACCCAGTCGTGCGCATTTATGTGTTTTGTGTTTTAAAATGATAGGATTTTTAATGGAAGACCATTCCAACATTCTGGGGCTCAGATAGAATTCATGGGTTTGAGGGAATACAAGAAGGGAAATGCGGAATTGCAAACACGCCTTTGGTGAACGGTTTGCATCTGGAGAAGCTGGATTCGCTGACTATGAGGTGGCAGATTGTAAGGATCATTCCAAGGTAGACCCTTAAGGGCAAAACGAATAAAATTGTGTTAAAATGCTTTAATTCGGTTCTTATGAATTTCGTAATAAGGAGTTACCTGTGAATCTGAATCATATTCAAGGTGGGGGCATACGTATAGCAATTGAACAAGGAAAGAGTCACTTTTGGATCATTTAATTCCTTTGTCCAAGCGTTTTATGAATCGAAGCATAGAAATAGCTTTGTTCACAATAAATTTAACGTGTTGAGTAAATTTAAAGTTGGAACTAAAATGGGCACCCAAATCCTAAAAATGAAGACGCGACAGAGTTTGTGCTGCGCAATATGATAATAGAATGCACTTACGATTACGATACGTTTCCTAGAGACGGTAATCGTCTGGCATTTTACAGGGTTTAGACAAATACCACTTTTTTGCATCAAATAACTATAAAGCTATCAGTATCTGCCTGTCTTAAAAATCATTATGTCATCAACGAATATAGGAATGTCACTTGATTGTACGCACGATGTAACATCATTTATAGCCCAAATGAAAAGTAAAGGTCCAAGGTGGCTTCCTTGAGGTACGCCAGAGTGGGCCACGAAGGGGTCTGAAAGACGATTTCTAAATTTTACATGGTAGGATCTATTCTCCAGGTATGATTTGATCCAAGCTAAGAAATAAGGAGGAAAACCAAAAGCTTTTAAGTTGAACAAGATTAATTCCTGACTAAGTTGCTCAAATGCCTTTAAAAAGTCAGTGTAAATGTAAAACTTATAACCGTTTTTCTAATTTATTGAATATTTGAACACCACAAATCAGATTTTTACTTAAAAATGCCACACTTTCACAGACAATTTGTTCAAACAGTTTTTGAATGCAAGATAATTTCGAAGTGGGCCTTTTGTTTGTAGGTTATCGAATTCTATGTGATTATACTTTTGGGTAGTAATAGGATATGTGGTCATTCGTAGCGTAAATGTTACGAGCAACACTGATTGAAGGCAACATTTAGCTTCCTCTAAATTGAACTATAAAGCTTCCAAAAGATCATTAAGCTTTTCTTCTAGGCCAAGGTAATCGAAGAGCCTCTTATGCTTGCGTAAAATGGTTGTTTAATTCCAGTTGTTGTAGGCCAAAACTAGAGACAGAATGGCATTTAGAAATGTGGTTGCAGATTATCCAGCCAGTAGCATTTGATTTCAAACTTATGAAACCTTGAAACTCACTCCAGAAAAAACCCAAAAATGATGATACAGTACAAAACCCCTAATAGAAATTTGAGAATTAACACGTTTGTTGAAAATTTCTTTAAGGTTATTGCAGAACGACCGGTTAAAGCGATGTTTTTATCAATAGACTTTTGCTAAGCGAATAAGACGAACAGTAACCTGACGTAGGTATAACGGATATACTCGAAGATCATTTGGTATCACTTAATATTTTCTGTTTTGAAGGTCAGGTTCCTTTAAGCCCTTAGTTTCTAAAGACGATGATCTACAGAAATCTCCGATCCCTGTTTCACGAAATCTCTGAAAATTACTTATATCCCTACATTAGCCGCATTAAGCTTGTCGGCTTACAAACTTTAGCAAACGATGCCAAATCGCTGAAATTATGTATTTTCACATCAGTTTCTAATGGGCAATATTGATTATACGAACCTTTTGAAAGGAGCCCACCTTTAAACTACTCCCCGAACCTGCCTCACTAAAGAGGTAAGTCAGCTTATAAATTGAAGATTGTATACTAAGCTAAAGATATGCGATATGGTATTATAACGAATATGATTCAGTAATTGGATATTTCGTCCTTAATACTTCAGAATGTAACATACTGTTTAAAACTGTTCTTATATTAAAAAAAGGTAGAGTTTTGCATGATCAAAAAATCAATTAAACTAATTTGTGATAATCGTGCAAAAATCTTCATCATTTCCGATATCAATATACATGCATCAGAGCTTAGAGCAAACTCAACAATGCGGCTAATTTGTTGGCTATTATATTTCTTGCGATTTCAAACTATTTGCTTTTCCTTTGTGAAGTTTTGAAAGATCTTAATGTTTACATTAAGGTGTTTTTCATCACCAACAAAATCATCTGTCCTAATTTCCTAGTTTCTGATCCGTGTGATTAGAAAGAATCGTTGGCTTAAAGACTGTCCTTAAAAAGCTGAATTTTCTTAACTCCCTAAATATGGACAAATTGCCCTTACTTATGTATCCCGTTTCAAAGATCATTGAACCCACTTATTATAGTTGTTACCAACTTAAGAAATTCTCAAATTATGAAAATCTGAAAGGTCTTAACATTAATATAAGCATTTAAGTTTCAAGTAATTTCAATGATAAAAATCAATCATAGCATACCCTATATGCAAAAGATAATTAAAACAACATAAATATGTTTAATTCCCTTCGCATGATCTTCTCCAAAAACATAATAATAATGTGTTCATCTCATCCATGATCCATCGTTGAAACAATTTTGATTAGATAAGCTGATGTCAGCTGCCATACACCATCGATCAGCAAATCCACAAAATCTTAAGTAAAACAATCAATGGCTGCAACACCAACAAACCAATGACCAATTGAAAATAATCATCAAATGCCTTCGGATAACAATATTCCAGCAGAAACTCATCGCCGGATCATCATGCCCATCCATCAGTTTCCGTGCAGTGTGCATCACGAGTCCCGGAGTGGTAAGAAAATCAAACGTTCGCGGGATTAAGAAAATAAACATTTCCGCAACATGTGTCTGAAAACGGAATGTTGCTAAAACTGAATTTCAAAATTAAAATTAAAACAAAAAATAGAACATTTTTTTCCTCATCTTAAATGCAAAATATTTAGATGTCTTCCTTAGAGAGAGGAGAATAAATATATTAGAATACCTATATGCGTTTTGCGATTCCAAAACTGATGTCTCTCTTCAGCTCTCTTCACCTTTTGCTAACATCCGAAATGGAGGATAAAATAAAATTAGTATTTTTAAGTGTTAATTGTGAAACATAAACAGAAACATTGTTAAAAATCGTTTTATTGTTTTTACTTAGGTTATCGATGCAATACAACTCACCTTTAGATGGCTCCTTTAATTTTTGTTTTCTTTTCAAGAAATGGAGATGGACTGAATTGATGGTGTGGTACCTTTAGTCAGACACAAAATGTATCTCAAGGTTTAGACTCATAAAAGCGCTAAGTATGGATAAACAAACAAAAATGAATTTTCTTAATGGATTGCTCTTAATACTTAGCGTAAGTTAAATGATTTTGTTTAGTGTCAAACGACTGACGAAAACATAAACATTTGAGCTTTTCCAATTTCGTAGAAACAAAAAGACACGAAAGTAAACAAAACTGAATTTTCAAGGAAATTCCATTTTTTTAGAACCAAAATATTATGAATGTGATGCATTGTTCTATTTCAGGGAATTGTGAAGTAAATTACACATACAACACTTTTCAAGACCGTTGAAAATAATCTTTCTTGTAAAACGTCGCCAATAATTTTTATTAATTTATATTTTGATGGTGGTTTATGGTAGGTTTTAGAACAGTTTTTTTAAAATGTAATATGCGTTTTATAAAGTATAGAACCCTGCATTTATTTTAGTACAAAATTAACAAGAATTCATAGGGACGTGTTCTAAAGATTAAAACAATGTGGGTTATGATTAAGAAAAGGGAAGTCCATGTTGGATGTTCCCCTAGTCACTTTCTTAGGTTTTCGTCATTAATTTCTCCACGAAAGGCTACGTTAGTTGAGCCTTACCAGTCTCCGCAGACTTTTGGATCAAACAAAAATATGAAAATGGTATATTATTCATCAAACGGGATTTGTCAAAATGAAAAAGATGCTTTTTATAGATTCAGATGTAAGAATTCCAGTAAGGTTGACTTGCGATGCTTCGTCATATGGAATTGACGCAGTCCTAGGTCATTGTCTAACAGGCGGTTCAAAATTCCTATCTCCTTAGGACTCTGGTAATGATGTCTTCATTAGCTTACAACTCTAGAGGGGAGGGGGGGTGATCTGGGCATATTGCATTTTACGGGTCATTCTGAACATATCGAGACCTAACCGCTTTTTTATCGTAAGCGACAAAGTGAACATTTTAGAGAAAACACATTTTTTATTTTTTCCTGAGCTTTAAAAGGGACCGAGCAGAAAATATAAATGTCGATTACCATAAATTTTATTGTCTCTGTAACTCTTTGTTAAAAAGTCTTATTGAAACACAAATGATTAGGATACTTGCGTAAAAGCATAAGCTTTAGAATTGCATTATTAACTTGATATTGTAAAAAATGTCGTTTTTACGATAAAATGGCGGGTCAGGGCTCGATGCATCTTGCACCGTCTTAATTTTGTTGTTGTTGAAAATTGAACATTTTTACGTTTCGCGTTCACACATTATCCGTATTAAATTAAAAAAATGGGCACGACTGGGTCGCACCTACTTGCTCTTATGTGCATAATTATATTGGAAAGCAAGATCTTGGACAGAAACAAGTAACATCTGCCTTGAAAATAACACAGTTTTTTTTATTAAAGTACATGTGATTATAAAATTTAAAATAATTTTTTTTGATTAGTTTTCAAAAATTAATTTTAATTTGAAAAAAAAGTTATTCAAAATTTTGATATGCAGAGTTAATTTGGCTACCTAGATCTTCTTAAATATAAAATTTGACAGAAATCCAAAGAACCGTAACCGAGAAAGCCAAACATTAAAATAACAGTTATATGAAAGGTTCCGTTAATAGACTTTTCCCGTATATGTGGTTCTAATCAAATAAAAGCCAATACCAACAAAAAAATTCTCAAAAAATTTTCATTAACATCGTTGAAGCCGTTTTCGAGAAAAATAAGATATTCCTAAACGGTCATATGGCGATACCGTTATTTTTAGGGCTAAAAATTCAATTTTAATTTCCCCTCTGGGGAATGCCAAAATAATCACACACACCAAGTTTGAAGATAATCGCTTAAGCCGTTTAGGCTGCAGTTCATTATACATACTGACAGACAGACAAACAGACATTTTTTCTCGATAATTTTTTTAGACTTCTCTATGATCGTAATGTCATGTTTGATTGTTATCTCAATTTTTTAATATTCACGAATCCTAAACTTGCCTTATAGTCCCTATAATTGCAAGTAAAAATGTCTCCAAAATTTAATTTTCCAGCGGACAGTAAGAAGTGTATGGAGGGCATTTGTATGTGACCCCCCTGCAATCCCTCTGCTACAGGTCACTATGGGATTTGGAGAAGGTGCAAGAAAAAAAAAATGAAGGAGGTGCAAGCGCGCCTTAAAAATTACACAGACATGTTCAGAACGACCCCAAAAATTACATATACCTAAATCAAAAAACTAAATATACCTTAATTTGTTTTAATACTCTTATAATTGCAACTAAGAATGCGGGTGATTTTTGGTTTCCGTTTCCATTATGCATAAACGACGAGTGATGATGGTGAACAGGGCTGTACAGCGACACTGGCCAACCCAAAAATAAAGTAAAACCTAAGGGATAGACACCAATGCTACGGCTCGGGTGCAGGAGAGGAAAACCTATAGTCTAAGGACGATGTTAAAATGCTTACTTATACCATATGCGCCAAATTTAAAGTCAATTTTTTTCTCATATTCATTTCTACGTATGTACATGTAAGTTGTTGTGAAAATAAAATAAAAACAATGCTAGCCTAACACACACAAAATAAAGGAATTAACTAAAATACAAAGGTTGACATAAAAAAATATTAAAAAAAACAATCACGACAGTGACTGGTTCGAAATAATGAAATATCACGAAATGTGACAAATAAATTGCACGGAAAATAGCATTCAAAAACAAAACCTATTTTTCTTAATTATAATATATGTATATTCAGAAAAAAATTTAAAAAAAACTGTTCACTTAACATTTTCTTAAAATAAAATATAGAAGAGAGGCCTAACAAAAAAATTTTAAAAAAATGTTTTTTTTTAAGAATTCTTGTTCTGTTTTTAAGAAAATTGCCCTTCCTGGCTAAAAGAGGGGTGAGAATAGACACCCCTTCCATTGAAATACATGCTTCACTGCAGCAGCCGGCACTAAACTTTATTGATTGTTTTTGCTACTTCGGCTTGTGCAAAGCGGCACATTATATCTTTTCCGTTATTCTTGAACTATTTCCTTTAAAATAAAAAAAAATCGACCGCGCTCGAGAATGTCAGGATCACTATTTTTTTGCAAGTTTGTGACCTCCTCACTCCCTTCCATCAAGCTTAATTCGTCAGATTATTAAAATGTACACGCAGCATGTAATTAAGCCACATTATCTTAATCTGACGAGCTAGAGTATTTTGAAGGAAGCGGGTCATAATTCTGTATGACCAGAATTCTGTTTTTTTTTTTTTTTTTTTTTTTTTTTTGAATTTTGGACGTACAGTATTTCATAATTCTGTTTTTCAAAATTCTGTATTCCAAAATATCTGGTTATCCAAAATGCTGTAAGTAAACATTCTGCTTCAAACAAAATGAATAACCGTCGACAATTAATTATTGTTTTCCTCTATTGGACATGGCAACTGAGATGTTAATATTGAATTAATAACAAAAAAAATATAAATAAAATATTTAAACAATAGATTTATTACAATTATTTCACTGCTTAGCACGTACTAGTATAAGAAGAATTTGTTGGAATTAACTGTGCAATGGCTCATTTAAGAATGATTACTGATATGGATACATGTAAAGAACAAGTAAAAAATATTTATGGGAGAAAGAGACTTATTTCAAAGCTAACTTGGTCTATGTATCCATATCGAAATATGATAAAATCAAATATTATATATATTATGGTTAAAATTCAGTAAAAAATTTGTGAACATGTAGAGTCATTTGGGGTAAGTGCACTTTTCACTTTGAGCTCAATTTGTGAAAATGTAATAAAAGATATCAACTTAAATTTTTTGCATTTGATTTATCGATATTTTAAGAGAAAAAAATTGACAAAAAAGTTCAGTTTGATAAAAATATTTTATATGATTTTGCTAATAACTAAATCAAGTCAAAGTGCGCACTCTTGCCCCGAAGTCAGGGTAAGATCGCGCAAAATCTCTGGTAAAAGCGCGCACATAATTTTCATAGGAATCTCAGTAGTTTTTAAGGCAATTTAATCTCTAAAATATAAAGTAATGCTTATTTAAACAGACAAAATTAATAATTGCCACAACTTCCACCTTTCCTCTAAACTCAAAACCAAAAATTTAAAAAGACAACTTAATTCAATTAAAACAAGAAATAACAACTCATATTTTATTACTTCTCAACGTTAATTTAATTCATAAAACAAAACAAAAAGTATATCTAAAACTAGAAAATATGATTTTATAGATAATATTACAGCCTTGGGTTTGAAAATTCACAGATTACAGCCTTCGTTTTTTTTATAAAAGATAAATAAATAAAATAAAATTAATTAAATTTAAATTTTTTTTCAATTTGTAAAGTAAGTAAGATTTTTAGCCTCATTTTTTTTTTTGGGTTACAAATTTTCTTTCTGTTTTTCTTTGGAAAGTACGACCCATTTTCTAAAAATTACTTCAAGTTTTTTGTCCTGTAAATAGATGAAAAAAAAAACTGATGAAAAAATGAAAAATTCAATAGGAGGTAAGATCGCGTACTGCAGGCTCTTACCCACAAAAGCACTGCGCGATTTTACCCACAAAGCAACTTTTTTTTGCATTTTATGAAATTTAAAAGAAAATAACACAAAATCTACAAAAAATTTAGCTTAATTGAATTACAAATATTCACTTACAACAAATATATGCTACTTACGATATATAGTGCTGCCACGACGGCGCCACACACTTTTCTGCCACAACTTTTTTTTCGGTTTGACACGTTTTTTTTCAACCCATATTTCTCTTCAATGCAACTGCGCACATACTCGCGGAGGACTTCTCTTTGTGATGTTTGGAAAGGCACTGATTTTCTTATTTTTCGTTTCTGATTTTTTTTTACACAGCCAAGGAAATTAGCAGTACGCGCTCGTACAAACTGCACGCTCTTACCCCAAATGACTCTAGCTGTGGCTGTTGTTTTTGTTGTTGTTGATTTTGTTCATATTAATTTTGATGTTCTGTATTTAAACAAAGATGGTGCGCACTGTTTTACATTATCTAAACAATTTTTGTTTAAATACAGAATTTTGTAACACAGTATTTCGACCCCAACCCTATTTTGAACGATCAATTTTTTTTACTAATAAAAGGCTAATATATACTATTAAACCTGTTGCTTATTATTCAGTTAATTATAACAAATCACCATGGCACGATTGAACAGCACGTCCAGATGATGAAACTTTATATTATCAAATAAGTGTTCGTTATGCAAACGTTGCGGCAGACGGGGTGCCCTTCACAGTCGACTCTTCAACGTTTATTTGGCACATTTGAGACTGGTTGATTGGTGTGGATTTAAGACCGGCACGGCGCGGGGCGGTGTCATTGGTCGTAACTTTTTCGCAAACGAAAACGGTAGAAAAGCCGGTCACCGTTAATAACGATTAATGCGCTAACCAATTTTTTCTTATGGCCCAACTTAAAACATATAGACATAGAAAGGGAGAGCATCGGAATCCCACTTTTTATACCTAATCCCATTTTTTAAAAATCCCGAAAACAAGTTTTAAATTCCCGTCTACTAAACTACTGTTTTTTTTCTAAATCTGCTAAAACCCCGATTGTTCAAAATCTCGATCTGTATAACTTCTCGTTTTTAAATCCCGTCAAATCCCGGCAATTCCGTTTTTTTTTTTCACAACATGCTTAACAAACATGAACCTTTATCGCAATTATCAGAAAGAATTTAGTTTATATTTAAATCTTTATTCGCAAATTTTTTTTTGGCGTACGATATGGTTGCCACAACTCGTTTTTTGAAATACCTCAACTCGCCCTCAAGAGAAAATTGTCTATTTTTTTAAACCTGGGGTCGCCTTTAAGTCACTCTGAAGTCGATCTTGGTATTTAAATTTATTGTTTTAAATCTAATTTAATAAAAAATTGAGTTATTGTACTGAAAAAGTGAAACAATTCATTCCACCTAGTTTCTTACTATGTACTAAAGTCCAGTAAAGTAAAACCCAGGGTTTTTTGACAACTCTTGGAGTTGTGAAGAAAAACTGGGGCGACCCTGGGTAAAGTTCAACGAACAAAGCTATAAAGAGGGAAATCTACTGCCTTCAGTACAAGCTGGACTGCCTTTTTAAAATATGTTTTGGTGTAGAACTGTCAAATAATTATTGACCAGTGTATGTAGTGGTGCTGACTGTCATGTAATTGACTAATTCTTTTAAGTGTTAGTTATGTTTATACACCACTTTTCACCACGAAATTGGGCGTGTTGGAAGATACGCCTTGATAAAAAGCGCCATCCCGCATTTTGACGTCATCAGTGACCCAAACTGACTAAATTAAATACCATTTTTGGAAAGAATTTGAAGTGTTAGTGGACTTAACATGTATATTAAATCAAGCTGATAAAACATTGGACCATCAATTAAAACTTACTTTTCAGTTTTTTTTTTTTTTTTAACGAAAATGAGTTTTTTTTTTTAACAAGTGAAAATACGAAAATCGCTATTTTGTTTTCTAGTATCATGAGGAGACACTAGGAAATTAAGTAGGCATTCTCTGTAACGCCTCATTGGATTTCAATAAAATTATATATTTAAAAAGATCTATTTTAAAGCAAAATTAATTTTGAATACCAATATTTTGAATAGTTAAATATTTGTATTTAAAATTAATTTTTGAAAATATTTGTTTAAAAATTGAATATTTTAAGTGTTTAAAATAAAATATTTTAAATTTTATGATCTGCTGTACATTAATAATGCTGTATGTAACTCTAAACATTTTGCTTTTCAAAATTTTATCAAAATCCTTCTTACAATTTTCAAAATACTTTTTTCATTAATTAATTAATATTTAAGACGTGTAATGGCGTACTCCATTTTTTACTAAAAACCGAAAATTGTTGTTTTCTATGTAAATGTTACTTGTTTCTGTTAAAGATTTTGCGTTCCAATGCGATTAGGCACATAAATGCAACTACGTGCGACCCAGTCGTGCCCATTTTTGTTGTGTTTGTTATAATAATTTCATATTTTTTATTTATTTTTCTTTAATTTTTTTTATCATTCTTATTCTTCCTATAACAACTTTATTTAAATGGCTAAATATTTTCAAGTCGGCATGCTTTTGAAAAGGATGCTCTATCTGTATATTTAAAACTCTCAATTTTCATCAGTCTTAGATTTTTCTACAGAGTAGATCAATATGCAGTAATCTAATTGTATTTTTTTTTTAATTCAGAACTTTAATTATGTGATCTCCGGTTGATCAAAGTTAAACAGAGCAACTAGAGCCTTATGCCCCAAATTCTGATTTTAAATAACCAATCAAAAAGAAATACACCTCCAGAAAACACAGTGATTCAACATCAATAATAATCAACATCGGTCGATTAACAAATTATCTGGTAATCCATTAAAAAAATCGCCCAACATTTCCATTTCCCATTTTGATGAGAGCATCAATCCTCCAAACAATATTCTCATTCGGTAACCAGAAAACAAACATCGGCATCGGCACACATTAACAACAACAACTGTCGGCCACCCACCAAGTACAAAGTTTCTATTGAGCGTTAAGGTAATCCAAATCGCATCTATTAAAAAACACAAATTCCAAAATAATTACTTCAATACACACTTTGCATCCCGCCTACTTTCGAAATACCTAAGCTATTCGGCGTGTGAGTTTCTGTTTACGTTGGCAATGCGTGGTGGCAATCATTAAAACAGTAAAAGGAAATCTTTAATTTTCCTGCTTTAGAAAAGATTTGAAATTGGGGCTGAAGACGCCGCTGGCTGGTGTGAGACTTCCTAGAAAAGGATTTGATGCATCTAATTGAGGGATCCGTTCACGCATAAACTGTTATCCAAACAACTTAACTTCAGTTGAAGGAGAACGTGCGTGCCAGGGCCAGCCACTCCTGTGAATCCGAAAGAACAACAAACCGGGTATTTAGTTTAAGTGAACTTGAAGACCTGAGAAACCAAAGACCGACCGAAATCCAAAGAACAAAGTGTATGACTCCTGAGTTATTGAAAAATACACCGGATCGGGTGTAAAGATGGGTTATGGTTCAACATGTGCTAAACACATTTTTTAGGAATGACTCGTCGTCGTCGTCGGTTGTCGTGAAATACTGAAATCGAATTGTTGATGAATTTGTTGTTGTTTATAGATGAATTTTAAATTATTAATGACCTCCTACTTGCAGTTCAATTGTATTGAAATAAAAAACCAAAAAAGTGAAGTTTTTTAAAAAATCGATTTGGTTCATTATAGGTATACAAGTAAATAATGAAAGTTCCTGAACACTGCTATATAATGGTTTGATAGATCTAAAAACACTGGCACTCATTTCTACAAAATTCAACAATTTTTTTTTTTAATTATTTCGATGTTTTAGAAGCTTATTTATGCTGTCAAAAAAGCCGAAAATAGAGAGCGAGGAAAGTTCTTTGGAACAGCATGAAAAGGAAATGCAAACGGGTATTGAAACGGTCATTACTTATTGAATGCAAATATAAAGTCGCAAAATTTTAAACATTATTCATTTTAGCAATAGAACCGACTCTAGTTAAAGAAGTTCTTTAGATTCGAACCCTTGTTTAACATTTTCTCAATTTTAAACAAGATAAACAACCCTGACAACTAGTGTGGTGTGTGGTTACGTAACGTAATGTAAACAATTTTTTCCAGGAGGTCAATTCCCGATCTGTGAAAATGTGAAAAGATAAAAACTTATCATAATGCGTTGGAAGTGTTATTAATCAATATTTGGTAATTAAACATTAACAAATGTCGTAAAAGAATAAAAAAAATAATATAATTAAATAAATAAAGAAAAAAGAATGGAAAATGCAGTAGAATAAATCGGTCCACCATCATTTGGCTTCGCCATACATCGTTGCTTGATCTCAAAACTGCGGAGCTCTTCATGGGATGTTTTGGTTGTGAAAGATAATTCACCATTTTGAAAAGTTTTGACGCTTGTTTTTCTTTTTTCATACATCTAGAATCGAATTTAACTTCAAAACGTCAACAAAATTTCCATTTCACAGTTTCACAGATTGAGAATCTAACCCAACACGGCTTACTATTGACAGAATAAAACATTCTTATTTTTGTTTGGTACGACATTACAAAATGTCGTCTGGTTAGAGTAAACTTTGAAAAGATAAACAAGTGGTTTGCTCGTTTAAGGTTAGACAAGTTGTTTAAGGTTAAAGTATACTTTATGTCGATTAAAATTAACATAGAACAGACCTTCGTTTTATATTTTGTTTTTAGAGCCGACGCCCATTTTAAAATTGATTTCGAGTAGGTTTTAATTGTTTAAAATTTTGCGCCAAAGAGTTTTCGAATAAGGACGTGACAACTTTTTTTTTTTTTTAAATAAAACGCAAGCCATTTGTTTGACCAACTTTTAAGGCTAGAGAACTTTTGAAATAAGAACAAATGGCTTATTTACTTTTACCGTTTTTGTTGTTTGTAGTTTTATTCAAACAGTACAAAAAAATTAAATCAAATTCCCACAAGTAACTGTAAGAATCATAAAAAAAACTAAATGGCACAATAATTATTGTCACACCCAACAAAGCTGGAAAAATTATTTGCACAAGGGCAATTGACGTGTTTTACAACCTCCTAAAGCCAAAAAAAGCACATTAAAATAAACCAAAGTAATGGGGTATCGTAAGCAAAGCATTACCTAGTATTTTGTGTTTCCTCCTTTGGCAGCAATAACCTATGCGATGCGTCTTGAATCAGAGTCAATAAAATGTCAAATTTGTTCTGCTGGAATAGAACTCCAAGCCACTATAAAAGGTTTCCATGTTTCATCTGCAGACTGCCCAATACTAAGTGGAATTTTAGACTTCGCAATATGCCCAACATTTTCTAAAACATTTAAGTCAGGACTTTGCAGTCCGATTCCAAACTACTTGCTCTACTTCTGATAGATACTTTTTGATAGTCGGTTCCGATGAACCTTGATCGTGCTAGCAGTGCCACATCATTTAGAATCTCTAAATAATGAGACTGATTCATACGATCTGAGCACCTCACAAGTGGTCTTCTACCACTATAGGATATGCATCCCCATATCAATACTTTGCCTCCATGTGAGTGCCTTATGGGTCGGGTGGTGGATCTTTTTGCTTTGGTTTTTGGATTGGAAGAAAAAAATCTTCGTCCATAAGTGCCATCTAGAGAATAAGCAGTCTCGTCGGTCCAAAGAACTTTTCTCCAAAAATCTGCTGTTTTATTTATGTGATCCCGTGCAAATTTCAATTTTGCTGTTCTGTTTTTCTTTTTTGTTATGAACGGTTTTTTGGGAAACGTAAGCTTTAACTTGGTTTTCTTTCAACCTTCGTCGCAGTGTTCTTTCACTAATATTGGTCTCACGATTTTTTCAAATGTTTTTTAGCACACCTTGGACTTTTTCAGAAGGGTTACATTTAAAATCTCAAACGATAAGTTTGTCTTCCCGACTCGTTGTTATTCTTTTTCTTCCTCTTCCGAATTGATTTTTAAGACTGTTAATTTTTTCTTCTTTACCTATCAGATAATAAACCGAGCGCCGATTGCAGTGATATTTTCCAGAGATATTTTCAGCCGAAATACCGAGTTTAAATTCTGCAACAATCGCCGCACGTGTTTCTAACGCAATTTCCCTAGTTTTACCCATTTAAAACAAGTTACCTTGATGGAGAATAACGCTAGACTAGGTGTTTTGAAAGGTACAACTATTTTTTGAGAAGTTCTACTAACAAAATACATTGTGCAAATAATTTTGCTTATGACTGTACATATGTACATATGTACAGTACATATGCTTCGCTCCCAGCGACTATGTCTCAGTTGTAGAGGAGCCGCCTATCGACTGTTCTGCGGCCGATGATCAACGGAATCGCCGATCTATCCTGTATCAACCCTCGACTATCAAGGTATAGAAAAGCCTCGGGCGGGAAAATATTCATCTTAGGGGTAGTAAGCCCCGAAGATTTGTCCATTAGTTGAGGTCATCGCCCTTGCAATGTGTCCGCGAGTGAGCTTAATTAAAAAGTTATCTATCCTGTTTGTATTGGCCCATTGTATAGAACCTCGTTGGAATAATAGTGCTAATACTCCGTCTCTGGTGTTCTATAAAGTCCGAGACAAGTGCGAAAACACTGTCTCTCGAACACCCGAATCTTTTCCATTAGAGATGGTGCAACGTTGAACCACACAGGGCATCCATAGGCAATCATCAACCTTATGAGGGCCATATAGCAAATCACTACAAAACAACCGTCTTGTCAGGGCAAAAGCTTCCTTTGAACTGGCTAGAGCAGCCTCTATTTGTCGGTTGAAATATAGAAACTGGTCCACCCAGATGCCAAGGTACTTTACTACGCTTTTACTCGGCAGTGGATGTCCATGTGGCCCAGCAATCACTAGCTTGCGCCAGTTCTTTCTCGTATCCCTAGAGGCCCCAGACAAAGGGGTTCTAAACAGGATAGTTTCACATTTCTGGAAGTTAATTTTCAGCTTCCAATCATTACAGTACTTTTGAATTTTATCGAAATCAAGTTGCAAGAGAATTTTGATGACTTCAACTTTTGGACCTGTTCTGTACGCAACTAAATCATCAGCATACGCAATTGCATGAGGTAGACTCCCAACGAAATCGCTGATGTAACTACTAAAGAGAATCGGCGAGTTCACCGCTCCCTGTTGCAGACGATTTTTAATATCAAACGTTGTGGTAGATGTTACATTGCCACTCTTGATAACAAACTTTCTACCATTAAGCATGTCGTAAAGCATATATAGTAGTGGTTTACTTATGCCCCATCTGGTTAGCTTCAGATAAAGACCCTCTAACCATACGGTGTCGAAAGCCTTTTCCAAATTCACCAGACAGACACCCGTGATTCTTAGCATTGTTCCATTGGACCAGCTTAGGCGCGGCATGAATTGTGTCATGTCCCGACTTAAAGCCGAACTGGGTGTCTGGAATTATATTTTTGTCCTCGACCCACTTGGACAGAGCTCTATTGATAACTTTTTCGAATACCTTGCTGATACTCGGGAGAAGACTTATCGACCGGAGATTTGCCGGATTGGAATTGTCCTTTCCCCCATTCGGGAGAGGATGTACGAGAGCTATCTTCCAACTCACTGGATAATATGGATTATTCAGAGCGTTGTTGTTTATATGTCTATTGCATCCTCAGGGAGATGTCGTAGTACAATATTGGGTACACCATCGACTCCTTTTTCTTTAATGATGCGAAGATCATTTGGAGTTCGACCTTCAAGATGAGCAGGTAACTTGGCCCATTTTGCTCGGCGATGGTGGCGTTTGCCAGATTGTCTTCATTGAACCCGGTAAAACCAAGATTCTTAGATCGCCATTGCGTGATGCTATCACGCAGATAGAAATGTTTCAGCAGAGCTCTATAATGCAAAATCTATCTTTTAGTTTTAATGGATTTTTCAGAAAAAGTTTTATAACGGTACCTCCCATAAGACCGGTTTTTTTAAATCAGACTTTCTCGTTAATGGATTTTAATGAAATTTTCAAAATATGTAGTGTTTTATTATTTAAATAATATTGCTTATTAAAAATTTCAAAAACATTTTTTTATAGTTTTTAATATTTTTTAAAAAAAATATTTTGTTTTTTGAATATTTTGAAAACGGATTTATAGATTTTTTTTTAATTTCAAATCAAAAAAAAATTCAATCGAGAAAACAAAAGTTTACACCTACCTATTAATAAACAAAACCACTGTGTTAACTTTTAATATTGTCTCTACACCTACTCGATTAACACTAGTTGGAACGTGTGTCTTAATTGTAGTACCTTCCTTTCAACCTTATTATAGGTACCTGATATCCTTAATAAATTCCATTAATAACTACCAACACCATACGTTTATCGACCCATCAAACATAATTAAGCTATTTTAATTAATTTGATTTCAAAAAGTAAATTATTGTTATTGGGACCTATATAGGTCCCTATACCTAGCATTATTGCCCTACTGCTGATTCCCACGAATCTTAATGCCAGTTGTTCAAATTTTTCAATACTAAAATGAAAATTAAACTGAAAAAAGTCTTTCTATTAGCAAATTATATTATAAAGAGTAAAAAACAATTGGAAAGATAATTATTCACTAAAAAACAGCAAAAAGTAACAATCCTATTAATTTATGTGTTCATCCCTTTGTCGTGACGCATGACGTTCGAGCTTCAAACCACGACGATTCTAAAGAAGTTGCACGTAAAAAAAAACATTAAAATTAAATCTTTGTCAAAAAGACGCCTGTACCTAAAAAGGATTAGCACACGGGAGCAAGTACGTGCGACCCAGTCGTGCCTTTTATTTTACTTGCGATTATAGGGACTATAAGGCAAGTTTTGGATTCGTGAATATTAAAAAAATTTAAATAACAATCAAACATGACATTACGATCATAGAGAAGTCTAAAAAAGTGATCGACAAAAAATGTCTGTCTGTCTGTCTGTCAGTATGTATAACGTGCTGCAGCCTAAACGGCTAAATCGATTATCTTCAAATTTGGTGTGTAGGATTATTTTGGCATTCCCCAGAGGGGAAATTGAAATTTTATTTTTAGCCCTAAAAATAACGGTACCTTCCATATGACCGTTTAGGAAAATATTATTTTTCTTGAAAACGTCTCCAACGATTTTTATGAAAATTTTTGAGAATTTTTTTGATGGCATTGGCTATCATTTGGTTAGAGCCACATATACGGCAAGAGTCTATTAACGGGACCTTTCAAATAACGGTTTTTTTTAATTTTGGGTATTCTCGGTAACGGCTATTTGGATTTCTGTCAAATTTTATATTTGAAAAGACCTAAGTAGCCTTATTAATTCTGCATATCAATTTTTTTAATAACTTTTTTTTCTAATAAAAATTAATTTTTGATTTTTTTTTTTTTTGAAAAATCAATATTTTTAAAACTAATCGAAAAAAATTATTTTAAATTTTATATCCACATGTATATTAATAAACTCTAAAAAACTGCATACAAAAATTTAAACAAAAAAAAAAAATTCAAAAAATTAAAAATAAAAAACAGGATTTTATCAAAACCGGTCCTACAATTTTCAAAATATTTGTTTCCATAAATTCTTTGTTATTTAAGACGTGTGATGGCATACTTGATTTTTACTAAAAACCGTTAAGTATTGTGGTTTTGATACTTTTTATAAGTTCAAACTGTGCTATTTTCAACGTAAATGTTACTTATTTCGGTCAAAGATCTTGGTTTCCAATGTAATCAGGCATATAAGAGCAAGTATGTGCGACCCAGTCGTGCCCATTTTTAAAATTCATCTTGCAGTACCAAACTGGATACATAAAATGGGAATAAAAAAAAACATTTCAGAAATATTTCTGAAATATTTCTGAAATGTTTTTTATTTTTTTTTTTTTTTAAATGGGAAACATTTAAGAAATGTTTTTTAAACAAAGGTTTCTATGGTGTGGACACACCTTTAAAGACTTTAAATTTTACACACTTAATTTAACCTTTTTATGAAAAATAAACCAACAACAATATTACTATAGCTACACAAATTCGCAGCATTTTCATTTTTTTTACTTTTCTTCTGCTACCATTATTCAGGACATCGTCTTTTTCTTCTTCAAATTGACTAGCATTTACCAAGGAGACACTCTGAGTTATGGCACGAAAAGGAAAGAAGCCAATTACAGCTTCTTCCCTTCACTCTCATTTCTCTTTCGAATTCACCATTTTCACTGATAATGGACGTTGCTTCTTCTAAGGAAAATTCTTGGATTTTTTTAAGAAAAAAAAATGTATATATATATAAGAAGGCCAATCAAGGACGTGCAAGTATTTTCTGAAATAAAAATAAAAAAAAACCCAAAGCTTGTCCTTTCTCACAGCAACCACACAATTTTCTTTTTTCTTCAAGGAGAAAAACGTGTCGACTCTATAAATGGTGCTGGGTTGTTAGTGAATCCTTAAAATGAGGTAAGATGAAGAAAATTGCACATCTTAAATGAATCACTGGGCGGGAAGGACTTTTGTGTAATGCGAGTTTAAAAAGGAATTCAAAGACCCGAGGGGTTGACTCTTTCCGATTATATTTTCGTGGTCCCATTTATTGCTGCTGAAAAGGTATAATTTAGATTGAGCTTAGGAAAAATCGAATAAAGAAGATGATTTTGACAAAAAAAAGGAACAAGTGAAAGAATTGTCTAACGAGCTGGACGATTAGAGGTGGCAATTATGATTAAGCTTCTTCAGGGAAAAAAATTGACGTGGCTAGCTTAAGAAAGGAAAGAACAATCAATTGGAGTCATTTAGAAGATCCTTTATTCAATTGGAAATACATAAATCAATTTTGAAAGGTATTGAGTCTAAGTAAAGGATATGTGGGCTGGTGTTTGTATTCCAAGCACGTGCTTCCAAATGGGTGTTCAAAATAAATAGACAAGGATATGAATATGGAAAGGTTAAACACCGGAGCTGTTAAACCTACCTGGTGTCGTTCATGACTTTAGCTAAACACAGATTTTAGGGTATTTTATTAATCAATAACGTATAATACTTTCTGTCGTTGTATGCTATTAAAACTAAATTATTTTAAGAACATTGCTTACATTGGATGGGGATACAGTCACGGGTGCAACTGGACCTCAACCAACAAACTTCTTCAGCCAGGTCGGCCTCTAAGTAAGCTGCTCCAGTTTTGCATGTGAAGTTGGTCGAGGTCATCTTCCACTTGAAATTCACAACATTTAGTTTTTTTTATCGTATTATTACATTTATTAAGATAAATAATTCCAAGTCAAGTGGTAGTTATTCAATTCAGGAATGAACTCTCCACTTTATCCTGGAATTATCGAAAATTGTATTCCTAATGAAAATATCAGCATTTTTTTTCTCAATGACATTCATTCAAAAGTCCTCGAAAAGGATTTCCTTAATTTGGCAATTAATTGGCATATTGTTCCTTAATTCCTGAGCATTGTTTGGATAAGTCTTCTTAGCAGCACTATTGAACAAAAGACAAAAAAAAACGAATAAGGGTACAAAAGCGGAAGCATATTCTTGAAGATTCTTTTCCACTACCTACTATATAGGAACACAAATTACCCCAAACAAATAGCTGAATGGACGTGCATGGGTGGTTAATTTGTGGTCAACGAAACGGAAATAAATCCTTTTGCATAGAAAAATAAAAGTTTAAGCACGAACTGGAACAACCCTTAGAATGATCTCGTATATTACAATTGCGACTATGAACAATAACGGTAGGGTGGTGATGTTTTGACACCTTCTTTTTCGAAAAGATCTCTGGAAGCCATTATATTATAACACATGGAAAAGGATAGCAAAATAAAGGATGCTTATATCCTTTCGGCAAGAGTTTTGAATATTATTATTTCCAACGTATTTTGCATACTATTCGCATGAACACATTTGAAGTGGAGATGATTAAGCATCAACTGTGGTGTCTTCAGGTGAAATTTTTGATTTATATGGTTATGGATTTTTGTAGAAGCACTTTTGGAAAATAAAAGATTTTATGAAGCTTTAATCAATTGCGGGTTGCTGTAGGACATAAGTTTAATTAGAATTAATCTGTTTAATAAAAAAATTGAATTTATAATGGCAAGTGTCCACGGGTGTAGAGGGTTTAAATACAAACATTTTTTACTGTGCGAGGGGGGTCTATCTGGTTCCGTTTAGAATGTAGGGGTGATTTTCGAAAAAAAAATTACTTGAATGGAAAAACTAATATTTAAAAATAACGGCAACTCTTAAAGTATATTACAATAATGGTTTTAAAAACCAGAAATCTGTTCTTTAATCCTTTTAATCCTAAATTAAATTATTTATGTCAATATAGTTTTCAAAATATTCGCATTTTGATAAAACGTAAAAAAACCTTTGAACCTTTGTTCAAAATTGTGAAATGGAAAATGAAATCTTCTTTCTGTGATCAATGCTCATATTAATTCTAAATGAAACAAAAGAAACCAAAAGGTAGTTCTTGAGAAAACTTTCAAAGATAAACCTTTCATCAGCATTAATCCTCTAATGAAAACAAACGTAAATGACATAATGGGACCAATTTTCTTCTGCACTCGTTCAGTTGCAAGGTCTTAAAAGATTTTAATACTCACAAATCCGCTGGCCCGGATAGTATCCCCGCTGAAGAGGTGTTCTTCAACGCTGGCAAAACCATTGCGTAAGTTTTTCCATCTGTCCTATTCCTCGGGGCTCTTTCCGAGCGGATGGAAAACAGCATTTGTCCAGCCTGTCCCTAAAAAAGGCGAATCCTCCTCTCCCTCAAACTATCGACCAATTGCACTTACGTCCCTTCTTTCTAAGGTCATGGAAACGCTGATTAACTTTCAGCTTAAGAAATATCTTGAGGACCGAAAGCTTCTTAATGACCGGCAATATGACTTTCGCAGCAATAGATCCACTGGTGATTTGATGGTATATCTCACCGAAAAGTGGAACCAATCTCTTCACCGTTTTGGGTGAAAGCCTTGATATTTCTAAGGCATTTGATAGAGTTTGGCATCAAGCTCTTTTATCGAAAATGCGTGCATTTGAACTCGATGAATCTCTTCTTCGTTGGGTTAGTAATTACCTTTCGAACGGCTCAATACAAGTTGTGTTGGAGGGATTCAAGTCTGATATTCAAAACATAAATCCTGGTGTGCCCCAGGGCTCTGTTTTATCTCCAACTCTTTTCCTGATTTTTATCAATGACTTATTATCTGAAACTACTAGTCCAATTAATTGTTTCGCTGACGACAGCACTCTCAGCTTTTCATATTCGTTTCCAGACTCTCATCCATGTGCTTCGGATGTGGAACTGCAACGGCAGCGTATGATTAGTTCATTAAATGGGAATACGAAATCGTGTTGAATTTAATGCTTCAAAAACTCAATGTTGTCTTTTGTCCTTAAAGCGAAACATACCCCTAATGCCACTATCCATGAGTGGCACTTGCATAGAGGAAACCAACCACCTCTCAGTTCTCGGTATGTGCATTACAGACCACCTTCTGTGGAACCACCACATATTCGAAGTCGCCAAAAATGCTGCTAGGTGTCTAGGTTTCCTTCGAAGATGCAAGAAATTTTTTACCCCTTCTGATCTGGCTACGGTCTATAAAGCGTATATTCGTCCAAAACTTGAGTATAATTCCCATATTTGGGCAGGTGCTCCAATTACACACATGAGTTTCTTAGACAGAATACAAAAAAGAGCTTTGAAAATTATAGGCGACCGAACAATAACAGAAATGTCTCCGTCGTAATGTTTCGTGCCTTTCGTTATTTTACCGATATTTTTACAATCAATGCTCTAGCGAAATAGCCAGCTGCATTCCTCCCCTGAAACAATTCAACCGTAATACTCACGCCGCTAGGAATGCCCATAAATTTACCCTTGAGCCCTACTTCGAACGTACAGTTAAATACAGAGATTCTTTCTTTAGCCGTACCACGTGAATGTGGAATGCCTTGCCAGACTTTGTTTTTCCCTCCCATTATGACTTGCCGAACTTTAAAACAAATGTGCATCGATATCTCCTTTTATACCCCTCCCTATTTTCCTAACAACCCCGCTGTGTTTAACAATATAAGGGTAGCCAAAATCCCTTTTGCGCGGGCCAATTAAATAAAAACAAAAAAATGCCAAAAATAAAAAAATTCAGTAATTTTCAATTTTCACAAGAACTAGAAAACATAAAAACTTTTAGTTTTTTGCGTCTGATTAAACATTGATATGAGTATTGATCACAGAAAGAAGAATGTATTTTCCATTTTACAATTTTGAACAAAATTGGTTCAAAGATATTTTTTTCATCAAAATTTCGAGTTTGATGGCGAATATTTTGAAAACTATTGACACAAATAACTTAATTTAAAAAAAATGTAGCATTAAATAACAGGTTTCTAACTTTTAAAACCGTTATAGTACCTAATGTTTTTTAAGTGTTGTGGTTATTTTTTAATATTTATTTTTCCATTCAAGACATTTTTTTTCGAAAATCGTTCCTACATCCTAAACGGGGTGAGATAGACCCCCTTTTACAGTAAAAAATACTTGTATTTAACCCCTCTACAAAAAAAACGTTATTAATTATTGGCGCCGGAGCTATCGTACTCACCCCGAGTTGATAATTACAATTGAACGAATCTTCTCCTCCAAAGCCCGTTAACGCAGATAGGGCCAAACATCCTCCGAAGAATCTTACGCTCGAAATGACTAAGGGTATCTTCATCTGCTTTAGATAGAGTACATGATCCGGCGCCATAGAGCAGGACTGGGATTATTAAGGTCTTTTACATAGTCTCCTTTGTCTTTCGAGAGAGGGCTACTCAATTGCCTTCCTAGCCCATAGAAACAGCGATTGGCAAGAGTAATTCTTCGCTTTATTTCTGACGAGATGTTGTTGTCAGATGTTATAGCGGATCCGAGGTACACAAAGTCCCTAACTACCTCAAAGTTGTACCTGTTTATTGTGATGTTCTGCGGACAGCAGGTACTTCGTTTTGGCCTCATTAACTGCTAGTCCCATCTTAGCCGCTTCAGCTTCAATGCTAGCAAACGTTCCAGTGACAGCTCGCCGAGTTCTGCCAATGATGTCTATGTCGTCAGCGTATGCTAGCAATTGCACAGACTTGAAAAAAATTGTCCCACTACAATTGACTTGCGAGTTTCTTATAATTTTTTCAAGTATTAAGTTGTCACCTTGTCGGAATCCTTTTTTGACATGGCTCTGTATAGCTCGTCTCCATAAATGCTATCGTACGCGGCCTTAAAATCAATAAAGAGATGATGGGTATCGATTTGAAATTCTTGGGTAGTTTCTAGGATCTGCCGTAGCGTGAACCTTTGATCGATTGTGGACTGAAACCACACTGATATGTGCCAATCAGGTTGCTGACGAAAGGTTTCAGGCGTTCACATAGTACGGCAGAGAGGATCTTGTAGGTGATATTCAGGAGACTAATTCCTCTATAGTTGGCGCAGTTCAGAGGGTCTCCTAAAAATAAAGTTTAAAAAATCCCTCTGAGGAATGCCAAGAGAATCACACATAACAAATTTTAACGTAATACTGCTTAGACTGCAAATCGTAACGCAATACACCAATACAGACATAAGACTGGCAGACAGACCGACATTTTATACTATTAACTTTTTTTTAGGTTTATATCGATTTCCGGCAAAACTACAAGTCCTATGGAAAACAGTTATATGGAAAAATTGTAGGTAATAATAAGATCTACAAAAAAATTCTTTTTTCACATAACCTCAATATTTATGTGAAAAATTCAAATTTTATCTTTTAGAAACAATTTTTTTCACGAAATTTGGTGAAATCTTTCTTTTTATGTCCCAAACATACTGTATTTTTTGTTTTATTTAAAATATTTATTTTTCACCTAATATTGACTTATTATAGAAAAATCACTCTAATTTTCAATCGAAAATTCTCAAAATATCAGTTTTTTTTTAAAGTCGGTGTGCTTTTTGTTCTTCAAAATTTCTACTTTCAGATGGTGAAAAAAAATAAATATACATTACTATGGTAAATTTTCTGGGAAATGAAAATGTTTTGCAGAGTTTCTTACTTGCAGTACAATTTTTGTATAAAATTATGATGACATTATACAAAAATGGTACTGCAAGTAAAAATTCAAAAAATTAAATAAAACGAAAGGAAAACTTTACCGACTTACTTTTGACGAAGGCAGAAAAAGAATGAATTCTTTCGATCAACAGAAAACTTTCTTTTAGAAGATATATCCTCATTATTTTTATTCCATATATTTCGGGAGGGGTTTAAGACCCCAAACCCCCCCCCCTGCGTTCGCGACTGGTGAACTGAAATTTGTTTAAATTGTTATTAAACTGTGAACTACTAATGTTTTTTAATAAAAAGTGAATGTATATTTTTTTTAAATTAATAGTAATGTAATGTAATTGTAACCAGCAAGTGGTAACCCTACGCACATTGCTCTCCCATTTTTGACGACTTACGGAAACCCTGTTAGAGCTTTTACTTGAAGCAGAAATATGCAAGCCAAAATGCAACCATACTGAGAGGCAAACATCCCTGAAGGTAACCAAACTTTAGTTAGCATTTGCTATAAACTGAGTATAGTAATTTTTGGGCATAACGCAATGGGCAAATAATAACTATGTAACGCTTCATAGGATATATTATGGCAGTAAAGAGGCAAACTCCTCAGAAAAAATTTGAACACATGGATCTTTTCTAAAGCCAGTTTGGCGCATTAGATAGAAATCCTATTAAAACCAAAATCAAAGCAGAAGAAGAGGCGAAAAGATAAAAAATTCTACAGTTGGAATCAATCATTCAAGGCC
Organism: Platycheirus rosarum; assembly: GCA_963971375.1. NCBI lineage: Eukaryota > Metazoa > Arthropoda > Insecta > Diptera > Syrphidae > Platycheirus > Platycheirus rosarum. Next base: position 131,931,075 of record OZ020509.1, on the reverse strand, counting down.
TTTAAACATAGACGAAATTGATAATACCTACATTGATTTAGATTTAAGCCCTGATATCCTTTGTATGGTACGAAGGTGTACTCCTTCAGCTACGAAACTACAAAATAGGCTTTTTAACAAATCATTCTAATGAAATTTTTGAAAAAAAAATTACCGGAAGTAGGTATTTACATTTTTGTAGTTATAAGCAGACATTATAAATTTATTATGTAAATTAATTTATCATTGATACCAACATCCTTTTAATTCCTACTTTAATATTTACCGTAAGAGCCTCCCTCTTCGCAAATCAAATTTAAAGAAAAGTAAACAAGAAAAAAACGTTTTCGAAATCATTACGCCAGCAAACTTTCCTGACTTTAAAAACATTTGCAATGTACTTAGCGCCAATAATGCAACCACAAGTTCCCTCTGCATCGAATATGAATTTTATTTTGCCTCCATGAAAATATCTGGCTCTATTATTTTGATAGCTCTCTAGTGTTCTTAAAATTTTCTAGGACGATGATGACGGCGACAGCCATTGATTGTTTATGTGATAAGTATAGGAATTAGACAGCGGAAATTAAAAGAAAAATTAATGGCGTTAATGCATTTGCGTTTGAGTTGGAAATTTTAGTTTTGTGATTGTAAAAGGAAGACTATTGAGTCTCATGCGATTATGTAAACTTTCTTTGCTGCGATTAAACAACACAAAGGGGCCACCCAAAGGCACTTGAAATATGTAATTGGATCAGCAGCAGTGGATGTCGGATGTTGGAATCAGTGAGAGATCTTAACTGGAAATTAGTGCTTTTGTTTTTACCATTAATGAGCTCGAGATTTGCATTACTGGTATGTGAAAATACCGTTTCGAGGATTCAGTGTAAAATGTATGTTCAATTTAGTTTCAAAAAGCTCGGTTTTTCTTCAAAATATATGTTTCGATGATGGTGGCGTGTATTTTATTTTGTTTCATATTTTGGATTCGGATTTTTGTCCGACTCCAGTAAGGAAAAGTGAATTTGTTCAACAAAGGGATTGTGGTGAGTCTTCAAGTACTCTGTGTTATTCATTTCAAGTTCCTTTCAATCCAGGTGAACGTATACTTCAAAAACAAATTAGTCAATAGGTACAGATCAGCTATTCCCAATTACGTATATACATTTTCTAGAAAAGAAAATTCCAACAAGCCCGTTTAATAATAGAAATATTTCATCATTTTCGTGCAGCACAGTTTAAATATTTTTATTTTATTTTGTAACTTTTTCTTAAAAAAAAAAAAAATAAAAATCCCTAATTAGCCGTTTTTAAGAACAGCACTCAAAATTGAACTAAATATAATTTTTTTTTTGACTTTGGTATGTTTATGTTTTCACACATGGTGCCATGACACTAGAATAACACATTTGTAGAATTGTTTATTTTTCTGTAAGTTTGACAGTTCATCGAAGAGTGTCAAAGTTGCAAATTGAGAATTGGGAGCAAACGCAAGATTGTGTTTGTATAGAGCTATATGCAGAGCATTTCCGGATGCAATTGCGTTGAAGTAATTTGCACTTAAAAACTAACATATGTATTTAATGGATTGTGATTTTTGACATGGGAGAGAGGTTGGAAATAGGTTGAAGTTCAACGCATTCTGATTTCTGAATGTTTATTTGAGGAATTTAAGAAAACACAATAGTAGAACGTAAATTAAACAAGTAAAGTAGTAATAAAAATCCGTATAAAATGTCTATAAATTCAAACAGTACCTACTAGAGAAGTTTTAAGGAAAGACGTGTCAAGATAGGGGAGAGTGGGGCTTAAAGTAACACTTTTTTACGAAAGCCTATGTAGCTCCTAAGATTTTGAAAATAGGGCAGCCAAAACTTTTTTTAAATTTAAGAACCATGTTTCAGCTAGAAGATCCACCAAAAAATTTAAACAAATTATGCTCGAAAGATGTCAAGATATTGCATTGAACAAAAATAACGTGTTGTTTCAACTTACCCCCACAATTGGGCTAGTTGTAACATAAGTAGGGGTAAGTTGTAACAAGAATTATAAAAAATTAAGAAATATTTTTAAAGAAAATTATTATTTTATTAAAATCTGATAAGAGAAAAACATAACTCTTGATTCAATTAAATAAAACTTATGCTAAGAATATATTTTATTTAAATATATTATGTACAAAAAAATAAGTTAAAAAAAAATCACAATTCATTTATCAAAAAAAAAAAAAAAAACTTAAATATAGGACTAGGAAGAAGACTCTTTATCCGTGTCACAGTTGAGGCATACGTATACACGAAGAGATCCTTTTACGCACTTGGTGTGGGCCTAGTTTTTGCATATTATGCACTGAACGCAATTTTCCCCTGGCAAGCTTTCAGAAAATGCCCCACAACAAACGCGGCACAAATTTTGTTGGTCATCATCATCTTCTGATGAAGAGGCTAATACCTTTTTCTTCACCTGTTGTTTTTGTTTGGTTGTAAGCCCTTTTTTGGCTCTCTTCTTGGCTCTCTTTTTGGCCAAGGCTTTGTTTCTTTCTTCCAAAATGGCTGTTTTCTCGGTTGTATCCCTCAAAATTGCAGCTTTTCTTACCCTTCGCGATACCTTTTTTTCGTTGCTCTGCCTTTGGAAAAGGCCTTATATGCTCTGGCGTAAAATTATTTGCTTGTAGTCCGGATCCGGATGGTCCCGGTGAACATTGAGGTATCGGAATAGGGTTCAATGATAAACCTGGTTCAGGAATGAAGACGGTGCCACTGCAAGTAATGTTTTGTCAGGTTGCTCCAGAACGAATGGTTCCTCGTCAATGGCTCCTCCTGTTTCAGCTTGTTGTTCCAAAACAAGGAAGTGTGTTATCAGATTCTGTTGGATTTGGCCGATCAGTAACAAACGCCGACAAGAAATCGTGATCCTGAAAAATGTATTCGTGCAGGGGAACGATTTCAGTTTTGTATGTTTGTTGGATTTTGAGCTAAGGGCAGAGCTTTGCTTACGATTGACGGAATGTCATGTTACTATTTACCTCGCAAAAACGTTACAACTTGCCTCACCATGAATTTTCGCACAAAGAAATTAATATACAAAAAACCGGATGTCACACATATATAAGATATACACACAAACACAACCAATCGATGTTTAAAAAAAAAACAACTACCAAGTTATCTCCTTCGTGTGAAGAGGAAGATCAAAAATACAAAAAAAAAAAGTTAGAAATCGCAATTTTTTGGGAGCACACACAGAACTTCTCTCGTTGACGTTCAATTAACACCTGAAGTAGGTACGCTGATAGATATGGAAAGGATGAATATTTTTCTCCTTCACGCGATTCTTAATTTTAAGGGGAACCCTGTTTTTTGTTAGCTGTTACTTCTTACCCCTGTTAATTTAAGCCACACTCTAATGCAAAATAAGATTTCAAATTTTATAAAAAACTACCATGGAACATGGCATGATCATCATAGCGGGCTATTGGTTGGTTTGAAAATCAAATTTTATAGATTTTGTGAATTTTTCACTGTAATATTTTATATACGACATTTTGTTGAGACAGTTTTAGCTCTAAACACACGGTTTGATGAAAAATAGAATTTGTTTCAATTTAATTTCTTCACCAAGTTCTAACGCCTTGGAACTTGAATTTATAACATTGTTTGAATTAGAACTTTCAAAAAAATTGGACCCTCAATATTTCGGGCTTATATTTTTTGACCATACAAATAGTTTCTGTTTTGCATGCTTTGTTTTTTGTGTATACACAAACATTAATACAGGGTGTCCGCCGGGAAGGTATACTACTTTGTTTATTTATAATTTTTGATTAAATGAAAGAGAATGAATATTATATCGATAAATGTTTAACTTAAATTCGGCAATTATGTATGGAATACAATATCAGGTAAATGTCCGCCTCTGTTAGTCTTACAAATGCGAGCTCTTTTGAGCACATTTTTCATTACACACATTTTACGCGGTATTTCATTAATTTTATCACGAATATTTTGTTTCAGTTGCTCAAGCGTTTCTGGTTTGTTTGCATAAACCTTTCTTTTCAGATATCCCAAAAGGAAGTCCGGAGCAGTCAAATCAGGCGACCGTGGAGGCCAATCAACATCACCATTTCTAGAAATAAGGTCTCGCAGTAATTCTATTCTAATCCTGGTTGTATGCGATGTGGCACCGTCTTGTTGATACCACATGTTAATCAAGCCCAAAGCATGCAGTTGTGGCGTTAAAAAGTTTTCAATCATATCACGATATCCCTCCCCATTCACAGTAACCGTTACGCCGTTTTCATTTTCAAAGAAGTAAGGTCCAATGATTCCTCCTGACCAAATTGCACACCAGATTGTAACTTTTAATGGATGCAAAGATGACTGATGAATAAATTGAGGGTTTTCCTTTGCCCAGAACCGACTATTCTGTTTATTCACATATCCATTCAAATGAAAATGTGCCTCGTCACTCATTATGATTTTTTCATGAAAATCAGGGTTGTCATGGGCTAACATCCTATTAGCATATGTACGGCCGGCGCGGGCGGCGTAAATGGTCTTGTGGAAGAAGCTCTTGTGTCAACTGAATCTTAAATAGAAACAAATGCAATCCTTGTGCAAAATTGTGGCCAAAGTTGTTCTTTGAAGACCAAGCTCCTCAGCACGGCGTCGAATTGAGGTTGATGGATTGTTTTGAACACTTCCTTGAGCAGCAGTAATGTTTTCAGTCGATCTTGCAGTACGTTGTGGTCCATGCTTGGGCCTATCACATCTTTCTTCGAAATCATTCACTACACGATAAATAGTTTTTGTTTCTCCCAAAAAATTCACGTAACTTTCTCATCGTCACAGTACTCGATGATTGATTTTGATAAAATGTTTTAACAATTAAAACACGTTGGTTTATCGAATATTTTTCCATAATAAATTTGCTACGTATCTACTTTACGACTGTCAAATATGAAATGTCAAGACTAATGTTTACCAAAATGGCGGCAAAACAAAGTAGTATACCTTCCCGACGAACACTCTGTATATATAAAAAAATGTTTCTTTAATCTTTTGATTTAATAAAATGTTTTTGATCTGAACCGATTTGCACTTTAACGACGATCAGAAAAATTAATGTAATCTAATGTAATGAATGTAAAAATATAATCACCCAGTAGAGAGTGTAGAAATATGTTCAGTGCTTAAATTAGTTATCTATTCTGTTTTGTCTCATCTCAAATCGAAGCTTATCGAAAATAAAAAGGTCGGTTTTCTCCCGATTTAAGTGTATTAAAAATCGTTGTTTGTTGGGCAGATTCAGTCCTCAGTCGATGATTAAACTATATTTTCGAGACAAATTTTACTCTTGGAGGTTTTGTCAGTTCCTCGCAAGAGGCAGTAACCCGGAAAAGAAGATGGCTATTAGCTGGATTCGAACTCAAGCTCATTCGCTTAGCAGTCCGAAACCGAAGCACCCGTTTGTCGTTTATTAAAACTCAAATATATTTAAAGGTCGACCTTTAAGGATGAGAAAAAATTCCCGAATTCTAAATTTTTTTTTAAAACTAATGTAGTCCTACAGAAAAACATTAGTGGTAGTGGACGGTATTTATGAGATATAATTGCGGTGGCATAAAATAACGATAATAAGGCCAGAAGTTGTAACTTTGCATATACTCAAACTCGCGCCTACTCCGAATCCAATATTGACCCCAAGTAGGTAGTTTCCATACCTATCTCCCTGTCATATTTTAAAACTGCGATACCATCAACTTAGCGTCATTGCACTTTGTCAAAGTGCAAAAAGGTTAACTCTTTAAAACTGGCCTTATTTATCTTTTGTTTAGCGTAACAAGGCCAACTTTCAATAGTTGGTTTTGGTATTATTTCATTTGGCGTTGTTTTACGGCACCATCTAATGTAAACCCTTTGACAAAGGCGTTTGAGGAAGTAAACTTTGAACAAATATAAACTGTAAGCGAAGCATACCCCCATGCCATTTTCCATGAATGGCACTTGCTTTTAGTGTTCGGTATGTTTGTCAACAACGACTTCGGTTGGAATGACAATATATTTGAGATTGCTAAAAATGCTTCCAAGTGCTTAGGATTTCAGTACCGATGCAAGAAGTTCATTTTCCCCATTTGATATGGCTACAATTTATAAAGCGTTTATAAGGCCAAAACTCGAGTATAACTGCCACCTCTGGGCAGGTGCTTCTCAGGAACTGTCTCAGAAACAATTGCTCCTCTCAAGCACCGACGCAATGTTTATTGTCATTCCTTATTTTATTGGTTCTTTTAAAAAAATGTTCACTAGAATTAGCCAGCTGCATTCTCCCCCTTAACATTTTCTCCCGTAATTCTCGTCTTGCTAGGAATGCCAATCAGTTCACCCTTGAGCCCAATTTCGGACGTACCGTGAAATATAGGGATTCTTTTTTTAGCCGTACAACACGAATTTGGAATAGTTTACCCGGCGAGGTTTTTCCTTGCCATTTCAATTTGAAGATATTCAGAACCAATGTTAATCGACACCTTCTGGCCCTCCCCCCCAACCATCCTATGTGTTCAACATTAAAAGGGAAACATTAAGCCCTTGTGCACCGTATAAAAAAAGATATATATATATATGACTTGTTTAACTGAACTGGTAACATTGCACAACCTTAGGCAAATTTCTCAAGATCAAAACAGCCAGACGTTTCAAATTATTAAATTCCATCAAGCGATATAAATATGGATTTTTATATCTTCCGTTCTTTCAACAAAGTTATAATGTATAAGCTTTAGGGGACCATGACCTTCAACATGAAAGAAATGTAAAACAAATCTATAACGTTCCACTTCTACCCACTTTAAGGCAATTCTTGTTCTTTAAATAAAAGAAACAATCTAAAGTTGCAATAAAAATTCGTTTTTTTTTTCATCATCATCCAGAGATACGCAAAACAATAAGTACAAGAAATTTAAAGTGCCACTTTGAATGAGCAGCCATATCAAGAGGCCAAATGGCAGCAATCCCATACCACTTGAGTTTTATCATAAATTCATTTAAAAAAAATATACTTAATTCGACTGAAAGATGGAATTAAACATTGCGAAACGCGAGTTTGCAGAAACATATGTGCTGATGTAGCCGCAGACAACCGCCACATAGACGAGTCCTCTCATATCCCGCATAGCACAATCACTTGAAACTCGACCTCAAATCTACTTGAGTTTGTTTACGTTGTGTGGTCCACCTCCATAACCGATTACTCATCCCGGACACACTTGTCATTTCGTAGACTAATCAAACTGTCCCAAGAAGCTAGTTATCCTGTCTCTGCGATCAGCAATATGACACCCCTTGTCGACGAAATTATTTTAAAATAATCAACTTACTCCTGGTTTTTGGTTTTTTTTTTTTAGGGGAGGTCTCTCTAAATCGCGATGGTGTTTACAATAATTAGTGTTGCTACTTGAGGTCGTCGCCTCATTCCACAGGAGTTCATGTAAGCTAGCAGCCAAAAGGCTGAAAGGACTATTCGATGTTTACAAACTGTGAATGTCGCGACACCCAAACAACAACACTTGACAGTGTCGTCATGTCATCGTCGTCACCAACCACATAGGGTGCCATATGCCACTTGAAGGAAACTGCATCGCTGCCACTTGTTACAGTTTGGAGGCAGAAGCATCATTACCTTGACGCAGGCGACACATCTATTCCATATAGGAGGAAGTAACAGGAAGGATATGAAAGTCTGTGGCAACATATGTTGCGAATATTCCCCTGCTTTGCAACATGGTCGATCGTCATGCGTGTGGTCCTTAAGTGGCTGTGGGAATAATGTTTGACTAGACTCGATTATGCCAAATTGATTTAGTTTTGACTCCTCTCAAGTACTGCAACAATAGACACAATCCTTGAAGTGGCACTACATTGATAAACTACGTCTAGACTCGCAATGACATTTTCCGGATCATTAAGATCATTTTCCGAATCATTTCTTGAGGCAAAACATTGCGCCAATTCTAAGTGGCCATCACAAAGTGGATTTCCATATTTCCATTACATTATAGCAATCAGAATCTACAAATTAGACCAAATCACTTTGAGACGGAATAATTCATATTGCGGGCAAAAATATATGCAGATGCACGATGGGCAATTAAAAGCCATAATTGTTAAGATTAATTGCATTGATTGTGAACAATTGAAGAGATCTGCAATTTCCAGATTCGATAAATCTAATTTATTCATAACAATTTTGTTGAAGAGAATGCATTTCCAGAAGTAATTTTATTTTTCGATTTGCATAGACTTTGTGTTTAGATTCAATTCATTTTGAATTTTTCTTAAAATATATTAGAAAATTTAGTTGAAACATGTCAAGGTTAAGTATCTTTCTAGCTATCTGAGTTCTGAGTTGAGGTAGGATTCGATAGTGAAATGGATTTAAAGTAAATATTGAGTGGATTCTTGATTGAAATAAATTTCTTTACTGATTGGAATTTTCTTTTTTCTTTTAATTAAATTAATTAAAAAATTAGTCAGCTATTTATTTTTATTGGCCTTTTTAGTGCAAAAAATTAAATATTCATTGCAAGTAAAACTTGTTGACTAAATTTACATAATTATTTTATTGATAAACAACATTTTCAAAGAAAAAAAATCGTAACGCGTTAAAGCAATTAATAAATAATTAAATTTTATTAATGTCTAAAAATTATGAAATAAATATTAGATATTCATTATTTACAGTGGACTATTGAAACAAATTATTATTAATAGAAAGAACTAAGAGATTGAACCAGATTATTTTTATTTAGATGAGTTGTTCGTAAATTTTCTTTTTACTTGCGATTATAGGTACTATAATACAAGTTATGCATTCGTGCGGATTAAAAAATTTGAGATAACAATCAAACATGACATTACGATGGTAGAGAAACATATTTGAGTTACTGGCAAAATTCTGTCCGTCTGTCTGTCTGTCTGTCTGTACGGATGTAACGTGTGATTTTTTTGAGGTTAGGATTTTCATGCATTAGTATTTGACAGATCACGCGGGATTTCAGACATGGTGTCAAAGAGAAAGATGCTCAGTATGCTTTGACATTTCATCATGAATAGACTTACTAACGAGCAACGCTTGCAAATCATTGAATTTTATTACCAAAATCAGTGTTCGGTTCGAAATGTGTTTCGCGCTTTACGTCCGATTTATGGTCTACATAATCGACCAAGTGAGCAAACAATTAATGCGATTGTGACCAAGTTTCGCACTCAGTTTACTTTATTGGACATTAAACCAACCACACGAATGCGTACAGTGCGTACAGAAGAGAATATTGCGTCTGTTTCTGAGAGTGTTGCTGAAGACCGTGAAATGTCGATTCGTCGCCGTTCGCAGCAATTGGGTTTGTGTTATTCGACCACATGGAAGATTTTACGCAAAGATCTTGGTGTAAAACCGTATAAAATACAGCTCGTGCAAGAACTGAAGCCGAACGATCTGCCACAACGTCGAATTTTCAGTGAATGGGCCCTAGAAAAGTTGGCAGAAAATCCGCTTTTTTATCGACAAATTTTGTTCAGCGATGAGGCTCATTTCTGGTTGAATGGCTACGTAAATAAGCAAAATTGCCGCATTTGGAGTGAAGAGCAACCAGAAGCCGTTCAAGAACTGCCCATGCATCCCGAAAAATGCACTGTTTGGTGTGGTTTGTACGCTGGTGGAATCATTCTTCAACTTCGGAGAACAATTCATCTCAAGAAATGGACCGGTAAGTTGGCCACCAAGATCATGCGATTTGACGCCTTTAGATTATTTTTTGTGGGGCTACGTCAAGTCTAAAGTCTACAGAAATAAGCCAGCAACTATTCCAGCTTTGGAAGACAACATTTCCGAAAAAATTCGGGCTATTCCGGCCGAAATGCTCGAAAAAGTTGCCCAAAATTAGACTTTCCGAATGGACCACCTAAGACGCAGCCGCGGTCAACATTTAAATGAAATTATCTTTAAAAAGTAAATGTCATGGACCAATCTAACGTTTCAAATAAAAAACCGATGAGATTTTGCAAATTTTATACGTTTTTTTAAAAAAAAAAAGTTTTCAAGCTCTTAAAAAATCACCCGTTATATTGGACTGCAGCCTAAACGGTTGGGCCAATCGTCTTCAAATTTTGAACTTAAGGTTATTTTGACATACTACAGAGGAGTTTTTAATTTTTTTTTTAGCTCAAAAATTAACGGTACCTGTCATATAACCGTTACGTAAAAGCTTATTTTTCTCGAAAACGGCTCCAAGAATTTTTATAAAAAAAAATCTGTGTACTATTGTAGGTATGCATTATATTTGCGTGAAAAATAAATTATTATGGTGGGCTAAAAACGGTACCTCCCATAGGGCCGGTTTTTTTTTCTTCGACTTTCTCGAAAACTGGAGATCCGATTACAATCAAAATGGATATTTAAGAAGATGTAGGTACCCTGAGTAGTTTTGCATTAATATTTTTTCGAAAACTTTTTTTTTGTATTTTTAATAATTTTTTTTAATTTTTTTTTTTTTTGAAAAATCAATATCTTGAAAACGGGTAGGTGAATTTTTTTTTTAATTTTGTTTTTAAATGAACGTTATTTTTGTGCTTAAGTTTGTATTCTTGAATTATTTTTTTTAATTTTTTTAAAAAAAGTTGTTAGAAAAAAACCGTTTTATTTAAAAACGGCTCCTACAATTTTGAAAAAAAAATCACACTTTTTTATATTTCCTAAAGAAATAAAATGGCGTTTAAATTATTTCACCCAATACATTTTTAACGTACGTTATTCGAACAATCAAAAGTCACAAAAATCGAATAAATGCTTTGATGTTCACTTTAATTTTTTTAATTTTATTCTACAATGTGACCGCACATATGAGCAAGTACGTGCGTTCCAGTCGTGCAATTTATTTAATTTTGCAATAACAAATGACGTAGAAAAAGAAACGACTTATAGAAATCGAAAAAGAAAATTTACCTAGTCCACTATGTGTAAGAAAAATATATGAATACTTATTGATACTTTCGATACACATAGGTATGGAGGGTACCGTCTTCACTGTGTTTTTTATTCTTTGGAAGACTATTGCAAAGGACTAAACTTAAATGAAAAAACAAATCAAATTATAGGCGCGTGTTTTTTTTTGGAATGCTATCCGTATTGTGGGATTTCCCAAAATAACCCATCCGCAGCAGCCTGGTTATTATATTTCAAATTTGACACTCTCGAAAAGCTATCTGTTAAATAATTGATCTACAAACAAAAAACATAAACAAGGAGAGCGGGAAGGTACAGAAATTAGTATTTTGACGAGTAAAATAGAAAATTAACGAGAAAAAATGCGGCATCTATCCGCAGCTGAATTCAACACAGTACATATCTTGGAAGCATAGTTTCAAACATTAGAAAGCCTGGCTTGACCGGTTTGCTAAATTCAATACACATCGATATTTTTTTAAGGAAAATGCATTCTTGCAAGATTACTTTCTTAAAGCTTGGCTCACACTGATAAATTCTCTTGTAAACGGTACAAGGGATTTTTGTAAAAAAAAAAAATGTATAGCTACTTGTTAAGATTCCGGTGATTACACCCCTCGCAAGTGAGTAAGTAAAAGATACACTTTTTTCGTGAATATAAAAAAAAATCGAGATAACAATCAAACATGACATTACGATCATGGAGAAGTCTAAAAAAGTTAGTGGCAAAAAATGTCTGTCTGTCTGTCTGCCTTTCTGTCAGTATGTATAACGAGCTGCAGCCTAAACGGCTTAAGTGATTATCTTCAAATTTCGTGTGTGATACTATGGCATTCCCCAGAGGGACATTGAAATTTCACTTTTACTTACTTATGTTGGCTCAACTAGAGCGTGGTGCTCCTAGGCCTTGCTCAATACGCCCCTCCAGCTGGCTCGATCCCTTGCCTGCTGTCTCCAATTTCGCACTCCAAGTTGGCGGAGGTCTCCTTCTACCTGGTCGCTCCATCGAAGATGAGGTCTACCTTGGCTTCTGACTCCCTCTGGTTTGGCTTTGAAGACTTTACTCGCTGGAGCGTTGGTGTCCATTCGCTCTACATGGCCCAGCCATCTTAGTCGTTGGACTCTAATTTTTCTGGCTAAGCTTATGTCGCTGTACAGCTCGTATAGTTCGTCGTTGTATCTTCGTCGCCAAATGTTGTCTTCTCGGTTTACGCAAATAGGACCATAGATCGTACGCAGAACTTTTCTCTCGAAGACTCCAAGTGACTTTTCATCCGATTGGGAGAGGGTCCATGCTTCTGCACCATATAGCAGGACCGGGATGATGAGTGTTTTATATAGTGTCTCCTTGGTTCTTCTCGATAGGGCTTTATTCCTCAATTACTTATTCAGCCCAAAGAAACAGCGATTAGCAAGAGTTAGTCTGCGTTTGATTTCAGCGCTGATGTTGTTGACCGAGTTTACAGCAGTACCCAGGTAGACAAATTGACTGACTACCTCGAAGTTATACATATCAATGGTCACATTTTGACCAAGCCGGTGGTGGGATTGGGCTTTTGTTGATGAAAGCATATACTTCGTCTTGTCCTCGTTTATTTTCAGCCCCATTCTGCTTGCTGCTGACTCCATAGTAGTGAAAGCACCGGTTACTACTCGCTTTGTTCTTCCTATCACGTCTATGTCGTCTGCAAACCCAAGTAATTGTGTCGATTTATTGAAAATGGTGCCCGATGTACTGGCATGGGTGCTCCGTATTACATTTTCAAGCACAATGTTAAAACAGCTGCATGACAGCGCGTCTCCTTGTCTAAGCCCTCTGGTGGTTTCGAAAGTTTCAGTAGAGTCTCTACCAACTTTGACGGAACAGCGAGCATTCTCCAACGTCATCCTGATAAGGCGTATCAGTTTAGCAGGGATTCCAAAGTTAGACATAGCACGATACATTTCAACTCTATTAACACTATCGTACGCTGCTTTAAAATCGACGAACAGGTGGTGGGTGTCGATGTTATATTCTTGGGTTTTCTCCAGGATCTGGCGTAATGTGAATATTTGGTCGGTGGTAGATTTTCCAGGTCTGAAGCCGCATTGGTAAGGACCTATTAGATCATCAGCAAACGGCTTGAGACGTTCACATAAAACGCTTGACAGGATCTTATAGGCGATGTTTAGAAGACTAATGCCTCTATAGTTGGCGCAGAGTAGGCGGTCTCCTTTTTTGTGGATCGGGCAGATGGTACTGAGGTTCCACTCATCGGGCATACTTTCCTCCGACCATATTTTGCAGATGAGTTGGTGTATGCTCCTGACCAGTTCATCTCCAGCGTGTTTAAAAAGCTCCGCTTGTAGACCATCGTATCCAGCTACTTTGTTCATCTTTAGCCTGGTGATGGCTACTTTGATCTCATTTTGGTCGGGCGGGTGCAGTTCGTGGTCGTCATCTAGATTAACTGGTACAAGTTGATATTGGGCGGGATCTTGGCTGTCATCGCCATTTAACAACTGGTTAAAGTAGTCTCTCCAGATGGCTAACATCGCCTGTGTTTCCACAATGGTGTTTCCATCCTGAACTTTGCAGGGCCCAGGGCGACTTGTGAAACCTGATGTAGACTGTTTCACTCTTCTGTAGAAGTTTCGCACCTCTTTTCTCCAAAAACATCTCTGCATCTCCTCGACTTCGCGTTGCTGGTGTTCTTTTTTCTTCCTCCTGAGTATGCGTTTCTCATCCTTCCTTCTGCATATCAAAATTTTGAATAACTTTATTTTTCTAATACAAATAAATTTTAGAAATTTTTGATTTTATCAAAATCCTTCCGACAATTTTCGAAATACTTTTTCATAAATTTGTTATTATACAAGACGTGTTGACAGTGTTTGACACTTTTTTAAGTTCAGATAGGGTTATTTTCCAAGTTAATGTTACTCATTTTTTTAAATTTTATTCACACGTGACCGCACATAATATGAGTGAGCAAGTACGTGCGATCCAGTCGTGCAATTTATTTGTATTAAAATAGAGAAAAATGTAACATAAATACATTAAATACGAATGATAATTCAAGACCTTTAACATAAATAAATTTAAAAAAGAGTTAAAGAAATAAAAACAAATGGGCACGACTGGGTCGCACGTACCTGCTCTTATGTGCCTAATTACATTGGAAGGCAAGATCCTTAACAAAAACAAATAACATTTTCGTTGAAATTAACACAGTTTTGTACTTATAAAAACTATCAAAATACAATACCTAACGGTTTTTAGTAAAAATGAAGAACGCCACCACACGCCTTAAATAACAAAAAAAATATGAAAAAAGTATTTCAAAAATTCTAAGACCGGTTTTGATAAAATCGTGATTTTTATTTTTGATTTTTTGAAAAAAAAAATTGTTTGAGATTTTGTTATGCAGTTTTTTTAGAGTTTATTAATATCCACCAAATTTTCAAATTAATATAAATAGTTATTAATACAAATAATTGTTTTTGATACAGGTTATGGCAGGTATGTACCGTTAATTTAAGCATTAAAAATAAAATTTCAATTTCCCCCCTGGGGAATTCCAAAAAAATTACATACACCAAATTTGAAGGTAATCGCTTAAGCCGTTAAGGATGCATCTCGTTATAAATACTGACAGACAGACAGTATGTAGTACATATAAGGAATATAAGACGCACTCCGAAGGCAATATGGCGAGGAGCTTTAATTTTTGATTTAAACGCCCACATACATCGTTGGTGTTCTTAAATGCAGTACAGGATTCGTGGGACCACTGTTCACAAAGGACACATTGCATCCAATTTGTTGTAGTGGTCTAATCTTCACCACATCCAGGGCAAATGTTCTCCCCAAAATCTTCGGGCCCATCCGCTTCATTTTAATTTTTGTTGGCCTTGCAATTTTAGTCTTAAGAGACTAGCTATGTATTATCATAAGGGTATTATGGCGCACCCATAATTTAATTAGAGTTTTAGAAGTATGTATGATATTAGAGGAGCGCCATAATGCCCGAACTTACTCTAGTGACGCCAAGCAGGGGGGTTTCGGGGGCAGCATGATTTTCAAAACAAGCCTCACATTGACTAACTATTGTGGTTTTGAATAGAATAGTTAAAAAAATTCGCGCGATTTTTATTCTGTCAAATTTTGATCTTGGGGTTAGATCTTTCTTTTCTGTGACTCTTTACTAAAGTGTATAAGATAAGCTATAACTATAGTGAGACAAAGAAGTGCCCATAGTGTCGAGAATATTGCTGCTTCAGTTGCAGAAAGCCCAAATGTGTCTCTCACACGTCGTTCTCAAGCGTTGGGCATCTCTGTGACGTCGTTGTGTTGAATTTTGCGAAAAAATCTTGGCCTACATCCTTACAAGATTCAATTGACGCAAGAACGGAAGCCGCTTGACCACCAGAAGCGTCGTATGTTCGTAAATTGGGCTGAGCAACAACTTGAAACTTATTCGGATTTTCATCGAAAAATCATCTTCAGCGATGAGGCTCATTTCTGGCTGAATGGCTTCGTCAATAAACAAAATATGCGGTATTGGTCAGGCAGCAATCCACACGTACACCATGAGTCATCATTGCATCCCGAAAAAATTACGGTTTGGTGTGGTTTATGGGCCGGCGGCGTCATTGGGCCGTACTTCTTCCGTGATGATCAAGAACGGCACGTTACTGTGAATGGGGATCGCTACCGTTCAATGATAACCGAATATATTTGGCCCCAATTGGATAGTATGGACTTGAAGGACACGTGGTTCCAACAGGACGGCGCCACAAGCCACACAGCGAATGTCACAATCAATTTATTGGAAACCAAGTTTGGAGAACGTGTTATCTCACGAAATGGTCCAGTCGCTTGGCCGCCTCGGTCGTGCGATTTGACGCCGTTAGACTATTTCCTGTGGAGCTTCGTCAAGTCTATGGTCTATGCCAACAAGCCAGCGACGATTGATGAACTTCGTACGGATATCGAACGTGAAATTGCAGCAGTATCGGCGAATTATGCTTGAAAACCGTCGAAAATTGGGTTCAGCGTCTGGACTTCTGCAAGCGTGGTGGCTATTTAAAAGGAATAAAGAATTTCATTGATATCCGTTTTTGTTTTATTTAAAAAAACTTTTGTAGCGCTCTTATTGAAAAACCCTTTACAATCGGGATGGAATGTTAGAATCCGTAGTGGAATGTCCCCATATTCGGCATTGCAACCTTCGGTATTTTTCTTTGAATTTCTATGTAGAATTTACATTAGGCAATGACCCAAGACCTTGAATATTAAATGAAAACCCTTGTCAAAGCAAGTGGACTTAATAAGGACATTCAAACAAACAAAATTCCGCAGCCCAGGTCATGAAAAAACCACAGTTTTTATATTATCAAAACTTTTATTTAAAAAAAGTATTTTTATTTGTATAAACAATAAACATACATATAATTATGTAAGTAACAATAAGTATTTTGTTGGAAACCCTTTGTTTTTTAATACTTTGTTTATCCTGTTGGGCATGGATATTTTTTTGTGTAATTTTGTACACTTTTCTTGTGGAAGCACCGACCAGACATCTTTGACTATTATCCAAATTTTGGTCCGCTTTTTTTATTTACTTCGAATTTAAAGTCACGCCAAATAGTCCGGGAGCCCGCGACAGTAAAATGTTGTCAATATGGTAGTTGTTCAAATCATAATGAAGCTTTAAATTAAGGTTTGTGCGTCATAAAAAATGGACCTCTTACAGTGCACCTCGAGACCTTCTAATATAAAAGGTGCTTGAAACACAACAGTTCCCGGACTAAAAGAAGTTCAATGGGTTCAAGTCCGGCGATTGGAAGGGCGATACCCTAACACCGATTTTATTATAAGTATATATTGTTTTAACTCGATGACTTGCTGCTATTTAGAGGCATATTTTTTATTCGGGCCATAATAGCATTATAACCTAATAATACCAATGGTGAAATATAGCTCTTTTGTCATAACATTATAACTTCAATCAGGGAAAATTGGCGCACACCCCACCATGAGGAATAACCCCAAAACATTATGCTGCCACCACCATTTCTTACTATGGGCTTTTTGCAGAGTGGATTAAGGGCTTTTCGACGCTTAATTTCGTTTATACCAACTAAGTTTTTCACCAAAGGATTTAACATCATCCTGTGGATTTTTTTCCAAAAAAATATAAAAAAAGAAATTTTTTTCATTAAGTTTGATTATATTTTTATTTCACTACATTTTTTTTAACTTTTACACTTAAAGCTTAATTTTACGTATTTTTGGTATACAGAGTCCTTGACATAGGAACCAACTTTACTATTTACAATCACAAGTCACAACATCCTCTAGATGAAATGACAATATCTACTTAGTTATTATTGCACTGTTTTCCCAATCTAATCGATTTCCAAATTTTCACACTCTTCTTCTTCCATTGTTTCACTGTCACCGCTGCTTTCGGGCGTAACACCTGCCGTCGCTCCTGTGGATATCCGCATGATGAAATTCGGCGAAGAAGATTCGCCCAAGACATCTAATCTCCTTGGTGTGTGATCGTCACATGAAGACGAATGTATGGGGCTAGAGGAACCCCGACTGTGTGCTGGGGATGAATCTGCATAACGAAGGCCATCATCACTCTTGGAGAAATTCACTGGCACTCCCTTCAGATGGGACAGGAAATTTTTTGAAGGAAGCTGATTAGTTGCACTAGCTCCACTGGGGGGTGGAATGGCAGTGGGAATTTTGGTTTGATAAAAGTACGGGAATGGTACCTGCGGCATTCCAACTCCATAGGCCATTTGGATCTGGAATTAAAGAGAATCTCTAGAAAATGCATATCACATCGGTTGTGGAGTTTAATGACATACCTGATGGCGATAAATATTCAAGAGAGCTGGATCTATTCCGCCAGAATAAGGGCCTTGGGGGAACATGTGAGCATACGGGCTATCGTCCCTAACAAGAACTTGAACTGGAACCCTCTTAGTTGCGTTCAGCAGTGCAGCTTCATGTTGCTGGATTTGTTTTCTCTTCGTCTTATATCGACGATTCTGGAACCAAATCTTCACTTGGGTCTCTGTGAGACGGAGATTCTTGGCCATTTCGGATCGTTCCGGACCGGAAAGATACCTCTGTTGGGCAAACCGACGCTCCAATTCAAAGACCTGTGCGTGACTAAAGGCGGCACGCGATCTCTTCTTCCGGCTATTTCCACCCATGCTGTCATCATGCAGGTGTGATTGTCCTGTTTGAAATAATGGCGGAGGCGACTCACAATCTAAAAGGATATACAAAACACAACTTAATTTCGGCACTTAGGAAGACACAAAAGATGACTATGCGGTGTCAGCCTGTGTCAAGAAATTATATGCTCACCTGAGTCATTACTCGTACACCGTCGCATGTCGATGGGGTTCATTCTGCCATTTCCGCCTTCCGACGAAGATGGTGGTGAATGGAAGAATTTCATGTGGGCCGCTGCTGCTGCCGACCGGCTGAGGTATCCTTCTCCGCGGTTATTGTTGTTGTAGTATTGAAAGTAATCCCCCGGGTGCATGTTATCTCCATCACAAGTTGGACTTGGATTCGAGGCAGTCTCCGGCGTGTGCCTGGCGTTCAATTTGTAAATGCTCATATCGTGATGCATCGCACTGGATTCCAGCGATTTCCGTCTTGAAATGTGCGGCGTAATTGTGGTATTATTGCGGGTTAGAATGTCGTTTATCGAAAAAGGTGTCGAAAGACTTTTATTACAACTCAACGTATCCATAGTATTAGGGAATAATCCAATAGAATCCGTCCTAAGACAACTGACGTGTCTCAAAGTTCACTACCGAATGAATACTTCAGCGTAGCCGCAAGTCCTCAAATAGTCCTCCTCGATCGGTCCACAATGAGTACTGACTGCACTGAGTGCCGCAACAAATTTTCCACCCTCTCTACAAGCAGTACACCAGCAGCAGCAGCTACAGCTAAGTGCCCATAATCCAGAGTTCTATTTTTAAAATCCCCGACCCGAAAGAAATTGCCTGCGATTGTATGGGTGAGTTCAACAGAATTGTATTGGTTTGTGGCTGGCAACTTAAGCATCCGGAAAGTGCCGGTGATTTACGACGGGTTGATGGGTGGTGCTGTGCTGTCTCTCTTTTCCGTTCATCATGACGACGATTTTGTTGGCGATGAGACGAGAGCTCCTCAGTCCTCAGCGGGGTTGTTTTTCTTTATTATACTCAAAAAGTATCTGTGTGAAGAAAATCGTCTTAGAAAGTATCTGAGAGATAGTAAAAGTGGTTTCCTATTGGCTGTCGTCTGTGGTAATTCATCGGTTCCCATTGGAAGATTGTCGAAAGGGAGTCGGGGTTCTATTTTATCTATTCTATAGCTGTCATCGGATTTGGTCCATATTATCACATCAATTGGGGATGATTTGGATGCTGAATTGATTTTTCTCATTCGGAGGTGATTAAAGGTTAATTATTGTTGTAATACACGGAAGGGGTGGCATGGGAAATCTACACCTCAGGCGATAGTCCTATTAAAGTTTTTGAAGTTCATTGAGATGGATATTTTATTGCACTATTGTGTGAAACCATAATGTTGAAGAGGGTTGATTTGTGGCACAATTATTTTATTGAATAACCTGCCACACTTATGTTGTGTGTTAGTGGAGTTATTATTTGGGATTTGGTTGGTGGCACTTTCATTTGAGTGAGTTTAAATAAGAAGAGCGTGATTAATAAGAGGATTAAGGACAAACGGATATGATACACGCGTGTGAAGACTTTTTGTTGAATGATTATTTATTAGCATTGTGATGGTGTTAATTCAATGTGTTCATAGGTAATATAAGAGGCTTTACAATGAAGTAGGAAATAAGGGCTTTTTGGATTGAAAAGATTTTTTTTTATTTTTTTGTGAAAAGGTGTTTTCAGTGCACACTTTGTTAGTGGTTTTGACAATTTTAATAAGTTTAAATCATTCTTCTTGTTTTTATAACCGACGCGATTGTTTGAACTCGACTGCGACCTACTCCTACTTTATAGCTTCTCCTTATGGGCTGTACCTGATAGTTTCTGGGTTGACCTGAATAAGATTTGCAGACGTCATGGTTTTAGATTGTTCCATGCCCGAAGCCAACTAAATGCAGGTGTTGTTGCTTGGTTTGAGCAAAGAGCTTTTTCACCTACGTTTCTGCCGTAGTGTCTAGAACGTGGCATGGTATTGCTTTTTGAAATTGTGACTCAGATCGTATGGTATATGTTTGATGTTCTTTCTACATGGCAGTACCAGATAAATTGTTCATACTGTATTTTAATGATCCTTTTTAATACGTTTTGTTCCTCCTGATTGTGATGAGAAACACCTTCATTTTAGCTGCTTCTATTTACTCTTATACGTCTTCCACATTCCCTACTTTGTTAACGCTAGAGGCACAACTGACGCGTTAGAGCCTTCTTTTCAGCTTGTGGTACATTTTTCGATCGAAGAAGATGAAAGAGTTTTCTCGATCTCGATCGGCGATAGTGAAGGTTCAAAACAAGTTCAAAACATGAAATTATGCGGTCACCAAACGCTTCCTTCAACAAATCAATTGTGGCACGCGCTTTGTGACATGTTGCGCCGTTTTGCTGAAACCAGAGTTTCACCACATAAAGGTGATTAAATTTGGGAACGTAAACGTAATTGATCATGACTCTATAACGGTCCCATTAACTGTTACACTCTGGTTGGCATTGTTTTTAACGGAGGAAAAACCAATGATTAAGGCTGCCGAGAGAATATTCCAGCCCATTAGTAACCATGTACTCCCACCTTTAAAAAAAAAATTAATGTGTTCCCAGGATATTCAAGTATTTATATAGTAATTTAAGTGTCCCTTAGAAGAACTTCTGGCTCTCGAAGAACTACGGGCCCGGGGGTAATCCACCTGTTACTCCCCCCTCGGCAGCCCTGCATGATTCCACCAGCACATAAAGCTCACCAAACTGTCAGTTTTTTTCTGAATGTAACGGCGTTTCAACAATGGTTCGAGGATTATCTACACACTCCATTACTTATTAACGTAGCCGTACAACCAAAAGTGAGCTACATCAATGAACACAATTTTCTTGTGAAAATCAGGAACTGTAATCTCTTGTCAAGGTCTTCCTCGATGCTGCACCTATAGCTTTTCCGGGTCCGGTAGGCAATCTACGACGCTAAGTAGCCTATGATGAGCGAGCACGTAATTTTATTTTTTGGATGCCAAGATTATGAAACAGGGCCGTCCCAACGACTGAAAGACAGGGCGACCGTGGCGTTGCCGTCTTATCAGTGGTCTACATGATTTAAGCCCACGTTTTCACAAAAGACGGTTTTTATTCGTCTGTCATCTGTTGTTGTGCAAAAATTTGTTGTTCTTAAAAAATAAAATATAACCAAATGTAGACGATTCACGGCAAAAAATCGTCGTGTGTGAAACCAGGCTTAGTATAAAGTTAAAGCCAAAATGTTGGGGTCGCAACCCTTGTTGCCCTGCCGACATCTTGTAAAATGGGGTCCAAACGGTTTTTACGCTATATTGGAAAACTATTCGTTGCACGAAAATTTGTAAAACATTTTTTTTTTTGAGAATTAAATTTTCTTCATATTTGTTTATGCAATTTTTTGTCGTAGAACTAAAATTAACAAAGTTTTTAACGAAAATAGATACAAATTTCGAAAAAAAAATTCTTCTGGTCGTTATAACTTTTGATAAGGGAGTTTTCTAGGAATAATTTCTATTACAAACTTTAATTTATTTATATATACATTTACATGATTTTTTGTTTATAAGATTTACATTGCAATGTTATTAGTAATTAGTTTTTGAATTTTCCACGGACATTTTCTTGCTGAAATAATAATAATTTAATTTATAAAAAAAAATGCCAATCTATATTGTGTCCTTAGTCTCTTTGATGGGCCAAGCTACGACTCAGGAACTGGTTGAGCTTCTGATAATGAATTGTTGAGGAAGAATGGACAATGAAGTGGCGTCACTGTTGGCAGTTCTTCTGCATAATCATTTTCCTCGATCAATTGTGGTATCTCCATTATGTTGCTGCAGATCTCCCCAGAACTATCCAAGCATACTGCAGAACATTTGAGGCCGCCTTCCGACATTTACACATTGCTCCACAATATATAAACTTCAGAAGCTCAGGGGGTGCTGGAGGTTTTGAATTTTGAACAGGCATCAATATTTTTCCATACTTTTTCCAGCCCCAATTTAGAAGGTCGTTGTAATTCCCGTGCCGCGACTGGACCTATGCAACCGGGCTTTGTCTTGTGTTCGTATGGATGTGAAGAAAAATTAAATTTGTTTTTGGTCACTAACTTGGGAAATCGTTTATATCTCAGACTATCAAGAGAATCATCATCTTTATTGCCACCATATAAAGAGATGAAAAAGCGTTCGCCAACGGCAGTGAGAAAAGTAGGTTCAACTCTCTCATTGAGGAATACCGCTGTTCCACCAGCTGACTCAGGATGTTGCATGGGCTATCATAATAATGTTTTTAAATTTACGACTACTGGAAAATGCTGTAAATTTTTTTTAAATAAATTAAATATGAAACAAGTTTGTTATGGTTTGATGTCATTTTTTGTAAGATGACCAGAAAAAAAGTTATAACGACCAAAAGAAATTTTTTTCCGAAAATTGTATCTTAATAAGTTTGTTTATTTTGGTTCTAAAGCAAAAAATTACCAAAGATGTAGAGAAATTAATTTGCAACAAATTAATGTTTTAACAAATTTTCTGTACGTTTGCCGATATAGATATATAGTGTTAAAACCATTCGGAATCCATTTTAGAAGACGTAGGCTGGGAGAGGCTGGGAGACAAGGGTTACGACCCCAACATTTCGGATTTAACTTTGCACTAACCCCCTTTTGACGTCATAAAAATAAAATTGTGTGCTCTAACTTTTGCACGCTAAGTCCAAAAAAAATTGACATTTCAATGGACTAGGTATAGATGATTTTTAAATGTTGCTTTTAAATAAAGATCAATAATGTGCTTGAGTTTCTTCTTCTTAAATTGTTCTTCGTAATTTTTGATAACAGTTGTTAAAAAAAACGTTTTCTAAAAAAACTGGCTTTTAATTTTTTTTTTAGTTTACTGTTTTTCTGATAGTCAACATTAAAAAAAATCGAATAAGAACCTTGAAATCTATATCAAATTTTATTCGACAATGTGACCGCACATAAGAGCAAGTATGTGCGACCCAGTCGTGCAATTCATATTATATATATATATATATAAAAAGAGAAAAATACTTCAGCTTTTTCTTTGCCCAGATTATTTGATTCGTTCAGAAAAAGCAGAAGACATTGTTCTATCAAAATTAATGCGAATGTATGTGGGTTTTCCAATAAGGACTTGACAACTTTTTTTTTAAATAAAACGCAAAACCATTTGAGATATTTAAAAAAAATTATTATCGGCTTAAAATACAATCAAAACATTAATGAATGAAACTCGATTTCGTTCATCTGGCCACCGCGGGCACGTTTACAGCGGTCGATTCGTTGGACCCAATTTTCGATGATTCGGTCACACATTTCCGCCGAAACGGCCGCTATCTCACGTTCAAAGTTGGCTCTAAGCTCTTCCAACGTTGTCGGCTTGTTGACATTGACATAAGCCAATGACTTACATACCCCCAAAGAAAATAGTCTAGAGGCGTTAAATCGCACGAACGAGGCGGCCAATCGACCAGCCCATTTTCCTGAGATAACACGCTCATCAAGGTGTATTGTGTGGCGTGTGGCACCATCCTGTTGAAACCACATGTCGTCCAAGTCCATATCTTCCAATTCGGGTCAAAAAATAATCGGTAATCATGGCGCGATAACGCTGATGGCCATTCACAGTAACGTGACGATCGTTATCGTCTACAAAAAAAATGGCCGCCGGCATGCAACAGTTATTTTTTGTTGATGAAGTTGTGATTTATGAAGCAAGTGTGGATTTTCACCAGACCAATAACGCATATTTTGCTTATTGACGAACCCATTGAGCCAAAATTGAGCTTCGTCACTGAAGATTATTTTGCGATGAAATTCAATAATTTAACGGTCTTAAAGTTGCGGTCACCGACTTCGAATTTCGGTAGAATTTTTTTATAATTTTGAGACGTTGCTCGCTCGTGTTCTTTACCATGATGAAAATGTCGAGTTTACGGAATAAATTCACAATGACAGTTCGATGATTAGAAAAAGGATGCGTTCACAAATTATATTCGAAGTTGTCAAGTCCCTATTAGAAAACCCATTTTATGTACATTATGTTTCGTTGCTTGAATATTTGTTCCTCAATCTCGTCTCAACAGCTTAACGGATCTAGATGAAATTTGGTTAGATGCATGAGGGCTGGATTAAAAAAAAACAGGCTACGCTTTATTTAATTGATTTAATTTATTATATATTTTGTACGGGTTTTGTTTAAATTATGAAAATCATTATATAAAGTGAGGTAATGGAATGCAGCGAGTTAAAGAAGAGAAAGTCCGTTTTCGAGGAAAGACATTTGAAAATGTAATTACGCGTTATTCATTTACTGTTTTGTGATAAGGTTATCCTGCAAGGGTTACAGAAAAATTCATTTTCCAAACTGCGCATCGACATGGCGATATATCGAGTTTTCCAATTGGAAATAGGGAACTCCTTTTTAAATGAAACGCAGGCTCATCTAATAGCGTTGTATTGTTGGCTTTCGGAGCCTTGGCTCTACAATACCAACGAGTATCGCTAAGTTTTTTTTTTAAACTTGAACTGTCTTCAGCAGCCTTTTTCAACTATATTAAGAGAATGATCACGACATGGTACAAAGCCGATACATGATTTGTCTCCAAAATAAGAGTAAAGTTTTTAAATTTTATTCTGAAATAGGCATTAAATTATTCAGAACCAAGGGATTGTCGTTATCTTTCACGTGGTGGAAACCTCGATGTGAATAATGCTCAGGTGTAATCAAATAAAAATGACGAAGAAATTGTGGTTATTGTGGAATCCAGTACCAGAGTATAATGGGAAAGTGAAAAACAATTAATAATTGTGGTTCCAACAAAATGGGCCTACTCTCTTAAAGTTATTTAAAAAATGTAATTAACCTCTATAGAATTAAAACGTTATCTTAAGTTCTAAATTTAATGCCGCTTAATCCTCCCTTTGGCGGTGAAATGGCCCCTTTCGGTTGCGTGTTGGCTTACCGTCTATGCTATTCGGACAAACTTAACATAGGCCAAACATTCTTTTTTTCAATATTAATTTGTCTAAAACAAAATGTTGATATTGACTAAAAAAAATTGAAGAAATTTACAGCAATTTTTTTTTTTTGAGAGAAAGTGGTCGAACGCATGTTTGGCACATGTCAAATTTGTCCGACCAGTAGGTTCTTAGAAGGTAGAAGGTCTAAACTTTCATTTGGTACCCCATTTGTTTATGGACTCGATCCCAATGAGGTAGACCAGCACCAAAAACGGCCATTTAACCGCCAAACGGGCAAGAATAAGTCGGTTTTGTACTCTTCATGTAATTTGCCATTTATTTATGGCTACATTTTCCATTGACTCAATGACGTAGGTGTTCTTACGCCACCTCCTGGATTATAAAGAAAGTTAAAACATCTGTAAGGATATGTAACACTTTTCAATTCTTATCCAGAATGTAGTTATACGACATAGTGCGATTCATTTTGTATTGAAAAAATCATTATCCATTAAATCATTTTATTTTAATCGATGTCCACCCATCTTCTCCATGTCTTTAGGTGTACTAGCAATCTATAAGTATGTGAACAACAGCTTAGTTCTTATAAAAAAAATATAGGCTATGATACTTGGATGTATAATGTGTGTCCATTCCCTGTCATAATGCGTTTAATGGATTATCAAAATCCACTTCAAATGTTTGCCTATCGCATTATCTGACCGCAGTAAGTTCTTCTGGGGTGGCACAGTCGGAAACCTAATACTCTCCGTGGAGCTCTACTATCATAGATATCAATTAACATGTGGAAGTGATTCACAAGCGAAGTGATACATCATGAATCTTAAATGAAACTTGTTTGTTCGATAAATGTTAATGGGGATGAAATGAATACGGTTATGGAGTTATTTAATTTTAATCGTTTTATATTTTATAGAACACCATTAAAATCGAAGAGATGTTTTACAAAAAAAAAAAAAACAATGTTATTTTAATAACTTTTTTCAAAAATTAAAAACAAATAATTTAATACTGCACACTTAAGCAAACAAAATAATCTACAATTAAAAACAAAATTAAAAAAACCCCGTTTTTAAAATATTGATTTTTGAAAAAAAATTTAAGAAAATTATAAAAAATACAAACAAAAAGTTTTCGAAAATATTTTAAAATAAAATTACTTAGGCTACCAACATCTTCCTGAATATCAATTTTGATTGAAATCAGATAACCAGTTTTCAAGAAAGTCAAAGAAAGAAAAACGGTTCTATGGGAAGTACCGTTTTCAGCCCACCATCTTAATTTTTTTGTCACCAAAACATAACCTACACCTACAATAGTACACTGATTTTTTTCATAAAAATTCTTGTAGCCGTTTCCGAGAAAAATAAGCTTTTAGTTAACGGTTGTTTGACAGGTACCGTTAATACATACGTATTTGAGCTAAAAAAATATTTAAAAAAGTCCTCAGTATAATGTTAAAATAACCTTATATTCATATTCATATAACTCATGCACCTCCGTTATTGAAAGAACCAAATTTTTGCATGACCAAAAATTACGGCAAAAAATTCTGCAGTGTTTTAAAGGCAGTAAAATTTTTTGGTCATTTGTAAAAAATATTAAAACCTCCTCAACATCTTCGGTTTCAACGCTCATCGACAATAACAAACCAATTGTTTACTCTTCAGAGAAGGCAAACTTGCTCGCCGACCATTTCGCTGCCAGCTCTACGCTGCCTCACAGCAACGTTGCCCCTCCTGTACTTGAAAATGTAAATTTTTCCATGGAACAGATTTTCTTCCGCACTCGTACAAGAGAGCAAGAGTTCTCAAAGATCTCGATATACACAAATCCGCTGGCCCGGATGGTATACCACCGATTTTTCTGAAGAGGTGTTCTTCCACACTGGCAAAGCCACTGCGTAAGCTTTTCCATCGCTCCTACTCCTCTGGAATCTTTCCTAGAAGATGGAAAACAGCATTTGTCCAGCCTGTCCCTAAGAAAGGTGACCCATATTCTCCCTTTTCTTACCGACCCGTGGCACTAACATCCCTTCTCTCTAAGGTCATGGTAACACTGATTTACCGTCAGCTTAAGGAATATCTCGAAGATCGAAAGCTTCTCCATGACCGTCAGTATGGCTTCCGCAGCAACCGTTCCACTGGTGATCTGATGGCATATCTCACCGAACAGTGGAACAAATCTTTACATCGCTTTGGTGAAAGTAAGATTATTGCTATTAAAATCTCCAAGGCATTTGATAGAGTTTGGCATGAAGCTCTCTTATCGAAAATGCGTGCTTTTGGGATCGATGATACTCTCTTTCGTTGGATTAGAAGCTATCTTCTGGATCGTTCACTACAAATTGTATTGGACGGATCCAAGTCTGATTCCCACGAAATAAATGATGGTGTGCCCCAGGGCTCTGTTCTGTCTCCGACTCTTATCCTCATTTTTATAAATTATCTTCTGTCTGTTATTTCTAATCCACTTAACTGTTTTGCTGACGACTCTACCCTCAGCTTTTCATATTCGTTTGAAATGTACAATTGCAACGGTACCGTATGTCAAGCTCATTAAACTCCGATTTATACAGCATTGACAAAAAGGTAAAAGGAATCGTGTAGAGTTTAATGCTTCGAAAACTCAATCTGTTGTTAAAGCTAAACATACCCCCAATGCCATTGTCCATGAATGGCACTTACATCGAACAAACCGAAAGCTCTCAGTACTCGGTATGTGTGTCAACGACGACCTCCGTTGGAACGACCAATATTTGAGATCGCTAAGAATGCTGCAAAGTGCTTAGGTTTTCTGTATCGGTGTAAGAAGTATTTTTCCCCATCTGATCTGGCTACAATTTATAAAGCGTTTATATGCCCTAAACTCGAGTATAACTCCCACCTCTGGGCAGGTGCTTCACAAACATCGCTTCACCTGCTTGATAGAATACAAAATCGAGCGTTAAGATTGAAAGGAAATAGAACTGCCGCTAAAACAATTGCCCCTCTTTAACACCGACGCAATGTTTCATGTCTTTCCTTATTTTATCGTTTCTTTTATAAAAAATGTTCACTCGAAGTAGCCAGCTGCATTCTTCCCCTAAAACTTTCGCCCGTAATTCTCTTCTTGCTAGGAATGCCCATCAGTTCACCCTTGAGCCCAATTTCGGACGTACCGTGAAATATAGAGATTCTTTTTTTAGCCGTACAACACGACTTTGGAATGGTTTACCCGGCGAGATTTTCCCTTGCCATTTCAATTTGCAGACATTTAAAACCAATGTTAATCGACACCTCCTATCTCTCCCCTCTCTATCTTCCTAATGCCCGCGCAGTGTGTTACATTAAAAGGGAAACAAATAGTCCCTTGTGCGCGCCTTAATTATATAAAAAAAATCCAAATTTGAAGACGATTGGCCAAACCATTTAGGCTGTTGTTCAATATTCATCCATACAGTCGGACAGACAGACAGACAGACAGAATTTCGCGTAACTCAAATATGTTTCTCTATCATCGTAATGTCATGTTTGATTGTTAGAATTTTTTTTTACCTTATAGGTACTCTCTATAAATCGTTAGAAAAAATATGAATTGAATTTCTCCAGACAACTAAATTTATCTTCAAGATACAATATTCGTTTCGGTCTTAAGTATGTTATGAACTTATTCAAATACAGGGTGGCACACCAATTGTGCTACAATAAGAAATTCAAATAACTGTTTTTTTTAATCGATGTATTTCATTTTTTTTATTGGTTAGAAAATTTAATTTTATTTAAAATAGTTAGTTGTTTTTAATGATTATAGACCGCAAATGACCTCCACGCTCTCCCAAGCATATGCGGCACCTGGTCAAAAAATTATTCATTGCGGCCTGAAGAGTTGAAGTTGGGATCGCCTCAATTATTGTCGTTATGGACTGCTTTAATTCAGTTAAATTCCTGGGCTTCGTTTTATACACCTCTTGCTTGACATAACCCCATAAAAAGAAGTCTGGTGCAGTCAGGTCAGGTGACCTTGGGGGCCAGCGAAGAGTGGAGTTCCTAGAAATTAATTTGTTTACGAATTTTTTGTTTAGCTCCGCCATAACTGGTCTGGCTATATGTGCAGTTGCTCCATCTTGCTGAAACCAAACGCTGTTGAATGGTATACGTCTTCGGCGCAGTTCTGGGTAAAAAACTCCTTCAACATCTTTAAATAACGGTCCCCATTGACAATAACGGTTACACCGTTTTCTTCAAAGAAGTACGGCCCGACAATACACCTTGATGAAACTGCGCACCACACAGTGACTCGTTCTGGGTGCAGTTCCGTCTCATGGAGCATTTCTGGATTAGACTCATTCCATATACGGCAATTTTGCTTGTTTACATTGCCGTTGCTGCGATTGTATCCTGAACCCGAACATTGGCATCTCGATGGTACGGCCTTCGTGCGATGCTTCCAGATTCGGCAAACATGTTTACAAACCTCATAATAGTCCATCTACTCGGGGGATTACCGCCAAACTCCCGCCTAAATTCCCTTTGGACGGAAATGACGGACTGCAAAGCATGGAACCGTTGCACTATCCAAATTCTTTTCTCCGTATCCCAAGCATCCATTTTTATAAATCTAAATAGTAACCTACAAAATAAAAAAAAAATAAGCCGATTACTCACACAGAAAAAAAGTTATTACGTTTTATTTTTGTAGCACAATTGGTGTGCCACCCTGTATATATACATACTTAATGTTTTCGTGCTTCATTTAAATAATTAAGTTATTTGATAAAAGCAATGATAAAATGTACATCTCCATTATCTGCTTCAATTATTGCAGATTTCCATAGAGCATAGGGTATTGAACGTTCTTAAAAGGCAATTAAATTGCTTAAGATTAATTTGTTTAAATCAAACGACATAAGAATTGTTTTAAACAAAAATATATGAAGAATTTTTAATATAATACTTTGTATATAAAATCTATAGTACTATCATGAAGACGATTTTTTTAATTTGAACTCAGCTCATGTGAGGGCGCTACAGTAACTTGTGGAATTAAAATGGATTATTGTGGAAATGAGTAGAGTAGAAATAAATATTGAGTAAGAGAGTGAGCTCTTGGAGGAGGTGGCTTTTAGTTTTTAGAATGTAGATACATTTGATCATCTTCAGGATTGTATATAAAATCGCAGTTGCTACGCAGTACTTGTTTTTGTTTTATTTTTTTCTTAAGGAAATAAAGTAAGTTACAAGGCTTTTTAAATACATAGGTAAACAAATGTGTGTCTGTTGATAAAATTATTTTCACAATGCTATGTAGAATATGAATCCTTTAGTTTGGATTTAAAAAAAGGAACCCAGACAGAAACTTCCATAGCCAGAAACATACACTGGTACATACATATCAGGATACAAAAATGCAAGGCGAGCCTTCCCGCATTTTGACGTCAGTGACACTTATTGACCAAATTAAATTCGGTTTTAGGTAAAGAATAGATTCAATTGATTTAGGTTTTTAGGTCATTTAATTTGGGTCACATCAAAATTTGATATGATAAATATTGCAGTTTTCAGTGCTGACGTTGATTTAAAGAATAAAATTCTCATATACATACAAAAGTACCTATTTGACTGTATCCTTATGTTTTTGCTGCAAGAAAAAAAAATTCAGAGTCAGATACATATTTGTTAACCAAACCGTGTCGTGATCGATTTCGCTGAAATTTTCAGGCAATCTTATTGTTAGCTCCGCGGGTGATCCTGTAAAATTTGGATCCGATTGGGGTAGTTTTTCGAAAATTCGTATTTGTTGACAGATCTTGGCGGGGTTTTCACAGGCATATAATTGTTATTCTCGGGGTTACTTAGGATACCTATTTTAATTTCCTTTAGGTATTTTCGAATTGTTTTCTAGAAAAATAAGCTTTTTCTTAATGGTTATATAGTAGGTACCGTGTATTAAGGTAATAAGAAAATAAGAGGCACGACTGGGTCGCACGTACTTGCGAATAGTTTTTTATTTGTTAGTTGTTTTTGCGTTTTATGTGTTTATCATATGCGTCCTAATTATTTATTCTGTGCCGCTTTAAAATACATAGGTGCACGACGAAGTTTGGTTTTATTTACTAGTGGCTAGGGCTCAACCGATCAGTATAAAACAAAATTTGGCGGAAAACATTAATCAAAGAAATTAATATGAATTTAAAAAACCTTGCTCTTTTCAATTTATGAATTTTTCATTTCGAGATCTCATTTCAAAATTTCTTTGAATATGTCAATTTGAAGAAATCTATAGTTTGTACTAGGAAAACAAAATTTAAAAATCTATCGATTCAATTTCAAAATATTCAAAAAACAAAAAAACTCGAAATACAGTCGGGTAGAGTACTGGGCCGTTTAGGCAGTAGGAATCGATACGTACAGACAGACAGACAGAATTTTCCGACCCACTTTTTTCGACTTCCCTATTATTGTAATATCATGTCTGATTGTTACAATTTTTGTTTTTAGGAATGCATAACTTTTCTTATAGTCCTTATAAACCTTTTTTTCTGAAAGATAGAAATTTGCACTTAATTTTAGTTTTTTTTTAAACAGGTTAAATTAATACAGTTTTTTGAAAATAAATAACTTCAAACTAAAAAATAATAAGTTCTCCTAAGCATACGCACCTACCCCTAATCCAATAGTGATGCCAAGGAGGGCTGTTGCAGGGGGGCATTATGCACCCCTTTACTAATCACGTAAATATCAAACAAATTATTAGAGGAAAGGCTTAGAAATTTCCAATTTTCTCAAAAACTTGTAGTCAAAGAGTCATCTAATGTTAAGAGATTTTATATACAAAGTATAATATAACGTTAACAAGCCCTTCCATTATGAATGTTTGCTTTTCAATATAACAAACTGTTTTGCTTCATAATCGCCATTTTATACCAGTTAGTTTCACTTTATCTCTTTACTAAACCTATTCATTTATACTCAAACCTGTAAAAATCAAAAATTTAATTCCAAAATGAACAATACACACAAATGAACTCTTACTTGCTATGTGTTCCACTTTCCATTTGTTCATTGCTACAAATTGGTTTGTGTACTTGCTTATTTAATGTAATGAATTGTGGTATGTGGATTGTATGCAAATTTATTAATTTGTTTGTTCTGCTTTTATGTCGTTTAAAATTCCATATAATAGAGATATTATAAGAAAAAATTCTTAAAGATTCTCGTAAGTAAAATTGTTAAACGTATCATGCGGTTTAAATAAATACTAAATATTCTGAAATATAAGCTTCAATATTTGAATGCAATTTAATGGAAAATGTACAACTTAATTTGGTTAGCAAATTTTAACAAAAAACTTAAGGTTGCTATCAACATCTGGCTATTTTAATGAAAAAGCTTTGTACGTCCTTTAGTCCGTCAAAAATTTGCGTTTTGTCCCGGTAGCTCGGTTGAACACATCAGTTAATATAGTTTTAGTTTCAGTTCAACTTAATCATATTATATCCAACAAAAATTAAGATTTTAATGTTTAAGCCGGAAAGAGGTGAAGCCCGCGGTCAAGCGGCCTGACCTATGAATTCAAGGTTTGAGTCTTCTAATTATATTCTTTTCAATTTATATTTTCAGTAGAGGCCTTATGGATGGGAGCTTTCATCTTTCAAACACACTGGTACCTACTGGTGTTTGGATCGCACTCAACTCTGTGGTCATAAGAAAAAACAGCTAAAGTCTGTTTTCATTAGTTTTCAGGAGAGCAGTTTAAAGTTTTTGACAAATGTATGAAATTACAAAAGGCTCTATTGGGCGATTGGAAAGTCCGTTCAAAGTGGAATGTTTTTAAAGAAATAACTGTAAAAGAAATTATACAGAAAAGAAATATTTTATTAAAAAAAAAAAAAATACAAAAAAACAACAAACTTTATTTCATGCAATTAAAATATATAAAAAAATTGGATGTAATAACATTAAAAATTAAAATATAGACAATAGGTTTTAATCTTCATCGTCACTTCTTAAATCGGGATGCACGTTGAGTTCGGTGGAACTAGTTTTAAGGTTCTTATAGAAAGGATGAAAATCTGGATTTATATATTGTAGCAAATCCAAAAGATCCTTTTCTTATCTGGTGATATGATTGGTAGGTCTTCAATAACTTTTAAATGACTCAGTGTAAGTGTCGATGCTCCTCGTTTAACTAACGGCAATATGTTAAATGGTTTATCCGGATTTAAGTTTGTTTTGTATAAAATTTGGTTGCAGTTATTTGTATAGCGAATCCACCTGACTTTATTCCAAATAAATTTTTCGCCTTCTGAATTGCATCGTTTCAATAATACAAAAAATACTTTTTTGTGTTAGCCAGAGTATCACATAATTAAGTGATTCTCTGGTCATAGGTTCAAAAAGTCCAATAATGATCAAATAATTGTTTTATTTGCTCGAACGATATTTCGTCTTGGCAGTTGCTGCGACACTTTTCAAAGGGTTTTGGAGATATAGTAGGCTTAACTTTTCCAGAAAGTGTTTTGTAAGACTTTCCAGTGTTCCTTAATATTTGCCGCAAACGGTTTTTATTTTCGCATTTTGAATTTGGATCGTCTTTGGTAATCGGATTGTCCAACGTTTCTGTCACTTCACTTTCTGGATGCGAATCAGAAGAGCAAGTAAAAAAAAAAATCAATATTTTGAAAACGGGTAAGTGAATTTTTGTTTAAATTTTGTTTTTAAATGTACGTCATTTTTGTGCTTAAGTTTGTATTTTTGAATTATTTTTTTTAATTATTTAAAAAAAATTGTTAAAAAAACCGTTTTATTTAAAAACGGCTCCTGCAATTTTGAAAAAAAAATCACACTTTTTACATTTCTTAAAGAAATAAAATGGCGTTTAAATTATTTCACCCAATACATTTTAACGTACTTTATTCGAACATTTAAAAGTCCCAAAAATCGAATAAATGCTTTGATGTTCACTTTTATTTTTTTTCAAATTTTATTCTACAATGTGACCGCACATATGAGCAAGTACGTGCGATCTAGTCGTGCAATTTATTTAAATTTTGTTACGGAAGAACAACCAAGCTCGAGTTAAGATTTTCACAAGCTGAACGATCGAATGAGGAAAAAAAAACTAAAATCAAATTTGGACTTTCGTATATCGAAGATTTCTTTTGGAATAAGATCTAAACTGCACATAGAGTGGCCTTTTTAGTCATTCGTTCTCTTGGAATAATCACAAAATTAAAGTTTTGTCGTTTTTCTCTTAAAAAAAAAAATTAACAAAACACAAAACATTAACGCGGAAAAACAGCTAAACTCAACTTTAGCTATTTTTCCTTTCCAATAAATTAAAAGAAATCTATTAATTGAACATGGAAAAACAACTTAAGTCAAATTTAGTTTTTATGACTTATTGGCAACCTACCAACAAAATTATCTTAAGTCAACTTTAGACAAAGCTTTTCGTTTCTATTTGAGTTTGGTTGTTTTTCCTAAATTAAACTAAAAAAAAATAGTTTAGCTGTTATGTTTTTCGCAATTGTGGCCACATTTTTCACATCAATATCTTTTAAAAAAGAAGGCGCCTTTATTATGCTCAAAATGCAACAATGTCACATCTCTTGGGTTCATGCTTTCTTTCGGAAAATCCTCTTCAAGACTCCAGTCAACACCAATAACATTATGGAACTTTTCCAAAATCAAAATAAAAAAAAAATTGAAATAATAAACAATACATAAATACAAAATAAAAACATAATTAATTTTAACTTAAACTTTAAATACTATAGTATTTATAAATTAATTCTTCGTTACTCTATTAATATTACAGTCATTACCTTTTATCTAAGAGCCGAAAGCCTTTGATGCTAGCGTTCTTTAAATGTTGTAAATAATAGTTTTAATATTTATTGTTAATCTTAATAAATAAATAAATAAATAAAAATTTAATAGGTATAAAACAATAATTCTGAATCTTTGGAAAATGAAATATCATTTATCATTTGAGCATATCTCGAATTTGAATTGAACATACTTAAATATATTAATTTTTGTTTTATATAACTTTTTTTATTTTATGTTTCGTATTGCGACTTTTAAGTTTTAATTTTTTTTTATTTTTTTTATTTCCTTAATTTATTAGTAATTTTTTATTTACATCTTTTGTTCAAATTAAATAAGCTTTTATTTGCTTTGATTTGTTTAGTTTATAATACCTGTTTTCTTATTTTTTTTAAATTCAAATAATTTGTAATTATATATATGTATTTAACTATCCTCATCATCATCATCGGTGCAACAACCGGGATCCGGGCCGGGCCTCCTTCAACAAATTCTTCCATACATCCCGATTGCTGGCCGACGCCATCTAATTGCGCATCCCAAGGCTTCGGGCGTCCTGGTCTACGCCATCCTTCCAACGTAAGCAAGGTCTGCCACGTTGTCTTCTACCATAAAAAGTACCGCAAAAGACTTTCCTAGTTGGTTCCTCTTCGCTCATGCGAGCTAGGTGTCCAGCCCACCGGAGTCTACCGAGCTTTATTTTTTCAACAACATCTGCTTCGAGATAGATTTCATACAATTCATGATTGTATCTTCTCCGGAATCGTCCTTACTCACACACGGGGCCAATAATTCTCCGTAAGACTTTTCTCTCGAACGCGGATAAGAGATCAGAGTGCCTTTTTGTAAGCACCCAAGTCTCGGATCCGTATGTGAGTACTGGTAAGACCATAGTCTTGTTGGCTTCTGCCGATGATGTCGATGTCGTCTGCGTAAGCTAGTATCTGGCTGGACTTGGTGACGATAGTCCCTCTTGTTGATGTGCCAGAGTCACGGATTGCTTTCTCCAACGCCATGTTGAAGAGGATGCAAGCCCCTTGTCGGAGTCCATTAAAGATGTTGATTGGTCTGGATAGCAAACCGGCTACTTTTACTTGGCTTGTGATGTTGGTCATGGTCAGCCTACATAGTCGTGTCAATTTATTTAGGATGCCGAATTCTTTCATGGCCTGATAAAGTTCTACCCTGGCTATGCTATCGTAGGCGGCTTTAAAGTCTATAAAAAGATGGTATGTTGGGATATTAAATTCCAGACTTTTTTCCATCACCTGCCTAAGGGTAAAGATCTGATCAATTGTTGATTTGCCTGGTATAAAACCACATTGATATTTGCCGATTATGGTATTAGCGTATGGGGCTATCCGTTCTGGCAGGATAGAGGAGAATATCTCATAGGATGTACTCAACAATGTTATACCCCTATAGTTGCTGCATTTTGTGATATCTCCCTTCTTATGTATGGGACATATGATGCCTTTTCGCCAGTCTTCTGGCATCTCTTCGTGTTCCCATACATGTATTATGATTTCATGAATTGCTTGATGTAGTGTTGGCCCTCCATGTTTGATCAGCTCGGCAGGTATACCATCGGCTCCTGAGGCCTTATTATTTTTGAGCCGATTAATCGCCTGTTTTATCTCCTCAATGCTTTGTGGCTGCAGCATGAGATCTTCTTGAAATGTTGGAGTCTCCATTTCTTCCGTGAGCTGACCGTTCAGCAGTTCATTGAAGTACACTTCCCATCGCTCCAGAATGCCTTCAGGATCGGTGATCAGATTACCCTCTCCGTCTTTACAATATGTACAGCGTGGTGTGTATTGCGACATGTTTCTGACGGATTGGTAGAACTTTCCTCTACGCCCGGTATTCTGTCCCCAGGACTTACTCTTCCCTCATCCAGCTCTCCGAGGGCGAGCCTTAGTGCGCGAACTGTATTGGTTGCTTTTGCATTCATCGCGTAGGGCAGCCGTGTTGATTCGAGCCTGTCCAGCGGTTGCAATACTTCTTCGCATAGCAATCCGCCCTCGGAACACCATAGCAACGAGATAGTGGTCCGAGTCGATGTTGGCACCTCGATACGTTCGTATCGTCCTCAGGCTCGAGTATTGGCGGCGATCTATCAACACGTGGTCAATTTGGTTACGAGTCAGCCGATACCCAAGTGACTTTGTGGATATCCTTACGCGGGAGGCTAGTACTCGCAAAGACCAATTTTGTTGATGCTGCCATTTCTATGACTCGTAGTCTGTTGTCAATAGTGTTCTCATGCAAACTATGGGATCCTACCTAATTTTGCGTTTAAGTCACCAAGGATGATTTTAACGTCATACCTTGGACAGGCATTGAGGGTCCTCTCTACAAGTTCGTAGTAGGAATCTTTTTCTTCTTCTTCGGACTCCTCAGTAGGTGCGTGAACGCTTATGAGGCTGATGTTATTGAATTTGCCTCGCACGCGAAGGGTGCATAGCCTTTCATTTATTGCGTTAAAGCCGATGACGGTAGGCTTCATTTTTTGGCTGACTAGGAAGCCTACCTCGAGCACATGGTGTTTTGAGTGACCGCTAAAATATATGTCGTATTCTTTTTTCTGCAAAACACCATTCCCTGGCCATCTCACTTCCTGAAGTGCTATAGAGCGTTCTGACTATCCATGAGAAAATTCTTAAATCGTTTAGCCGTTGTCGTTGCTTGGTTCGTCGTTGAGAAATCAGTATATTTCCGAGGCTTGTTGTGGGGTTCTGAGTAATATTTGTTTACGGGAGAGGTTACTAGCCCCTCGCCAACCCTAAGGAAGTGCTTGCAATTTTTGCTAATTTGTGTACAAAAATATACACAAATCATTGCCCGGGGACCACCACGTGGAGGTAAAGCAAGCCGCAGGTCCCCATTTAACTATCCTGTACATCTTTAAAGTTAAAGTTAAGCTCGTTGTACAGATGTTTTTTATTCAATAAATATCAAATATCAAAATTTATATTGTCAGAAATGTTGTCAAGACAAAAAAGATATTCCGGCTTTAACAAAAAATTCGTCTAAAGTAGTTAATAATCTTATTATTATAAACGCAAACAAGCCAGAGTGGATCGCAACTACTTGGAATTCCATTGTATGAAAAGACACACCGTGAATAGGTCATTCCTGGAATTTTATTCAATTTTGTGTGAATTTTATTGGGATTTTTTGTTTGAACTGTTAAGGCATTCATAGAAAAGTTATAAATACTTTAAAATAAAATATAGTAATGTGTTCAGGTTTGAACACAGAAAAAACACAACTTCTTAATTTCTTTTAGTTTTTTTAATAAGTTATTTTGTAAGTTATTTTATTCAGTTTGTTTTATTTTACATTTATTTTAAGTTTTAATAGGATTCTTATTTTAACTTAACATCGAGATTTAGAGACGAGTCTTTAACATTCGACAACCAAGAACAAACTCAACATAAAAAAAAAGGCGGGACGACTTAAGACTAAAGCTTTACTTAAGCAACAATTCTCGTTATAAAAAGAGCTTAAAATCCCTTGGCGTCGTTTTGTTGCTAAGCGAATGCTTAGCCACGATAAGCTCTCCAATCTTATCTTCGACGAAGATAAGGTTGGAGACTTCTTTAACTTAATAAGCACTTAATAACAATAGGTATTTGCTGAGCAAAAACCTAAAGTGATAAGTTAGCTTAGGTGTGTTCAATTAGGTGATATGAGAAGGCAGTTCTATTATGTAACAATATTCTTGAATTTTGTTTTGAAAATAAAAGGACTACGTATTTAAAGAACTTCCCATTCCCCTGTAGGGATAAATAATATCATTTTTTTTTTGTGTTTTTCCTTTCTACAGCAAGTGCTCCTCAAACAAAGAACCCTTTCATTTTCCATATTTCAATCAGCCGTACAACGACTCCAATGATGGGTATAATTTACAGAACAAACACATCCATGTAAATGAAACTCATTCCATGACGTTTCTGACTTAATCACCGCCATCCATTGCATGGATTCAATTTCGCTGCCAATCAATCATGCGTTAAATCTTCAGGAAGAAAGTGTCAGCATAGGCTTTCAGCATCAGTTACAGAATCAACTGATTGTAATAAGAATAAAAAAACAAACCGCCTCGCCGTCATGTCCGTATGTCCGCCTTAGCCCGACCGTTCTCAAATTTCACGCACATACATAACTCAATTATGTTTACAACCTCGTCGTGTCCTTGCTCCAGTTTTGGAAATACATATCTTCCTGTTTGGTTTATCCCTCACGAACGTTCTATACCTAGTTCAGGACCAAACAGATAATATTGATAATTTTGTTAGTGACATTCATGAGATTCGCCACCAGCAACGTCTAGACACCAGACTCGGAGCCAAAATACCGATATCCTTCATCCTTTCACATGTTGAGCCTATATAGTTGTACCACACAGCGTTATCCTTGTTATCAATTTATTCGTTTTACGAACTGAAGCTGACTGCGGTTAATACAGGGTCAATGGATATACTGTGCATAGCTTGGGATCTAGGAATCCATATAGTTCAAGTGGCATGAGGAATGGGAACGTTATGAACTAAATTTGTCATTTTATAATAGCGCACGGATGACATTTTTGTGGCCGCTGTCAACGTTGCGGCACTATAGAAGAAAATCAACTAATATAATCGCTGGCGGGTAAAATATTAAATAAACAAATAGCTGACACTAAAAGGGATGGTTGTTGGAAAATTTTCCGTCATTTCCAAAAAAAAAGAAACCAAACAATTAGTTAAAGGATTTTATTATGGAATCTTAAGAGGACTGAATATTGAGCCGCAGATCACTTAAAGAATTTAGTGTCCAGAATTCGAATAAATGAATTTCATTTGTCATGGGGGTGGGTCATTATTTTCCTAATTTATTGTAAGCGATTATTATTTTATTGCAGAATCATGAAAGTGGGATTTGATGGGAAAGAATATTAGTTTTTATGGGATCTAAGCCCTCGGAAAAGCGATAGATATGGATTTCCTAAAAGGATAAATATCCAGTAATGTACATACTCCTTGGCCCTTATGGTGTGAGTGCTGGAATTAGTCTTTTCTTAATTTTTTATAAGTTTCCAGAAATAAGAGTCTTAAGGTTTCTGAAATATGGAGTGGAAACATTGCTAAGAAAATTTAATTAAATGCGTATCGGCCAACTTAAAGCACCCGTATTGTCTGTGGAAAAGACAGTTAAATAAATTCCAAAAATGTAAAATGAAAAAAGAGGTAAGGCTATATAAAGCAACACATCCTTTGTCAAAAAATATTATAAATTTATTAATTTTCGCCGGACGTAGTCATTGTGGTTTCTTCTTATCTCCGTGAGAAACACGAGGCAGTTGTTTAGCAAATCAAAGTTACTAATTTATTGCCCTAGATATTGGAGTTCCCTAGGTTTCTATTTTAGGTCCATTACTTTTCTCCAATTTATGTAAATGAAAAACAGTTTTTGTTGCTGACCTTAAGCTTATGAAGAGTTGCCATGTTGGCCATGTTATGGTTAAGGATTGTGTTGTTGCCATTAATGAGGAATGAGAGTCCGATTAAACATTGGTCACTTAAATGTGGTCGTACTTGGAATCCTCTAAAAAGCAGGAGTTTCGTTTTATCCAAGAGATCCGTGGTCCATGGATTTTATCCGATTATTTATCCAGATATCCTTCTACGTGGCTTAAAAATTAAATATGTGGATAGAGCCAAAAATCGTATTATTTGCTCAAACAGTTGGAAAGATTCTTTGATCAGTATTGCCAACAAGAAGTTTCATCCCTTTAGACACAAAACATTTGCTTGCAATAACGCCGCGGAGTCAAAAGTCCACGAAGCAATCATGGACTTTTGAATCAACCTGATGAGCCAAGAGTCCATAATAAAATGGGTCAATATTCCCTAATTTTAGAATGGAAGTGGGTCATAAGTCCGTATGGTGTAACAATTAAAGTTACCCGTGTATACGCAGTGAATTAAATATGGTGGGCATGTTGCCCCCCTGCAAACGCCCTACTTATGTTCACTATAGGATTTGGAGTATGTAAGTACTTTTCTATCCGAAAGATTCCTTAAACACACAAGTACTGCTGAATATACCCAACCTCGCACTTACTTCAAATCCTATATAGTGATCCCAAGCATGGGGGCTGCATTCCCCCATACCTATCTCACTATTTATACGCCGTAAATTTTAATGTTTGGGTCAAATCCATTATTGATTTGTTGACTTTTGACACTTTTGAACTTTTGACTATTTTGAACTTCTAACATAGGGCTGTCAATTTGTTTGGAAGCTTGATAGTTTAAGTCATTGAAGATGATTGTTTGTATTTAATAACATTTTTGGTCCTAGTAGCCTCTAATTTCTTTTAATTCCCCAAAAGTATTTATGGGATGATAGTATATATGTATGATGATAGTTTGATGAAATTGGATTTGCTGTTATTTTGCTTCACTAACTTTTTCTAGTTTCGTTTTGCGATTTGTATGTTTTTTTATTGTAATTCATTTAACGATAACTACGAGAAACGAGAATATTTGAAAAATAAATAAAATAAATATGTGCAGTCACATCGTGGAATAAAATTTGAAAAATATTAAGGGAACATCAAAGTATTATTATTCGATTTTTGCGACTTTTAATTGTTCGAAAACAATACGTAAAATAGTTTTGAGCGAAGTAATTTAAACGCCATTTTATTATTTTAAGAAATTGTGGAAAAGTGTGATTTTTTCAAAATCGATTTTTTTCAACATTTTTTTTAAATAATTAAATAAAAATTATTCAAGAATACAAACATAAGCACAAAAATAGCCTTCATTTACCCGTTTTCAAAACATTGATTAAAACAAAAAAATATTTCAAGGTAAAATTACTTTGGCTATCTACATCTTTCTGAATATTGATTTTGATTGTAATCGATCAATCAGTTCTCGAGAAAGTTGAAGAAAAAAACCGGTTATATGGGAGGTACTGTTTTTAGCACACCATCTTAATTTTTTTTTTACCAAAACATTACACGAACCTAGAATTAGATTTTTTTCATAAAAACTCTTGGAGCCGTTTCGGGAAAAAAAGCTTTTACTTAACGGTTTAAAAAAATTGTAAGACTTCTCTGAAGAATATCAAAACAAAATTATGTTCTAAGTTTAAAGACGATCGGCCCAACCGTTTAGGCTGCATACATCAATACAGACAGACAGACGGACGGAATTTTTTCAATAACTCAAAAATGTTTTTTTATCATTGCAATATCATGTTAGATTATTTTCCTTTGTTTTTAAATCTATTTGATCCCTGGTCCTACCTTCAATTTTCATCTTCTTTTTCCTTCCCTTCATACCAATCAACAAAAAACCTAAACGGTTTCCTTTCCTAACCGCCATCTTTCATGTTTCCTGCCCGTCCCTTGAATTCAAAATTCAAATTCATTCTCCATTCAATCATGTATCCTGCCCCAGATATAGCTTCACATCGTTTTCCTTATCCTATCTTATCCTTTTCCTAACCTATCGTTTCCTTTCCTAGCCAAATCCTACTGTATCCCTTTCCTGTTATACCCGTTTTCTTTTCCTTTCATTTCCTATCCAAACTATATCCTTTCCCAACCCTAAATCAAATCGTCCTTACAACAAATTCTAATATTATCTCAATTTATACTTGTATCTACAAAGTCATTCATTCGTGCAAAAAAAAATGAGATAACAATCAAACATGACATTACGATGATACAGAAACGTACTTGTACTGGCGAAATTCTGTCCGTCTTACTGTCTGTCTGTCTGTCTGTACCTACGGATGTATTTTGGACTATAGCCTAAACGGGTGGGCTATTTTTTAGCTACTTTAGTCGTGTACTACTGTAGGTAGGCATTATAATTTTGGTGAAAAACATTTTAATATGGTGGGCTAACAACGGTATCTCCTATTCCTATAGGACCGGTTTTGTTTTCTTCGACTTTCTCGAAAGTTGCGGACATCCGATTACTATCAAAATTGATATTCAAGAAGATTAATATTTTGAAAACCAGTAGGTGAATTTTTTAAATTTTGCTTTAAAATGTATCTTATTTTCGTGCTTAAGTTTTATTATTTTATTTATTATTTCAATTTTTTTAAATTAAAAAAACCGTTTTATTTAAAAACCATTACTACGATTTTGAAAACAAATTCACACTTCTTTTTTTCTTAAAGAAATAAAATGAAGTTTAAAATATTTTACTCTATACAATTTAACGTACTTTATTCGATCAATCAAAAGTCACAAAAATCGAATAAATGCTTTGATGTTCACTTTAATTTTCTTTAATTTTATTCTACGATGTGACCGCACATATGAACAAGTACGTGTGATCCAGTCGTGCAATTTATTCAAATCAGCACGAATGCATAACTTATATATATTATATATATATAAATAAATCGTAAGCGAAAAAACTTATAAAGGCTATGTCAGCGGAGGAAAATAAGCTTTTTATTAAATCTTATAACTTACTAGCGGTACCCGGCGTCAAACCTTCACAGAAACCATTTCTGGACTCAGGGCCCGATCCAGGTTTTGACCGCTCCGGGGAAAAGTAATATTTGCCGCCCTTTGCAATGACACATTATTAGTCACAAGTTATAGCAGAGTTGGAGCAATTTTTAATCGACTTTAAAAAAGAAGGTTAACAGTAAACAGTGTGGTAGTAAAATATTCACATTTTTCTGGGTACGGTATAGGCCACCGCCTAGACGAGGCAATCGAAGCGCAAGGGCACTACCTTTTCTCGAAGCGCTTCGTTATTTTTTTGAGCCCTCATTACTTGTGTTTGGATTATTCCGGATAACGTATCGGGATTTGTTACCAATAACGGACTTATTATACATGTAAAGTTTTAATTGCTTTTTTTTAAATTTTATTGATATATAAAATACTCTTTTTTCGCCATTGACTTACTGATGATCATCAAAATTCTAAGGGTATTAAAGCTTATAAAAGAACAAACTTCAGATGAGTTCTCATTTTTGTCGGGGATCACATAACCGAACTGCCTCTTTTTGGGCGAACATTATTTTCAAAATCTAGCATTTCACTATCGATTTCAGCAGAAAAGACTTTGGCGTCTTCAACAGCTTTAAGAAAATATTAATCTGAACGTGAATTTTCAAAGAAAACTTTGGTGGTTTTTCATCAACTTAATGACAGAAACTAAGTCAGAGCATAGAATGTTAAACTTTTTTTTTTTTTTTTTTTTTTTTTATAATTAACGCGCGCACAAGGGACTACTTGTTTCCCTTTTAATGTAACACACTGCGCGGGCATTAGGAAGATAGGGAGGGGAGAGATAGGAGGTGTCGATTAACATTGGTTTTGAATGTTTGCAAATTGAAATGGCAAGGGAAAATCTCGCCGGGTAAACTATT
Organism: Platycheirus rosarum; assembly: GCA_963971375.1. Classification (NCBI taxonomy): domain Eukaryota; kingdom Metazoa; phylum Arthropoda; class Insecta; order Diptera; family Syrphidae; genus Platycheirus; species Platycheirus rosarum. The sequence goes on along the minus strand of OZ020509.1, from coordinate 131,886,627 downwards.
CTAGATTCATGTTGTTCGGCTAAAAAAATAATCCCTATATGTCACGGTACGTCCGAAATTGGGCTCAAGGGTGAACTAATGATCATTCCTTGCGAGACGGGTATTACTGGAGAAACTTTTAAGAGGAGGAACGCAGCTGGCTACCCCGAGTGAACATTTTTTATAAAAGAAACGATAAAATAAGGAAAGACACGAAACATTGTGTCGGTGTTCGAGAGGGGCAATTGTTTCAGCGGCAGTTCTATTTCCTATCAATCTTAACGCTCGATTTCGAATTCTATCAAGCAAGTGAAGCGATATTTGTGAAGCACCTGCCCAGAGGTGGGAGTTATACTCGAGTTTAGGGCGTATAAACGCTTTATAAATGGTAGCCAGATCAGATGGGGAAAAATACTTCTTACACCGATACAGAAAACCTAAGCACTTTGCAGCATTCTTAGCGATTTCAAATATATGGTCGTTCCAACGGAGGTCGTCGTTGACACACATACCGAGTACTGAGAGCTTTTCGGTTTCTTCGATGTAAGTGCCATTCATGGACAATGGCATTGGGGGAATGTTAAGCTTTAACGACAGAAGACAGCATTGAGTTTTCGAAGCATTAAACTCCACACGATTCCTATTACCCCATTTGACAATGCTGTATAAATCGGAGTTTAATGAGCTTGACATACGGCACCGTTGCAATTGTACGTCCGAAGGCGAAGGACGTGAATTATCGAACGAATATGAAAAGCTGAGGGTAGAATCGTCAGCAAAACAGTTAAGTGGATTAGAAGTAACAGACAGAAGATCATTTATAAAAATGAAGAAAAGAGTCGGAGACAGAACAGAGCCCTGGGGCACACCAGCATTTATTTTATGGGAATCAGACTTGAATCCGTCCAATACAACTTGTATTGAACGGTCCAGAAGATAGCTTCTAATCCAACGAACAAGAGTATTATCGATCCCAAAAGCACGCATTTTCGATAAGAGAGCTTCATGCCAAACTCTATCAAATGCCTTGGAGATATCAAGAGCAATAATCTTACTTTCACCAAAGCGATGTAAAGATTTGTTCGACTGTTCGGTGAGATATGGCATCAGATCACCAGTGGAACGGTTGCTGCGGAAGCCATACTGACGGTCATGGAGAAGCTTACGATCTTCGAGATATTCCTTAAGCTGACGGTTAATCAGTGTTTCCATGACCTTAGAAAGAAGGGATGTCAGTGCTATGGGTCGGTAGGAGGAGGGGGAGGATGGGTCACCTTTCTCAGGGATAGGCTGGACATCTTCTAGGAAAGATTCCAGAAGAGTAGGAGCGATGGAAAAGCTTACGCAGTGGCTTTGCCAGTGTGGAAGAACACCTCTTCAGAAGAATCGGTGGTATACCATCCGGGCCAGCGGACTTGTGTATATCGAGATCTTTGAGAACTCGAGTGCGGAAAAAAATCTGTCCCATGGAAAAATTTACATTCTCAAGTATGGGCGGCGAGCAAGTTTGCCTTCTCTGAAGAGTAAACAATTGGTTTGTTATTGTCGATGAGCGTTGGAACCGAAGATGTCGAGAAGTTTTTTTTATTTTTTACAAATGACCAAAAATTTTTACTGCCTTTGGGACACTGCAGAATTTTTTGCCGTAATTTTTGGTCATGCAAAAATTTGGTTCTTTCAATAACGGAGTTGCATGAGTTTCTTGCTTGTTTGTGCTTTTTCCGATTTTCCTCTGTAGGGTTGGCTTTGTAAGAACGGAAACTTACTTCTTTGAGCCTGATAGCTTCTTAACACTCAGAATTAAACCAAGACTTTTCTTTAGGTTTGATGCTTTTTACTCTGTTAGCAATAGAAGCACGCATCCCTAGAAGAATCACATTTGTGATCATTTCAGCACTGGCATCAATGTCACTATCGAGGAAGCATAGTGACCAGTTAAAGGTACGGAAAAAAGTATTCAGGCCGTCCCGGTTGGCAATACGAGAAATTGCCAAACGGTCTTGGTGGGAAGTTTTTCTTTAACTGGATGGAAATTAGCTGATATGACACAATGGTCCGAAGTGCCAAATGGAGAAGTTACACTAATGGTATATTTATCAGGGTGAGAAGTAAGAAACACGTCAAGAGTATGGGCGGCTTGCACAGCAACATCCGGCATATGCGTTAGCACATAGATCAGTTGGGTAAGGTGATGTAACCCGCCAAAAAGCTCGACACACCTTCTTCGAGTGTTGTCTGGCCAGAATAGCGGAGCCAATTGGAATTGTGTACATTGAAATCGCCCGCAATAACGATTTCAGTGCGAGGACAAAGGGAAACAATTTTCGAGATATAATCAGACAGCGCATCAAACTCGTTACAAGTCGAATTGCTGTCGAGATTTGGACTCCTGTAAATAAAACAATAATGAATGACATGCTTGCGGACAGTGAATTTGAGCCACAAGAAGTTAAAGTCCGTGTTGGAACATTGCCCATATTGGGGAAGGCTCTGGCAAGCAATATCATTCCTAACATAGACCACGAGACCATGATGGGAAAAGAGTAATGGCACCAAGCTATACCCATGTAGAGCAAACTCTGATAAATCAGTATTTACTCCAACCTGGGTTTCACTTAATGCCAAAACAGCTGGCCTGTATTGAACAGTGTAGACGTACAGGTGAAAGAAATTCTTTCTTATACCACGAACATTGGAATACACGACACAAAAATCACTTACCATTTCAAAATACTTACACACAAAACACAATTCTGACTAAGTCGAGCCATGCAGTGAAAATCCAAATTAATCTCTGTAATAAACAAACTGTCTTAGGTGTTATGCCCATAAGACAGCTTGCATACAAAAAATCAATTTAAATATTCAGCACAATAAGACAAACTCAGATGCCCTTATCCATTTACCGCAAGCATACGATGCCTACAGTAGATAAGAAAGAGGCAGTTAAGCTAAGCACAAAGGGTTGGGACAGATAAGAGGATAATTTGATTTGTTATGCAAGTGTGTATTATTTTTTTTTTCTTTTCTCAGCGCGAATGGGCATCTTATCGTCTTTCAACGACGCGAGTGGATATTGTTATTTCCTTTACAGCACACGCGAGGGGTTTTTGCCAATTTCTCAAACGAGTGTGTAATATTTTTTTTTTTTTTTTTTTTTTTTTTTTTTTTTTGATTCAACAAACTCGAAGTTTCGTCCCGTGCAGTGGTATCCTGTATCCATTTCTGTGTTTTAGTAAACACAAAATAATACGTCGCGTCGTAAGCTTGCCCCCTATTTGAAGTTTTATGATTTTATTGATCCGATTCCACTCACAAGGTGGAAATTGTGTAATTTTTTTAATTTTTTTTTTTTTCATTTATTCATTTTATTTCATTTATTCGTTTCTTCAAAAGTGAGTACATTAAGAACTAAATTCTTTTTACTTGTACCTTAACAATTTTAAAAATACATTAAGTTAGAAATTAATAAAAATTAAAAATTAAAGAATGTGCAGATCAATCAAAAGAGAATGAATATAATTTAATTTAATTAAATAAGTTGTTAGGTCGATTACTTTTAACAAAAGAATGCAGCATTTTTTTGAATTTAAAGGATGATATGCAATAACGAATGGACATAGGAAGTGAATTCCATAATCTTATAGCGTGAACAAAAAATAGGCGCTTGCTATTTAAATAAGTAAAATAAGGGATATTCATAATTTTTGTACGTGTTGAGTTAGCAAATGTTAATCTTTCAAATAGATAGGTTGGTTGATGACTTTGAATGATATTATGAAGGAAAATACAATTTCTTATATTAATGTGTTGTCTTAATGAGAAACCTGTTATATTTGAGGAAAATCTCGATATGTGGTCATATTTACGAAGTATACAAAACATACTGAAGAGTTAAAGGCGACTTCAAGTCACAGAAAATAATTGATAAGAGCCATAAAGAGAGCTTGCACAAGCCTCAGTTTAATTTGGATGGGAATAACATTGGCGGATTTGTAGAGTTGCCGTAAACCACAATAAATTCGTCTCACAACAACATTTATATGGCTTTCACATGACAACGTACGATTGATATAAATACCTAGATTGTTAACTTCTTCTACATATGGCACAGTATTGTTTTTGAGAATTAATGCAGGTATGCTGGAACTATCAATATGGTTCTTAGAAATTATTGTTCCTTTTGACTTAAGTGGGTTCAGTCGCAATTTATTTAGACAAGGCCAGCTGTCTATACGCTCTACATCTTCATTCATCCTCACGACACAATCTTCTACTAGGCCGATAGGTCGTGAAAAATTTATCTGGGCATCATCTGCGTAGAGATCCATAGCAACATCATGGCAAGTCTGGTAAGTCATTTATAAAAATTGAAAAGAGGAGCGGACCTAAAATAGATCCTTGAGGTACCCCACTTACAACTCTCATAAATGAGGAGACACCAGAGTCAGTGCAGACATATTGGAATCTTCCTCTCAAGTAGCTTTCGAGCATAAGCAGAGATCTTCTGCTAAATTCAAAATTACGTTTGAGCTTATTAAGAAGAATCTGGTGATCAACACTGTCAAAAGCCTTTGAAAAGTCAAGCAGACACAGAATCGAGACGTTGTTTTGGTCATAATGATACCTTAAATCATCAAGAATTTTTACTATTGCCGTTGTACAGCTATGATTCTTACGAAAGCCAGACTGACAAGAAGTTATGATGATCACGCATAACTATCTCAAAGACTTTCGACAGGCAGGGTAGAATGCTTATAGGTCTAAAGTCTTCAGGATTACATCTTTTAGTATTTTTTGGCACAGGAACCACTTTGGCGAACTTCCAAGTAACTGGGAATTCAGATCTCATAAAACAAGCGTTAATAATGTGGGTAAATGTGTAATATATATGAGGTAAAATAAGTTTTACAAATTTAAGACATACCCCATCCTATCCTATGGCATTAGATTTAACACTTGCTATTGCTTTCAGCACTTCGGACTCAGATATATATCGATATCGAAGCTCGAAGAGATTTGCTGTTGATTCAACTACGTTTTGTACACTTAGCATGTTAATGTTTTGTTCATTAATGTTGTGGCTGTTACCAAGAAAATAATTATTTAAAATATTAGGGTCCAGATCACATTTTCTTGACGTTGTGTCTAAAACTTTTAACGCTTTTAGATTCTTCCAAATTTGAGAACTACCCTGAATAGGATCAAGTTTACTCGAGATTGATTTAGCTTTACGAATCTCAGCGGTTACTTTATTTCTTACGCTAGTGTATATTTGCCAATTGATTCTACTGCGGGTATGGCGCCAACGAGAGTATGACTTGTCTCTCTTTTTAATCCATTCTTCAATATGCTTGGAAAACCATGGCACTCTGCTATCTCTTACCCTTTTGTATTTGATTGGAACATGACGGTTAGATAAATCTTGAACGAGAAATTGGAAAATTTCAATCTTATGATTAGCGATAGCAACGCACCAACAAAGATACCATGGAGAGTTGACAACATCTAGATATAATGTGGATTCATTAATTTGACTAAAATCGCGATAAGTAAATATAGGAGAACAGGGCTGCAAACCAAAAGAAATATTAAAAGTAGCAAACAATAAATCATGGTAAGATGGGATTCCCGGAAGGCTTAGCTGATTAAAAAATTTCACTAAGCCCAAGTCTGAGGTAAGTATAAGATCAAGAAGGCTTTCTGAACACCCAGGTCGAAAGTGGGTTGGCAAGGAGGCATTAACAATATCAAGTCCTACCATCGAGCAATTATTTTTGAATGTTTGCGAAATCATTGTGTCATTCAACAAGTAAACATTGAAATCCCCACAAATTATTATGTTGCTGTAGTTAATACTATATAGACTGAATCGCTCAAAACAAATACTGCAAGGAATTATCTTTGTGGGGGGATTATAGACGCAACCAATTAAGCAAGAATTACCACTATTATTAAGCACTTCAACTAAAATAAATTTCTTGGTATTTTATTTGTCATTTTCATGTATGCTTTTTGATCAGATTATCCGAATAATTATGTAGGTCGCCAACCGCACTTAATTTTGTCGCCATTAATTTTTGCCGCTCTGGACAATTGCCCAGCTTGCCTCCGCCTAGATCTGGCCCTACCTGGTCTAAACTATACTACTTCATAGCAACGATCACTTGATGTACATATGAGTTGATGTTCTGGAGTTAAATGAATAATGCATTATGACATCCACATCCACTCATGGAGACGACCTGGGTCTCCAAAGGTTTCCCCGACGAGAGGAAAAAGGGAATGATTGTCAAGCTCCCGAAGGAGATTTAACAAAGTCCGTAAACTGGAGGACGATTTGCGTGTTTTTTTTTCTGTTGCCAAAATATTAGTAAAGAAGCAAAGAGCTTTCTATACCTTGTGAGTATCATCTCTTCCGATAGTGGAACCGAACCAGACATCAACAGAACAATCGAATATCAAACAGGCGAACGGGTCAGGACTCCATCGACTATATGTTATAAGACCCCGAAAGTGGCAGTGGATTGGACACACGCCCGAGAAGCACATGACATAGTATTGTCGAAGAAGAATCAGCACAACTAGGCAAGAATTGGAGGGAGCTAAAACACATTTCCGGAAATCGCATACGATAGGGCGCGTAGGCGTAGTTGAAGCCTTGTGCCCCGCTTGGGTTCTCCCACCGACTTAATAGGTCTGATGACCGAAGTAGTAGTTAAAGTAAGTAGTATTATGGCAAAAAAAAGAATAAATATCTATGCTGCCCACTTTCAACATAACACTTAGCTTAAACAGACAGTGTTCTAAAAAGATGCCCTGAGGTCAAAAGGCATTAGCATCGCACCTTCTGACACTATCCTCTAGGCCTGCCGACATTTTCTGAGCTCAATCTGGACAGAATTATGAATGACGACGAAAGTTTGGATTGGTTTGAAACAACAATCTCTTAATCCCGTAATTTATTGTTAATTTTTAATAGCATTGAAGAACGTTGTATTGGCATCAAAAACTGTATATATGAAGCAAACGGCGTACCTGCTACGCAAAAAATCAGATTTGAACCCAAGAAGCCTTGGTTCGACCTTGCATGTTATTTGGCCAAGAAAACTGCGTTTAAACACCTCAAAGCTTTTAGAAAACACAACCTTGATACTTACGGATATAATTACAATGCTGCTATGAAGAAATACCGGAATTTATGTAAAACTAAAAAGGAATCTTATTTTCAAAATTTAGCAGATAGCTTAAAAAATCTTAGCACAGCCAGAGAGTGGTGGAAGATTGCCAGAGAGATACGTGGAGTCACTTTTAATACGCCAACACACATATCAGCCACTGAATTCAAGATTTACTTTCAAAACTTACTGTCCTCATCGCCAAACTATAGCTCTATCAGTTCTGGTGCAGCTCTTATCCTATCGCCTCAGTTAGACCGAAACATTGAGCTCAGAGAAGTTTATTGTTCAATATCATCTTCAAAGGATCAAAAAACCCCGGGTATGGATGGAATACCATTTGAATTCTATAAGAATGCAAGTCCGTATCTTGTCATAGAAATTCATAAGCTTTTCGTCGAAATATTTGAAACTGCAATTGTTCCAAACTCGCTTAAAACATCGATCATATATCCACTGTTTAAGAGAGGAGATTCAAATGTGGTGTCTAATTATAGAGGACTGTCTTTCCTTGACACGATCTATAAACTATTTACCACCGTTCTTCTTAGTAGACTAACGACATGGTTAGAAGAAAATAACACAATTAACGAATTTCAAGCGGCATACAGCTAACTATTCCACCGTTGATCAAGTTTATAATCTGTCTTGTCTTATACAACTTCAACTCAATCAAAAAAAGAAACTCTATGCGTTTTTTATCGATTTTAAAGCTGCTTTTGATAATATTAACAGAAACGCGTTATTTCATAAACTTTCTGCATTGGGAATCTCTACGACAATGGTTACCATTATCAAAGCACTTTACATGGATACTTCGGCCGCTGTCTGGGATGGGAAAGACTTGTCTGATTTCTTCGACACCAAAAAAGGTGTCAAACAAGGATGTGTCTTGAGTGCACTGCTATTCGTTCTTTATTTAAATGATCTGAACGACAATCTACCACATGGATTAACTATAGATGGAACTGCAATCAATGCCCTCCTGTATGCCGATGACATTGTACTGCTATCTGATAGCTCTTCGAAGTTACAAGAGATCATTGACAGCTTTATAGTATATATTGTAACAAGTGGAATCTTTTAGTCAATCTTGGCAAATCCGAGATAGTTATTTTTCGAAACGGAGGACGTAGAGCTGCTTGCGAGAAATGGTTTTACAATGACACAGAAGTAACAGTATCGAACCATTATAAATATCTAGGTGTTGTGTTCAACTACAACATGTCTTCAAGTTCAACACTCAGCAAAATTTAAAATTCACGATGCTGCTACGCGATCTATCATGTTGTACTGTGCTCAAGTATGGGGATATAGTGAACATATACAAGTTGAAAAGTTACAACGATTTTTTATTAAAAGATGTTTTCTCCTACCAGATACAACGCCCAACTATGCCTTGCATATCGAGACTGGTCTTCCTAAAGCTTTTCTAACAACGCTAGAGTTGCATTTTTCTTATATACGGAAAACACTTCATCTTTCCAACAGTAGGCTACCAAGAATACTGTCTGAAGCAATTATTAGAAAGAAAATCTTCTGGGCTAAGGATTGGCTTGATCTTTTCCACGAAACATCAATTGATTTTGCGTTCACCATAAATTTACACGAGTGGAAAGGATTGCATAACATACTACTGTCAAAGCTTAAGGAAAAACATTTAAACGGATTTATCAGTAATGCCAATCAATCCCAATTTCACGATGAATACTGCAATGTGCTCTACTCTGAAGTTCCAAACAACTTTAATGACGCAAACCCCCGCGATATGATCTGCCTTATAACGGGTGATTTTTTTGAGGTTAGGATTTTCATGCATTAGTATTTGACAGATCACGCGGGATTTCAGACATGGTGTCAAGGACAAAGATGCTCAGTATGCTTTGACATTTTATCATGAATAGACTTACTAACGAGCAATGCTTGCAAATCATTGAATTTTATTACCAAAATCAGTGTTCCGTTCGAAATGTGTTTCGCGCATTACGTCCGATTTATGGTCTACATAATCGACCAAGTGAGCAAACAATTAATGCGATTGTGACCAAGTTTCGCACTCAGTTTACTTTATTGGACATTAAACCAACCACACGAATGCGTACAGTGCGTACAGAAGAGAATATTGCGTCTGTTTCTGAGAGTGTTGCTGAAGACCGTGAAATGTCGATTCGTCGCCGTTCGCAGCAATTGGGTTTGTGTTATTCGACCACATGGAAGATTTTACGCAAAGATCTTGGTGTAAAACCGTATAAAATACAGCTCGTGCAAGAACTGAAGCCGAACGATCTGCCACAACGTCGAATTTTCAGTGAATGGGCCCTAGAAAAGTTGGCAGAAAATCCTTTTTTATCGACAAATTTTGTTCAGCGATGAAGCTCATTTCTGGTTGAATGGCTACGTAAATAAGCAAAATTGCCGCATTTGGAGTAAAGAGCAACCAGAAGCCGTTCAAGAACTGCCCATGCATCCCGAAAAATGCACTGTTTGGTGTGGTTTGTACGCTGGTGGAATCATTGGACCGTATTTTTTCAAAGATGCTGTTGGACGCAACGTTACGGTGAATGGCGATCGCTATCGTTCGATGCTAACAAACTTTTTGTTGCCAAAAATGGAAGAACTGAACTTGGTTGACATGTGGTTTCAACAAGATGGCGCTACATGCCACACAGCTCGCGATTCTATGGCCAATTTGAGGGAAAACTTCGGAGAACAATTCATCTCAAGAAATGGATTAGATTATTTTTTGTGGGGCTACGTCAAGTCTAAAGTCTACAGAAATAAGCCAGCAACTATTCCAGCTTTGGAAGACAACATTTCCGAAGAAATTCGGGCTATTCCGGCCGAAATGCTCGAAAAAGTTGCCCAAAATTGAACTTTCCGAATGGACCACCTAAGACGCAGCCGCGGTCAACATTTAAATGAAATTATCTTCAAAAAGTAAATGTCATGGACCAATCTAACGTTTCAAATAAAGAACCGATGAGATTTTGCAAATTTTATGCGTTTTTTTAAAAAAAAAAATTCTCAAGCTCTTAAAAAATCACCCGTTATTAAAAACTCGCTGTGGACTTCTCAATCTGAATGGTAGAGCCTTGCAAAGAAACACAAACGGTTTATGTACACTTTGCAACTTAGATGCTTCTGAGAATACTTCTCACTTCGTTGGAGTTTGCCCGATCTTTAAAAGATATAGACGAATATTCCTCGGTAATAACGAACTCTCCCGCACACAATTTTTCAATGTATTAAATGGCAGCTGCTACTCAAATCTCTATAACTTTTTGAATGCTTCTCTTAAATATCGAAATCTCATTTTAAGCGAATATTCTTAATTTATGAACTCACTGAACTAAATTTTTTATAGTAACTTTTTTTTAACCTGACAGGCAACTTTATGTTATTGTCAAAAATAATTTTATACCAGCATAAACAATGTTTTTGTTGGAAATAAAATTATATCTATCTATCTATCTAGAAACAAAATGGTATTTCAACAGCGAACCGGCGCAAAGTTTTGAGGGCACATAAATATTTCGGCGTTGTTATAACAAGCAACTTCGAAATGGAAACTTATCTCAGAGAAAAACAGAGAATATTTCTTTGGAACATTTATAAATATGATTTCGGGATGAAATTGATTTTAAAATTGTCACCGACTCAAGATCCCTCAAAAATAAATTTTATTTTTCGTTTCTGAACTTCACCATCATTAAAATGTAGATTTTTACCGAATATTTCAAATTGGCAGTTTGGTTATTGGCTTAAAGTCGTGTTCACAGTGAAAATTCTAAATTTATATTATTAAATAGTTTTTTTTAATTTCAAAATACCTTTTTTCTCCTAAGAAATGTCGACTTATGGACCTTAACTGAAAACATAATAGTAGTTATATATTATGCATTGTATTATTGGACAAACCTTAAGTACATTCTAGAATACCAAAATGTTTCCATATGGTATTCGTTAAGCAATTTATTTTTCAATGCTCAGTCGAAATGGCAAATATTGTTCCACTTCCTGGATGACAAAGGCTGGCAAAATGGAATGCACGACTGTCACCATTGCTATTGTCTTCAAAGAAAACCAAAAACACTCTTTGGATGAATCAAGTTAGGCGCCGCAGTTGACTCACCCAGTAGGTGGCCAGGCCATGTCACACATGCTACATGCACAATATAAAAAAATCCACATCCAATATGTTTTTCGGCCAAATACCAGAACACTCCGCACATGAGATCAAGTATTGAGCAGAAAATTGCAAATACATTAAATTTATCGAAAAGATACATTTATGTCTTTGCTTTCTCAATTAAATGGCAGTTTTCGAACATTTATCATCGGAATCAGATGGATGCACTAAAAACTCTTATTTATCGCAACAGAAGCTTCTGATGCCTACGCGGGTCGCGCATAAATGTAAAAATAACGATCAATTAGTCGAAGATATCGCGCAATTAATCGAACCTCGATGTCTGTACAATTTGTTAGTCTGTGGATGATCCCATTGCTCGATCTATCGATCGCCCTTGCCACCCACTTTTTTTTCTTATTTGAATTTTGATGAATCAAAGGGGAACACAGAAGTCAGAATTAAAAGGCCATATGCCCGAGCCGCGTATAATTTTTTGTTATCTCTCGAACAAGACATTGAACAATTCTTTCTGAGATATTTTTAGTTTTAGAAAAGATACTTTTTGGTTTTCCCCTTTTTAGATTTAAAGATTGCGCTGTACTCAGGTTATTGTGGCAGTTTGCCGGTTAATGGTATAGTTTGTTGGGAATTGCGCATAATGCTAATGAATTTATGGGAACGGTATTTTCAAGTGGATACGGCACGCAGAGATGTTAGGAAATGCATTCAAGGCGACACGGCTAATGGTACAGAGGCGCACAGTGCGTTTCATCTGTCCGTGTATAGTCTGTAGTAAGTGCGGCCTTTTTGAATAGAAGTCGCATGAGACTTCCTTATGAAAGAATATTATATATTTATACGTTGCAACATATGATAATATGTTTGTAATGCTTTGGTTAAACTAATATTGAACATGTTTTGCGTTCATGAAATTCACAATTCTGAATTTTAATAAAACACGAGGACGACGTTACAACAACAAACATTACCATAATGGACACAGATTGAAAACATTTTAAATATTTTCTTGATTATAAAGGGTTTTTTCAATAAGAGCGCTACAAAAGTTTTTAAATTTTTTCTTTATTCCTGTGAAAGTACGTTCGATGCCATTATGTATGGAACTCGATTTCTTTTGCATGGCCACCACGGGCACGCTTGCAGAAGTCCAGACGCTGAACCCAATTTTCTACGGTTTTCAATCATAATTCGCCGATACTGCTGCAATTTCACGTTCGATATTCGTACGAAGTTCATCAATCGTCGCTGGTTTGTTGGCATAGACCAAAGACTTGACGTAGCCCCGCAGGAAATAGTCTAACGGCGTCAAATCGCACGACCGAGGCGGCCAAGCGACTGAACCATTTCGTGAGATAACACGTTCTCCAAACTTGGTTTCCAATAAATTGATTGTGACATTCGCTGTGTGGCTTGTGGCGCCGTCCTGTTGGAACCACATGTCCTCCAAGTCCATATCTTTCAATTGGGGCCAAAAATATTCGGTTATCATTGAACGGTAGCGATTCCCATTCACAGTAACGTGCCGGTCTTGATCATCACGGAAGAAGTACGGCCCAATGACGCCGCCGGCCCATAAACCACACCAAACCGTAATTTTTTCGGGATGCAATGATGACTCATGGAGTACGTGTGGACGTTTATTGACGAAGCCATTCAGCCAGAAATGAGCCTCATCACTGAAGATGATTTTTCGATGAAAATCCGAATCATTTTCAAGTTGTTGCTCAGCCCAATTCACGAACATACGACGCTTCTTGTTGTCAAGCGGCTTCAGTTCTTGTGTCAATTTAACCTTGTAAGGATGTAGGCCAAGATCTTTTCGCAAAATTCAACACAACGACGTCACAGAGATGCCCAACGCTTGAGAACGACGTGTGAGAGACACATTTGGGCTTTCTGCAACTGAAGCCTCAGCGGCAGCAATATTCTCGACACTACGTGCACTTCTTTGTCTCACTGGTACGGGAACATTTTGTACTGTGCCTGTGGATTCAAATTTGTCCACTAGACGCTCAATTGTTGATCTGCTAGGACGATTATGACGACCATTAATTGGACGTAGCGCTCTTAACGTTGAGGCCACTGACTCCGAATTTCGGTAGTAAATTTTAATAATTTCGACTCGTTGTTGGCTCGTATATCTCTCCATCATGAAATGGCAAATCTTATTGAAGAGGAAAGTCAAAAGAGCGGCAAGAAATATGGCGTCGTTTGCTGTCCCTGTCGCTCTACTATGTAGCGTCCCTGTTGAAAAACCCTTTATTTTTTTATTTATTTTTCCCAGTTTCGCACGTGGAGTCACCTGAGTCTCGGTCTTCGTCTACTGCGCCATCCTTCTGGGGTGGATTCGAAGATTTTCCGGGCCGGAGCATTGATGTCCATCCGCTCAATATGACCCAGCCATCTGAGACGTTGAATTTTTACTTTTTTGGCTAGATCTGTGTCGCTGTATAGCCGGTAAAGTTCTTCATTATATCTTCTTCTCCACTCTCCGTTTATGCATATGGGACCAAAAATCACCGGAGAATCTTTCTCTCGAAACAGCCTAAAGAGTCCTCATCCGCTTTTGACAGCGTCCATGCGTCTGCACCATAGAGCAAGACTGGGATGATGAGGGTCTTATAAAGGGACAGTTTAGTTGCACGAGAGAGGGCTTTGCTACTCAATTGACTTCAACCCCCTGGTGTTGGTGTTCTGCACTATTCTTTCAAGTATGATGTTGAAAAAGTCGCATGACAGCGCATCGCCTTGTCTAAATCCTTTTTTGACATCAAAGTTGTCGGTGAGGTCTTTACCGACCTTGACGGAACAGCGTGCGTTATCCATCGTCATTTTACACAGGCAGACGAGTTTGGCAGAGATGTTAAAACTGCACATTGCTCTATATAACTCGTCTCTATAAATGCTGTCGTACTCGGCTTTGAAATCGATGAAAAGGTAGTGGGTATCGATTTGAAGTTCTTGAGTTTTTTTCAAGATCTGCCGTAATGTGAATATTTGGTCAATAGTGGACTTTCCTATACCCTATAGTTGGTGCAGCTGAGAGGGTCTGATTTTTTAAGGATCGCCCAAATTATGCTGAGATTTCATTCATCGGGCATGCTTTCTTCTAACCATATCTTGCTTATGAGTTGGTGCATACTTATAGCCAAATCATCGCCTGCAGCTTTGAAGAGCTCGGCAGCTAGGCCATCGGCTCCGACGGCTTTGTTGCTCTTAAGTTTAGATATAGCTAGCTTTATTTCATCCATATGTGGTGGTCGGAATTGTTTGTCTACTCCGCCCAAATAAAGTGGACCATTCTGCCTGACAGCGGAATTCGTTTCGTCATCGCCGTTATACAGTCTGCATAAATGGTTTTTTCCATATTCTCAGCATCGAATGGGATTCCACTACGATGTTTTCTTGATCGTCTTTGCAAGCTTCAGTTCGAGCTCTGTACTTTTGACAGTTTCTTTGTACCTTTTGGTAAAACTTTCGAACTTCATTCCTGCAATAACAGCTCTCCATTTCCTCGATCGCGCGCTTCTCATGTTCCCTTTTTTTCTTTCTGAGACTGTGTTCCTCTTTCCTCTTCTGCTCGTAGAGTGCACGGGTGGTTCTGGTCCTTCTTTGCAGCGCCGCCTTGTATGCTCTTGTTTAGCTGCGACACTCATCATCAAACCAAGGATTTCGTTGTGGTGGCCGTGTAAAGCCCAGCACTTCAGTCACGGATTCCCTGATGGCATTTTGGCAATGTTGTCATTTGTTCTCAATACTTGATGCTGGTGGTAAAGGACTACTTTGGAGGTTATTTGAGACTCGATCGGAAAAGGATCTGGAGATTTCTTGCGATTGTAGCCGTCCAACGTTAAACTTCCTCACAGTATTACCTCTTCTTGGCGTGGGTCGTGATATCTAAGTCGTACCTTGGCTACAACGAGGTAGTGGTCCGAGTCAATGTTTGCCCCTCCGAAAGTTCGGACATCCATCATAGTGCCTTGCATCGATCGCAATGTGGTCAATCTGGTTGACAGTGGATTGATCAAAGGATCTCCATGTCCCTTTGTGAATGTTGAGGTGTGGGAACATAGTACTAGCTATTAAAATATTTCGCCCCGCAGCAAAGTCAATTAGCCTGAATCCGTTATCGGAGGTGGTATCGTGCAAGCTGTGTTTTCCGATTGTACCACTAAAAACATCTTCTCTCCCTAGCTTGGCGTTAAAGTCGCCTAGGACAATTTTAATGTCATTGCCCATATGTTTTGTCCAGGAGCTCAAAAAACATTTCTTTGGTGTCATCATCTTTTTCCTCTGTTGGGGCATGTGCACATATAAGGCTAATATTGGCAAATTTAGCCTTGATGCGGGTTGTAAAGAGGCGCTCGTTCACACATTTGTAACTCTAAACCTCTTGCCGGAGCCTGCCTCCAATGACGAATCCACATCCAAATAAGCGCTGTTTTTGTTGTGTATAGCAGTTGCCATAGTAGATATCGCAGTTTTTCATCTTTCTTTTGCACGGCCCGTCCCATCGCATTTCTTGGATGGCGGTTATGTCTGCCTTACAACAGTCAAGGGCCTCCGCTAGTTGTTCGGCTGCATGTGGTCTGTTAAGGGAACTAACATTCCACGTACATATCCGAAATTCATTTTCCTTATTTCGTTTGCAGGGTTCGTCATCAGTGAATCCGTCATCCGAGACTTGTTGTTTGTTTTTGGTGTGGCCGGGAAGTTACCCAGACGGCACAACCCCCAACCTGGAGGACCAGGTCCTTATTTTGCCTCCAAGGACGAAGAGCCGGATAAGCCGCTCCTTATAGGCCTTAGCTCCGAAAACGTCGTAGTAGCCCATATAAGGTGTTCACTATGTAGTTCAACCTGACTGGAACTGTAGACGCCACCGTTGATTCCATCTAGAGAATTCTTCCGCTGCCGCCTGGATGCAAGGAGTAGTGCTTTAGTGGTAACACTCCTCCCCCCCCTTCTCGTTTGCTGCCACCGGCAACATTCCAAAGGGGTTGGAACCCAATCTCCAGTTGAGGTACTAGGCACCCGATGTTCACCACGTGGAGGTGAGAGTAGGAGTTGATAGACAGGGATGATTTGCGGATGCTTGTACCCACACACATATCTACCCTTTGAACATGAAACTTCTTTCGCAACTTTTTATTTCGCTTATTTTTATATGACAATTTGTTGTTTGGCCAAAAACAAAATTTGCACGTACCCAACAACGCAACTTCTTTAAATCTTTTAGTGATCCCAAGCAGGGGGGTTGCAGGGGGCAGCGTACATACATACCTACAAGCATAATATCTGTTAACATGACAATGCAAAATAGCAATTTGCGAAATAAAAAATGAGAAATAAGATATAAACAAAGTGCTAAAATAGCGATATAAAAAATTGCTAAATAAGAAACTGCAAAAAAATGTTTTTTAAATAATCAATTGGGAAAACAGAAATTCGCGAAAATGCTTTTCGGTCAATGTAACAATATAAATGTTACCGTAAGGCTCGACCTACGGGATTGCGTTTTTTTTAAATAATTTTAATTACACTCTGTTGGTTCAAATCAAATAACAAACCATTATTTAAACATTTTGTAAATCATTCAATGAAATGTGATATGAAACCTTAACTCCCTGTTCGAAAATTCCTATTACAACATTGACATTCAAAATAATCTGCGAAAATTATATGTACGCTTAAATTACAACTCCTTGTCAGAACTACCTGTACCTATACTAACAATTGACCTCAAAAGTATACTTATGTAAACAGAAAAGACAGCTCCTTCCACCTTAGCTTCTCAACACTCTTAAACACTTAACTCCTCTCAATTGTGCTAGCGCTACTTGAAGTGATAATTCCGCACAAATCGCTGCAAACAGCTCCCAAGCACCGACCAACCGTACGAACACAAGTGGCATCTTTGCTGAATTGGCTTCTAAGTACCGTAAGCCAATCAATTGACAATTACACCAACTTTGTGCAAAAATCCATAAAAGTGTTTTCCAGATATATAAAAATAAAAATCAAATATCAAATACAAATATAATTTCCATCCAAAAATCAAAAAAAAAAAAAATCCCTTCATAAAGAGATATATATTTTTATAACAGCATCAGCAGACATTATTATGGAACGATATGAAATTAAGAAAGCAATTTCATTGGCTACTCATTCTGCCATTTTTAAGAGGCGGTTTAGTTTCTTATCAGTATTCCGCTATCCATAGGAATAAAGCAATGGTTCTATAAATAAGGGATGATGCTCTGTGACTTATGAATTCATGAACAAATTAGTGAGGGAGTGAGTGTGTAGAGTAATTTGTTTCGTTCCAATGTGGATTCTTCCTAGTTTTTCATCAATCGAGACGATTTTCCGCATCAGTGCGTCGGTCAGTTTAGAATCCACACTTGTAAATGAAAGTCGTAAGCATTATTGGAAAATATTAACTGAAAAAAGCGCAAGTGCTGCTGAGAGAGCCGTCGTAGTGTTTTAAAAAATCTTCTTATTGAGTTATGTTTGTCGTGAATTAATCGTACAAGAATTATGTTACAACAACACCAACAGCCACCTCAACAAGGATACTATGAATACAACAACCCCAGTCCTGGTAGTTTGACAAATTCGGACTCCTGCAATACAACACCTTTCTCGGTGAAGGATATTTTGAACTTAGTTAATCAGAACGAACCGTACACGGGATGTCATATGGAAAGGTAAGACTTTTAGTTTTTGTTTTGTTTATTTTTTTAATATTAAATGGTGAAAACATTAGTTCCATTTTTCTGAATTAATTTTTTGTGACCTGAGGGGGGCCGAAGGTGTATGAAAATTGCAATTTTCTCCGGTTTGTTGAACATTGATGCGTTTTTTACCATTTTTCCTGGCCCACTAAGTTTCTCATTATAACAAATACTTGTATTCGATTCATTAAAACTTAAGGCATACAAAAACAATATTTATTGTGTAAGGATCCTCTCATTAAATTTATGTCTTTCCTTATTTTATCGTTTCTTTTACAAAAAATGTTCACTCGAAGTAGCCAGTTGCATTCCTCCCCTTAAAAGTTTCTCCCGTAATACTCGTCTCGCAAGGAATGCTCATCAGTTCACCCTGGAGCCCAATTTCGGACGTACCGTGATATATAGGGATTCTTTTTTTAGCCGAACAACACGAATTTGGAATAGTTTACCCGGCTTGATTTTCCCTTGCCATTTTGATCTGCTAACATTCAAAACTAATGTTAATCGGCACCTCCTATCTCTCCTCTCCCTATCTTCGTAATGCCCGCGCAGTGTGTTCTACATTAAAAGGGAAACACATTATCCCTTGTGCGCGCGTTAATTATAAAAAAAAAAAAGAAAAAATAAGGAGTAAATTCCTATGGTATTTTGTAGTCCACTATCACTGCCAAAAAAAAAGAATCAATTTTCTAGCCAACATGATCATAACTATACACACAAAATAACAAAATATAATGAAAACTTAAGGATATTGATCCTTCGACCTTGATGGTAGCCCTAATATAAATAAAGATACATCATCTAAAAAGGGAATCCGAAAATAAATGACAAAAACGGAAACACAGAGGACAATCTTCTCAAATTCACATCCTGGTCAACACATGTGTGTGGACACCCACTGTTTCGTATCCTTTTTTACTCAAAAGAATTTGTTACAGATTTAGGTAATAGGGCATGAAATGAAGTTACAAAATCACACAGCGTGAACTGTCTGTCTGCTCATGAAAAGGATCTGGAATGTTGCAAAATGTTTCCTTTTTTTTTACTGGTTAGCCACACGCCAACATCATGTGCTCACAGATCCTATGCATATGGTTAACATATCTCATTTTCTTTTTTAGCAACAGTTCAGCTACCAACATGTACCCTGACTACGATCGTTTTCCGGATCCTGCTATTGTTCCGCATGGTTATATGGCTGAAGGTCAAATTTATTCACCTTACGATTACAACAACAGTCCACATCATCCACATGGGCATCCGCATAGTCACCCTCATCCAACAATGCCAGCATATCAATATACCCCACAATATTATCCAACAGCAGCTCCACAAGGATTTGCGTATCCATACGCGGATATACCTAGGAATGGTGCTTATGTTCTTTTGAATGACGGAACCTACATGAAACATGAGAATATCCCACCGTCATACGTGACACCATCACCAACGTTGGACTTGAATAGCTCGGCGGAAGTTGACGTTTGTGCAACTGGTTCTTCGTGTCCGAGTTCGGAAAAGGAACCAACAATACCAGTTGAAATAAATGCAAGTCCTTGCAATGAAATACCCTCGCAACATGTGAAAAATCTTGAGGAAATATGTGATTTTGAAGATACTGAAGATACAGATATACCACAAAAGAGTAAGTTTATTAAGCTAATCTTTCATACTAAATGTTATTTACTTATCCTTATTTCTCTACATAGAAGACAACACCCAAGTGACATCATCGCGCTCTGAGTTGCGGAAAAATGGCAAACCCCGCGCCAAAAGAAAGCCCCGAGTGTTATTTTCCCAAGCTCAAGTTCTCGAACTAGAAAAAAGATTTCGCCAGCAAAAATATTTGACAGGAGCTGAACGCGAAGTCATCGCACACAAGCTTAACCTTTCAGCGACGCAAGTGAAAATTTGGTTCCAAAATCGACGTTACAAATCCAAAAGAATGGAATGTGATAATGCATGTGTTGATCCCTCCACTGCCACTAAATGCAGTCTTGATTGGAAAAAGTACCCAATTGGTGCGTTTGGTGAGCCAAAGAAGTCACATATTGACGGCATGACAATGCATATGCATGGATCGGTTGGAATTGTCCCAGTTAACTCTGTTCCTCCGCCTCCATATCCTGTAAATGCGGGAATTAAATATGAAATTCCCGCAAACCATGAGGCAGAAGTTCATTTTGTGAATGGTTATGACCCTCCGAAGGGGTATTGGCTTTAATGACTCCTTTAATTGAAAATTTTGTTGATTTTTGTTTAAATTTAAATTAGAACATATTTTGTTGTGTTAGTTGAATATATATTTTTTTTTGTACAAAGTTTTAAGAAGTTTTGTAAATATTTTAATGAATAAAAGAAGAGAAAACAAAATAAAAAATAATAGCATTCTTGTTAGTTTTGTTTTTGAGAACTTGGTTTCTTACAGTTGAACCCAGTGGCGTAGGTAGGTATTAAAGGGCAAGGCGGTGCAGTTAATAAGGTTATTTTTAAAATTTTTAGTTTTTTTAGAAAATTTTGAATTTTCCACGTTTGAAGCGATTGATGTTTATGATGTTTATGCTAAAAGGGCAACTGGAATACTGGTAAATTTCTGTTGTAACCACCGTTACTGGACACCGACCGATTGATGATGTTCATGAGTAGGTTTTTGTTAGTGCTATAATGTGCAACAACAAATAACTACGTTAACAAGTAAACTGCGAGTAGCAACATCAACTACCGCCACCAGGTGCAGGAACAGCACTCCAATATGTATTTTATGTGTAGTGGTAGGTAGAGGAAGAGAGCAACGAGGGAAAGTGAAATGAAATGAATAAAAATTAGACAATCTAAAATTGCATATTATGGATAAAAAGGAACGCATAGAAAGGTAAGAAAGTTGAAAAAATTGTCTAAGCTGGACAATTTGAGGGATCTTACAACCCAATAAAGAGGTGACGTAAATATGACGTGTAAATGTATCCTAATAGGTAGGTTTAAATACAGGTCAGTATATTTTCTTAAAAGGACATGTTTCGCTAAGTTTGAGAGTTAATTTAAGTTAAAGCTACACGAAAAATGGGATCGTGTGGCCCGATTTTCTGTCGATGCACCAGGGCCCTAATCCACCTAGCTACGCCACTGGTTGAACCGCATTTTGAATGGGCCCCATCAAGCTTATTTTCCTTCATAAAAATGCAGCCCTAAGCCTGCTCTCAATCTAAATGAAGAATTTGTGTACAGCTTGTTGACTTCTTGTTGTAGTGCCCCGTGGCTTAGTGGTTAGTGTGTCGGACTGCTAAGAGAATGAGCGTCGGTTCGAATCCAGCTCATAGCCACCTTCTTTTCCGGGGTACTGCCTCTTGCAAAGAACTGACAAAACATCCAAGAGTAAAATTTGTCTCGAACAAGTGCTTCTCATGTAGCCGTTCGGACTCGGCGGTAAACTGTAGGTCCCTTCCATTCTTGCAGATTAACAACACACACACAGAAATGGTTGAGAGTATAAGTCACTAGGCCTTGGCTCCTTAAGGATCTGTCGCGCCAATAGTTTATTTTTAATTTATGTTGAAAAATAAAATTTATGTTGACTTCTACCAATAATGTCGAAATCGTCTGCGTAAGCAAGTACCTGGCTGGAATTATGACGACAGTCCCACTTGTTGACATGTTAACGGAATGGTTCCTGCAACACCAGGTTGAAGAGGATATAAGCCAAACCATCCCTCTATTAGTGTTAATTGACGTTGTGCTCCAGCAGGGCAACATTTTTTTTCATATAAAGCGAGAATTTCCCTGAGCCTCTGATGTGAAGACCCTAGCAATATTTGGTAGGAGTAGGAGGCCTTAATAATAGGTGATCCATTGCAACTTGTTACAGCAAACGATATGCTGGGAACCAGTTTCAAGAATAATAAGCTTTTATTTGACTGGGTCGCTTGTACTTGTTTTTGTATGCTAATTTCTTTGACAGTAAAATATAAAGGGTCCGCCAAATAACTTTTTTTATTTTTTTGGAAATGCTTCATCAACATCGAGTGTAGCTTCGGCTGTGTGGCACGTAGCGCCGTCCTGTTGAAACCAAATGTTGCCAATATCCTTCTCTTCAACATGGCCCGATAACGATCACCATTGACTGTAACGGCCACTCCTTGCTCATTTTCGAAAAATGGCCCAATTATGCCTCTGGACCAAAATCCGCACCAAACAGTGACTCGTTTTGGGTGTATCGGCTTTTCAATGTATGTCCCAAATGCGACAATTTTGCTTGTTTACATACCCGCCAAGATCAAAATGAGCTTCATCTGAAAAGATGATTTTTTTGGCAAAATCGGCATCTTCTCTAAGTCGATCGCAGGCAGTAATGTTGCAATAATTCCCAGCGTATACACAACCATATTCCTTCAGCGGAAGGATAAAACTAATTACCTGTCAAATCAGACATGAGCTAAGTGTTACCATTCACGAAATGGTAACACTAAAAAAAAAAAAACGTTAAATGGCGGACCCGTTAGAAGTAACACGATCTAAACTTATAGAATTTACTTGTGAAAAACAATATTTTAAAGTTAAGGGACTGATTTTGTAAAATCGGGTTCTACAGAAAAATTGAAAATGCGAATTATATTTTTTTTAAATAATATTAAAAATCGAACAAAAATGTTCTAGAAGCGAGTTTGCAGAATTTATCTGGCAACATAAATATTTTGCCGTTTCTGCAAAATTCGAGAAAAACTGTTGCCTATATAAAAAGTAACCGTTAACAGACTTGTTTTGTTAAATTGTTTCCAATAAAATTATAACCAATATCTATCAAAATCATTCCATAAAATGTCAGCAAAATCGTTAAAGCCTTGAATTAAAAATAGGATTTTCGTTATAGGTTATTATATTATTTTAGGTACCGTTATTTTTAGCTCTCAAATGTGCTAAAAGAACACAAATTGTTAATTTCTAGACCTGGAAAGGAACTTTAAAAAAATACCCAACTTTATAAATTTTGAGGGGGTGGGAAGACAAAATCTAGGTAATGTTGTGAGTATTGGGTATTATCTTCTGTGAGCAATTTAGTTTTGGGATTCATTTTAGTTTATCACAAGCAATCCGTAGTGGATTTAGTTAATAAAATAGGTTTTATATTATGCAATATAGGGATAGCACAAACTTTTCAATGAAGGTGATTAATTGATTTTTATTTTTTTATTTGGTTAGAAACAATTTTTTTTTAGTTTAGGTACCTACAGATAAGCAAACAAATTGTTTATACTTTAGATAAAAATACGACCTTGTAAAAAACACAAGCAAACAAAAAAACAAGCAAAAAATAATTTATTACACATAATGGACTGATTCAAACAAGGAAAAACTTTAACGCGACAAGCAAAAGTGCTAACGCTTAAACTGTATCGGAAGAATTTTGATGAAGCTATCAATAGTGTATTTTTTTATTAAAATATTATTTTATAAATTACTTAGGTTTATTTATATTAAGTTTATTTTTTTATTTTATTTTAATTTTTCTTAACTGAAATTCTCAATACATTTCCGGTACTCAAAGCAAAAAACTTGGAAGTAATACTTTAACTATCAAAAGTCATTTACCACTTTATACTAAAAAATAATAAATTCAATAAAGTCTAAATTTAAGTGAAAATAAAATTCAAACATTTGTGCAAAAAAGAGTACAGTTCCGAACTTTAAATAAAAAAAACCTCGCGCCCACTCAAAATCCCTATATTGACCCCAAGAAGGGGCTTGCAGGGGGGTAGCATGATTTTCAAAACACGCCACACATTGCCTAGGTATTGTGGTTTTGAACAGAATAGTTTAAAAAATCGGGCGATTTTATATGTATGAAATTGCAATAAGGTCCAAAACCCGTTTTGGACTTTATTTCACTTTTGAAAGTGCAATGCTGCTACCATGCAGCATGCAGCACAAAATGTTTGTCTTGCTTCTTCATCGGTTCCAACGCTTGTTGTTTGTTAGCTCTCTTGTGAAAGCTAACTTATTTATGAGGCCCCTCAGCCATATTCCACGCTGCCAGATTGTGTCATGACTCTTCCAGTTCTTGATCACGTAAATGATTTCATGGGACAAAACTTCTTTCGCGCTCATGGTGTGGCAAGAGTTTAAAAAAATCTGAAGTGGAAAAACCTCTGCGTCAGCTTTTTCATCCATTCTACTCTTCTTGGCAAGCATTTGGAAAACAGTATTTGTGCAGCTAATTCTCAAAAAAGGCGAATCTTCTTCAACCTCAAATTACCGACTGGTTGCACTTACCTTCCTTCTTTCTATGTTCATGTAAATGCTTATAAATTATCAGCTTAAGAAATATCTTAAAGAAGGCAGTTAGATTATGGCAATCGATATTTCATGGGAATTAGATAAAGTCTGGCAGTTGGCCAGAAAAATGAAAATAAGTGTATTCGGTATCGAAGAATCATGTGAAATTAATTTGGCTACCTACGTCTTGCTTAATATCAATTTTGACGGTAATCGGTGAACCAGTTCTCGAGAAAGTCAAAGAAAAAAAAAACATTCTGTTTTTAGTCCATCATCTTGAATTTTTTTTTCACCTAAACATAATCCACATCTACAAAAGCGTACTAATTTTTTTTTCATAAAAAATTTTGGAGCCGAAAAAATAAGCTTTTGCTTAAAGGTGACAAGTACCTACCGTTAGTATTTTGAGCTAACAAAAAAATTGAAAATATTCTTTTGTAGAATGACGTTTTGCACTAAATTTGAAGACGATTAGCCATGCTAAGTACCTATAATCTCATGTAATAACAACGAAATATAAAAAAAATTATTTATTTTTTTAATTTAAAAATGAAAATGAATTTTAGTTTAGCTAAAACAAATGAGTTTTTTTTAAGTTAAAATAGAATGATGTTTTAAAAAACAAATCACAATAATACGAGCTTATTAAGTACAAAATTACAGCCCTATTAATTAAAAAACGCTTATTCCACCTTTATTTCACGAGATAACTAAACCATGGAATAAGGCTTTAGCTCTCTCTCTTCTCTCTTAGGTGGCGCTACAGTCCGGAGTGGACTTTGGCCTCAACCAACAAGCTTCTCCAGCCAGCTCGGTCCCTAGCTAGCTGTCTCCAGTTTCGCACGTGGAGTCGGTTGAGGTCCTCTTCCACTTGTGTGAGCCACCTGAGTCTCGGTCTTCCTCTACTGCGCCCCGTCCCTCTGGGGTGGATTCGAAGATTTTCCGGGCCGGAGCATTGATGTCCATCCGCTCCATATGACCCAGCCATCTGAGACGTTGAATTTTTACTTTTTTGGCTAGGTGTGTGTCGCTGTACGGCCTGTAAAGTTCTTCATTGTATCTTCTTCTCCACTCTCCGTTTATGCATATGGGACCAAAAATCACCGAAGAATCTTTCTCTCGAAACAGCCTAAAGAATCCTCATCCGTTTTTGACAGCGTCCATGCGTCTGCACCATAGAGCAAGACTGGGATGATGAGGGTCTTATAAAGGGACAGTTTAGTTGCCCGAGAGAGGGCTTTGCTACTCAATTGCCTTCTAAGCCCGAAGAAGCAGCGATTGGAAGAGTTATTCTTCGATTGATTTCAGCGCTGGTGTTGTTGTCTGAGTTAATATCGGAGCCTAGGTAGACAAAAACCCTAACTACATCCAAGTTATAGCTGTCTATGGTGATGTTTTGTCCAAGACGTCGATGTTGGGTGTCTCTTCTTGATGACAGCATATACTTGGAATTGCCCTCATTGACTGCTAAACCCATCTTTGCCGCTTCCGTCTCAATACTCACAAAAGCGCTACTGACATCACACTGGGTTCTTCCGATTATGTCAATATCATCGGCGTATGCGAGTAATTGGACGAAGTTTTGAAAGATCGTGCCTCTGGTGTTGGTGTGAGAGTTCTGCACTATTCTTTCAAGTATGATGTTGAAAAAGTCGCATGACAGCGCATCGCCTTGTCTAAATCCTTTTTTGACTTCAAAGGTGTCGGTGAGGTCTTTACCGACCTTGACGGAACAGCGTGCGTTATTCATCGTCATTTTACACAGGCAGACGAGTTTGGCAGAGATGTTAAAACTGCACATTGCTCTATATAACTCGTCTCTATAAATGCTGTCGTACGCGGCTTTGAAATCGATGAAAAGGTAGTGGGTATCGATTTGAAGTTCTTGAGTTTTTTTCAAGATCTGCCGGTATGTGAATATTTGGTCGATAGTGGACTTTCCTATACCCTATAGTTGGTGCAGCTGAGAGGGTCTGATTTTTTAAGGATCGCCCAAATTATGCTGAGATTCCATTCATCGGGCATGCTTTCTTCTAACCATATCTTGCTTATGAGTTGGTGCATACTTATAGCCAAATCATCGCCTGCAGCTTTGAAGAGCTCGGCAGCTAGGCCATCGGCTCCGACGGCTTTGTTGCTCTTAAGTTTAGATATAGCTAGCTTTATTTCATCCAGATGTGGTGGTCGGAATTGTTGGTCTACTCCGCCCAAATAAAGTGGACCATTCTGCCTGACAGCGGAATTCGTTTCGTCATCGCCGTTATACAGTCTGCATAAATGGTTTTTTCCATATTCTCAGCATCGAATGGGATTCCACTACGATGTTCCCTTGATCGTCTTTGCAAGCTTCAGTTCGAGCTCTGTACTTTTGACAGTTTCTTTGTACCTTTTGGTAAAACTTTCGAACTTCATTCCTGCAATAACAGCTCTCCATTTCCTCGATCGCGCGCTTCTCATGTTCCCTTTTTTTCTTTCTGAGAAGGCGGTGTTCCTCTTTCCTCTTCTGCTCGTAGAGTGCACGGGTGGTTCTGGTCCTTCTTTGCAGCGCCGCCTTGTATGCTCTTGTTTAGCTGCGACACTCATCATCAAACCAAGGATTTCGTTGTGGTGGCCGTGTAAAGCCCAGCACTTCAGTCACGGATTCCCTGATGGCATTTTGGCAATGTTGTCATTTGTTCTCAATACTTGATGCTGGTGGTAAAGGACTACTTTGGAGGTTATTTGAGACTCGATCGGAAAAGGATCTGGAGATTTCTTGCGATTGCAGCTGTCCGATGTTATTATTATTATTATGAATTTTTATTCATATGGTGCTTTCCGAAATTACATACATTTTTAATAACATTTAAACCTACTCTACATATCCGTCTGCCTGGAAGATTTCCAAAATCATTCTTGTCCTTAAAAGGAATGTCTCTGGAAACAAATCATATCGTCCTATATCGATTCTCCCTTTTCTCTCAAAGGTTTTTGAAAAACTTATGAGCAAACAAGTATATTCTTACCTCAATGAGTTTAACCTTTTATCACCATTGCAATCTGGTTTCAGACCAAAGCACAGATGTACTACGGCGCTCTTAAACTTCGTAGATGACATTCGAATGGAAATGAATGAAAATCATGTAACATCACTTGTGTTGCTTGATTTTACAAAAGCCTTCGATTCAGTACCTCATGAAATTCTCATTCTGAAGCTGAAAAGCTACTTCGGTTTTGACTCTACAGCAATAAAACTAATGGAAAGTTACTTGGTAGGTCGGTCACAAGCTGTTTACTGCAACCAAAAATTGTCTTTTATCCTTATAGTCACAAGGATCAATTTTGGGCCGGCTATTATTTACCCTCTTCAATAATGACATTCCCTCAGTTTTAAAATGCTGTAAGGTCCAAATGTATGCTGATGACGTACAGATGCACTTTAGCTTTCCAATAGGTCAAGTCGAAGATGCCACGGAGCGAATTAATGAAGACCTTACCTTGATAGCCTCTTGGTCAAAAAAGAATAAGCTCATGTTAAACTCCAATAAAAGTCAAGCCATATTAATTCGTCGCTCGCTTTTCTTAGTGCTACCCTACGTCACTAGTGTACAAAATCTCGGTATTACCTTTAACCAAAATCTTACCTGGGGAAATCATATTGTGAAGTTTCGGCCTGGGGTTCGACAAATAAAACTCAATCGAAATTCCAAAATAATAAAACAAATTTCTTTATTTTAAGAATTCAATTTTCATCTTCTAATAGAAGCAGGAGTTTGAACTACACTGTTACTCAAAAACAGTTCTTTGTATACGCCATAAGACTTTGGAATTCCCTTCCAGTCTATATCAGAAGATCTTCAAGCATTACAGGTTTTCAGGATAAACTTAAACAACATTATTGCACATAAGCGCTGTTAAGCACAACTAAAAAATTGAATTCTAAAATTAATAAAACAGTACTTAAGATCATAATTATGTTTCAAGTAAATAATAAGTAAATAAATAGTATAAATAAATAGTTAAAAAGTAAGTAAATGTCTACTACTATTTAAACCTGAATTTAATTTAAATTTAACCTCGTTTATATTGTTTCACAACTAAAAGATATTATTTTATCTACGTGTAAACAAGATTTATATGAAATAAATACAAATACAAATACAAATCTATTTCTTTCAAAACTTCATCCTTTCATCTTCATCTCTTTCACAATACTGCTTACAGAAACAAGGCCAAAATGGAATAGATATGTATGTATATAGATATGTATATTTAGATTGGCATATGATGGGAATTTCAAATATTCAAATATTCTGGCAATCTATCAAACATACAAATGTTATTTATCTTACCTGAGAGCAAGTTCATACGACACATAACATTTCGAAATTATTTGGCAGCTTTTAAATATGTAAACTTCTTTATATAAATACAGTCGAACTTCCATAACTCGAACTTCTAACTAACCTTTTAGGCGGGAGGTACAATTTTATTAAAAATTGCTTAAAATGAAAAAAAAAACAATTATTTTATAAGAACGGCAAAACTTACAACTAAAATATATTACACTTTTTCTGACAGATAGAAATTTGCACTTAATTTAAGTGTTCTTAAAACAGTTTAAATTATTTACCAGTTAAAAACAAACAACTTCAAACTAATAAAAAAAAAACACAAGTTATCCTAAGCGTACGCACCTACCCCTAATCCTATAATGATGCCAAGGAGGGGTTGCAGGGGGGACATCATGCATCCCTTTACTAACCTCAATTTTATTATATCTACCTATCTAATCACGTAAATGCCAAACAAATTATTAGAAGAAGGCTTAGAAATTTCCAATTTTCTCAAAAACTTGTAGTCATATCTAATGTTAAGAGTTCGATAAAAAACAATAGGAGTAATAAATAATGAAGGAAAATTCAGTACATATTTTCCTTATTTCCGATAAAAAAAACTTAATATATAGTCTTTAATATTTTTTTTATTGTTTTCATTTATGGTACTGTGGTGGCTCTATTTTCCCCCCAAGTGGCTCCCCGTAGCAACGCTGGTACTGTTCCAAGCTTTTTGTAAAAAAGCGTTTTTATTTATTATTATTTATTTGAATATTATGTATTTATATCAATTTACCTTTTTAAAACTCTACACACACTTAATTATTAAAAAAAAAAATAACTTCACAATTTAACTAATAATAACACTTACTTTATTTATTTTTTATTTTCTAAACATATGAACTAAATCAATAAATACATTTCTTTTATTTTCTTCTTTACAATATTCATACACTTTAAAAACAAAATAATATATTTTTTTACTTCACAACTCTTTTGCTTTAAAATTATTTTTAATTTAATAAAATCTTATTTTTCTTCTTCTTTCCAATTTTCTCAAACTTCATAAACAATATATGTAATCGTTTTTTTTTACCTTTTCCTTTACAATTAAATCAAATAAAATTATGTATTTACAAACACTTTACAAACTTTTACATTTTTACCTTATACTTCACAATTAAACACAATAATCCATGAAACATAATTTCAAAGAAATTAGGTTTAAAAGTGACAAAATCTTTTTACAAGTAAATATTTCTAAAAGCATTTATTGACATTATTTCATTTCAAAAAGTTTCAACGTGTTATTTTACTCGTCGTCTCGATGATTTACTTATAACGAGTTTCATTCAAGAAAAGATTTGCTCTTTCTGTCAAAAGATTTGATCTTTTTCAATTTCGAGAGTTTCATTGCAAGAAAAAGAGCAAATCTAGATCAAATCTAAACACGAAAGATTTGATCTCTGATGTGGTGGCAGATTTGATCTGAATGCATACATACATGTAAATAGTCTTTCGGTCAAACGTCAAATGGAAAATATTTTGTTATTTTTGTTGTTTGTTGTGATTTTGTGCCAGCCCTTGCTTAGTCAAAAAATTAACAATTATCCATTAAATATACAAAATAACAAATAAAGGTGTTTTTGAAGTGAGAACATACAAATATGGCATTTTAAATATATATACAGTACATGCCTGGTATTTTTGTGTGTGATATCAAATACTGTGTATGCTCGTCAGTGAATGACCAATACTAGGATTAAATGATGAAACAAGTTTCATTGAAAAGAGCAAATCTTGATTTTCAGATCAAATCTTTGAAATTTGAATGAAAATCGCTATTACCTTACTCAATACATATTCAAAGAATGTATTAATATACCTAAGTATTCAAGCAATATCAGCAAATACTATTTTTCCACCCCTACCTTATTTGTCTACCATCAATTCAAAACGTGACAGCAAAACATGTTTCAAGGATACATTCATATATTACCTACCAAACAATAAAAGCATATACCATATTTTCACCCCTAACCTAAGTAAATTAAACGCCTCCTTCACCCTCTTAATGTGATATTCACTTATACTTTTCTCTTGGTACAACATGCCTCTTCATTCTCTTACATTCCACA
The DNA here is from genome assembly GCA_963971375.1 of Platycheirus rosarum. Classification (NCBI taxonomy): domain Eukaryota; kingdom Metazoa; phylum Arthropoda; class Insecta; order Diptera; family Syrphidae; genus Platycheirus; species Platycheirus rosarum. Next base: position 131,855,859 of record OZ020509.1, on the reverse strand, counting down.
AATTCTGCATTTTAATTTGAACTCGCCACGATAGAGGGACTACACAAAAAATCAGCCCATGATAGTACTATAGATTTTATATACAAAGCATGAGAGTGCTATAGATAATGTATATACAATGGTTTTGCTCTGAATTGGGAAATCCCCTTTTCTTTTTATTTTTTTGAAATTAACTTTTGTCTACTGCGATTGGCTGTGTTAAGATTATAGTTTTCATTTGGACTTCGGTTTTCTATGTTAACAAGTTTGAATGCGCAAAAATATTTTTGTTTAAATCAGGAATCGAAGTGTCAGGAAGAAAAACGAAGCAACTTACTTTTAATAGGAAACTGAAGGTCATCAGTGAAGTTGAGAGTGGTGTTAAAAAAAAGGATGTGGCAATAAAATATGGTTTACCTCCAAGTACACTTTCCACTATACTGAAGAATGGAGAAAATATAAGAAAAAATGCTGAATCTTCAGAAAACGCAAAAACCTCAATGAGAAGAAAACCTCTTAAATATGATGGTGTTAACAGGGCCGTCTCGAAATGGTTAACGGAAGCCAGAAATGTAAACTTACCGATTTCAGGAACAATTATAAAGGAGAAGGCTAAGATTTTTGCAACCGAATTGGGAGAAACTGACTTTGCTGCAAGCACAGGTTGATAAATTCAAAAAAAGGTAAGTCCATCGTAACAAAAACCTGTATAGAAAAAGTTTGTTTATGGAATTTCATTTCATAAGAAATGGCATTGTTCAAAAAACACTGTCTGGAGAAAATGCAACGATCAATCAGGAAGACTGTGAGCATTGGAAACGCAACGTTCTTCCAAAACTAATCGAAGACTACAGCGAAGATGACATTTTTAATGCAGATGAAACTGGCCTTTTTTATAAATCTCTTCCAAACAAAACCTTGGCTTTTAAAGGTGAGAAATGTCACGGTGGTAAACATAGTAAGGAACGAGTCACATGTATGATTGCCGCAAATATGAGCGGAAAGGAAAAGCTTAAGATTCTTTTTATCGGTAAAAGCAATAAACCACGATGTTTACAAGGTGTAAAATCTTTGCATTTTTGTTTAATACCGAGGAAACAAAAAATCATGGATAATTACTGATTTTTTTGAAGAGTGGTTAAAGGAATGGGACAAGAAATTTGTTAATCAAAAACGAAAGGTTCTGATGTTTGTTGACAATTGCAGTGCCCACAAATCACCAACAAACTTAAAGTCTGTTGACCTTGTATTTTTTCCACCAAACATGACAGCAGCCTTACAACCAATGGACCAAGGAGTGATACAAAATTTTAAGTGTTTCTACAGAAAGAGAATCATCAGCAAAATACTGAAGGGAATGTTTGCCCAAAAATAACCTTACTTGACTGCATAGGCTCTCCAGGTTGGGGGTTGTGCGTGGGGTTAACAACCCTGCCACGGAAAAAAGAAAAAGTTGCGAAGCGACCAATAGCCTCGGAAAAGGACGGATTTACTGTTGACGACCCGGAAAAACGAATCAAGGACAACGACCTTCGGATCTGCACGTGGAATGTTAGAACTCTTAACAGATCACGTGCATCCAAACAACTAGCGCAGGCACTAGACTGCTACAGAGCAGGAATTACTGCCATCCAGGAAGTGCGATGGAATGGGCCGGGCAAAAGGAGGATGAATGATGAGAAGACCACAGCGTTTATGTGGGTGCGGATTCGTCATAAGCGGTAGACTTAGGCAAGAAGTCTTGGGCTTTCGACACGTAAGTGAGCGACTTGTGACAATCCGTATCAAGGCTAAATTCGCCAACATTAGCCTAATATGCGCTCATGCCCCCACAGAGGACAAAGATGACGCCACCAAGGATGACTTCTATGAGCTCCTCGACAAAACCTATGAGCAATGCCCTAAATACGACGTTAAGATCGTACTAGGCGATTTTAATGCCAAAATAGGTAAAGAGGAAATCTTTGGTAGGACTGTCGGAAAACATAGCCTACACGACACAACGTCTGAAAACGGACTTAGGCTAATTGACTTCGCAGCGGCACATAACGTCACCATTGCAAGCACACGGTTTCCTCATCTCGATATACACAAAGGGACTTGGCGACACCCAGATCAAAGAACCGTCAATCAGATTGATCACGTTGCGATCGATGCAAGACACGCCTCCAGTATCTTAGATGTTCGCACCTTCCGAGGAGCTTACATCGACTCGGATCATTACCTTGTTGCAGCAAAGGTAAGAATGCGAATAACCCGAACTCCACAACAACGGAGTAATACTATGAGGAAGTATGACGTCGGAAAGCTGCAATCGCAAGAAACTGCCAGAACCTATGCCGATCGAATATCCCGTAACCTCTCTAGAAATCCAGTACCACCAGCATCAAGTGCCGAAGACCAGTGGCAACACTGCCAACAAGCCATCAGAGATGACGCAACTGATAGGTTTCACCAGACCACCACCACGAAATCTCTGGTTCGATGACGAATGCAGGCAGGCCCATGCAGCCAAACAAGAGGCATATAAAGCGGCGCTGCAAAGAAAGACGAGAGCTGCTCGCAAGCTCTACGAGCAGAAAAGACGGAAAGAACACCGGCTTCTCCAAAAGAAAAAGAGAGAGCATGAGAAGCGCGCGATCGAAGATATTAAGAGATGCTACTCCAGGAACAACGTGCGGAAGTTTTACCAACAGGTAAAAAGAACATGCCAAGGAAAAAAACCCGCACAGAAGCCTGTAGAGATAGGAATGGAAACCTCGTAGTAGAGTCACAGTCGGTGCTGAGTACATGGAAGGACCATTTCTGCAGACTGTTAAACGGCGATGAAGGCCAAAATCCCGCTGTCAGGCAGAATGAATCATTCAACATGGATGATGACAGACAAAACTTCCGTCCACCTGACCAAAATGAAGTAAGGATAGCAATATCTAAACTAAAAAACAACAAAGCTGCTGGACCCGACGGACTACCCGCCAAACTTTTTAAAGCGGCCGGAGATGACCTGGTGGAGTGCATACACCAACTCATCTCTACAGTTTGGTCAGAAGAAAGTATGCCTAATGAATGGAACCTCAGCATCGTTTGCCCGAGCCACAAGAAAGGAGACCCCCTAAACTGCGCCAACTATAGAGGAATAAGTCTCCTGAATATCGCCTACAAGATCCTCTCTGCCGTACTATGTGAACGCCTGAAACCTTTCGTCAGCAACCTGATTGGCCCCTATCAGTGTGGTTTCAGACCAGGAAAGTCCACAATCGATCAAATGTTCACGCTACGGCAGATCCTGGAAACGACCCAAGAATTCCAAATCGATACCCACCACCTCTTTATCGATTTTAAGGCCGCGTACGATAGCATTTATAGAGACGAGCTATACAGAGCCATGTCAGGTTTTGGCATCCCCACAAAACTCGTCCGACTGTGCAGGATGACGATGGAGAACTCTCGCTGCCCCGTCAAGTTGGTACTGACCTCACAGAAGTTTTTGCTGTCAAAAAAGGATTCCGACAAGGTGCTGCGCTATCGTGCGATTTCTTCAACTTAATACTTGAAAAAATTATAAGAAACTCGCAAGTCAATTGTAGTGGGACAATTTTTTTCAAGTCTGTGCAATTGCTAGCATACGCTGATGACATAGACATCATTGGCAGAACTCGGCGAGCTGTCACTGGAACGTTTGCAAGCATTGAAGCTGAAGCGGCTAAGATGGGACTAGCAGTCAATGAGGCCAAAACGAAGTACCTGCTGTCCACAAAAAGGGACACACAACACCGGCGGAATGCACAAAACATCACAATAGACAGGTACAACTTTGAGGTAGTTAGGGACTTTGTGTACCTCGGATCCGCTATAACATCTGACAACAACATCTCGTCAGAAATAAAGCGAAGAATTACTCTTGCCAATCGCAGTTTCTATGGGCTAGGAAGGCAATTGAGTAGCAAAGCCCTCTCTCGAAGGACAAAGGAGACTCTGTATAAGACCCTAATCATCCCAGTCCTGCTCTATGGCGCCGAGGCATGGACTCTATCTAAAGCGGATGAAGATATCCTTAGTCGGTTCGAGCGTAAGATTCTTCGGAAGATTTTTGGCCCTATCTGCGTTAACGGGCTTTGGAGGAGAAGGTTCAACCAAGAACTATACGAGCTGTACAGCGACATTGACCTGGTCAAAAAAATACGCATATCACGTTTAAGATGGCTAGGTCATGTAGAGCGAATGGACAACAATGCTCCGGCTCGCAGGATCTTCGATTACACCCCAGAGGGTAGACGCAGTCAAGGAAGACCTCGCCTTAGGTGGCGCGCACAAGGGGAGGATGACCTGAACCAACTTGGAGTGCAAAACTGGAGGCAGCTAGCCAAAGACCGAGCTGGCTGGAGAGGCATGTTGGTTGAGGCCCAGGTTCGTCCCGAACTGTAGCGCCACCTAAGTAAGTAAGACTGCATAAAAAATGTTTGAATGTCGTGGAACTGCGATGTAAAGAGCTCGACCATACGAAATTCTTTTATCAAAGCTGGATTTGGCAAACATTCTCTTTGGGATGAAGAAGACGATGTAAGTTTGGCAGAGCTAAGAGCCAATAGAATTCATGAAGACTTTGGTGTGCCCATACCAGAGAAATGCAAGAGGACTTTTCGCGAATACAAAATATACAAGACATAGAATGCAGCCTTCAAGAATACATTAACTTGGATACTGAAATTATTACTTGTCACATCCAGTCGGATGCAGAAATTTTGCTATCAGTGGAGACCGAGTTAGAAACCGTCAGTGACGATGAAGTTGATGCTGATACTGATCCAGTTGAAGATTTAATCGTGCAGCCGAAGCAAGTTAAGGTCGTTGAAGCATTTGAAACAATACGCGATGCTCTACTTACTGAACAGAACACGCCGGATCGTTTTTTTTAATGTTATTCACGAGATTGAAACTTTTTACAAATTTAAATGCAATGAAAAAAAAACGTCAACAAACGATTACTGACTTTTTCAAAGCTTCTGTTAATGAAAAATCAATTTCCTCTTGAAATATCCTTTAAAATAAAATAAAACAATAAATCTGGAATTTTTCTTGTATTTCTTTAAATCGAAGTTTCTACAACTCGAATTTTTTTCTTTCATTTTGCGAGTTCGACTTATGGAAGTTCCACTGTAATTAAATCGTTTGATTGTGTTTCACAAAAACATCTCAATTTAAGAACGAAATATTACCACCACACCCCCGGCAGTTAGTTAACCTCCTCGTCAACTCCTGATCCAGTTCAAAGAAATCATTTCTCCATTTATCTCGCCATATCCATTAAAAGACAACAATTGAACGATTGCCTGGAAAAAGGGGATTCCGTTCAATGGATTCCATACAGTTAAAGATAAATGCGTATGCCCGGGAGCACTCAGTGTATCAAAATACAACCAATTAATACGCCTTAATTGCGCCAAAGTTCAGACTCAAATGAAGGAGGAAGGGCTGTGCGGGAGCCGGTCGACCGCATACGGAACGGGGAACAGATATTTATGTGTTTCGAGTATGGTTCGGCGCTGGTTTCTGGCATATCATCTGGAGGCAGTGGCAGATCACAGACAACAGACAAACGGACGGGTGCATTAGTTTTATCTCTCGACAAATTGTTTCGTCATATTTTTGGGCTTCCATGTCGGTTAGCCGGATCGGAATGATATGAGCTCACTCTGCTTGACTGTTGCGATTGCGATGTGACAGGCATCAAGTACTCACCCATTTGTGGCGTTATGGCGTTAGGGAGGTTGATTGAATAAATCAAATTGGGGAATGAGGGTTGAGAAGAAGCAGAAGAAAAATGCCATAAACGCTCTCAGATGGTGTATGATGTGGCGTTTGGGATGTTTTTTTTGGTTTGCGCCGGATAGTTGAGAATTGAGATAACAAATTGATTGACATTTTTGAAATCAACATGGCTGCTGGGAATTTCTTTTCTTGTTCGTTTATTTTCTAAAAGGACATTTATCAGCAGCCTCGTCTTTTTCCAACAAATGATTTTTTAGCATAGGTAATTGGCTAACTGAATTAAGTAATTTGACCACAGTCAAATTGTGAATTGTAATTATTGTATTGATGATCGCAACCACAACAACAATATTTCAATATTTTGATCCCTGTAATTGTCAGAATAACAAATTTCTCCTGACATTTCCTAGAAGAGTTTAGAAGGGACTGTTTTTGAAAACGCGATATAATTTCATTGTTAACGAATATTATTTATTTACTGACTGTGCTCTTCTTGATCATTAAAATAAAGGTTAACCTAGCTGAATTAATTTTCGTTAACATTTAACGCCAAATATCTTACAATTTTTTGTTGGTTCGATTTAAAGAATGAAAATGCCCTGAGTGGTCTTCGTCTGCATCTAAATCCAAAAGCAAAGTTGCAATTAGTGTTTTTATAGAACTACCTCATCATCGCACGCCCGAAATGGATTAAGTAGTTGTTTTTCGAAGAAGCTATATTGTGTTGGACTGTTATACCGAAAGATCAAAAGAAGGATCAGAAGTCAAACAATCTTGGCTAATTTTTAAATAAAAATCAACTAAAAGTCAAATAAATTTAAGTAGCAAATGGCCAGTGAGAGGAGGCTCATAAACTGACTTTTAGTCGAATTTTTAATCGCATTGAATGCTCTGCGTGGCTGTGTCACTAGATCTCGGCTTTTTAAAAAGCTGTCGTGTAAGCAAATTTATTTATTTAATACAGCTAGCTATAGAGCTTACTAACCTAACAAAAATTAGACTTTTTTCTCTAGAATACAAACACTTAATAGGATTAGGTAGAACATTTCGGGCTTGTGAATTTATTTTTTTTATTTAAACACGTTTTACTACTTTGGTAACCTAAATTAAAAGTGATACCTATTTGAAGAGCTGAAAGCAAGGCAAAGGTCTTCGGAATCAGTGTTTCTTCTATGCAACGGGACGTATATAAATTCAATATTAATATTAGCCTTATTCAAAACATTTGTTTGCAAGGAGCTTAACAGTTGTGTTGTTGCTTTCATCAAAACATTTAAGCTGAAAAAATGAAAAAACTATGTTAACATAACAATTACTTTTACAACCTAGCTATAACCTCCTTTTTTATTTAAAAGACTTAAACTTTAACTCAGAAGCTGGCATTTACTATTTTACTTTGTATATAAAATCTTTATTATTTTTTTTATTTTATATACAAAGTATTTTACTAGAAAATACCTTTCGTCAGTTAACGTAGATCATTTCATAATTAGTCACAATTAATCCTGATACCTTGCTTTATTACACTATTTTTAATTGTCAAAAAATACGACTTGCAAATTATGTTTAGCGATGTTTTTGCTAAGAACATAACTTCACTTAGAGAATAAAAATAAAACGCCAATTTTTGGTTGGCCGTAAAAAGCTATTTTGAATCAATAATTCAACAAAGTCTAAAATTAGTGCTGAGTCTTCTACTTAGTTGTATTTAAATTTTATTTTTCTTACAACGTAATATATAGAGTTAAACTGTGAATAGTTAAAAAACATTAAAATTGCTGCGGAAACAAACTAATAAGATTCTCCACCCACATTCCATAGCTCAGTTAGGATCCACAATCCACGTTCTAAGATTCATTCATCATGTTTATAAACCACACATAATGTGGTTTATACATTCGATAAGTGAAGACTCTGAAACTACTTTTAAAAAAAATATTTCATACAACAACCTTTGTGGAATGTATGGAAGTAGTTCATTAAACTTCTAACAGGTGTCTAATGTTTGAAATATTAACGGATGCTTTGTATATAAAATCTAGATTTTATGTACAAAGACGGATGTTTCTTGAAAAACGGGATTAAGAAACGTTGCCTTCAGTTTAATATAAAAGAGGAAGTATATCCAAAATTAGGTTAGATATAAATTATATTATAGCAAGTTTTTGGGTTTTAGAAGTTTGTTAACAAATCACATGGCTTTCCATGTAAACTTCAGTTAGAAAAAAACTGGTGATATTTCCAACGCTTTTGCAGCACATTTTCGAAACTCTTCTATTTGTCCTATTCATCTGTTCTCTCTCAGAGTGGATATAAACAGAATTTGTCCAGTATGTCCTCCAAATGTGCGTGCTTTTATACTTATATAGGGAATAACAAATCGGGTCGAATGTAATGCTTTTCAAAAACTTAATGTTATAATGTACGGCTATTGTCAAGCAATAAGCGACCAGCGACAATCAACAGAGCGACAATTTTGAGAGACGAGTGGCTTTTAACATTTATATTTACTTGCGATTATAGGTATACTATAATACAAGTTATGCTTTCGTGCAGATTAAAAATGTTGAGATAACAATCAAACATGACATTACGATGATAGAGAAACATATTAGAGTTACTGGCAAAATTCTATCCGCCTGTCTGTCTGTCTGTCTGTACGTATGTATTTTGGACTGTAGCCTAAACGGTTTGGCCAATCTTCTTCAAATTTAGAACTTAAAATTATTTTGACATTCTACAGAGGAGTTTTTTATTTTTTTAGCTCAAAAATTAAGGGTATCTACCTGTCATATAACCGTTATGTAAAAGATTATTTTTCTCGAAAACGGCTCGAATAATTTTTATAAAAAAAAATCAGTGTACTACTGTAGGTATGCATTATATTTTGGTGAAACAAAATTAATATGATGCGCTAAAAACGGTACCTCCCACAGGATCGGTTTTTTTTCTTCGATTTTCTCGAAAACTGGGGATCCGATTACAATCAAAATTGATATTCAAGAAGATCTAGGTAGCCTAAGTAATTGTGTGCTAATTGTTTTTTCGAAAACTTTTTTTTGTATTTTTAATAATTAAATTTTTTTTTTTTTTTTTTGAAAAATCAATATTTTGAAAACGGGTAGGTGATTTTTTTTTTAAATTTTGTTTTTAAATGGACGTTATTTTTGTGCTTAAGTTTGTATTCTTGAATTATTTTTTTTTATTTTTAAAAAAAAAAGTTGATTAGTAGTCCCACAAGAAATGTACAGGGCCGGTACACATAATATATTTTATGTCGCTGAACGGGGATTTTTTCCGTTTTCAGCTAAAGAAATATCTTGAGGACCGATAGCTTCTTAATGACCGGCAGTACGGCTTTCGTAGCAACAGGTCCACTGGTGATTTAATGGTATATCTCACCGAAAAGTGGAACCAATCTCTCCATCGTTTTGGGGAAAGAAAAATGATTGCACTTGATATTTCTAAAGCATTTGATAGAGTTTGGCATTAAGCTCTTTTATCGAAAATGCCTGCATTTGGACTCAACGAATCTCTTCTTCGTTGAATTAGTAATTACCTTTCGAAACGGTCAATACAAGTTGTATTGGACGGATTCAAGTCTGATTCTCACAAAATAAATGCTGGCGTGCCCCAGGGCTCTGTTTTCTCTCTGACTCTCTTCCTTAAATTTATCAACGACTTATTATCTGAAACAACTAATCCTATCAATTGTATCGCTGACGACAGTACTCTTAGCTTCTCGTACTCGTTTCCAGATTCACATCCTCGTTCTTCGGCTGTGGAACTGCAACGGCAGCGTATGATAAGTTCATTAAATTCTGATCTTGACAGCATTGTACAATGGGGATTAAGAAACCGCGTAGAATTTAATTTTTCGAAAACACAATGTTGTCTTTTGTCGTTAAAGCGAAATATACCCCTAATGCCCACTATCCATGAGTGGCACTTGCATAGATGAAAAAAATCACCTCTCAGTTCTCGGTATGTGCATTACAGACCACCTTCTGTGGAATGACCACATATTTGACGTTGCCAAAAATGCTGCGAGACGTTTAGGTTTCCTTCGAAGATGCAAGAAGTTTGTCACCCCGTCTGATCTGGCTACAGTATATAAAGCATATATTCGCTCTAAACTTGAGTATAACTCCCACATCTGGGCAGGTGCTCCTGTAACCCGCACTTGAGTTTTCTTGATAGAATAAAAAAAAGAGCTTTAAAAATGATAGGCGATCGAACAATAACAGAAACATTTACATCTCTGGAGCACAGACGTAATGTCTCCTGCCTTTCATTATTTTATAGTTACTTCGATAAACAATGCAATAGCCAGCTGCACTCGTCCCCTGAAACGATTTAACCGTAATACACGCACTGCAAGGAATGCCCATCAGTATACCCTTGAGCCCAACTTCGGATGTACTGTCAAATACAGGGATTCTTTCTTTAGTCGTACCACGCGAATGTGGAATGCCTTGCCAGACTCTTTTTTTCCCTCCCTCTTTGAAGTGCAGAACTTTAAAACAAATCTGCATCGTTAACTCCTTTTACATCCTAACCTATTTTCCTAAAGCCCTCGCTGTGCTTTACTAACATTATAAGGGTAGTCAAAATCCCTTTAGTGCGGGCTAATATAAAAAAAATGAATTTGATTTAAGAGTATTTTGGCAGGTATTGGCTTTAATTTATCAAAAACAAATTTACCGATTTTCTAGGTAATGGCTCTTTAGATTAATATCAAATTTTATAATTGAAAAGAAATATGTATAAAGTAATTTATTATTTATTGCACACTAACATTTTGAATACTTTTTTTTTCTATTTTTCTATTTCTAATTACGTTATTCATGATTTTAGTTTTTATTAATATTCAATATATTTTTAAAACTACAAAAAAATATTTTTTTAAAAAAACAATAAAATAAAAAAACAAGATTCTATCAAAATAGGTCCTACAATTTTCGACATTCGTTGTTTCAATCAAGGATCTTGTTTTCCAATGTGATTATAGGGACTATATAAGGCAAGTTTAAGATTCGTGAATATACAAAAATTGAGATAACAATCAAACATAATACATAACATTACAAACGAATAAAGCGATTGTCTCAAATTGTGAACGTTTAGGAAAAGCTTATTTTTCTCGAAAACGGCTCCAACGATTTTGGTGAAATTTTTGAGATTTTTGTTTGGTATTGGCTATCATTTGATCAGAACCAAATTTACGGAAAAAGTCTATTAACTGTACCTTTCGTATAACGGTTATTTTAAGTTTTGGCTCTTTGTATTTCTGTCAAATTTTTTTATTTGAGAAGATCTAGTCAAATTAATTCTGTATATCAAAATCTTAAATAACTTGTTTTTTCTAATAAAAATTAATTTTTGATTTTTTTTTTTTGAAAAATCAATATTTTTAAAACTAATCAAACAAAATTATTTAAAATTTTGTATTTATATGTATATTAATAAAATCTAAAAAACTGCACAGCAAAATTTCAAAAGAATTTTTTTTTTAAACTAAAAGTAAAAAACAGGATTTTATCAAAATTCGTCCTACAGTTTTCGAAATACTTTTTTCATAAATTCGTTATTATAGAAGACGTGTGCGATGGCGTAATCCATTCTTACTACAAACCGTTAAGTGTTGTGGTTTTGACACCTTTTTTAAGCTCAGATAGAGTTATTTGTCTACGTTAATGTTACCTATTTTTTAAATTTTATTCGACGATGTGACCGCACATATGAGAAAGTACGTGCGATCCAGTCGTGTCAGCTAATATTAATTTTAAAAACCAAAAACAAAAGAAGGATAAGCATTTAAATAAGGTGAGAGGGTATTAGTGCAATTTACGCACATTTTCGCGCCTATTCTTAATTTTAGGTTGTGGGAAAAGTTTAATACAAATAAAAATCTGCTCCCCCCTGAGAGAATTACCTATGCTCAGCGCCTATGGTCAGCGACTCCATTCCCACAACTGTAGAATACATGAATGTTTTAATTTGTTTCCCTCGCTCAGTCGCTTTTCGCTAATTACGTGGCCGCAGGCTTAAGTGGCACTTGTAACGAAGTAACTGAACAACTCTCATTTCTTAGAATGTGCTTTACAGACCAACTTTTGTGGAATAGCCACAAATTTGAAGTCGCCAAAAATTCTGCAAAGTGCTTAGGTTTCCACGGAAAATGCAAGCAATTCTTCACTCCGTCTGATCTGGATCTATCTAAAGTCTATAAAGCGTTTATATGTCTTGTTTATGATTCCCTCTACAGTTTTAAAAAAAATAGTTTTAAAAATGATAGACAACCGGATAATAACGAAAACACGTACATCACAACACTGTCATAATGTTTCCTTTCCGTTATTTTATTTAATTTTATAACCAATAACGAAATAGCCAGTTGCTTTTCTCCCCTGAGACGATTTAACCGTATTGCATGTCCATAAGTTTTCCATTGAGCTTAACTTCGGACTTTCAGTCAAATACAGGGATTCTTTCCCTAGCCGAACCACGCGAATGTGAAATGCCTTGTGGGACTCCGATTTTGAAATGCAGAACCGTAGAAATGTGCATCGGTATACCTTTTTTAAATTTTTTTTATTTTCCTAAGGCGCCTGCTAAATTGATCAACATTATGAAGATAGCCAAAACCCCTTTAGTGCGGGCTAATTAAATGCTGTTTAAAAGAGCAATAATGCAATTATAGATTGGATAAGAAAGAGGAAATATCTTTTTATTAGTTTGAAGTCCATTTCCGGTGTGTTTGTGTGTGAACTTTTACGACGTATTTTCTTTTTAAATAACTCCATCAATCAATTAATAAGAAAACACATTTTTATAACAATCCATCATAGAGCTTCGGAAATGCCGATCTAAGAACAACCAAGTTATAAGTACTGCTTCTTAATTTGTATCAATTTTTGCATGCAATGCACGTATTTATTTCAAAGCTCAGCTCAGGCAAGATTTTAAAAGCTTTTACACCATCTTTGTTCTGCTTTTACGAAACTATTTTAATGAAATCGATGACCAATAGCTAATACTCCTTATGTTACATAAATAAGCGACTATACTTGAAATGTTGGCAATTTCAATTTCCAATAAAACTACTAAACGTACACTATGCATACCTCTAACGATATAATACCCAATAGACCACCATTCACTTTATTGATTTATTGCTAAAGAAAATCTTTTAATAATGTCTTGTCAAAATTATTTATAATCCAACAAACATGATCACCTTAATTCAAAATGCTGCACATCATTTCCAATTCCAAAACTGTTCATGCTAAATGCACCGCTGAAAACAATGCACTTTTATGGTACATTCCGAACATTATGATAGTTTTCAACATTTCCATTCAATAAATTTTCCCAAAAGCTGTCGAAAAGATACAAAAAGAAAAACAAATGTTTTCAAACTGGATACGAAAATCCCCCAAAAACAGCAATCCTCCGATTGAGAGAAGAATCATATGACAGATACCTGCTTCTCTCGAGCGGCATTTTGTGCACATCACAGGAGATCACAATAAGCCCGACGCGATGGACGAAGACACTGCCAGGCGGGAGGAAGCGTAAGCACAAATGTAAATATGTTTTATTGCCAATCGACTACATACAATGCACACGGACAATTGGCAAGAGGCAGCCATTTCATTGCTCCGATGTTTTGTGGATTTATTTTGTATTTTATCTTTGCCGATCGTTAAAGTTGGATCAAACAAATTTTGCATCCACTCGCTCGTCGCTCAAGCAGCGGGCTTGGAAATAAAGACGTGCATTCAGCCCGTTTTCCTCGATTTTCCTCCGCGAAAAAATAACCGGATGAGATCAATCCTGCAATGGTGTGGAATGGCGGAAATATTATTGATGGCAATAAACGTTCCTTTTCGGTTGAGATACTCGATTATGAGTATATCTTTCGGATCGAACCATGCCGGCCGGAGTCACCCCCGCATGGATCTCTTCGTCGATATTGTGCGAGTAACATGATATCCCCTTCCACCTTTTCGATGAATTCAAATAGAGACATAATGGTCTGACACTAGTTGTGCTATTAAATAAATCGCATCGCATCTGAAGCTCGGCCGAGTAGAGTATCTTTGTATCTTTACATCTTTGTTGGCAAAGTATCTTGTATGAGATACGATTGCTATGATTATCTCAATTCGCCGTGTGTTGGCTCAGTATGAATGAACGATTGTCGTAGCCTTATGATGATATTGGTATAGGGAATGTCTCAACCCCCCTGCCATACAGCGGACCTCTCAGCATCGGCCGAAAGACAGCCGCTTTGCTAAACATGTTTATTATGAGGTACACGAACAAACAGATAAAATAATAATTGTATCTGAATCGGATCGAAGCATTATGTTAAACATCGGGGCAAGTAACAAGCAGAGATTTGCAAATGGCATTGCTGCACCGCTTTGGCCGACCGGTCGACGACGACGATGATGACGGCAACGACTGGATCAGGCGCAGATATGGACGGATACGTGGTTGATGATGGTGATAGCCAGATTCAGATTTGGCGCATATACGGTCGCATTTGATCCTGGATGGCGGCGCGGCGGCTGTGAACGCCTCAGCAAATTATGGTTCGATGTTTGGGTAATTTATGAGCGTGTTTTTTGAAGCTTTGCTGAGGAAAATTTTCGGTCCATTGATTCGAGTTTCGTGTATAGGAGAGTGTGGACGGCGACGAGTAGGGTCGGATAATATTGGATTTCACTGTGTCGCAATGGTATTAATGTGGGCTTAATTATGTCGTTAGAGTCATGTCGCAGTAAACAGGTAATGGAAATTAATTTAATTGAGTGATCTCACTTGTGCCGTTCATCAAGCGTGAAGGCTTTTAATTGGGTCTGTTTATGATAGTTGAAGAATTGTATCCACTTAAAGTTTGGCAAATAAGATGTATAGATGAACGCTTTTTTAAGAAGCGTAATGGTTCCATAAAACTCTGTTTGTCTAATCTCGAACCTCATTTGCGTTATCAATAAATTTACAACTTCAGTCACAAATGGAGTGAAATTCTGGAAATAAATTAAGCATGCTAAAAGCTATTTTATCGGATTAATTAATAATAAAAAAGGCAAAATGGCAAGGTTAAGTCTTCTATAGTACCAAAATACATTTAACTTTTATGACCACAACATTTTTCTTCAGAGATCAGCCAGGATCGTTTAACAGCCAACTCATAGAACAGCTCACCACACGGTCTCAATTCAAAGGGAAATAAGATACTTTAAGGTATTCCATTCCAGCTTCCATTTCATTTGAAGATGCCAATCGAAAAAATTTGTCAAAGATTTCCCACAGATAAGCCGAACGGCCGCCGCATCAAGCTAAATATACGCACAAACGAGGATCAAACTGGGCATCATCAGCGACAAAATCATTCGAATACCAAACGAGACAATATTGAAAACATGATTCCGGGAATTCAAAACGATTGGTAACGATTTATGGATGAAATTGAGACAAAGGCCAACATCGACCGTCGATGACATCCTCCAAAGCCGAAACAATTAATTTAACTTCAAATTAATGACTTATGCTCCTGCGCAGAGCATGTGTTTTTTTTTGGTAAAGTCGTATCTTCATGGTCATGGTTAGGAGTATAGACATGTTATGTATGGAGAATCATCCTGAGAAACCTGCTGTGATTAAGGATTGTAAATAAAAGTTGAAAGTCTATTGTTTGTTCAGAAATTGGCGACATGCTAAATTAGCATAATATGAAAAAGTTTGATAAAATTCTATAGTCGACCGTTTTTAATCCATTTTTAAGACTTTCGTTTGAATTTTCTACTCCCATAACTCAAAACCATACTTTAAGGATAAGATAAAATGTTTGTCTGATTCCATATAATTCAGACAGAAAAATCCGCCAAAATAATGCATAGAGCGTGAAATCAATCACACTCTCATCTCAGCTGATCTCGAAATCAGATTCAATACATACATTACCCTTGATCGAAAAACAATGGAAATTGAGAGTTCAGTTCCAAGAAAATTATAATCAAACCCTCTTGTTTCTGTCTGAAGTCCACTTGGATACAAAGAGGGTGATGCCTATACACAGTGACGATGATGATGACACACAGAAATGGCTGACATTGATGCAGGCACGACAAACGAATTGGAAATCTAAAATTGAAATTCCGTTTTACGGACCTTTTTGACAAATTCATAGCCTGCAAGCAGGAATATCAAAATATTATCTCTCGATCTTACAAAACATTGAAAAAAACAGAGTCGTAAGGAGTCTGCGAGGAATCGTGGAGAGATGATAAACTCCAAGGATAATTAATTCTTTTATGACGAACAGACAGCCAGCGATGGATGGTCAGCTTCGAGATATGTCGTCTGCAACTTGCATTTTGAAAAACAATTTTTCGATGAATTCGACATGATTTATTATAGTTTACAGGTTATGTAAAATTAAAAAAAGAGATGCAAAATGAAGTCTTATTAAAGATTAACATAAACGCTTAGGAACTAAAACTTTAAAAAATAAAAAGGAGCAAGAAAACAGAAAATAAAAAAAATTTAAAAAACAAAAAGACATAAACGTTTAAACTAAATTCTTATTTAAACGTTCAATTTTTGTTGTTAATAAGAAAAAATTTAAAGTAAAATAATAAACTATTGTTGAAATAAACTCTTCTTGAAAAAAATTGACTTCCTATGTTTTTTTTTTGTGGATTTCTATACTCTTATATATTGTAGGGTTCGGACGTCAGCTCTTTTGTTTGCTTTCCATAAAAAAATAGCATTAAATAAAAAAACATTCTTTCATGAAAAATTGATAAAAGAAGAGATTAAGATATAACGTGAACGTAACACAACTCTGTCTAGGGAAGGTTTTGAGCCTTTTCACAGATAAAAAGTTGGTGAAATCAGCTTCGAAGAAAATAGAAAGTTAAAGGCATTGCGTTAAGGGCGAACTAAGGAGATTCTTCGCACGAGATGCAGAAAATTATGAGCACCTGAGATTGAAAATGTGCACAAATGATATATTACGAAGAAAGTCCGATTGCTCCATCGACTTCAAGCGACGGCAAAAAGAAGTTTTCCGATGATTTTGGTTAGGGGAGGTATTGTTTTCGCAAGCTGGCAACATAATCGAGGTAAGCTTAACGTAAACCCCTGCCAATTTTGGCTTAGGTACTAGGTACATGGCAAGTCACCTCAAGTTGAAGTCTATTAACCATAACACGTGCTCATTAATTCCCGTGATTTCGGGTAACCCCAGCCTCCAAAGACCTCCCACAAAGTGTGACTATTGCAACTAAACAGGCAGCTACTACCATAAGTAAACGCTCGTAGTTAGCTAGGCTAGGCTATCCTATTAAGACGCTTATCCAGAAAAAAGGAAAAGAAAACTTGTGGCCCACCAGACATTTTAAATAACAGTTCCAGAATTTGGAACAGAGCCTTGATACACTGGATTGAGCTCCACAGGCATTACACTGTTTTCAAAGAAACTATACGTATTTGATTATTTAAAGCCTCTTACTCCAAGCGCACAAAACCCCGAATTCTAACCTAGACCTATGTATATAGTGGAAGGTGTTTAGAAGCACCCAAACCATATAACTTTTTCTAGCCCCGGACCGGACATATATATGTAGTTGTAGGTAGCTGGTAAAAGCTTAGAGCTTCCTAACTGATGACGTTTGGTACAAGATGGATATGATTGCAATATCAAAGGCAGAATAGAGATCTTTGACATACCATCTTTGCGCTTGGAAAAAGGTTTAAGAAGTTGGAGAGACAGATGCAGTCACCAATTTTCTAACCCCTTAGAATGTCCACGAGGTTCGGTAAGCTTCAGCCTCTATGGATTTCTTAGAATGTTCCTGAAAGACTATGCCCACTGTGTTGCATCACTCAGCAACCTTACCAAAAACGATCAAAAGTTCGAATGGACCAAGAATCAGCAATCTTCTTTGGCAAGACTTAAAGAATATTTGACAAATCCTCCAGTCTTAGCTCTTAACAACCTGAAATGCGATTACAAAGTCCAAGCAGGACTCGCTTGTTATGCAGAGAGATAGACGGGAGAAAAACTTAAGACCAGCAATTTTCTTCAGAAAGAATTTAATGACGTAAAACGATGAAAAGTTATACATTTTATGTTGCCAAAAGGTGATTGCAGTGACCAGAAGATCGTTCCGAGAGTTGAGCGCTGATTGTCATGACTGCAGGAAATAACCATTCAACAAGCGGATTCTTTTAAGCCGATGACCGAACAAAGACGAACTGAACTAGGAAAGTCGACGGTGACGACGCTCTAGCCAGGCATCATCAAGTTATGATCCATTACTATCGTATTGAAAGACCTCGAAAGAATGCCCAGAAAGACAAAACTGAAGAAAGAGTAACGAGTAAAAGGGTGTCTGTAAGTAGTCCTCACCAAAGGAAATCCGTTGACAGGTACTGAAGCTCTGTCACAATGACGTGGATCATCCCGGGATCAAGATGAGGAAATGCACAAGCTTCGAGTACTTATATGCTAAACGTAAGTGGAGGCTGTTTGAAGGAGAACTGTATACTCCCGAAGAAGTTCTACTGCCTCTCTACTCTGTATACGCTTATATCAAAAGGGATAGGCTGTCGCTAAGCTACCCTTTAGACGAGTACCTTCTCTGAGAGATCAGCTCGGGCCATAAGTCTAATTAACCAATTAGATATTAACCCATATCTTTGGAACCCATATTTTTGGAACCCCATTATGGATTTCCTCCTGTATGCCCTTTCTAACAGATAATCCTGCAAATGCAGTGCTTTTTCTGATGATCTACTTGTCCTTGTTGAGGGCCAGTATCGTGCTGACCTAGAAAAAGGGGCACGGAGATCGTGAGCGGTATTAAAAATTGGGGTATGAGTGTTGGTGTGGAACTGGAAGTGGAAAAAACGGTGATGATGTTGCTCAAGGGCATATTATAAAACAACCGGAATGCCACTGTCAGGTTAGGCAACTCCATCAGCTTTAAATACCTGAAGGCCGTGAAATACCTTGGTATTGCTATTGAAAAACTGACCGCCTTGGTCCCAACAGTTCGTCGTACTCTGACCAGCGAGTGGGCCAGTCTAAAGGGTAGAGCGCGTCATGTATGCTAGGTTAATATGAAAAGATATTGATTTCAAGCTGAGGACAGGGCAGCGCTATTATCACTTGTAGGATTAAGCAAAGCAGAGAGAAAGAGGTCGTTAGGAGGCTCTGTCATCTCAAGATGGTAAGATATATGGAGTACTAGCTCAGAGTAACTTTTGAGTTATTTCTTGATGTGAGCATCAAATGTGATTTAAACATATTCTACTCAGGTTATATTTTAACCGGCCATGGCTCCATGAATGTATTTTTGCATGCACGGAGCTTATCTGAGTCTCCTGGCTATTCATGTGGTCACCTCAGCGAAAACTAACAACATGTACTACTCAAACGTCCGTATTATACCGATTTAAGGGATCTCCCTTATAGGGGTGTGATATGGTTTGGGGATGGGATACATTGGCGTACAGTAGGATCACTTGACAAGGGATACTGCTGAGAGCTTGACTATGTTCGCCAATGCAGTTTTTCATAGGCGTCGAGTCATCCAACTAGACAGTAAATATGTTGACGTTATCTCTCAATTTATGTCTTGCCAAAATCGCTGGCTTTCTTCTTCAACCAGCGATTGTGGCAGCCAAGCCGGTGTTATTTTTTGATGTTAATGTTTTCTTGTAGGCTTTTGGTATTGCTGGCTTGAGCTATGCTGTAGTCAGTCGGCTTAGCCCAGCTTCTTGCGAAGTATAAATGTATAAATCGGAGTTTAATGAGCTTGACATACGGTACCGTTGCAATTGTACGTCCGAAGGCGAAGGACGTGAATTATCGAACGAATATGAAAAGCTTAGGGTAGAGTCGTCAGCAAAACAGTTAGGTGGATTAGAAGTAACAGACAGAAGATCATTTATAAAAATGAGGAAAAGAGTCGGAAACAGAACAGAGCCCTGGGGCACACCAGCATTTATTTTGTGGGAATCAGACTTGAATCTGTCCAATACAATAAGAGAGTTTTAAACTCTATGAAAGGCCTTGGAGATATCAAGAGCAATAATCTTACTTTCACCAAAGCGATGTAAAGATTTGTTCCACTGTTCGGTGAGATATGCCATCAGATCACCAGTGGAACGGTTGCTGCGGAAGCCATACTGACGGTCATGGAGAAGCTTTCGATTTTCGAGATATTCCTTAAGCTGACGGTAAATCAGTGTTTCCATGACCTTAGAGAGAAGGGATGTTAGTGCCACGGGTCGGTAAGAAAAGGGAGAGTATGGGTCACTTTTCTTAGGGACAGGCTGGACAAATGCTGTTTTCCATCTTCTAGGAAAGATTCCAGAAGAGTAGGAGCAATGGAAAAGCTTACGCAGTGGCTTTGCCAGTGTGGAAGAACACCTCATCAAAAGAATCGGTGGTATACCATCCGGGCCAGCGGATTTGTGTATATCGAGATCTTTGAGAACTCTTGCTACTGTACGAGTGCGGAAAAAAATCTGTCCCATGGAAAAATTTACATTCTCAAGTACAGGAGGGGCAACGTTGCTATGCGGCAGAGTGGAGCTGGCAGCGAAATGGGCGGCGAGCAAGTTTGCCTTCTCTGAAGAGTAAACAATTGGTTTGTTATTGTCGATGAGCGTTGGAACCGAAGATGTTGAGGAGTTTTTAATATTTTTTACAAATGACCAAAATTTTTTACTGCCTTTGGGACACTGCAGAATTTTTTGCCGTAATTTTTGGTCATGCAAAAATTTGGTTCTTTAAATAACGGAGTTGCATGAGTTTCTTGCTTGTTTGTGCTTTTACCGATTTTCCTCTGCAGGGTTGGCTTTGTAAGAACGGAAACTTACTTCTTTGAGCCTGATAGCTTCTTTACACTCAGAATTAAACCAAGACTTTTCTTTAGGTTTGATGCTTTTTACTCTGTTAGGAATAAAAGCACGCATCCCTAGAAGAATCACATTTGTGATCATTTCAGCACTGGCATCAATGTCACTATCGAGGAAGCATAGTGACCAGTTAAAGTTTCGGAAAAAAATATTCAGGCCGTCCCAGTTGGCTTTCTCGTATTGCCAAACGGTCCTGGTGGGAAGTTTTTCTTTAACTGGATGGGTGGAGTATGAGAAATTAGCTGAAATAATACAATGGTCTTAAGTGCCAAATGGAGAAGTTACACTAATGGTATATTTATCAGGGTGAGAAGTAAGAAACAAGTCAAGAGTATGGGCGGCTTGCCCAGCAACATCAGGTATACGCGTTGGCTCATCGATCAGTTGGGAAGGTAATGTAACCCGGCAAAGAGCTCGACATACCTTCCTTCGGGTGTTGTCTGACCAAAATAGCGGAGCCAATTGCAATTGTGTAATCTTCATTTGATCTCAGCTCTGGTGTTGTTCTCTGAATCTTTTAAGCAGTTCAACTGTGATACTCGCACTTTTACGAATGCCCAGCAGTTTATTTTTGAGTTAAACTTCGCCCACAATAAATCTGTTAACCCCTTAAGACCCTTAAGATGGAAAAAGTATTGACTTCGCTCCTAGCAAGGAGTGTTCATGCCTTAAAAACATGGCTCCGATTTGAACTTGGGCAGTACTTGTGCTTCCTGGGGCGATAACCAGCGATCTGAATTAATGGTACATTAAAATAATTTTTCATTTTAACTGTATCAAATGGGACCGTTCCTCATAAGGATGGAGTGACCAGTTATGTGCTTGAAGTTATGTGGACAACTACACAAAATATTACGTGCTTCGTGTAGAAAAAACCACAAACTCTTGGAACAAATCAAAGTAGGTACCTACTACACGATCTTGTAGTGCTACAAGGCATTTTGTTTGTTTTATTCCCTTTAAATTAATTTTTGGATGAAATTTAATATATTAATTAAAAAAATTCTAAAATTAAAAAAATATACACTGAATTCTAAAAGAAAAGATAACAAAATAGCCAGAAGAGGGAAAAGGAAAAAACAACACAATAAAATAATCCTAACAAAAGCACTCAGGTCGTCATCTTCTTTATAACAATTAGTGATTTTTGTTTAAACAAAAAAGATCAAAAAAACCGTCTAGATTCAACCATAAATATCTCCAACCCCTCCAAATTGCTGAGGCAAGTTTTAAATATAACTCAACTCAAGCTAAAAATTTGTTGATTTACCCCATCCATTTCATTTCAATTCCATTTTTCAAAAAAAGCTACTTATCGCTTCTTATTGAATCCCTTTACCCCTACTCACCAGAAAAACATCAATTTCGGCAGATTCGGAGGCAAACAAATTCTCCTTATTTGACCTACAACGTAGCAGCCTGCTGCAGAAGTTATTCTTCTACCGACTCTATAGCTGCTGGGTTCTGTTATTTGCCCATCGGATTTACCATATTCCGACAAATTGAGTGGAAGAATAGATGCCGAGTCCAGGTCCTCCTGGAAACATCAATACTATGCACCGCCACCGTTGCCGCTGCCGCCACCACTATGCCACACCGAACAACGCACAATATTGTCCAGCCGACGACCGACGATGCTCGAACGTGCATATTTTTCCATTTACTTCGTGTTTGCTCAGTTAATTTGGGACTCGTATCGCTGATGCCCAAAAATCGCCACTCAAGGTTTTAAGCGCGCTGTATGTGAAGTGGCAAGCAACACCACACCGCCACTGCCACTCATCATGTAAACACAGAATCACCTTTGAAGATGATCTGCCCGACGACGACGACGACAATCATGACTTTACCCCTGAATGCCCAAGGAACAAATAGTAACTAAAAGTGCCACTAGAAAGGGAGTTGCCGCGCGGCAGTGCAGCACTACTATTGACCCAAGCGATTATCAATTTACACTTCTGATGCTCGTCAATACGGCGCGCTAAACGGTTTTGATATTATTTTTTGTTTATTTTTATAATTACCAATCGCCGATCATCCGATGAGTTAATTTGGCTGAGCTGAGTTGGTTTTAATGCGACGGTAATGTGTCTGGCGGCTCTTCGTCTTCGCCTTGACAGCATTAAGCCCGGCTTAGAAGAGATCATCATCGATAATGTAATTGTTATGAGCATTCAACGAGAGGTTCAATCATATAGTTGGTTTATTAGTCATCGATCTTCTGGTAAGATGAATGAATGGATAGACGTTGAGAAGCTGAGATGTTTTTTTTCCTGGATACCATCAGATCCCATCAATCGCGCTGAATGTTTGTTTAGATTTTAATGAATTGAGCTTGGAGATGAAGGTATAGTTACTTGGAATGGGATAATTGATTACTCAGATCGGTGTTGGCATGTTGGATGCAATTAATTTTAAATTTAATTGCATTTGATTAACGATGTTTGATTTTCGATATCAAATCATAGTTAATGGCTAATTTTCTGGTTTTTTTTTAATTGATCGTATTGCAACGACAATTAATTAAACCCTTACCAGCTGCATTTGGTTGTATTTATGGACGATTTGACTCGGATTTCTCATTCGCTTACGATTGAATTGAATTATCGAAATAATTAAATTACAAAAGTTAGAAAAAAAAAATTGGAAAATAAAAGAGAAAAAAAAACAAGATTTTATATGTATCATCAGATATTTTAATTTTATTTCAAATAGTTTAGTATGGCTTATTATTCTTAAAGATCGGGGCAGACAGTTCCACAAACGTATCGCAGTTATAAGAAATTGGCGCTCGGATATTAACGCATAACGGACAGGCACAAGATTCAATGATCTGTTAGAACGCAAATGACATATTGTATTATAGAGGTACGGTGGTGTAAGACAATATTCAATAAAATTAATTTGAAAAGATTTTCGAGAGAAAAGCCATAGATTGATTTTGAAATTTCAGATATGTGGTCATATCTCTTTAATCCAAAAACGTATCTAGCTATGCTATTGTAAGCAACATTGAGTTTTCGCTTGTGCTCATAATCACAGTTATGAAAGATTTCACAGCCATAGAGCATTACAGGGATGAGTAACGTTTTGGCTAAGATAATGCGCGTTTTAAATGGTGTTATCTTATGATTGCACCACAGTAAACGGAGGCCTCCGTAAATTCTTCCAATCGTCAATCTTATGTGGCAATTCCAAGACAGTGTTTTTGTGAAAGTTAAACCTAAATTCCTAGCTGATTCGACGAACTCATTTTATTATTTAAATATATTTCCGGAAAAACAGCCGTGTCGATGACCTTCTCGATATTACCAAGCATTTTGATTTTAGTGGATTAAGGCAAAGCCCATTATTCTTTGACCAACAATGAATTGAAATTGAACTGATTAACAAATTTATTAACCAAGATTTGGTGGTTGATCGTATCAAAAGCCTTAGAGAAATCTAGAAGAACTAGAAATGTAACATTGTCACAATCAACGGCTGGCCTGATATTTTCTACTACATTTATAAGAGTTGTGGTGCAGCTGTGTTTAGGGCGAAAGCCAGATTGATTAGTACAAAGTAAGTTGTTGTCAGTTAGAAATTTCCTTATCTGACAATTTATTATCATCTCTAATACCTTGGAAAGAAATGGTAAAATGGCAATCGGTCGAAACTCATTTTGGTTTTTTGGAATTGGAACAATTTTCGCTTGTTTCCAAACTGCTGGAAAAACATTTGACATTAAGATGGTATTATAAAGGTGGGTTATGTATTTCAGAATATACGGGAGTATATCTAGCTTTAACAAACTACAGGGTGAATTTCATCAAATCCAATAGAATTAGATATTACATGAATGCAACTCTCTAAAACGTCAGCTTCATCTATCAGTGAAAAACTAAATAAGGAAAAGAAAACGTGGCATTCTGAAAAGATAAAGTCGATGTTTCATCAGCTTTGTATATAAATTCTATAGTACTATCATGGGGAGATTTTTTGTGTAGTTCCTCTATAAAGCTGAAGCAGAACTAATTTCCACAACTTGTGGAATAAAAAATAAAAAATAACTTAGGTTAGGGGTGGAAATATGGTATATGCTTTTAATGTTTGGTAGGTAATATATGAATGTATCCTTGGAACATGTTTTGCTGTCACGTTTTGAATTGATGGTAGACAAATAAGGTAGGGAAGGAAAAATGGTATTCGGTGATATTGGTGGTGAATACACATAGGTGTATATATACATTCTTGAAACATGTATTGTGTAAGGTAAGAAAATTATAAAGGGACCTTGAGTAAAACAAAACGTTGTAACTTTTTCAAATGATGGTAGTAAAAAAATGCTTTTAGAAATTTTTACTTCTTACTATTATTGCGTTTAATTGTGAAGTATAAGGTAAAAATGTAAACGTTTGGGAAGTGTTTGTAAATACATAGTGTTTTTTGATTTAATTGTAAAGGAAAAGATAAAAAACGATTACATATATTGTTTATACAGTTTGAGAAAATTGTAAAGAAGAAAAAAAAATAAGATTTTATTAAATTAAAAAAATAATTTTAAAGCAAAAGAATTGTGAAGTAAAAAAATATACCTATTATTTTGTTAGTAAAGTATTTTGTATTTTGTATTGTAAAGAAGAAAATAAAAGAAATGTTTTCACTATTGGATTAGGGGTAGGTGCGTATGCTTAGGAGAACTTATCATTTTGTGATTTTTTTTTTGAGTTTGAAGTTATTTTTTTTCAAAAAACTGTTAATTAATTTAAAAACTAAAATTAAGTGCAAATTTCTATCTCTCAGAAAAAGTATAACTTTTAATTTTAAGTCTTATCGTTCTTTTACAATTTTATTAAAATTTACTTTTAATTAAAAAAAAAAACAGTAATTTTTAATAAAATTGTACCTCCCGCCTAAAAGGTGGGTTATAGACCCGCCTCTCATAGTATTTAGTCCCTCAACTAGAATCTTTTATTATTTTGCAGCGCCAAAGTTATTGTACCTACTCCACCCGAAATGTGTAGAGGGAAGACCACTTAAATACCAAACAAATTATAAAATAGTGGGTTTGCTAAATTTCAACTTTCTCGAACACTAGAATGCATAATATCATCTCGTTTTCAGTGTTCAAATAAGAATTAATAGGAGTAATATTAAATATTAAAAGCAAATTTAGTAAATTTTTTTCAATTTTGAAAAAAATCAATATGAAATATTTATTTTTATTTTTTTTCTGAAATTTTGAGTTTGAAATAAGTTATAGATATTTAAAGATTTAGAAAACCTTTATGATAGAACAGACTTTGAGCTTTAAAAAAAGGCTTAGCACATAATTGTATGTAATGCAGTTATTTTCGAATATATTTTTTTCTAATGCAAGTGCTTTTTTAGAAAATTGCACCTCCTGCATTAACGCGAGGAGATAGACCCCTTTTCCTTTAGTATACAATGTTTGTATCTAGTCCCCCTACAAGATTCCGTTATTAATTTGCGGTGCCAAAGTTATCGATTTTCATAATTCTCCTAAATATTGCCCTTAGTGATGGATTTTTGTTTGTATGTTTCCCACTACGAATATAACGTCAACACAAAAAATTCAACATTTAAAATATAGACAAGAGTGAAGGTAAAAAAGGTACACAAAACAAGGTCAACAACATCAATATGGCTTTAAAGGATTTAACTAAGGATATGTATGTATCTATGTTTCTCCCTCTGAATTTTCTGTCTGCGATCCCTTTATTGAATCCAAAATAAAGGATTTATATTAACATAGCAACGTAAGAATACTTTCAGTAGTAAACACACATTTGTTTCCCAATATCGGTAGACTTGTATCTTACTGCATATTCCTAAGAAAAAAAAAAAAAAAACAAAACCAAAACAACTATGTATGTAACTTACTGAACTTGATCAAATATATCTATAAGCCACATCTTCTAAAAAAAAAGAGTTCACTCTCTTACCCAATATATATTTCGTGCTCTTACTTTTTTGATTCTCTACTCATTTCCACTACAATCCACTTAGGCTACTGTAGCGCCCTCACATGAGCTGAGTTCAAATTAAAAAAAGCGTCTTCATGATAGTACTATAGATTTTATATACAAAGTCATCAGTCACTTCTGAGTTTGGAAATGACAAAAACTTTTTATTAAGTTCATTGCAATCAATGTTGTCGTAGTTGCTATTTTTTAGCTTGCCGATGCCAATATCCCGCAGGTTTTTCCACAATTTCCGTCCATCTTGTGAGGGGTCTAACCTAGGAGCAAACCAACGTCTCTTCATTTCACGTATTTCGGCTGTTACGTTATTTTTTAACCTTTTGAATACAACAAACAACGCATTTATTCGAAAACGCTTCCAACGTTTGTACGCCTGGTCGCGTTTATAAATAAGATATTTTATGTGAGTATTAAACCATGGCTGTTTTTCTCTTTTTTATATTTTTTGTTACTAACGGAACGTGTGTTTCGAATAAGTTTCTTATGTTTTCTTGAATAAAAAAAGACAACACTAGGCATTTCATATACTCGAAACCATTCTATTCTTCTTAGATCATCTAATTGACTCGAATTTACACGTTTGAAATCACGAAAACTTACACTTCTGTTTGAAATAAGGGGTTCACATTGCAATGTCATATGAATAAGATCGTGACACGAAAAAGCTGGCACAGATATTTGATTAAAATATATAACTTTATACAAATGACTGACTACTGTGACTAGTGAAATGGGTAGGTGATGATGTGTTTACAGGGAGAAGATTTAAGGTTCTCATATTTTTGACTAAAGACGAATCACTTAATATTTTGCAATTAAAGTCACCTACAACAACAACAAAGGGTGATATAAAAGATAGTTCATCAATGACTCTAATGATGTGCATAGTATCGATGTTGTTGTTGGGCCTATATACTCAGCCTAGCAAGATTTTATTTTCATTTATTTAAGTCCATTTCACTTCCCAGCTCCGCTTTTTTTAACAAGTTTACAATTTAATTCACAACGTACAAAAATAGCCTTACCTCCTGTCAGATCGAAAAGGCTTATGAAAACCATTTAAGGAACATGCAATATCGTTAACATTATTTGACAGCCAAGTCTCTGAGACACAAACCACGCCAACCTTCGAACAAGGAAGAAGAAAAATACCCTGAGATCAAAAAGAATGAGTAAACTACAAAACATAATTAAAAGGAGAAACAAAAAGCAAATGGGCGAAAGGTGATATATTTATGGTAACATGGAAATATTAACAATACGAGTATGTAAATCAAGCTTATAAATTCAATTAAAAAGTTAAAAAATAATGATAAAGGTTTATATGGGAGAAAACTATAGTACATTATGATATAAAAACTTAACGTAATATGCTTAGTTGCTTGAATTATTGACATCAGGTATTTTTGTTGATGAATTCCATCGTTCATCGCTAAATAAAAAATATCTGCCCGGTGACAGTTTAACTAAAAAAAAAAAAAATCACTTGACCAATCTATTCTTCCTTCGGCCTTCCTTCGAAGTTTTCATAAATGCTTCTTCAATTTCATTGATAACTTCATTTTCATGCTCAATAAATTAAATTTCCAAACAATATAATCACACTGCAGGTCTTTTGATTTCCAAAGAAATCAAACCTCATGAAAATTCCTTCTTAAGCGAAGGAGTCCTCCAAGGATCTATACAATTTCTCACACAATTTGCCGGCGCTCTTTGTCCAGTTCTATATTTTAACCCTCCCTTTTCAACCAAGAACTATTCCACGTGCAACTAATTGATTTATTACACCTGACTTCAAATGGTTGTTATAAAAAACAAGGTATTTTAGTAACTACTGAAGGATACAAAAAAAAAACAACTCCAAATTGAACAATAGAAAAGGACAAATTTTCCAAGCAATTAAAAGATTACATAAGAGACGCACGCAGGTTATGAGGATGTTTCTGTGGATAAAGGGGCTGCTGACCTAATCTTTCCCACGTTCTTTACGGCAAGTCATATCGATTTCAGTGAGGTTTAAAGATCCAGATCGTAATGGGACAACTCATCCTTTTTTATAAAAGAATATAAAGAAAATGAGTTACTATTTTAAATAAAACATCCACTTAGGAGGAACCATGCTACTAAAGAATTTCAAGATCAGTTATATTAGAATAATCCGACCAAGAAAGTATTTATCCTAGTTTTAAAAGACCGTTCAATACAAGTTGTATTGGACGGATTCAAGTCTGATTCCCATAAAATAAATGCTGGTGTGCCCCAGGGCTCTGTTCTGTCTCCGACTCTTTTCCTCATTTTTATAAATGATCTTCTGTCTGTTACTTCTAATCCACTTAACTGTTTTGCTGACGACTCTACCCTCAGCTTTTCATATTCGTTCGATAATTCACGTCCTTCGCCTTCGGACGTACAATTGCAACGGTGCCGTATGTCAAGCTCATTAAACTCCGATTTATACAGCATTGTTAAATGGGGTAATAGAAATCGTGTGGAGTTTAATGCTTCGAAAACTCAATGCTGTCTTCTGTCGTTAAAGCTAAACATTCCCCCAATGCCATTGTCCATGAATGGCACTTACATCGAAGAAACCGAAAAGCTCTCAGTACTCGGTATGTGTGTCAACGACGACCTCCGTTGGAACGACCATATATTTGAGATCGCTAAGAATGCTGCAAAGTGCTTAGGTTTTCTGTATCGGTGTAAGAAGTACTTTTCCCCATCTGATCTGGCTACAATTTATAAAGCGTTTATACGCCCTAAACTCGAGTATAACTCCCACCTCTGGGCAGGTGCTTCGCAAACATCGCTTCACCTGCTTGATAGAATACAAAATCGAGCGTTAAGATTGATAGGTAATAGAACTGCCGCTGAAACAATTGCCCCACTCGAACACCGACGCAATGTTTCATGTCTTTCCTTATTTTATCGTTTCTTTTACAAAAAATGTTCACTCGAAGTAGCCAGTTGCATTCCTCCCCTTAAAAGTTTCTCCCGTAATACTCGTCTCGCAAGGAATGCTCATCAGTTCACCCTTGAGCCTAATTTCGGACGTACCGTGAAATATAGGGATTCTTTTTTTAGCCGAACGACACGAATCTGGAATAGTTTACCCGGCGGGATTTTCCCTTGCCATTTTGATCTGCAAACATTCAAAACCAATGTTAATCGGCACCTCCTATCTCTCCCCTCCCTATCTTCGTAATGCCCGCGCAGTGTGTTCTACATTAAAAGGGAAACACATAATCCCTTGTTCGCGCGTTAATTATAAAAAAAAAAAAAAAAAAAAAAAAAAGAAAACGGGACAAATAAAGTACTAAAACTTACTAACAAGTGCGTCGTTTGAATAAAAATAAATATGTATTAAACTAATTCTAAAGCTACGAAATTTTAAAAATAAAGGAGCAAGAAAAACCGTTAAGAACTTTCACAGCCAAATTATTCACACGATTCAAAACTAGTTCTCTGGGGGTTTCGAGTTTCAAGTTTTCAAAAAATCGGCAAAAATTAACACCGAAAACTCGAAATCTCAAAATTAGTTTTGGATAAAACTAGAAATTCATAAAACCAGAAACACCTAGTTTTAAGGACATAAAAAGTAGTTTTCAAGTTTTCTTCCATTATTCTTTACAAAATAAAATCGGGAAGGCACCAAAAAATATCGGCACGACTAGGTCGCACCTGCTTGCTCTTTTGTAGGCAGAATTAATTTGACTACTTAGATCTTTTCAAATATAAAATTCTATTGAAATCCATTGAGCCGTTACCAAGAAAGTCAGAAATTAAAAAAACCGTTATATCAAAGGTAACGTTAATTATCTTATTAAATCTTATTAGGTAATAGCTACTACCAACGAAAAAAATCTCAAAAATTTTCATCAAAATAGTTCGAGCCGTTTTCGAGAAACATATAAGCTTTTCCTTAATCGTTATATGTAGCCCTAAATATAAAATTTCAAAATCCCCTCTGAGGAAAGCCAAGAGATACAAACATACCAAATTTGAAGGTAATCGCTTAACCCGTTTAGGCTGCAGATCGATATACACCAGGGCAGACAGGCAGACAAACAGACAGACATTTTTTGTCAATGACTTTGTCATAATGTCGTAATTGTCGTAATGTCATGTTTGATTGTTTGTTCTCATTTTTACTTGCGATTATAGGTACTAAAATGCAAGTTATAGATCCGTGCAAAAAAAATCTAACAATCAAACATGACATTACGATAATAGAGAAGTTGAAAAAAGTGGGTCCGGAAATTCCGTCCGTCTGTCTGTCGGTCTGTTCGCGCCTCTACAGCCTAAACGGACGGGCCGATTTGCTTCAAACTTAATATTTATATTCAGGCGGTTTTTTTTTACAACAATACATAATATTTCAGTTAGAATGAAATTTTCGAAATTTGTTCTATAACAGTACCTCTCATTTAACCGGTTTTTTTCAAATGCGGTCTTATCGTAAACTATTATCCCGATTTCAATAAAATTTGCACACAGAAAGTCATTTATAAGTCAATTAATATTGCATTTCAAAATTTTCAAAAAACTTTTTTTTTCGTATTTTTAAAATTTTCTAAAAAAAAATTGGTTTTCGAAATATTTTGAAAATGGGTTAATTGAATTTTTTTAAATAATTTTTCCAGATGAAAACTACAGATTTCCTTATAATGAAATACCATTGTATATAGAAACTATAGTACTATCATGGTGACGCATTTTGCGCACGCCCCCTGTCTCGTTGATTCAGAACTAGCGGAACGAGTTGAATGGTAGTAATAAAGAGAGTCTTAAGAGAATGTTTTTTTTAAAATAGAGAATAAAGATGAGAGGCAGGTTAGAAATAGACAGGGCTATTAGGAAAAGGAAAAAAAATACATGCAGTGAGGTGAATTAATTTGTTGTTGCTTTGTTGGGGAAATGTTTGTTTTTATTATGAATTTTTTTTGTTTTGGTTGCCTTGTTCATAGGCAAGAAAGTAAGTACATATATGCGTATGTACAAACAATTTCAAAATACATTTTATGAGGCGAGTTTTGGATTCGGGAATATAAACAAAAAAATGATATAACAATCAAATTTCTGTCTGTCTGTCTGTCTGTCCGTCTGTACGGTTGTATATTAAACTACAGCCTAAACGGTTTGGACAATCGTTTTCAAATTTGAGCATAAAGTTATTTTGACGTTCTACAAGGGAGATCTTTCAATTTTTTTTTTAGCTCAAAAATTACGGGAAATATTATATATCCGTTATGTAAAAGCTTATTTTTCTCGAAAACGGCTCCAAGAATTTTTATGAAAAAAATAAGTGTAGGTGTAGGTGTAATCATTATATTTTGGTGAACAAATTTTGTAATAAAAAAATTGCTCATTAAAATATACATATGTTAATAAAATATATGTACGTACAAATAGGTACATATACCTAAATTGAACAAAATATTTGCAATATTAGGAAACAGGCTAAATTACAATAGAATGCAACTTGACATACAAATTAACGCAAATAATAGTATCTCCCTCTTTCATCCTTATAATATATCCGTATAGTTTGCACTTAATTTGTGCCTATGAATGGAAAGCAAAATTCAAAACAAAAATCAGTTTCTTCAAGGACGTTTGTATAATATGCAAAGCAAGAAGTAAGCTTGTGTTTAAATTTTAAGACTGTATGTGTATATTTTCTTACAAATGACAACGTTCCTTGAGAATGTTTAAAATATGTATGTTAGTATAAGTGCTCGTATTATAAATAAAATTATATATAAAATAAACCGACTTTTTAAAGAAACTGGTCGAACGATTTTAATATTTTTTTTCCTCGATAGACATTTATTTTTCAAATTTTATTGCATTCTTAGTTTTTCCGAGAAAACTCTTAAACAAATTAAAAAAATGAAAGATTTGTTATAAAAAAAAAGTATTTTTTTTTTATTTTAATAGACGTGTGGTTTTCAATCTGGCAATACTTCTTTCGGAGGTGGTCTTTTTGACAGCTGTCACTTGATTTATGCTCAGTTTGGTTTGCCATTTCATAATGAATAGACTAAGACTTACTCCTGAGCAAGTTTGGAAATTGTGCAAATTTATTACCAAAATAATGTTTCGTTTCGGTGGAGCAGAGCATCGAAGAAGACCTGAATGAGTCAATCCGCCATCGCGCGCAACAATTGGAGATGTACCCATCCACTTTATGGAAGATTTTGCAGAAGGATCTTGGTTTACAGGCTTATACAAAATCCAAAACTCGTGCAAGAATTGAAGCCGAACGACCATCAAGCGCGTTACACGTTCGGTGAATGTGCCACCGATCCCGATTTTCACAAAATTGGGCCTCGGCTAGAATTTATTCGACCCAGCCGCGGCGGCCACTTCCCCGAAATCATTTTTAAAACATAATGCAAACCCTTATCTTTATAATCAAGCTTAATTCTTGGCCATAACATTAAACTATATGCGTATTATTTCTTCTTGAAAACCACACGTCTAAAAAACACCCTTTATATACATACATATGCAGCCACTAAACAATTATCTAACACTATGAGCAAGTTCGTGCGACCCAGTCGTGCATTTTTTTAAATTTATTCGACGATGTGACCGCACATATGAGCAAGTACGTGCGATCCAGTCGTGCAATTTATTTTTCTTATATATTCGTTTTCAATTTCTATTTTCTAATTTATTTTATGTAAACATTTTCAAATAATGTAATTTGTTAGCTATTTTTAATAATTATTAATTAACTCTAAATATAAATATTTATTATACCCAATGTTAGGTACGATAAAAGACATATGTCTTACTTAAACATTTGTATCTTAATTAATTGAATTGAATTGAATTGAATTGCTTGCATCTGCCTTTTCGAAATAAGGCTTGACTGAAGTAATAATACCCAAAGTGCTTAGAAACATAGAAATATCCAGCGGCACTATAAAAGATATTAAACCTGGGCCAGCTAACAAACAAGAACAAATCATTCCCAATCGATTAACTTCGTTTTTCTTTTCTTTGTCAACCACATCAACATTTCTACAGCGCCAGTCCAAATATTTGTTCTCCAAATGTCTTATAAACATATCCATCAAAGCTGACTTCTTCAGTCCCAGCCTCCAATTATTACGTCTCCATCCATAATTTATGACATCCAATTTAGGAATTTAGGATAAAAAGATTTAATCGCCTAACAAGAAAACGAAACTAGACGCCCAACGCTCCAGTGCTACATCAATCTTAATTCAATGTCAGCGAACATTAAATGTCACTGCTAATATGAGCTCATAATGAAAATAATTTTCCACCTGTATCTGGAAAATTCGTGTATCGTGTGTTCCTCAAAATGTTACGACCCTACTGCGGGTATCTCTTGGGACAATCAGGCGTTTAAACTTGAATTCCAAGTAATCGTTGTGTAAACGTTTTTGTGCAATCAGATTAGCATCTCTTCGAGTCGGGGCTACCACACGCCCCATTTCTGTCATTTTGGCTCCTTCAACATCTTAATTAAGATGGATACACCTACCAACTATAACCATTGTCACAGTCAAAATTGTTCGCCCAATGTTAAATCCACAACAAAAAAATATGAAGACATTAAAAGAATGATGGACGCACATTCACTTTTAGGTAGCACATGCGGAAAAACGTTTCTGCCCTACGGAATTTTTGAAACCCATAAGAAAGTCTCTCACCCTGGTCAAAACAGTGTTGACAGTAATGTTTTTTGGAAAGAAGGAATTTATTACCCCCGTTCAGTAGCCAGAGCCGAAAAATTCCTGGAATCGACAAGGATTCTGTCTCCGATTAGGATCAAACCTTTGATACACTCACCATATCTCAACTACCCAAAAAGATACAACGTCTGCGTAGTTATTGGATCGTTAATTAAGCCGAAGTCATTTTCAGGCCGTTAAAAAAGGGTCTGAATAAATTTCAAATAACGTGATAAAGGGGTGCCCGTGCTCTTGTTCCAATTTATTTAATTCTTGTTTCGAAACCATTCAAATGTCCCAGTTGCATGGCATCATGCTCGTTTAGTTGTTAATTAGAAATCATAATTTCCGGGATACATATTATTTTATCTAGATACTTTGCACCTGGATGCGCGCTGGGAACGGACGATCGACGGCATCAGAGTCTTTTTTTTAATCATTCCCAGCGGGTTGGCAATAAATGCATAAAAATCGAATCAGCGAAGAAGATGAGAGCTGAAATCCCGTGGTGTTGTTTTTAGTCAAGACAATATTGTGTCTTGAGAATTTGTCTTGGCTTAGTAATTGATGAGACGTAATTAGTTGTTCGGACGCATGCTGCCCATTGAGCATGATTATGTAAACATAAGGTGGAGACATGGTCAATCTTTATGGTCATCGAATGATGATAGTTTCGTGTGGCGAGTTGGAATCAATATTAAAATTTAATTTTCTGAATGGCTATTGATGTTTAATGGTTAACATGGAAATCGGATTTTCCTCCGTGATGGAGACAAAATTTTACAGTATGGTATAACTCGTTTACCAAAACCGAATTACATAAGTAGATTAGTATAATGTTAGCTTAGCAGCTATCCGGAACTTGAAATCGTTTGCAACCGGCTCCTGATTTTAAGTGACCGAAAGAAAGAGTCAACTGCAACGTCAAGCACGGCACAATATTTCAAATAAAAATTCAAAGCAAAAATGTTTCCAAAATATCACAAGGAAAATTGAAGTAATTCTTTTCCAAATCGAGTGTCATAAGTGAAGAAAGAAAAGCCCCAAAACCAAAGACTGCTTCCGAAATAATGAAAGGGCGAAAAATGCGCAGGAACAGTGCAGGAACAATCCACGCTCAGGCTAACAAGCAAAAAATGTGGTTTGCTGTGTTGATTCTGGGGCAACATCTCACATGTGACCACTCGGTCCATGTTTGAGAGTTTAAATGTCCGTGGCTAATGGAAATGGTGTAAATATTGTGAGCATCGGAACACCTGGAGTTCCTCCAAACTTGAGTCGTGCAGAGAAAAGTATCAATCTTTTCAACACATTGTATATCCCAGATCTGAAGGAAAATGAAGTGAAAATGTCATCCGAACGTCATTAAGGTCAATAAGTGGAAAACTTTGATTCATAGCGGAAAAGAAGCACGGCCATTTTTCCCTGAAAAACATATGGCGTTTGCTCTAATTAGCGATACAATTTTCCTTGAAGTTTGGCACAAGAGTACGTACCATCGTTCATATTAAGTCCTAAGGAAGTGACGATTGAACTGAATAGACTAACAAATGTTTCGAAAAGTTCCTTGAGCAGATTGTCACTGGCCATGAATTCTGAGTTCACTACACTCCACAACAAAGCGGAAATAACCAATAGAACATTATTGACGGTTATGGCGAGATGTTTAAAAATTGAGGCGGATTTACCGCAGACGTGCTATGGGCATGGCGATATTACAGCAGAAGAATTTAAGACTGGTAGAAAGCCGGATATGTCAAAGTTCAGGTACATTGGAACGAAATTCATATTTGTTTTGAGCAAAATAGACAACTCTAATTAGCAGCAGATCGCACAGCCTGAAACTGCACCACTTCCACTTGGACCAGTGCGTATTGATTTCATGAAATTATTTACGCTCTCGAATACAGAGGCAGGTACAACACCTGCCGGCAGCATTGAATTTGCCACAAAATAGGTTGCGAGCGTGATATTTACTACGTTTACAAGAGCGGATTCACGAATAGAAATCAATCCAAATCGTCAAAATTAACTTACTGTTTACATAATATATTTTTACTTGCGATTATAGGGACTATAAGGCAAGTTATGCATTCGTAAAAAAAAAAAAAAATTCTAACAATCAAACATGATATTACGATGATAGAGAAGTCAAAAAAAGTGGGTCCGGAAATTCCGTCCGTCTGTCTGTCTGTCTGTCTGTCTGTCTGTCTGTCCGTATCGATATCTACAGCCTAAACGGTTGGGCCGATTTGATTCAAACTTGGTATATAGTATTTTTATAGTGCTCTACCCGACTGTTTTTGGAATTGGCATTCTAGCTCCAAAATTAACGGTACCTGCCATATATCTTTTATTAAAAAACTTATTTTTCTCAAAAACGGCTCCTACGATTTTGATTAAACTTTCAGAATGATGTTTTCTGTGCAAAATCTATCTTTTAATTTTAATGGATTTTTCAGAAAAAGTTTTATAACGGTACCTCCCATATGA
Organism: Platycheirus rosarum; assembly: GCA_963971375.1. Classification (NCBI taxonomy): domain Eukaryota; kingdom Metazoa; phylum Arthropoda; class Insecta; order Diptera; family Syrphidae; genus Platycheirus; species Platycheirus rosarum. Next base: position 131,818,973 of record OZ020509.1, on the reverse strand, counting down.
CCGGTTTTTTAAAATCAGACTTTCTCGTTAACTAATTGACGGATTTTGATGAAATTTTCAAAATATGTAGTGTTTTATGATTTAAATAATATTGCTTATCAAAATTTTCAAAAACATTTTTTTTTAAATTTTAATAATTTTTTTAAAAAAATATTTTGTTTTTTGAATATTTTGAAAACGGATCTATAGATTTTTTTTTTAATTTTTCTCCTAGTATAAACTATAGATTTCTTTAAATTGACATACTCAAAAAAAATTTAGAATATGTTTTCGAAAAGTTTTTCAAAAAAAAAACATTTTTTTGAAAAAACTGGTTGATTTTGAAATGAAAAATTCATAAAATAGAAAACAGCAAAAGAAATAAGATGGCTTACAACATTTTTTCCAAGAAACGTTATGAGTAGTGTTTTTTTGAATTCATAAATTTTTTTCCCCAACATTTTATTTCATATTGCTCGGCTAAGCCCTAGCCAAGCCAGTAGTCAAATAAAAGAAAGTGACAACCTACATTACATACATACTTACGTATTTTAAAGTATTTTTCATCATCATAAAAGCACAGAATAAATAAGGAAGCCTTTGATAAACACACAAAAACAACTAACAAATAAAAAAACTATTCGATTACTACTGAATGCAAAAATTTCAATCGAGAAAACAAAAGTTTACACCTTCCTATAAATAAACAAAACCACTGTGTTAACTCTCTATACCTACTGGCTTAACAGTAGTTGGAACACGTATCTTAATTTTAGTACCTACCTTCCTTCCAACCTTATTATAGGTACCTAAATCCTTTATAAATTCCATTGGTCCCATATTGGGACGTATAAAGGTCCCTTTACCTAGCATTATTGCCATACTGCTGATTCCGACGAATCTTTATGCCAGTTGTTCAAATTTTTCCATACCAAAATGAAAATTTAACTGAAAAAAGTCCTTTGTATCTTTCTATTAGCAAATCATATTATAAACAGTAAGCAGCAAGTGGAAAGATAATACTACACTAAAAAACTGCAAAAGCTAACAATCCTATATATTTATGTGTTTATCCCTTTGTCGTGACGTATGTTCGTTCGAGCTTCACCCCAAAACGATTCTAAGGAAGTTGCACGTCATACAAAAAATATTAAAATAAAATCTTTGTCAAAAAGACGCCTGCACTTAAAAAGGATTAGCACATAAGAGCAAGTACGTGCGACCCAGTCGTGCCTTTTATTTATTTTCGATTCGATCCAGTTCGCCAAGCTAGATCGGATCGAGTAATCTGGATTCGATTCGATGCAGGTCTACAAATACCAAAATCTTGTAAATCATGTAAACGTTGTAATTATTTCGAAAGCAAAAATGATTCAGAAGAGCTCTGTTCTCCAGATCGTGATTCGTGATTTTGAAAACGGGTAATTGGATTTTTTTTTAAATTTTTTATTTAAATGTAGGTTATTTTTGTGCTTAAGTTTGTATTATTGAATTATTTAGTTTTAATATTTAAAAAAAAAGTTTATTAAATAAAAACCAGGTTCCTACGATTTTGAAAAAAAAATCACACTTTTTAACATTTTCTAAAGAAATAAAATGGCGTTTAAATTTTTTCGCTGAAAAGTATTTAAGTACTTTTTTCGAACAACCAAAATCAGAAAAATCGAATAAAAACTTTGAAGTTCCATTAATATTTTTCAAATTTTATTCGACGCTGTGGCCGCACATTAAAGCAAGTAGGTGCGATCCAGTCGTGCAATTTATTTTATATGTGTAGAGCTTCTATTGTAGTGGAAGTTATGTTCTGTTTTTTGTATAGTACAATTGTTCTTTCCATCGTTTGTTTTATGATTTCTTTTCTGTAGACACACACATTCAGTTGCTGTCAGTCAGAGTGTAAAAGAATGCAGTCATTTGGGACTACAATCACTGAATTCATCAAAAAAAAATACATAAAAAAAGATTTAAGTCATTGACTTCAGGTTTTGATTGTGATTTCAAAAATGAATTCAGCATTCATGTTGAAGTCATTGAATGGAACAGTCATTTTACCCCATTCAAATGATTGAAGTCAATGCAAAAAATCAAATTGAATTATGATAATGACTGCAGTCAATTGAAGTAATTTGAATTCTTTTTGAAGTCATCGAGTTCTTGAAGTCATTTGAATTCTTTTTGAAGTCATTTTGAAGTCATCCAACATAAATTTCAAACTTAAACACATTCGTGGTAGAAAATAAAGATTTTTAAAGAATAATACAGAGTAGCTACATATATGTTCAAATCATTTGATGTGTAATTATTATTTTGAACATCAAACAATAAATATATTTGACATGAATAATATTAAACAAAAATTAAAAAATACAAAAAAATCACATTTTAAATAGTGTACATCTGTAGCGATGGCAGACAATTATAGTCAAAAATTAAATAAACGGTAGTCTAGAAAGGAAAAAATATGCCATTTCTTATGATCCATTCAAGTATTAGGTAGTTGCTTTCTGTTGAAAGGATACATAAACATAGGTTAAGGTTTACTATAGAAATATACAGAAATGCGTTTTGTGCAGTAATTACCAATTCTTAAAGGAATGTTCAGCATTGGTCATATTTAAAATTATTTACTTTTCATGAGCAGCAATTTCTCGAAATTGCTGTCTGAGAGTGACCCACTTCGAGGGGTGTTAATAAGTCCAGCAAACGAAAATAAACGTTCCACTGCTGCTGATGAGGGCAAAGGAGTATTATACTTAAGAAACGCTTCCTTTATAAGTGGAAATGTATTTAACATCTCAGTTGATGTGGAAGGGTTCGCTAGGTAAGCATTATACTCGTTGCTCGCAGTGTCGTTTAGATTATCTTCACTATTTTCATTAGCAGTGTTTAATGCCTCATCATCTGGAATAATACATACATGTAAGAAAATTATTTTACGGGCGAACCAATGCGAATCTAAGGTGTTACAAAAAGCTAAAGCATGTATGTTGGGTCGAGGCAAGTAATAACTAAACCTACCTCTTCACAAAAACCCATACGATTTTTTTCTTGTCTCGACCCAACATACATGCTTTAGCTTTTTCTAACACTTTATACCAATCACCCTGTATAAGGGTCCCATTCTTACCGTCATTTCCAAAATAAAAATACGACGAGTCAACAGATTCCATATGGTCATTTACTGTGTTCTGTGAACTTGAACCTGCACGAATAGAATTTTTAACCAAAGCACTTATCTCATTAATTTTGTCGTCTTTGAATGATGGATTCATTTGAGTTTAATTGACGGGCAAAGTACTGATGCTACAATTGCATCATTTGCGTCCTGTGTCAAATTAAAATAACAATGGAATCTTTCGACAACCGCATGTTCTAATTTCGTAGCTATATCCAGATCTATTATTTTAAAAGGGCTGGTTCTTTGCATCTTTGTAAACTTCGATCTTATGGTTGCCAATGTTGGAAGAAGGCAACCGTAGACCATTTCCTTTTCTTTTTGTAAGAAATCTATTGCTTCGGCAATGGGTCTCAATAAATAAAAATAATCTTCGAGATATTCAAAATCGTTTCGCAAAAACTTCGGCACATCAAACTTATCTAGACCTCGACATATCGACTTACTCAATGCACTGAGCAATTTGTTGTTCGAGCTAAAGAGAAGTTTGAGTTACATACAAGTTCGAGATATCTATGTAAACATTTAAGGAAATTTCAGCTCTTAAGGCTGCTGCCAGCTGCCACACAATTTGATTCGAGTTATACACAATTCGAGGTATCAAAATTCGAGTTATCGGGGTTTGACTGTTAATACTAAATTTTGTCGCCCGCTCTAAGCAGGCCAGGCAAGATTATTTTTTACATCGTCGTTAATCAGGGTCATCTGAAAATAGTGTGTAAATATTTTAATTGCCAATTTCGAAAAGGGCACATCTCGCATTTTTTCACAAATCCATTTTTTCATGTAAATGAAGGCTATATGCTTCCCTGCACCTATTATAAATAAGCACGGTACATTTCTAGTATTAATTGTAATGTTGTTGTCATAACTTGGACAATAACAATTTGTTTGATGTTCAAAATAATAATTACACATCAAATGATTTGAACATACTCAACATACAGCTACTCTGTATTATTCTTTAAAAATCTTTATTTTCTACCACGAATGTGTTTAAGTTTGAAAATTTATGTTGGATGACTTCAAAATGACTTCAAACAGAATTCAAATGACTTCAAGAACTCGATGACTTCAAAAAGAATTCAAATTACTTCAATTGACTGCAGTCATTATCATAATTCAATTTGATTTTTTGCATTGACTTTAATCATTTGAATGGGGTAAAATGACTGTTCCATTCAATGACTTCAACATGAATGCTGAATTCATTTTTGAAATCACAATCAAAACCTGAAGTCAATGATTGCAATGATTTTCACGGGAAAATCAAATGACTTCAGGTGGCAAATGATTGAATTCTTTTACAGCAATTGTAAAGATTTCTAAGCAAGCCTTCAATTTTTTTATAATTATCTTGTACTCTCAGACTGGCAGGCAAGGAGTTCCAAAGGCCCACAGCATGCACAAAGAACTGTTGTTTGGAGGCTCTATATTTAAATGTTGGAACAATGAGAATATTACTTCTTTGAGATACTGGAAAAATTAGCTTTTCAAAAAGTTAATTCGGATTTTTCGTATGAATAAGGTTAAACAGAAATGTCAATGTAAGAAAATCCACATACTTGTCAAGAGGCATATTGAAAACGGTATTTGCCTGAGCAGAAACATGGTCGAAACGACGAAGTCCATAGATAAAGCGGACAACGTTGTTAAAGGCAACTTGAAATTTGCGTTTACTGGCGCTATCTAAACTGCAAAAAATAGGACTACCGTAGAATAGAATTGGTAGAATAACTGTTTTGGCAATTATCAATTTAGTTGAGACCGGGAGGAAACTTCCAGAAAGGTATAGAAAACGCAATGAAGTGTATACTCTTCCAATAGTACTTATCAGGTTATTGTCCCATGTTAGCGTTTGGTTAAAGATTACTCCTAGGTTTTTTACTGTTTTGACATAATTTAAAGTTGTTCCATTGAGCTGGACGGTTGGAAAGCTAGTTGTATCAAGCACAGAGTTATTTATCACAATTGCCTGGCATTTTTTCGAATTGAGTTTCAAGGAATTATCTATAGCCCATTGTCCTACACGTGTTAGATCCTCATTTATTTTGACCGTTGCATCTTCTACCATGCCAATTCTATAGCTCAAGTAAATTTGGACATCATCTGCGTACATATGAATGTTGCTATGTTTGAGTTTCGAGGGTAAGTTATTTGTTGAACAGTGTGAATAGAAGTGGGCCCAGAATTGATCCTTGAGGGACACCAGTGATATTAGGAAGAAATGTCGAAAGTTTTGAGTTTGCAAAAATTGCCTGAGATCTGTGCCTTAGATATTGTTCAACCATAGATAATGCTGAAGTGTCAAAAAAGAAAAAATTCTTGAGTTTTTTCAAAAGTATTTCGTGTGAAACTGTATCGAACGCTTTTGAAAAATCAAGCAAAACTAGAGTTGTTACATGATTTTTATCAACTTCTTGACGGATATCATCAGTTATTTTAAGAAGTGCGGTTGTACAACGATGATCTAAATCCAGACTGCGAAACAGTTATAAGTTGATGTGACTCTAAATAAGATGTAATTTGCCGACTGATAAGTTTCTCAAATGCTTTTGAAATAAATGGAAGAATAGATATTGGTTTGTATTCTTTTTGTTTAGATGCTGTTTTTTTAGGAATCGGAATTATTTTTGAGGCCTTCCAGAGCTTTGGATAACAGGACTTAGTTATTATTGTGTAAACAATGTGCGTTAAGAAGGGGGATATAAACGGAAGGATTATTTTTAAAAATTTAGGGTTCATATTATCTAGTCCTATTGCTTCTGATTTAATAGCACAAACTGCCTTGTAAACATCAACTTCAAAAACTCTATTAAAACTGAAACTTTGGGAAAAACTTTGGGAAATATTCATCTTACAAAACTGAAACCACATACTCTTCATCCATCTTTGAACTCTTTCATTTATTTGAACACACTACAACAGACATTTTCTCATCACAAAATGACATTAATACAATAATTAACGCAACAATTAACCCAACAATTAGTGCGTTCACATTTGTGTTCTAAGATTTGTTGAATACTTGTTTTTTTTTTTTTTTACTTCAACTTTATTTTTGCTTACATAACAATATGAATGCATAGGTATTATGTAATTTGTTCGAAAATAAGAAACTGAAGGAACATGTGATGAACAGGGAACAGCTGACTGTGTTTTTCTTTTGCTTCAAATTTTGAAAGGTAACTTAAATGTGGCTGGATTTGTTCGTTCAAAAAAAAATCATATATTGGGTTCCCAAGATGGCAAATCAGGTACTGTTAAAAGAACTCGCAATTAACCAAAAAAAAGCTGTGCTAAAACAGATTCGGTTTCTTTGTATTTGTCTTCTTCTGTATCTAATTTGAAATCTAATCAACTAGGAAGTGGGAAGCATGCACGAATATTTTTAGTGGGTGTGGCTTCTTCTGTGCCACGTGAAAAATTGTTTTCCAAAGCAAAAATTGCTAAATAAATTGCACGACTGGATCACAGGTCTTATGTGCGGTCAGAGCTTCGAATAAAATTTGAAAAATATTAAAGCAGTTTCAAAGTTTTTATTCTAATTTTTCTGACTTTTGATTGTTTGATTTTTCTGAATTTTGGTTGTTTTCTCGGAAAAACTAAGTATGCAATAAAATTGAAAAATTAAATGTATATCGAAGAAAATAATATTGAAAATCGTTCGACCAGTTTTTTTTTAAATTGTTTTTTTTTTTTTTGAAAAACTTTTCGAAAAAATATTTTAAATTTTCTTTATGGTGTGTCATTATAAGAAAATCTGTAGTTTTCATTTGGGAAAATTATTTAAAAAAAAAATCAATCAACCCGTTTTCAAAATATTTCGAAAACCAATTTTTCCAATCGAAAAAAAGTTTTTAATTGAATTTTAAATGACTTTCTGTGTGCAATTTTATTGAAATCGGAATAACAGTTTACGATAAAACGGCATTTGAAAAAACCGGTTCTATGATAGGTACCGTTATAGAACAAATTTCGAAAAATTCACTCTAACTGAAGATTGTAAAAAAATAACACGCTGAAAGTTTTATCAAAATCGTTGTAGCCATTTTCGAGAAAATCTAACTTTTTGGTAAAGATTGTATAGCAGATAGGTACTCCTATTTCTCGACCTAGAGCAAAAATGAAAAACACCCCCATCTGTTGCGAACAGACAGACCTGACGTTATGTCAGGTTTTATTGTTAGAATTTTTTTGCTGCACAAGTACAAGTACTCGATACCGTGGAAGTAACGTTTCATGCCTAACTATGGGTCAACATGTTGTTGACTTATCCAGTTAAAAGATCGTATCCCATGTTGTTTGCATGTTGTGCTTACACTGCGATCACATACACACATTCGTTTCCTATGTTAGTAAGAAACATCTATGATCCAAGCTCTTAACAACCACAACCTTCACACTTCACTATTGTAACTGACCCAAATGATCTGTTCATCTCAATATAGCGACAACACTCCCACGAGTACAGTTGGGCTAGATTTTCCTAGTATATTGTTTATTTATAGATGTCTGAATCTGGACAGTAATTCAATCTCTGACGAGCTCGATGGGGTGTCTGGAATAATCCAAAGAATTGTTTCTAAATACCCGCACACTAAAATCGTTATTACGGGTGATTTCAATGTTTATAATTCTACGTGGCTTCGCTATTCTGGCCGGACCACACCCGAAGGAAGGTTTACCGAGATCTTCGCAGAGCTGAACAGCTTGATACAGCTTGTTGACGAGCCGATATAATTACAAATATTATTCTACTTGGTATGAAAAAATGTATTCCAAATAGGCTAAAAACTATCAAACCAAAAATAAATTCTTGGTTTGACTCAAACTGTAAAGAGGCTATCAGGGTGAGAGAAGTAAGTTTCCGATATTTTAAAGCAAACCTTCTGAGGAAAATCGAAAGAAGTTTAAACAAGCCAGAAAGACCTGCAATGCTCTTATTCAAAGAACAAATTTTTTACACGAGCAAAATTTAAGCCAAAAAATATTAACATGTCCTAAAGGAAGTAAAAATGTTTGGTCCTTCGTAAAAAACATACATAACTCCACTTCGTCTTCGGTTCCGACGCTTGTCCATAATGACAACTCTGAAAGCTGTTTTGCAGCTAATTCAACATTGCCTCAGTGTGATATGGCTCCTCATGTACTTGATTACGTACATGGTTTTATGGGACAAATCTTTTTTGACGCTCGTTCAGTTGCAAGAGTTCTTAAAGATCTCGATATTCACAAATACGGAAGAGGTGTTCTTCCACGCTGGCGAAACCATACTGTGTAAGCTTTTCCATCTGTCATATTCAACAGGCCTCTATCCAAACTGCATTTGTCCAGCGCATACCTAAAAAGGCGTATCTTCATATCCCTTTAACTACCGACCAATTGCACTTACATCCCTTCTTTCCAAGGTCATGGAAACGCTGATAAACTATCAGATTAAGAAATATCTTGAGACACGAAAACTTCTAAATATAAATGACCGGCAATACGGTGGTATGATGGTATATCTCACCGAACAGTGGAATCAATCTTTACACCGTTTTGGAGAAAGTAAGATTATTGCACTTGATATTTCAAAAGCATTTGATAGAGTTTGGCATCAAACTCTTTTATCGAAAATGCGTGCATTTGGAATCGGCGAACCTCTTATTAGATGGATTAGAAGTTACCTTTCGGAACGTTCAATTCGCGTTGTTTTAAATGGCTTCCTGTCTGATAGTCACAAAATAAATGCTGGTGTGCCCCAAGGCTCCGTTCTGTCTCCGACACTCTTTCTTATTTTTTATCAATGATCTCTAGTCAAAGACTTCATTCCCCCAGCTTCTCATACTCGTTTTCACATTCACTTCCCTGTTCTTCGGATGTGCCACTATCCATGAGTGGTACTTGCATCGAGGAAACTGAACAGCTTTGCGTTCTAGGTATGTGTATCACAAACCATCATCTATGGAATGAACACACATATATATATGACATCGCCAAAAATGCTGTGAAATGTTTAGGTTTTCTTAGACAATGCAAGAAATACTTCTTCCCGTTAGATCTGGCTACTATTTATAAGACGTACATTCGCCCGAAGCTTGAGTACAATTTTCATATTTGCATTCCTCCCCTTAAAAGTTATCCCCGTAATACTCGTACCGCTAGGAATGCTCATAAATTTACCCTTGAGCCTAATTTCGGACGCACTGTTAAGTATAGAGACTTATTCTTTAGCCGCACTACATGAATGTGGAATGCTTTACCCGGCTCGATGTTTCCCTTCCATTACGATTTACAAACGTTCAAAACCAATGTGCTCGACACCTTTCATCTTCTATACAATTTTCCTAAACGCTCGCACTGTGTTAATACATGATAAGGGTAGTAACAACCCCTTGAGTGCGTGGCGTGCAGATTATAGAAAAAAAAATTTAATTTTGAAGTGTCAGATTGCGCATCTAAGTTAAGCTCGGTTTCGCTACAATGCTACTATGATCTATGGTCTGGTCAAAAACTTTTGCTCATATGAACAGGAAAAACGTTTCATAGAACTGTGTTTGAATATTCGACTTTATCGGAAATGGCTATATTAATTTCTACAATTTAAATATGTGAAAAGATCAATAATCCTGAATAAATGCTGCATCCAACATTAAAAATAGTATTTTTGTTTAATTATAATTACTTTTTTAAAACTTTTTTAGACTTTTCAATTCTATTTTTATATTGCATTTTCGTTTTGTATAGTTCTTTAATAAACTATCGGAACACCATAATTGGCCGATCATGCATTTCGATATCTTAAAAATACGAGGCAAGTTCGCCTGAAAATAAAATTAGAAAACAGAGAAAATCTTCTAATTTCGATTAAAAATTTGCAAGACATCCCATGAAAATTGGATTGCTGTTCAAAAGCAACAAGCTTCTGTCTTGACCTGTTTTATTTTTAATTTCTTCTCAAAAAGAAGAAAACCAAACAGTATACATAGATTGTTGCTTCCTCAATAAATGAAGCATTGTAAGATACAGGAAGCCATTAATTAAAATATCAGCGTAAAATTATAATCAACTTATAACACGCGATGATTTTATTTTTTTGGTAACATGTATCCATAATCTGACTAATTAATAAGTCAGCATGGTGTCAGGTTAAATATCATAAAATGTTAATGAGCCTCACGAATCAATTGGCACCTTGAAAAATTAGCAGAAGTTACCGGCTGAGCTGCGGTATGTTTTTTAAAATGCATGCAAATCCGGCAGAACAACACGAAGCCCATTAGGAGAAGTATAAGATAAACAAACATCCTGCCCCTAAAAAAAAACCCAAAGTCCTTTTGTCGGCTCGCAGCTGTGGGAAAAAAAAGAAAGTTCTGTTTTATATGCCCATGGCCATAAGAGTTTGTTTTCCTTGGTTTTGCAAAATCTTCGTGGTCTCTCCCATGTGTGTCTTGTGTGTAAAAGGACACCAACCAAGGAGGTCGTCCTTAGTATACAGGGAGAACCTATTTCAACAGGTACTTATGCCCATCGGAATATTTATGACCGATTTGACGGTTGACATTACATTTCGGAACCCTTTGTTATGGAAACACTTTGCGCATCAACCGATGTATAAGTACTTTTATCCTTTTAGCTAATATACTAAGGACGACACTTATGTTTACATGTCCTAGCACTTTTCAATACTTTTGATGTATTGCGCGATTACATCGATTTTGAGGTAGTTTGTCAAGTGGATTCGCTGATGGATTTTAAGGACATTCAGATGTTAAATTTCGGGGCTTTTCTTCTGTATATTGATGTTTTGAAAACTGTTGTTTTCATAAGGATGTGTGTTGTACAGAACAAATATCTTCAACACCGAAAATTGCTATTTTTTGTGCAGCTTAAATGCGGACTATTTTTCCTCATTAACCAATATCTCCAACTTAAATGGACGCAATCCACTCCTCAGTCCCAGTCACAAGTAACTGTAAAATACCATGTCCAAGGAATACTTAAACTTTATAAATCCATCGTCAATTTCAATTCATAACAAATTGGAATTAATTTTGCTCAGCATCCTCCTTGGCCTCCTTTATGGCAACAGCGCTCGTCCCTCTCCATAACATATTCCAAATACTTCGGCCAAAGACAATGCGTTGATCCAACAGAATAAAACGAAATAAAATTAAATATTTATTAAATTTTGATTGGGATGGAACGCATCTTGATTCCCAGAAGACGAAAATCCATCTTGCCTCCCTCTCAAATCATCCGGCCAAACCTCACGAAGCTTGACAATCCGTATTCGCACAAAATTACCATTTAAACTGCAATCAGACAGCTTCTCCAATTCCAAAAGGGATCAACAATTCGAGTCAGAAGAAGCAAGAGGCCCAACCATTGACAATGCGACTTACAATGGCGGATAGGCAACTATTCAATCCCGCGGAAAATTTAATAGTACCATTGCGAGAAATGAGGTCCGTAAATGCAGCTCCTGCATCCGAGTCGACCGCCTTTCGTCCCCAAACTCCGGATTGCAAAATGGAAAATCGTTCATTACAGAAATAACGAACTCCTTTTTTAGCGTTATTTTGTACTGCACGGATATCAATTGGCCATGTTGCATTCCGTTGACGGATTCTGTCCCATTGCAGCGTCTTTGAGCGACGAGTGAGTCACGCAGGATCGTTATGAAGACATCAACAATCATCCAGCAACCAGTTGCGGAAAGCGATGAATGGTAATTTGCAAAGGGCAGTCGGGTGGGGGAGGCTAGATGATACACGCAGCCTGTCAAGCGGCCACCTTGGAGTGTGGTAAAAGAATGCCAAGCTGGGAGTGTACCTAGTCTATGGAATTTCCTAATAAGTACCAATGGAATAATTTTGGAATTTGTACTTTTCGCGTGCGTTGTCTGGCACTCTGATGATGGTTAGCGTGGTTAAGGAAGGCTATACCTACCTATAAATGGCTGAAATTGCTTGCTTCAATTTTCGGCTAATGATGTGGAAAAACCTGGGAAATCAAACAGAAAAGATGTTTTCAGTTTTCAGGCTTGTCCCTCTTTACTGCGTCGATATTCAAATTCATTTGCAACAGCATTGACTGACAAGTAAATGCTGGAGAAACGTCAAGCATCACATCACATCAATTGTGTCAATCTGGATGAGTTGAGCTGACATTTGGGGTAGACTTCGTGGAAGATAACTACCATGGGAGTTGAGATGGTTATTTGGGGCATCTGCATGCGCGTAAGATGAATTTATAAAGTTCTTTTCAAGATTTCCCCAAAATACTTGTATCTTTGACTGAAAGGGTTGGTCATTTTTTTTTGTTCGTGCTCAACTGGGAGTGATGGATGAATTTATGAATGCATGCAAATGCTGATATTTTTATGAAAGAGAGTTGCGGAATAAATTGCTGCGATGTGATGGCATTTCCAACCACGGATCGAGAGTTGATCGTGGTAAATTTGCATATTGCATGCATGCATTCGAGATATGACATTTAACTAGTTGTTGTTTTTAATTTGACAAGTCAATTTGTGGTGAATTAAATTGAGACTATGTTGAAGCTGGTTTTGTAATATGAGCTTTTAAATGTGTGGATTTGAAATTGATTTTCTGATGATGGAACCTAATTCAGACATTTAATGTGGGCTGACATATATGGTCTTAGGCTTACGGATCTGGTTGTTGTTTCATATAGTTTGAACAGCGTGTGACTCATTTGTAATATTTCTCACACTTTAAGCGAAGGCAATTTATATTCATAGTTTATATTTGCATTATGTCATAAATATTTAGTTTGTTTTCGATACCCAGTTGTCGTATAACCTTGCACAGCCTGTAAGAGCAAGATCTTATACATTCGAGACAGTGAGCAAGATAATTATGAATATTTCACACAATATAAATAGCAAATTTCAATCTCAAATTGGCTATCATTTATTCAATCCGTTTTGCCAAATTACCATTGGCAATGTTCCGTCCGTGAGACTCTGCTTTTCGGAGACCATAACTTGGCAAATTTTGCGCCTTGACTTGGGCTTGCACCCGTACAAAATTCAACTAACCAAGGAGCTGAAGGTAAAAGACCATAGACAACGACGTGTGTTCGCTGAATGGGCTCTGGAGCAGTTGGTCACTGACCTTAATTTTCATAGAAAAATCATTATTTGAAAATTGGACACACTGGATGCGTGCCATAGGTCCAAAGCAAAAAGTTGTCTGATGAAATGAATTGATTCCAATAAATCAATTTACGCTAAAGATTTCCTGGAAATTTTTGAGGAATTTGAAAAACTAAAAATGTCCAAACTTTAGAGAATATACCGGTGAGCTAACGGTAAGATTGCCCTTTAAAAGACACATTCATCCTACTAAACTAACTAACCCGACTGACTTTGCTTACTTATACTATACATTATTCTGGATCCCTACAGCCACCTGATATACCACCTATCGGGTTTAACTATAGTTAAAAATTACCAAGGTAACACAAAACAAATTTCTTGTAAATTGGTCAATTCATTTAAATTATGATTTTGTTGTTACGAAAATTATTTATCGGGAAAACTCGTTTTCATCAAACATCTCTACCCCAGCGCCACATAGCGCTTTTTATTTGCGATTATTGAAACTATAAGGCAAGTTTTTAGGATTGTGAATATAAAATAAATTGAGGTAACAATCAGTCAGTCTGTCTGTCCGTCTATATTCACAAGGAGCTGCAGACTAAACGGCTTAAGCGATTACGATTACCTTCAAATTTGGTATTTGTACCTAATTCTTTTGGCATTCCTTAGAGGGGAAATTTAAATTTTATTTTTTAGGGATTAGAACGGTACCTGCCATATAACCGTTAAGGAAAAGCTTAATTTTCTCAAACACGATTTTGATGAAATTTTTGAGATTTTTTGTTGTAGAAATTGGCTATCGTTTTGTAAAAACCAAATTTACCGGAAAGGTCGTCTATTAACGATACCTGCAATATAACAGTTTTTTTTTTAATTTTCGAATTTCTCGGTAACGGCTTATTGGAACTCAATAAAATTTAATATTTAAACACTTAGATCTAGTTAGCCAAATCAATTCTGCAATCAAAAATTTTTAATATTTTTTTTTGTGTAAGTATTTATAATTAATTTTTGATTTTTTTTTTAATTCAATATTTATAAAACTACATAATCAAAAGAAAAATATTTAAAATAGTATGATCAGCTGTATATATATCTATTATTAAACTTTAAGAAACTGCATACAAAAATCTAAAAAAAAAAACCAAAAATAAATAAATTGCACGACTGGATCGCACTTACTCCTCTTACGTGCGGGCGCAGGTCGAATAAAATTTGAAAAAATATTAACGGAAGTTCAAAGTTCGTATTCGATTTTTCAGACTTTTAATTGTTTGAAAAAAGTACGTAAAATAGTTTCAGCTGAAAAATTTAAACGCCATTTTATTTCTTTTAGAAATGTGAAAAAATGTGAATTTTTGTTTGGATGTCGTAGGAACGGTTTTTGATTTAAACGGTTTTTATTTAACATCTTTTTTAAAAAAATAAAAAAAATTTAAAAAAAATAATCAAAAAATGAAAACTAAGCACAAAAATAACTTTCATTTGAAAAAAATGTTTATTTAAAACCCACTTACCTGTTTTTAAAATATTTATTTTTCAAAAAAAAAATTTTTTTTTTGCTTATTAAAAATACAAAAAAAAATTATTCGAAAAGTTTTTTATGTTAAATTACTTTGGCTACCATCATCTTCATGAATATCAAATTTGATTGCAATTGGGTACCCAGTTCTGGAGAAAGTCGAAGAAACAAAAATTTTTAGCCATCAAACTTATTTTTTTTCCAACAAAATATATACCACACCTATAAAAAAACACAGATTTTTTTTCAAAAAAGTTCTTCGAGCCATTTTCGAGAAAAAATAAGCTTTTACTTAACGGTTGTATGACAGGTACTGTTAATATTTGAGCTAAGAAAAAAATTATAAAAAAGTCCTCTGTAGAATGTCAAAATGGTCCTATGTACTAAATTTAAAGATGATTGGCCAAACTGTTCAGGCTGTGGTCCAAAATACATACGAACAGACAGACAGACAGACAGAATTTTGCCAGTAACTCAAATATGTTTTTCTGTCATCGTAATGCCATGTTTGATTATTATCTCTATAATTTTAATCTGCACGAATGCATAACTTGCATTATAGTACCTATAATCGGATTTTATCAATTTATAATTAATTTTTGAATTTTTTTTTTGAAATTTAATATTTTTAAAACTTATAGAAAAAATATTTTTAAATTTATGATCAGCTGTAAGTATATTAATAAACTCTAAGAAACTGCATACCAAAATCTAAAAATAAAGAAAAAATTGAAAAACTAAAAATAAAAAAACAGTATTCTATCAAAATCCGTCCGTCAATTTTCGAAATACTTTTCTCATAAATTCTTTGTTATTTATGACGAGTGAACGAATTTGTGAAGCTTGCTAGATGGATGAGTTTCAGGATTCACTATACTATTACACAGGCTACATATGAGTAATGCGTAAATGAGTAGGCGAGTTATATAAAATTTGATTCAAAGAATCGAACGCTGCAATCATACCCGTGGTGAGCCTATAAATAACCCGGAGTTCCGTATATCTAAATATCTCAACTGGTTAGCAAAAGATTTTTTATCCTTTTTATTGACTTTAAATTATCACATAATTAAAAAAAAAAATTTTTGATCCTCCTTTCCCTAGATGATTCTTGCCCTAGCCTAGAGACTGCTGATTTCATCGCTTTGAGTGTTTTTTACAATCACAAAAAAAAAAGAATTGACGATCAAGACTAAATTACGAAAGCAAAATGGACTGAAAAAACGAGCGTCGTGAACTTTATTTTATTAAATTTTATAAATCGCTTAAACATATTTAAATATATCTTGATTAAAATTAATGTTTGATAATGTTCTTAATAAATGTGAAACAAAGCCGCTTGCCAGCTATTAAATTTTAATATTTAATTCAATTTAACTGGATTATGGAAAATAAAAAGCTCACCTTTGTCTAAGAGCAATAAAACAGCAGAATTCATTTAATATTTTCTATATCCCAATGAAAACAAACATTACTTTTAGGTGTAAATTCAATTACTCTGATCCATCACCTTAATTCACATAAACCTTCCAACTTCTCAGCTCCCAGGGATTATGTTTTCCGTCGGCAATAAGCGGCGGTTGCACACATAAAACTTAACTACTCCTTGCATCTTATTTGGACATTTTCTGACTTCATTGTTAAATTATGCACACAACAAAATGAAAACGTCGATGCGACCACACTAACGGTCTTAAAAAAAAGCTCGTGAAAGACTTAAGGTTCGAAAGCCCAACCACCATATATTGTCACTTACCTGTTTATGAACTTAGCATATTTTTTCAAACAACAAAGAGGACGAAAATGGCCGTCAATTGTTTCGCACTGCGTGAGCCCTATTGTCGTTAAAACGAGTGAAAGATCCCTTCGTTGCAATAAATAATTTTTAAGACCACATTTTGCAACATAATGTGTTATAAGGCATATCACATAAGCAAAGCACTCTAAGAGCTTCGCAAAAGATCCCTTTATAGAAGACGCCGCCGCCGCCGAGCCGCCAACACAACGCCATGGACACAATATGCAAAGAAAGACCAACTAAGACCATCGTTTTGGCCCATATTATACAATATGTGTATAGCATTGGTCCTTCCTCTTGTCCCAGCACTTGGGAATTTCTACTTTTATTGGATATTTTCCCCGTAAGCAGGACAAAACTTTTTTTTTTTTGTATATTACTGTTGAAAAATTCTAATATGGTGGTAGCTTGTGCACGAGTGTCAGTGCTTCCAGACTTCCCTGTGTCAGGTCTTCGTCCTCTGATGGGCTTTATTGGGATTTTATGCCAACTGCTCGCGCTGTCGTCGTCGTCTTCACTTCAGCCCCAATAGGACTTAAGAAACATAATAATCATAACAATCGTGCAGGAATAAAGTTCCTCAGGTTGGGATTCAGAATGGATATGACTGGTGATTTTAGTTTTATGAAACTTGAGTTCTTGAACATTCGGATACATTTTAAGCTTTTCCTGTTTTCGGTGTTTGCATATAACAAGTGAGTTTATTCAGGACGTTTGGTATATGATGGCTGGTGGCTGAATGCCATTCATTTAGGACAAAATTGCTTTAAGTTTGAAATTGTTTTGGAATGCATTCGGTAGCAGTTCGGCTTCTGCATGCGGCAAACGAGTTAAGGATAATTTAATGGAGTGCCGAATGTTGTTATGGGAATTATAATTTTAATAATAAGGGTATTATTTGGAATAGGCAAGACTTGCATGGATATCTCCAACTGCAGCCACAATTAATTTTTAATTTTATTCAACCACGCGAAAGTGCCATTTTACGAATTACTGTAAAAAAGGAAATGTCCATCTGATGCAAGGGTAAGGAGAAAATTCAGTGGAAGAAATATCAAGAGAGAAATAAAATAACCCTTTATTTATTTAAGCTATTGCACCGCACACCGACTATTAACAAGTTCAGCTTAACTTAACTTTGATTCTGGGTATTTGCTAACCATAGCTCACTTGACCAGTGGACCTTGCCACTATTATAAAGTGTCGATGGGCCGAAAGTAGGAATAAAAGAATGAAATTGTACCAGTGATGCTCACAGGAGAGCGGAAAGATGAATTAACAACGAAATATGGATCCTTTGGAGTCATGGCGGTTACACGAGAAAATCACGATTGTATGCCAATCACTTGAGCCCTATCAGGACAGAAGAATTCTTTGACATCCTCGCGAAAAATTATGTAGAAAGACCCAAGAATGATGTTTAAATACTTTTTTGAAATTTAAATGCCAACATTGATAAAGAAGATATCTTTCGTAGAAAACACAGCCAATATCACTGCCGGAAACGGAAACAAATATGGTATTGAGTTGTTCTAGATTTCCCACTCCTGATATCCACGAGAGCACTTGGCGATTCTCGGTATTCGAACGTGGATCATTTTGCTATCGAATCGGGGCATATCGAATATTCATGAATCAGGCAATACCAACTATGAGGGGGAATCTTAATGTCGGAAGACGAAAATAGAAAAAAAAATGCTGAAACCAAAACTGAACAAATATCCCTAGAGTTTTCGAAAAAAACTCGTCTACCAATATAATAAGCTTCGAAGCCTATTGAAAGCAATTCTTACAGCCCATCAATAAATCTCTGAAATTTATATGCTTGAATTCTGGCAGGCATCGTTTAAAAACACCTGGCTTGCCTTCGAATGTCAACAAAGGAAGACAAGGGCTTATCGTCGACAAGAGAAGGGGAAAAATCGCTAATTTGAGGGAAGAAAATGTTGTTTTAGAAGAAATCAAGTGCTGAATGAATGAAGAGCCCGAGGGAAAACTACATAATTCACTGGCTGCCCTGAAGCCCTGAAGTATGCAAGAACAAGAAAGGAAACTCCATAGTAGAAACACACTTCGTGTTAAAAAATCTGGTGAGATCACCTCATGATCGATCAAAATTCTGATGAAGTTAATGTTTTAAAATCCTTCAAAGTTAGAGTACAAGTTTTATATCTGTTCTGGTGCACCTTAAACATTTAATAATTTTCTAAAGAATGGAGCACTTGAGCTGGCAGGTGACAGATCAATTTCTTAATCAGTTATTTCATTAAAACATTGCCGTAACCATAACGTCTCTTGCCTATCATTGCTCTACCGTACCTTTTTGTTATAAGAAAATTGCTATTTGCATTCCTTTCTTTAAAATCCTCAACTGTAATACTTGATCCGCTAAGAATGCGCACTAAGAAACCCTTGAACTTAATATATGTTGCACTGTTAAACACAGATATTCATTCTTCAGACGTACAACACGTATGTAGAATTTTTTACCAGGCTTTGTTTAACCTTTCCATTTTAAATTTAGAAATTAAAGATCAATGTATCTATGTACATCCTTCTCCTTCTACTTGTTCTGTTGTTCCGCTCGCACTGTGTTAAATTTAATATTCAAAGGGTAGTGAAAACCCTTTGAGTGGACGCGCATTATAAAAAATACAATTGCTTAATAGCGACTAATACAAAAATATCGACAACGGGTCACCCCTTAAAATCGATTAATTTGCATCAACTCTAGATGAAGACGACTTTTCACCTAACAAGAGATCTTTCGGGCGTATTATTCAAATGCTTGAAACCATTTACTAACGAATTGAATGGTCCTTATTAGGTTTAGGTTCAAGAAATGACACGTCTTAACACGTTTGGGAATAATCGCTGCTCCTTCAAAATCAGAAGTCATTATACTGAAACCTTTGAAACCACTAGGAAACTACAATATATGTGAAGCATTCCATTCAATTGATTCAATATTTTTCTTGGGAGAGTAGTGCAGCGTTATACTTTTCAAAAAACCACACAAGATTTTCGATACGATGACGATGTTGTCATTAAATAGAGTCAATTCCCATCTGGCTCTTGCACGTTGAGCGAAAAACAGCCCCTAAGGTTTTTAACGTTAGAGTAACGAGAAAGATAAGCAAAAACCGAACTCATCTTCTTTTGGGTTGACCAAGTTGAAGCCAACTTTGGTAAACAAAATTGAAGGCAACAGCTAGAGATCAAATCAGCTGGTTGAGTCTCTTCTTAGCTATAATTCGAACAGCGAACTGCGCTCCTTTGTTCTCTTCGAAATTCTGAAATAAACATTTTAATATTGAATGCCAGATGCATAATTTCTAATTGTTAGATTGTCTGTGGCAAACAATCGATAACACATTTTGCTCTATAAGTAAAGTTCCAAAATTGCCGTATTGCGGCGTATGTGATGTATACGCCCCCTACTTCGTCATAACTATATTTAGAACTGATCAAAACATTACCTCACTGTCCTTGTTACTCTTTTTCTGACTTTCTGTTTCTATATAAAATGGTCATCACAAAAAAAAGAAGGAAATTACAAAAGTTAAAAAAAAGTCCTTTTAGAGCAAAATACGGCATCCCCCAGCATGAATGATTGCAAATTAATGTAAATCGCCTCCAGAACACGAAACCTTTTATTTATTCTCTCCCCAACAATAATCCAGTCTTCACAACGCCCACCCCTATGCATTTCCGTACCTTGTTGGCTTGTTACAAAAAATTTCCTCCATTTTCTCGCTTTTTATGGCAATTACAGTAAAAAGAACGCCATACGAAAAAAGGAGTGGGCTAGCACAAGGAGGGTGGCCCATGACAGAGAAAGCACAATTTTTCAGTCACAATTTTTTGTTTATTACTTTTTCTTTTATAATGCAGCATTAAGGGATGAGGTCCTGACGTAATTTCAATTAATTTTGATAAACGAGCTTGGCGCTGGCATCAGAAAAATATAAAAACACTTAAGACCGAGCAATGGATGCTGCGAAGATGTTGCTTTTATTTATTTTTTATTATTACTTTATTACTTAACATCAGTCGGGGATTTATTTTTTTAATTTACGAGTAAATTTACCTGCGAATTGTGCGTTATTGTGATGTTTCTTTTTCTCTTTGTGACTAAAGGTGAGGTTTTGGTGGTTATCTATATGCGTAGACGATTTATGATTTTAATTATGCATAATTGAATTTTAAATGTGTGAAAGCATGCTGTTTAATGATACTGTTTTATTGATAAATTACTCCTCATTAAAATTATATAAAAAAAAAAAAAATAGGTTGTTATTTCTTTAAATTATGATTATGCGAACTATAGACTGCGGCAATATTGAGGTTATTAATATTAATTCATACTCTTCACATTCACATGATAATAATGATCTACATGAGGACTTTTGTTCCAAAGCTATCCTGCCATTTCCAAAGTCTCAAATTGTCTTTAATAAATTTCCTTCCCAAACTTTGCAGAAAACTTTTGATTAAACAAATTCAAATAGCTATGACAATTATCCGAACTAGTTTTTTTAATTTTTTACAAAAAGTTTTTATATTTTAAATTTATAGTATTTTTTATTTTATTTTGCTAGTTGTTTGCAAATTTATTATTTTTCTAAAATATAATGGCTCACTTATTGTAAAAACTATTATTTGTTAATATACATTTATTTATAGATTTTGTCCCTTTATCGCTTATAGTTACGAAACCTGCAAATATTTTGCTATTCTGGAGTCGAATGGGGAATTGTCATTCCATGCAAACTATTTGCAAACTATTATGGAAATACCTTTTTGAGATATTTTTAATTTGCTTGCATTGCAGGCATTACGACGGCGTTAAAAAGTGAGATATGTATTGAGGGGCATGCTGCCCCCTGCAACCCCCCTGATTGGGTTCACTATAGGATTTGGGGTATGTGCGAGTTTGGGTGTATGATAAATTTCTTCTGCATTTTTGGGATTTCATGCAGTAAAAATCACATAACCTATGTTCTACTGTACGACTGCAACAAATTAATACATATATTAATTCATTGTATTTATGTTGATATGTTTATGCTGTAGATATGTATAAACGTACATAATGCATTTAAAATATTCAAAGAATGCATGCTAAAAATTTGAATGCGAAAACTATTGACACAAATAATTTAATTTAAATGATTAAAGAACAGATTTCTGGCTTTTAAAACCGTTAAAGTAATGTATTTTAAATGTTTCTGTTGTTTTTTATCATTTATTTTTCCATTCAAGAATTTTTTTCTTGGAGATAGTCCCTACCTCCTAAATGGAGCGAGATAGACCCCCGCCACTTATGGAGTTCCCTTGGGGCGGACAAGACCCCTAAAGTGGTTTACCAGACCACACTTTCAACTAGAGTGCCTCTGCTAAACCACTCTAGTAGAAAATGATGAAAAAAATGGTAAATTCATCCTCCTTGCTAAGAAGCAGGGCCTATCAAGCACCCCTAGTATCAAGGTTAAATAAGACAATGAACACACGCTTCTAACGAAACCGTGCCATCCTCCCAGAAACCAAAGATACCTTTTCGCTTCCGCATTTGGAGTAACCAACAGCCCCTATGAAGCTCCCACAAGGGGGCCTACCTCAATTTTAACAGGCGACTTCTACAGAGACAAGCTCACGTAATCAGCCGGGGCTCCTGTTAACCCATGGTACCTACTTTTAGACCCCAGGTGAGGCCTCGCTCGTCTCTCATGAGACGCACTTGTGGTTCGACTCCAGGAAGTCGCTAGCCCACCATCCAGTAAGACAAACAGTTCATAATCCAGTCAACCAAGGTGAAGACTAGGACACTCCCTGAATGCCCGCCTAGAAGCATGGTTACTACCTCGTTTCCTTACGAATAAAGTGAAGTTGCTTAACTAGACTTGGTATTGGAAGGCTCTTACTTCCGGTAACCTGACCGTGGGCCTATTCTTTCACCCCCGCACCCACAGGGGGAACCCCCGCCAACAGTAAGAAATACTTGTATTTAACTCCTCTACAAAAAACCGTTATTAATTATTCTTGATACTCTCCTGATTGAGAATTTGTCCGCGGCCGATGAACAATTTGTTAAGTTCTTCAAGGCCATTGCAAGAAGCTCACAGAGTGTCAATTGACAGTGTTTCGTTTGCCTAACTGTTATGCCCAAGATTCGGGGTTCGATTACCCATTAGAGTTAATCTAGTGGGTAAAAAATCATGCTATAATCTCCTCAAAGCAATTTTCAGCCTACAGCTCTAGCTACTGATACTTTTCCGACTGAATTATCGCACTTTTGCGTATCTATGGGAAGAGAAACTCTTTATAGTAATGTCCAGTACTCTGTCTACTTCAGAAAGTAATTATTCCCAACTCCAACAATTAAGCAATATTGCAATTGTGCTTAAGGCATGACGGTTTCATAAATATTTTTTTAGTTGGTTGAAAGTCGGAGTTCAAAGTAACCCTAGGAGAGGTAGCAATTTCTTCTAAATCCGATCCGTTGTCTTAAAATAATTTTTAATTCAATTTTTTTTTTTACTGAAATTAATTTTTATTTATTACGGAAATCGGGTAAACATTCCAAAATTCATACTACCTGTAAGAACGAAATGTGTAAAGAGATGTTATGTCTGGTGGAACAATGTTCATATATTTATGTAAAAATATTGAAAAAAAAAACTGTACATACGTCGTTTTTAACATACATAAAATGTCTCATTTGTAACCAATTTGAGGCTTCGTTTCCATTTGAACGAATTCACCTGAATATTGTCCATGTTTTTCAATTGATCTTTCTTGTTTAAGTATGTAGATGTATAGTATATGGCTTGGTGGTTATGAAAAATACCCACTGAAATTGAATCAGTTAAGTTGATTAGAAGTAACTGGCACAAGATCATTTACAAAATATGAGGAAAAGAGTCGGAGACAGAACGGAGCCCTGGGGCACACCAGCATTTATTTTGTGGGAATCAGACTTGAATCCGTCCAATACAATTTGAATTGAACGGTCCAGAAGATAGATTCTAATCCAACGAACAAGAGTATCATCGATCCCAAAAGCACGCATTTTCGATAAAAGAGCTTCATGCCAAACTCTGTCAAATGCCTTGGAGATATCAGGAGCAATAATCTTACTTTCACCAAAGCGATGTAAGGATTTGTTCCACTGTTCGGTGAGATATGGCCTGTAATAAAACAAAATAGTATTCTCATAAAATATGCCGAAGAGCTGATTGTCCTACAAATATTATTTTTGAAAATGGTATACCAACGTCTACTTCTAGTACATTTTACAAAGCACATTCGAAAGAAAATAGTATCGATGCATTAAGATATTGCATATATGTATGCCCGTCTGACCAGGCTCAAGAAGGCTGTACAATCATCTTCCCTTTCCCCAAGATGGTGATCGACAAAACCTTTATAGAGTGTACTATCAAGTTCAAGTTTGGCTGGGAAGAGAAACTACTAACCCAGAAAGCTGGGGATGGTCATTAAGAAATAATGTTTTGGAGCTTATAACGACTTTGCTTCATCAACACCTGATGAACTTCTTACAAAAATATTTTTGAATTGTAATTAAGATTGACATTTTAATTGTGGTTGTCGAAAGGTTATGTTAAGTTGTTCTATAGTTTGTGGTCAATACCATGGCCAATCCTGTACAAATTCTTTTCATATGATCCATTTGAAGAGGACGTTAATGATGAACCATTACTTACCATGTCAGACATTAACTAATAATGTTTACTACATGTTTGCTAAACATTGTGAAATAGGTCTACTGTGGATACCACATAAAAAAACGCTCCTGTCACTTGACCTCTGAGGTGGTGTGAAAGAAAGTGCAAAATAGGGCTAGCATTTTGAGGACTTTTGACTCCTCGTAACTGACCCAACGGTCATCGGAACGGTGAGGAACTCTCTCAGTTTATGAAGTGAACGTGCCTGGAATTAATTTTTTCCTTGCAAAAAGCTTTTTTTCCTGGACTACTCTTGGATATTCCGAATATCTTTTTCATCAAAGAAATATCCAAAGAAGAAGTTAGAATTCAAAAATGACGCAGAAAAAAGATGAAATCCGTAAGTTATTTTGTTTGGACATTTCAATTTAGAAAATTCCATTTTTTATAAATAGGTACAACGGTACGGGTTTTCAAATAATGACTTCACAACTTTGAATATAATTTTACTAATCATGACAGTTCCATTGTCAATTTAATCATTAAACTTAACATTCTCATCATCAGCCAGCAACGTCTGCAAATTATAATTTTTTTGTATCGAAATTCGGAGTCGGTGACCGCAACTTTAACAGCGTTGAATTTTTGAATTTCATCGCAAAATCATCTTCAGTGACGAAGCTAATTTTTGGCTCAATGGGTTCGTCAATAAGCAATAGTTCGTGTGAAAATCCACATTTGCTTCATGAATCACCACTTCATCCGGCGGTTTGCATGCCGGCGGCGTTATTGGACCATATTTTTTCATCGACGATATCGATCGTCACGTTACTGGGAATGGCCAGCGTTATTGCGCCATGATTACCGATTATTTTTGGCCCGAATTAGAAGATATGGACTTGGACGACACCTAATTTCAACAGGATGGTGATACAAGCCACACAGCATACCTTACAATCGATTTATTGAAAAGTAAGTTTAAGTTATCTCAAAAAATGGGCCAGTCGATTGGCCGCCTCGTTGGTGCAATTTATCGGTTCTAGACTATTTTCTTTGAGGCTACGTTAAGTCATTGGTTTATGCCAATAAGCCGAAGACGTTGGAAGAGCTCAGAACCAACATTGAAGACGAAATAGCAGGTGTTTCGGCCGAAATGTGTGGCCGAGTCATCGAAAATTGGGTACAACGAATCGACCGCTGCAAACGTGCCTGCGGTGGCCATATGAACGAAGTCGAGTTTCATTCATAAATGTTTTAATTTTACTTGAAGCCGATAATAAAGTTTTTGAAATATCTCAAATGATTTGTGTTTTATTTAAAAATAAAGTTGTCAAGTCCTTATCCGAAAACAATTTGCTTATAACCTATACCTAGAATCTCTAATTTTGTTAATTTCTGTACCATTTTTAAATCCTAAATGAAATTTAATTAATTATCTTTTTGCACATTTTCTTTTTTTGTTTTGTGAGTACAGTAGAATCTCGAAAAGATGAACAGATATAAATAAGGCTCCGTTCATCTTTTTGAATTGTTCATCTTTCCAAGCATCGAGCATTATTTAAATTTTTAACAATAGCTAGCTATACATACAAAAATTGCATATTTTTAATTAACGTATCATTTAATTAAAAAAAAAACATTAAATAACAGAAATACATAAAAAAATTGTTCATAAGGGTTTAAAAACGGACTTATTTAAATAATTAAAAAAAAACCTTCTCTTCTATAGTAGATTGTCGGCCGGAAGAAAGAACTCTCGTAATGGCTTTCATCCAAATTTCTTAAGCTTAAAAGTGTTGATACATAAGCCTCACATTGCTCTGCAAATTTCATGCTGGTGTTGATAGCTTCAGAATCAGAAAGCAGCTGAACTACATCTTCAATCCAAATTTGAAATTTTAATGTTGACAATGGTTTCAATAAATACAAAATTATTGACTTACGTCAGGATAAACCTGGTTTATGTCCTTAAGTTGCATTCTTTTTGTAGTAAAGCAAATGGGACATCTTCTTCTTCGTCACTAGAAACATCTTCATATGCAAACAGTTCAATGCCAAAACTTTTCCATGACTTCCGGTGCAAGTTTATCCCAAGCTCCTTGAAGAGATGTCAGGGTGTCACGTAAATTACATTTTTTCAACATCTGCCAAAAGGCTTGTTCCGTAGTACAACTTTGTGAGCCTTATAACATTCTGGTCCACAAGTTGTATACATGGTTTCGCGTTTGGAGGTATGAAAACTGTACGAATGCAGCCATCATCGCTATGAAGCCTTGGCCTTGGTTTTCATCATTATCTTTGACACGGGAACATGTTGATCAGGAACCACCCATAACAACACCGCTTCCAATTTCAGCGTTTCTGATGTATGCAATGTTTTGCATCTCCAAAAATCAATGTTTTACACACTCTCGAAGTGATTGCCCTTACCTTTTTTCTTTTCCAACAAACGTGGATTTAGCGATTCCATATTTGTTGGCAATGTTTTTTTTTATTAATTGCCTTCTAACAAAGCCCATTTTTATTTAAAGTTGAACTCTTCCTTCACAGGAGTTTACACAAACTATAAGATAAACCGTAGTGCCCCGTGACTGCTAAGCGAAAGAGCCTGGGTTCAAATCCCGCTCATAGCCACCTTTTTTTCTGGGGTACTGCCTCTTGCGAGGAATTGACAAAACCTCCAAGAGTAAAATTTGTCTCGAAAAAGTGCATCTCATGTAGCCGTTCGGACTCGGCGGTAAACTGTAGGTCCCTTCCATTCTTGCAGATTAACAACACACACACAGGAATGGTTGAGAGTATAAGTCACTAGGCCTTGGCTCCTTAAGGAGCTGTCGCGCCAATAAATTTATTTAATTTATTTATAAGATAAACCGCGCCCACAAGAACCGCAAACAAAATTTAATACTGTATTAGATATAAAGAGTTCATCTTTTCGAGTAGCCAGATTTCAACCCGTTCATCTTTTGGTGGGAAAAAAAGCGTTCATATTTTAGAACCGTTCATGTTTTCGAGATTCTACTGTATTTCTTATGTCGCATGTACATCATATTCTGAGGAATCCCTCAATATGTATTCAGCTGTACAGAAAAACTAAAATTGAAAATTAGGTACATAACATAGGTAAGGTAGCATGCATTTTTGATTTCCCAAAAAAAAAAAACGATTCTGACTACAAACCAAAATCTGAGTTTGAGTTTGAGTTCATAAAGGCAATTAAAGCCTATTAAACGATTAAGCCTGTTGTATTGGTTGCATTATCTATTTATCCTATCTCTGCTTCTAGTTATCGATCCCGTAACATAGTATCTTTTCTATTTGTAAAAAAACAAACTCTCAATTAACTATAAATTAAGAAGCCCAAGAGAGGTATGGAATGTCGAATTCAATGTCGATTCCTATTTTACCTCGGTTAACATGATGAAAACAAGAGATTTACGAAACACGCAAGACGCAATGCTATATCGTTTCAACATGCCACTACCGTCGTCGCCGTCGCCATAAGCTAAGTGTCCATTAAAAAAAATATCAAATTAAACATTTCCAAGATGGTTTTTGTGCCTCCAAAAGCAGGCTTCCACCATTCGACCATCCTGCTATAAGGTCAGCAATAATAATATTTCCAAACCAAATAAAATCACCGAAAAAAAGGTCCTTGCTGACGATGAATTTATGACTTCAGATTTAGACCACCATTGACGTGCGATGAAGGATGATTATAGAAAATGTTCTTTAATTTTTTGTTCCATCTTCAACTCCACAACCGTCCTTCTGTCGTTTGAGATCAGGATCAATCGTTTGGTCCAATAAATGCGGCGCTTTGTCTTGTGTGCGAGATACATTGACAGTTGATGTGGCGAATTTAATTTCACGCGCGACATTTTTACCTTTTTTTTACAATAATTCTGTCGCTGTTGGTATTAGGCTTGGATGTTTGGTTAGTCAGTAAAACGTGGTGCGCGTGTACGAAAGGTTTGTGGAAAGATATTTTTTGTTTGTTTGTGTCAGATTGATTGGTTGACAGATCGTTTGTCATCGTCGGTTGAATCAATTTGTCCATGAAGCAAGTATTAATCAGAGTAAAATATCAGAGGTGTGTACAGCTTTTGTCAATGTGATTTATAAAAATATGCCAAAGAATGCTGAACATATTTAATAAGTCTGGTCACCCCAAAAGGTACAATTGTACCTTATTTCCTAGTGACACACTGGCACACAACGAAGCAAACACATTAGTTGTTAGCGAATTCATTATTACTAACTCATTTAGATGGTCAATACAAATTACCTGCAATCATCGTTTTGAAGGCTCAAAATTAGTAGTGATGATGGGAAGGCTGTTCAAGTAATTATACAAACTACCGTTGGCGGCTGAAGATGAAAGCGATCCCTTTAAAACATCCTCCTGTATGCATTTAATTATCTCTCAATTAGATGGAAGTCGATGTGATTCTTATTACCGCCGCCTAGGTATGGCTTTGGCGGTGAATAATGAAAGCCGGCGGCGGCAACATGCCGAAATGCCCAGATACGTTAAGTAAATAGCAATTAACACCTCTTGGACGAGAATTTATTAGATATAATGTGTGGGATGCAATCATCGGTGTAAATGACGCAAGTCAATATAAAACAATCACTTGCGGATGAATACAAGGTGG
Source organism: Platycheirus rosarum (assembly GCA_963971375.1). Taxonomy (NCBI): domain Eukaryota; kingdom Metazoa; phylum Arthropoda; class Insecta; order Diptera; family Syrphidae; genus Platycheirus; species Platycheirus rosarum. The sequence continues at coordinate 131,790,039 of OZ020509.1, read as the reverse complement.
TCCGGATAAGGATTCTGGTTTATTGAAAGCTGATCAAATTGTTAGTAAGAGTAGCCTTGGCTTCTTTTAAAGAGAAGTAAATGGACAAATCCCAAGGTATACTTAAGGATTCTTATTCCTCGGAGAAAGAAAAATCTAGATTTTAGGTTTTTTTTAGGCTGTGACTTTAATTCAAAACAAATCTTTTGGGATCAAGATGCATATCAATGAGAGAACGACAACTTTTCGTTCCAAAACTAGGGAAAACTCTAAATGAAGAGAAGACTTACAGACCAATATCGTTATTATTAGTAATTTCTTCGAGAAATTATTATACTCAAGCTTTCGATATAGTCTGATGGTACGACTATTAGATTTCTATTAAGATAGATTTTTCCTAAACAAATATGTTGTTTTCTGAAATCCTACCTGCAAAATATATAGTCTTTTCCGAATAGGTAAGCAAGGAACGGACTACTCAGGATTTAAAGAAATAAATTATGGTTTTCCACAAGGAAGTGTTCTTGGCCCAGTATTATTCGTACTTAAAGAAGAAGACATCATAATAGCCACATTTACTGATGATGCGGCCATTCTTGCATCATCCAATTTAATCGAATGAGCAACCGTAAAGTTAAAGAAAACTTAATAAAATAACAAACTGACCAAAAAAATGGCGCACTATACTATACTATATTTCACTTACAAGAATTTTAACAATCTGCCAATATTTAATAACTTAATGCAAATACCGTAAGCTAACCAAACAAAGTATTAAAACATGACAATTGAGTCTTGATGCTAAGCTTAAATGGAAAACGCACGTTAAAAAGGAACGAGAAACGAAAAATGAGAATTGCAAATTCTACGTACCTTTTAAAAACTGCTTATTTATAAGCAAGTGCTCAAAACGGTAGGGACGTACGAAATACAACTTTAGGGTGGTACCAAACCATAGAAAAGCACTGCATTCATATCAAAATAAACCCCTCAAAGCAATAGTCAGCTTTCCATGGTACATACGGAAAAGTGATTAACACATCGACTTGAGCAGGAATTTGCCGAGAAGAAGCACAAATAAATGGTTTTTTTTAAGACGTGTGTTTTTCAACCTGGCAACACTTTTTTCGGAGTTGGTCTTTTTGACAGCTGTCACTTGATATATTCTCCATTTGGTTTGCCATTTTATAATAAATAGACCTCTTCCTGAACAAGTTTGCAAATATTACAAATATATTGGAACAGAGTATCGAAGAACGCAACGGCCACTTGCTCGAAACCCTTTACTTTATAATAAAGCTAAATTCTTGGCCATAACATTAAATTATATGCGTTTTATTTCTTCTTGAAAACCACACGTTTAAAAAAAACACCCTTTATTTTATATCATGTGTAAAACAACTTTTGCAAAACCATTTAAAAAAAAAACATTCAATAGGTTATTCTGAACGGTTAATGGACAAACATTTTACACTGATTTTGGTGAAAAAGACCGTTGGAATTAGCGTAATAAGACATATTTCCGCGGTGTCTGCAGCTCATTTCAATAGAGGCATTCCTGCTATTCTTAAGTAATAAACTCATTAATGACGCATTTTAGTTTAAGCCAAAAGAAATAAATTGCACTACTGGATCGCACGTACATAGTCACATAGTGGAATAAAATTTGATGAATATTAAAAGAAATTCAAAGTTTTTATTCGATTTTGGTGGCTTTTTATTGTTGGATAAAAGTACGTAAAATAGTTTTCAGCGGAAAAATTTAAACGTCATTTTATTTATTTAAAAAATGTTAGAAAGTGATTTTAATTTCAAAATCGTATGAGCGGTTTTTAAATAAAACGGTTTTTATTTAACAACTTTTGTTTTTAAAAAATTTGGTTGTAATCAATTAGTTTTCGAGAAAGTCGTATACAAATAAAACGGTCTTTTGGGTCCGTTTTGAGCGCAACAATAGAACACTCATTAATTCATAAGAATTCTTCGAGCCGTTTTCGAGGTAAATTGGCTTTTATATGATAGGGTCTTTGAAGATTTATCGGCACAAAAAAGTTTTGAGATCGGCTTAGAAAGGTCCGCAGAAAAGGACGGTTTTGTCGGAGTTATCAGTTTTAGTCCTCCATCTTTGATATTTTTTACCAAAGCCCAGATCTAAATTCGAAGAAAAGGACTTTTGATCCACATGGATGTGCTATGAGTCATCAATTCAATTATGGACTTACAAACCTAACCCTAGCAACTCTAACCCTTACAACCTAATTTCTCAAAGAAAAGTAACCACTTTCTTATTTGTTTTGTTGATTAAGGTACTAGAGGCTCAAATGTTAACAAACTTATCCTAGGCAAATCTAGTTCTTAACAACTTCCTGCCCAGAGTCACTATTGGATTTGAATCGAATGCGAGGTTAGTAATATTCATTTTTTTTTTTTTTGATTTATAGACATTTTATTTAAACCAAATCTAACACCTATTTCAAATCCACTATACTAACCGGAAGCATCCTTTGCTGCGATGTCAGGTGTTTTAATTTAAAGTTATCACGAACTTTTTGACTTTTATCCAAACCGAGCCGAGAATTATGACAAAAATTATGAAGAGGATCACCCGAATATAAACCATGGAATAAAATCAGGAACTAGATTTATATCAATACAAATAGTTGACGCTCCTTATATCGTAGTCCGAGCCACTGCTGCATTTACCTCTAAGAAGCGCTGCACTTTTTCGTCTGCTTCCAGACTCCACCAAGCCAGCCGGTCGCTGCCGAATCAAAAGCCAGAGGAAGGAAACATTACAACATAAAAGTTAATAATAAACATAATTCCCAATCGATGAGATTTATGGCCACATTTGAATCCCATCGCAGCGGAGTACCCCCGGTGCGTGTATCCATATGATTGCGGCTGCTCCTCGTCGGTTCTCTCGTCCTATATGTACAGACATATAGTCGAGTCGGTAGTGTTCTAAAAGTTTTCAATCTCTCTCCCTAGATTCTTATCATTCGATTGAGGAAAACATTAATTTCTTACAATCTTCGACGAGGAGTAGCTTTTTCCAACTCAATGGTTTGATATTTGGCGGTCAATGCTGTTCTAAGAGCCTCTTTTGGGAACACCAAGCCGCGTCGCTATCGGACAAAGGATTCGGACTCTGCGGCTGCCGCTCCGGTACAAATAATGTACACAATGTTCTTTGAGATTTTGGTTATTTGGGAAGAGCAACGGTGTTTTGTGAATGCATTAGCTTTTGACTTATCACACAGGTTTGCCGCTTTTGATGCAAGGATATACACGTGATGATATTCGGCATCAATAGAGTGGATTTATTGAATCACTATTACTGACGCATTTGTTCCTCTTGTTTATGAGGAGAGGATCACTAAATGGTTTCGGGAATCGGGAGAAATTTATATTTTATTGAGACTTTTATGCATGCAGATGGATGGTTTGAGTAAAACACCTGCCAATTTTCTGATATTTATGTATACATCGGCTAGGAACATGAACAAAGCCAAGGATATTCAAAGATAGATCAGTATTTAGGATGAAAAATTACAGTTTTCGAAGAATAAATTGATTAAAAAACGACAGTATTTATGGAGTCAATTCAAATTTCAATATTGAGAATGGCAATTGGTAAAATTAACATAATTTTCAGGTGGAATGTTCAGAATTTTTACTGTCAATGGTGATTTTGTTTGATAAGGTACATTTTTTTTGTTGAATTAAAAACGCTTATATCATTGGAACAATAAAGCTAAATACAAAAATGTTTTCAGATGATTGGATGGTACCTACATCTCACCGAAAAATTGGAACGAACGAATTGGTTTGGAGAAAGATATTGCACTTAATATTTTAAAAGCATTTGATACAGAAAATGCGTGGTGCATTTGATAAATGAAGAATAAGAAATTATATTAAAAATACGATTACATGCGCGTTGTTTTGAAGTGTTTAGAGTCGGATATTCAAAAAATAAATGCTGGTGTTCCCCAAGGCTACGTTCTTTCTCCGACACTCTTCCTACTATCAAATAAATTATCAAAGAAATATTTTGGTTACCCATGACATAATAAGAAATATTTGTCCCCTGTAATGTTTTCCCTGCCTTGTCAAACTGTGAGGAATATTGTATGGCTTCCCTAAGCCTAATAAAAGAAATGACTAAAGTGCCGATCTTAGCTGAAAAATGTAAGATTGAAAGAGAAAGGCCAGTGTGTGCCGATAATGATTCTTCAATCCAGATTAATTTCATTATCGATAAACTTAGCCTATTTATACAAAAAAATATCTTGCACACTATAATACTCTGTTCATTTACACTCTAAGCATACAATATTCAAAAATGCAATAAATTCATATATAATATTTTGCTGAATCATAAAATTTACAGTGCCTATGTCCCATGCTCCCTTTGAGGACGCACGAATACACCCGCTCAGATTTCGGATATAAACAATGCACATACCCAGGCGCATGGATTGGACTATAGAAACCTTAAACCTCAAGTGGCATTGACCATATCATGGAATGAATTGGCCGTGAATGAAAACTGAGTATCATACTCAGTTCGTTGGCTATTGCAATAGAATGATTATATAGTGCCAATGACCGGAGGATAAAATAGCGTTTGGCATTGAGTTAGGTAGTGCACGTGCACTACACCCCTTTTAACCCGGCTATAATATAGATCAATCAATAAGGCGTACCTTCGCTCAAAACTTGAGTATAATTCTCATAACCAGGCAGGTGCCTCTGTTACTAACTTGCGTTTCCTTGCTAGAATCCAGAAAAGTGTATTAAAATGGATAAAGGATAGAAACATTGGCTTCACATCATTTTTCTATCGCTGTTCCTATAAAAAATACTCCAACGAAATATACAGATTAATTTTTTTTGTAATAAATTTTTTTAATTCCTTCATTAACTTGTAATGTAAATTTTTCCATTGGAAAGATTTTTTTCCGCACTCGTACAGTAGCAAGAGTTCGACAAGATCTCGATACACACAAATCCGCTGGCCCGGATGGTATACCCCCGATTCTTCTGAAGAGGTGTTCTTCCACACTGGCAAAGCCACTGCTTAAGCTTTTCCATCGCTCCTACTCTTCTGGAATCTTTCCTAGAAGATGGAAAGCAGCATTTGTCCAGCCTGTCCCTAAGAAAGGTGACCCATCCTCCCCCTCCTCCTACCGACCCATAGCACTGACATCCCTTCTTTCTAAGGTCATGGAAACACTGATTAACCGTCAGCTCAAGGAATGTCTCGAAGATCGTAAGCTTCTCCATGACCGTCCGTATGGCTTCCGCAGCAACCGTTCCACTGGTGATCTGATGGCATATCTCACTGAACAGTGGAACAAATCTTTACATCGCTTTGGTGTAAGTAAGATTATTGCTCTTGATATCTCCAAGGCTTTTGATAGAGTTTGGCATGAAGCTCTCTTATCGAAAATGCGTGCTTTTGGGAACGATAATACTCTTGTTCGTTGGATTAGAAGCTATCTTCTGGACCGTTCAATACAAGTTGTATTGGACGGATTCAAGTCTGATTCCCATAAAATAAATGCTGGTGTGCCCCAGGGCTCTGTTCTGTCTCCGACTCTTTTCCTCATTTTTATAAATGATCTTCTGTCTGTTACTTCTAATCCACTTAACTGTTTTGCTGACGACTCTACCCTCAGCTTTTCATATTCGTTCGATAATTCACGTCCTTCGCCTTCGGACGTACAATTGCAACGGTGCCGTATGTCAAGCTCATTAAACTCCGATTTATACAGCATTGTCAAATGGGGTAATAGGAATCGTGTGGAGTTTAATGCTTCGAAAACTCAATGCTGTCTTCTGTCGTTAAAGCTAAACATTCCCCCAATGCCATTGTCCATGAATGGCACTTACATCGAAGAAACCGAAAGCTCTCAGTACTCGGTATGTGTGTCAACGACGACCTCCGTTGGAATGACTAATATTTGAGATCGCTAAGAATGCTGCTAGGTGCTTAGGTTTTCTGTATCGGTGTAAGAAGTAATTTTCCCCATCTGATCTGGCTGCAATTTATAAAGCGTTTATACGTCCTAAACTCGAGTATAACTCCCACCTCTGGGCAGGTGCTTCGCACACATCGCTTCACCTGCTTGATAGAATACAAAATCGAGCGTTAAGATTGATAGGAAAAACAACTTCCGCTAAAACAATTGCCCCTCTCGAACAACAACGCAATGTCATGTCTTTCCTTATTTTATCGTTTCTTTTATAAAAAATGTTCACTCGAAGTAGCCAGCTGCATTCCTTCCCTTAAAAGTTTCTCCCGTAATACTCGTCTCGCAAAGAATGCCCATCAGTTCGCCCTTGAGCCCAATTTCGGACGTACCGTGAAATGCAGGCATTCTTTTTTTAACCGAACAACACGAATTCGGAATAGTTTACCCGGCGCAATTTTCTCTTGCCATTTTGATCGGCAAGCATTCAAAACCAATGTTAAACCACACCTCATATCTTTCCTCTTTTCCCTCGCTATCTTCCTAATGTCCTCGCAGTGTGGTCTACATTAATAGGGAAACAATTAGTCCCTTATGCGCGGTAATTATATAAAAAAAACTAACTTAATGCAAGACAACAATTTTAAAACTAGCTTAAATATTAACTAAACAAACTTACTGGCCCTATGTGGGCGCTCTAAATTACTCAATATCTTAAATTAATTGTCTATATTTAACTTGTAAATATTAAACTTAATTAAAAGGTTTAATTTTTTACCCAGAAAATACAAGTTCTCCGGTATACATATTTGTTTTTCTTAAACTACCTTAAATCTATATTTAACTATTTAGAATAAACTTAATCTACTTAAAACTAGAACAGCCACAGCAGCATTTGTCGTATTATTCTTTTGTTATTATTATCCAGATTCATAATGGTTTCACCATTATAATAGCATAGCTAGGCTGCCCATCAAATTACCCTTGAACAACGTCGGAATATACTGTTAGAGACTGCACGATTGCGAAAGGTTTAATGCTGCTCGAGCTCGAGCGAGTAGGGAACATTATGATTTACATACATTCAGAAACAATGTGCTACGATACCCCTTTTTTCTTAGTTCGCTTGCCGCACTGTGTTATTTATATAAAAATCTTAGTTAAATTTATAACCCATGATATGACCTATTAATACCTAGTGCATCGTCGCATGCCTATTGTTTGTTTATCGCAATATTATTTACAATGCTCCCCGGCGAGATAGGCATCTGTATTCCTCCCCAGAAACGATTCAAATATGTTATTTCCTTTAGTTTACTTTTTAGTCCAACGTCGGTGGTTCTTTCTTTAAACGAACCACGTGAATGTTGAATTCCTTTCGTGCTCTATTTTTACCTCCCCAATGAAATGCATAATGCATTTCCATGCTGTTCATCATCATCATCATCATCATCGGCGCAACAACCGGGATACGGTCCGGGCCTCCTTCAACAAATTCTTCCATACATCCCGATTGCTGGCCGACGCATTCCAATTGCGCACCCCAAGGCTTCGGGCGTCCTGGTCTACGCCATCCTTCCAACGTAAGCAAGGTCTGCCACGTTGTCTTCTACCATAAAAAGTACCGCAAAAGACTTTCCAAGTTGGTTCCTCTTCGCTCATGCGAGCTAGGTGTCCAGCCCACCGGAGTCTACCGAGCTTTATTTTTTCAACAACATCTGCTTCGAGATAGATTTCATACAATTCATGATTGTATCTTCTCCGGAATCGTCCTTCCTCACACACGGGGCCAACAATTCTCCGTAAGACTTTTCTCTCGAACGCGGATAAGAGATCAGAGTGCCTTTTTGTAAGCACCCAAGTCTCGGATCCGTATGTGAGTACTGGTAAGACCATAGTCTTGTGCAGCAGCAGTTCGGTTTTTATGGTAAGGTTTCTGGATTTAAAGAGCCTTGACATACTATGCTGTTCATGCAAACATTTTTTTCCGGTTATCCTTGGAGGCGTTGGCCTTACATCAATAAAAACGAACATTTTGTAACATGGTTAAAATAATGCCAGTTTGATTATTTAAATTTACATCCTAATAAACTCATAAAACTTTTAACTACATTTTGTTTTCATAAATAATTTCCCTTCACACCACCATGTCCAAGTCCAATTATTGAAATACGCACCTGCAGTGAAATGGTCAACAAATCATGGTCATCATCAGATGAGAAAACCGCCCAAGCCTAATTCGATTTTAGCCCCAAATTGAAGCCTTCAACGAACATATTAATATGATAATTTGTAAACTATTAAATCGATTCAAACAACCCATTGTTGATTCTAGTTTTCCAATATTATTATTATTAAGTATTTCTTTTTTTTTCTAATCAAATGAGAATCGAATTAATTCACACTGAGAGGAACAGAAAATAATAAACGACGATGCGCCGGTCATTATCACTCTTGGCCACAAATGCGTTAGGGCGTTACCGGAGACACCGCGGAGACGACAATCAAATTGAATTTTCCGGGCGTTTTTTCTTGAATGAAAACCGTGAAATTATTCAAATTCATGGTATGACGGAACAGATCGGCCAATAAGCTCCCCCAATTGATCGCCACATGCGGTCCAAATATAATATTTTCTTATTGAATTTTTAATTGCAATCGAGAGTATGGTTTTGATTGAGAATTTACGACATTGATGGCTAACGAGATGCGAACGCATTGCCTTTATAGTTTGTGATGGCAATAAAAATTCATTTTCCGTTTTCCGACTATGGAAATATGGATTATTCTTATGGCAATTGGACCTCCTCATAGTGATTCTTGATTGCTTTTGTCACCGGACCTATATCTGAGGGATTTTCTTTTGTTTCTTAATTGCTGTTTGTTTTGGTTTATTTTTATTGAATTTGAAAAGAATGGTATTTTAGTTTGACGGTGAAAGATACTTTAAATGAATTTATAAACATCCTAGCGTTTTGTTTTTATCAAACCTCTTTCTATAATTTTTTTTTTTTTTTTTTATATATTTTCCTTTGCTCTTTGGTGGTCCAAAATCACATCCAAAATCACATGATTTCCTATGTTAACTTAAAAACCGAATTTCTGAACGTATATTACTTACCTAACCTCATTTTTAACATGCGTGAATCATAAATGTCGGCAATGGGATCCTATTTTCGATTAAAAGGTAAACAGCTTCTGGATCCTTTGAAGGCAAGAGACCACCTGGAAATCCTTACAAACCGTTTAAGATAGAATTGATAATAATTATGGGATCAGGTAAACACAAAATTTAGATGTAGCCACGTTTATCTATTTTGAAGGACAAGGTGTAAGCTCGTTATATGCCTTCGTCCTCTGGTGTCCTTTAAAATATGAAGACGTGATGATGTATATAGATTATTTTCATGTATTTCGGTGGAAAGGATTTTAAGCTGCAATTTTTGTGATTAAACTAAAGGGAGAGCGTCAGCATTTTTGAGAGACTGAAAGATGTCGAAACAGTTCACGAAGAATCTCAAATTTCCTAAAAAAGTATTTGGAGTCTTTTGGTCAAGAAAATCCCTTACCTAAGTGCATTTTATATTGAAGGGAGTGTTGTAGTTTGCGTTCCTGAAAGATACTTGTCCATGCAAAAACAAATGGGCTCGAAGTATTTCAGTTGATCAACGCATTACAAGCTTCAAAAATTTGTAGGAATTATTTTTATTTGATCTTTATAATTTATTTGTATTATTATTGATTGATATTGTTTCTAAGGCAAGGGCTCAGCAGAAAACTCTAGAACTATAAGCAGCTGCTTATATTTTTAAAAACGATTCGATTACCAGAAGATAAGGGTGTTTGTAAGACCCCCTTCTTGAAAACATTTCAAGTATCCGGTGGAAGAATATCTAGACTTATAACGAGTGGGCCATCTTGTGTTTTCATAGGTTATTTTGACATTGACGGCTGTTTCCCGCTCGAAATCTATCCAGAAAGTTAGTATCAGTATCATACCTCCGCGGAACTAAATGAGTCACTTTACGCTCGAACAACGTTGGGAAATAATGAAATTTAATAAATTGGCCGAAATGAAGCCCTCACCGCGCTTACTTTACGCAAGCTTGTGCAAAAAGTTCGTGAGATTGCTTATCTAGTGGACAAAACTCATGGTCCCCGTAGTCGCGTCGTACGGTGCGCATATCAGACGAAATGTGGCTGCTGTAGCCGAGAGTGTGAGACATCAACTCGCCGTTGATCTCAATAGCTCAACATTTCACGCACTAGCCCGAGGAGAATTCTGCACAAAGATCTCCGATTATTCGCTTATTCGAGTCCAATTGACTCAATAATGGAAGACGTACGACCTGGCCTTGGCCTTAGAGCGGCTTGAATTGGACAACGATTTTGAGCGAAAGATCATCTTTTCTGACGAGGAGCTACGTTAACAAACAAAACAATAACAATGCGTCCACACAGAGAGACAGTTTGGTGGAGAACCCAAGCTCATGCGCTTAGCAGTCCAACACACTAACCATTAAGCCAAGGAGCAGCTGCGATATAAATTGGCTACTTTTTTTGTGATGAACCGTGAAGAACCGATGTTATGCTAACAATCCGGAAACAATTCAAGTACTTAAAGGAAGGCCAAGCAATTGGTGCGCTACAACCCGAAACCATCAACAAGGTCTTAGAAAACTGGAGTGACAGAATGCGCTGCTGCGAAGACGGATGAGGCAGCCACTTGAACAACGTTGTTGTCCATAATTAAGGGGAATGTTGCTGTTACTAATAAAGCCATAATACATGGAAATAAATTAATTTTGTTAATTTCATTGCATTTTTAAAAAGAAATTTGTATTTGGCCCAACCTGAACAATGTAAACCTTCCACACAAACCCAACATTTAGTTGAACGCGGTGCGACGTGGCAGAGCCTCAAAATAAAACTAGTGCACTAAAATAGCAATAACTACAAGAGAAATTGAAAATTTATTTTATATATACACCTGCAACAATTCCGATTTTTACTTGCGATTTATAGAGACTATAAGGCAAGTTATGCATTCGTAAAAAAAAAATTCTAACAATCAAACATGACATTACGATGATAGGAAAGTCAAAAAAAGTGGGTCCGGAAATTCCGTCCGTCTGTCTGTCTGTATGTGCGTATCGATATCTACCGGAAACGGTTGGGCCGATTTGAAACTTGCTATATAGTATTTTTAAAGTGCTCTACCCGACAGTTTTTCGAATTGGCATTCTAGCTCCAAAACTAACGGTACCTGCCATATAACTTTTAATGAAAAACTTATATTTCTCGAAAACGGCTCCTACGATTTTGATAAAACTGTCAGAATCATGTTTTCTATGCAAAATCTATCTTTAAGTTTTAATGGATTTTTCAGAAAAAGTTTTATAACGGTACCTCCCATATGACCGGTTTTTTAAAATCAGACTTTCTCGTTAACTAATTGACGGATTTTGATAAAATTTTCAAAATATATAATGTTTTATAATTTAAATAATATTGCTTATTAAAATTATCAAAAACATTTTTTAAATTTTTAATAATTTAAAAAAAAAAATATTTTTTTTTGAATATTTTGAAAACGGATGTATAGATTTTTTTTTAAATTTTTCTCCTAGTATAAACTATAGATTTCTTAAAATTGACACACACACAAAAATTTAAAAATATGTTTTCGAAAAGTTTTTCAAAAAAAAAACATTTTTTTGAAAAAACTAGTCGAATGATTTTGAAATGAAAAATTCATAAAATAAAAAACAGCAAAGGAAATAAGATGGCTTATAACGTTATGAATAGTGTTTTTTTGATTTCAAAAAAAATGTTTCCCCAAAATTTATTTCTTATTGCTCGACTAAGCCAAATAAAAGAAGGGACAACCAACATACATACCTACGTATTTTAAAGCATTTCATCATGATAAATAAGAAAGCCTATAATAAACACACAAAACAAAAACAAACACAAAACAACTAACAAATAAAAAAAAAACTATTCCATTACTACTGAATGCAAAAATTTCAATCGAGAAAACAAAAGCTTACACCTGCCTATAAATAAACAAAACCACTGTGTTAACTTTTAATATTGTCTCTATACCCACTCGCTTAAGAGTAGTTGGAATGTGTATCTTAATTTTAGTACCCACCTTCCTTCCAACCTTATTATAGGTACATGATATCCCACACCATGCGTTTATCGATCCATCAAACATAATTAAGCTATTTTAATTAATTTGATTTCAAAAAGTAAATTATTGTTATTGGGACCTATATAGGTCCCTATACCTAGCATTATTGCCCTACTGCTGATTCCCACGAATCTTTATGCCAGTTGTTCAAATTTTTCCATACCAAAATGAAAATTAAACTGAAAAAAGTCCTTTATATCTTTCTATGAGCAAATTATATTATAAACAGTAAACAACAAGTGCAAAGATTTAAAATTTTTAAATTTACTGGCGCGACAGCTCCTTAAGGAGCCAAGGCCTAGTGACTTATACTCTCAACCATTCCTGTGTGTGTGTTGTTAATCTGCAAGAATGGAATCAAGTGGAAAGATAATACACTAAAAAACTGCGAAAACTAACAATCCTGTATATTTATGTGTTTATCCCTTTGTCGTGACGCATGTTCGTTCGAGCTTCAAGCCAACGATTCTAAAGAAGTTGCACGTCAAAAAAACATTAAAATTAAATCTTTGTCAAAAAGACGCCTGTACCTAAAATGGATTAGCACACGGGAGCAAGTACGTGCGACCCAGTCGTGCCTTTTATTTAATTCCACGATCTTAACATTTCTAAAATGAATATATAACTTGTTCGATCATTTTTACACCAGTCCTGAACCAGAGTACAGAGAGAAGCCTCAAATACAAATTGACAGAGAACTACATCTGGGAAAAGCCGAAGGCTATAAATGGTATAGGTATAGGAGTGGATGCAACAATAGCAATGGACATTTGTGACACTTCTGCGATTTAATCTTAATAAAGCCCTTTCCAACTCAAGTGGTATTATACAAAGCAACTTCGGACATTATACTGTTGAGGTATCCATGACATGGTTGGAATGAGACTGTGGGATCAAGAGGGTCCTAAGGTATTGGCAGCTGCTTACTGCATTTTATTAACAATTTTGTGAGTACATCAAAATTAATTTTGTACATTGACCATAGTGGTGGTCAAAAAAGAAACATTAAAGTGTCAGTTTTTTTTGTCAATTATGTTGTTTCGCATGGTGACTGTCTTGTTATTAAAATTGATCATACATTTCTAATGAGTTCGGCCAATCGGACTTACCTTGACCAAGACTTTGTCTTAAAAAAAAAAAAAAAAAAAAAAAAAATGTCTTTATAAATGGACCTATGATGTTTTCGACAGCAAAATTGGAATGTATATTTTCAATTTTTGAAAGAGACACTAGCTATCAATATTTTTTAAAAGATAAAAATTAAAACATACAAGGTGGGCCAAAAGAAGTCATCCGATGTTGTTTGGCTCTCATTTTTTTTCTAAATGAAAAACTTCGATTCTGTTTTTTGACTATGTTTACTTAAACCTTTAAAATTGTATTGGTCAAGTCGAGAAGATGATATCGGCCAAATGGGCGCCGTCACAATTGTTTGCCATACGGGCTCGTTTTATGACATTTTTCATCACTTCGGCGAGAACTTCGGGCGAAAGATATCGATTGTGGCTCGCGCAGTGTGTGCCGTAGCACCATCCTGTTGGAACCTCCAGTCCTAATTCGTCTAATTGCGGCATAAAACACTCGGTTAACATGGCCCTATAGCGCGCACCGTCCACTGTTGTCGTTTGACCGGCGGCGTTCTCGAAAAAAAATGGCCCGATGACTCCTCAAGCGCGAACAGGGCGAGCGGGTGTAATGGCTCCTCGTGCATTACTCGTGGATTCTCGGTGCCCCAGAAGCGATAGTTTTGCTTGTTCACGTACCCGCTGAGGTGGAAAGGAGCCTCATCGCTCATTATGATTTTGGTCGAAAAATCGTCCACTTCGTCCTCGAGATTGAGGATGGCTTGGGCGTAGGTTACACGCGTTTGGCGGTCGACAGGCAGCAGCTGATGCACGGACTGGACTTTGTACGGGAACATGCGCAAGTCTTCGACCAAAATTCACCTTACGGACGACCGGCGACAGCTCGACATCCTCATTAACAGCGGCGATATTCTCTGCACAAAGGGCGCTCTGGGGCCGGCCACTCTTGGCAACGTCTCGTGTGGTATTATACTCTTCAAGGTTGGTGGCCAAACGGCGCAGTGTTTGCGAAGTCGGTGTCGGACGGCCGTGGAATCGACGACGGAATACGCGCTGCGCCAACACTACAGACGAATTGTTACGCAACAAAATAGAAATGATTATTCCGCGTTCTTGGGGAGTGTATCGCTTTATTCTTTGTATTCTTTTTTTTTTTATTATTGTTAGTTTTTTGAACAATTTTTTTTTTTTTAATTGAAAATACATTGAACATTCAAAATAACAAAATCATGAATTAATTATAAATAAAAAAAAATTCAAAATGTAAGTACATAGTATACAGAATTAATTGGGCTACCTACTTCTTTTTAAATATAAAATTTGATACAAATCCAATGAGCCGTTACCGGAAGCCGAAAGTAAAAAAAAAACGATATATGAAAGATATCGTTAATAGGTAAATAAAATGGCAAAATTGTCAATTGTCTGTCTATCTATCTGTCAATCTGAACGGATTGTATATTGCACTACAGCCTAAACGGTTTGTCCAATCGTCTTCAAATTTGGAACATAAGGTTATTTTGACATTCTTCAGAGGAAACGGCCACAAGAATTTTTATGAAACAAAAATCAGTGTTATTGTAGGTGTAGGTTATGTTTTGGTGAAAAAAAATTCAAGTGGTGGGCTAAAAACGGTTCTTCCCATAGAACAGTTTTTTTTTTCTTAAACTTTCCCGAAAACTGGTTATCCAATTTCAATCAAAATTGATATTCGGGAAGATGATGGTAACTTAAGTAATTTTATTTTTAAATATTTTCAAAAACTTTTTTTTTTCAAAAATCAATATTTTGAAAACGGGTAGATGGATTTTTTTAAAATTTTGTTTTTAAATGTAGATTATTTGTTTACTTAAGTTTGCATTCATAATTTTTTGAAAAAGTTATTAAAATAAAATCGTTTTATTTAAAAACCGCTCCTACGATTTTGGAAACTAAAATCAACCTATTTCACATATTTTAAAGCCACAAAATAGCGTTTTAATTTTACAAACAATCAAATGCCAGAAAATCGAAAATAAACTTAGAAGTTTTCTTACTATTTTTCAAATTTTATTCGAAGCTGTGACCGCACATAAGAGCAAGTACGTGCGATCCAGTCGTGCAATTTATTTTTTTATTCACGAATCATAAACTTGCATTAAAAAACGCAACATTATTCAACCCTTCTTATTCCTCTACCTATGGTAGTTGGGTATGTTCGTTCACAAAACAAACTGCAAATCCGATAAAAATGTGAATACACATTGGCTATAAATGGTCCGGCTGTGAGCCAGAGGGGCACTTGTGGGATATTTTGTTAACCTTATTTTATTCCTTATTATAAAGATAAGTATTAATACTCAACAATAACGTGTTTAGTTCTTCTTTTAACATCATTTCCAAGTTACTTAACGCTCACACTATATCCTTAACTAAATCAATCTGCCTTTAATGTTTCTATATTTGGTTTTAAATCGCCGGAAAAGCGCCATCATAAATTCAAAAATCGCACACAATCACAAATTGAATACCTTTCGATTGTATCTGAATTGTTAAATTTACATAAATCACACACTCCTAAATTTCGTTTTACCAAGTACCCAAGACCCAGCCTACCAATGGGCTCTGCTAGATGACAATCCTTGGAAAAACGTCAAAACCCTTATCTCAACTCATTTCTTTGCAGCATGTTGTTCAACAATCGGCTTTAGTATGCAAATAAACAGAATCCCGGCAGGTTGCCGAATTGTTTTTCGATCTCTATCTCCTTTTTGATTCGAAAGCGATGTCAAAATCTCCTGACAAAAAAAAATTATTCCAGGGTTGGAGCGGGACAGCTAAACCAATAAAAGAAACATCTAAATGGAAATTGACATATCCGTTTCAATGGGCTCAATTGTTTGCAACACTAGCATCAGGCATGGAGGCGCCTTTTAATGGCCGTCTTGCAACACTTTTTTTCTGTACTTCTACCTTTGCCTCCCACTTCTCTCATCAATTTACTTTTATGTCCTTTTTCGTTTGAAATTGATTTCCTTTTTTTCTCAAAATTGCACAATGCGTCTACTCAACTGACAATCAAACAGTTTATATGCAAAATCGTTCTCCATCTCAGGTTGATTCCTTTGGAGTTTAAAAAATGTTAAAAAAAAAATCCCATCAGGACATTTGGATGAGGATAAACGAAAAATCGTATCACTGCCATTCGCAACACGGGACTATAATAAAGTTGCAATGAACGTGATAGCGTGCCATTTCTTTGGAAATTGAAAATTGGAAAATTGAAGAAATTCGCTGTGATATTGGTGCTCTTTTGAATGAAAAGAAAAAATCACTGAATTTGCATATGAATACCCACTACCGAATTTCTGGGAAAAATCAAGAACACAGTCTTGAGATGAATAATAAAATCGAAAAAGGATAAAAAGCATTTTCACTCAAATTGAGTTATTTAGATTCAAATCTGAAGGCGGGCTTGAGTGATTTAAATTTTTATTTCTGTTTTATTTTTTTTTTTTCGTTCTCGATCGCATGTGTCACAGTCGGGCAGTGTCATTGAAAAAAGGACATTTTATTTAATGACAGGATATTCAAATCGAAAAGATGTTTTTCACACTGATCCAAAGAATGAAATGAAATTTAAGAATTCTATTTGCATAGTTGAGAGCAATTGATTAAATAAAAGAAAAAAAAACTCAATATTTCTTTCCGTTGTGTTAAAGGATATCGCTGTTCTTTTGTATAGAAGTCCTTAATCGGTATTTGGAAAGTATTTTCTTTTGATGAGACTGATTGACAGATGTTTCTGGTGGTAGTAAATATTTGCTAAGGTGCGTTTGATGTTTGGTATTTTCACTGTGATGACAATTGAAAAAAGAAGCGACGCGAAGGATATAAAAAGGCGGTGTCTTTTTATGTTGGCAGTCTGGAGTTTTATGTCGTCCCTTAGAAAGGATATTATTATTTTTGATTGCAGATTAGTTGATTCAAGTGGGAGGAAGTGTTCATTAGTTTTGTTTGAAATGTTTAATAGTACTTGACAACTTTTGTCGTAGGTATTAGGACAGCTTAGGCGCAGACAAAATTTTCAAAATTTTAGATAATTGTGAAATTTAAATGTATTTTCGGGCAAAAGAAGATTTGGTATTCATGAAATCCTATAGAAGAAGAAGTCATTAGTCTTTTTATTCTGCAAAATAATGTGTAAATTGTGTCCTTGAATCTTCGCACTGAAATCGTGATTACGATTGGTTTCGTGGTACCTTAACAATTCTTCTTGGCTTCTCCATTTGGGCCAGACTACACTCGAATGTATATGTATATGGAATGTTAGGTCCCTTAACAGTCCACATGCAGCCGAACAACTAGCGAAAGCCCTTGCCTGCTGTAAGGCAGACATAACCGCCAACCAAGAAACGCGATGGGACGGGCCGGGCAAAAGAAAGATGAAAAACTGCGATATCTACTATGGCAACTGCTATACATAAGAAAAACAGCGCTTTTTTGGATGTGGATTCGTCATTGGAGGCAGGCTCCGGCAAGAGGTTTTAAGTTACAAATGTGTGAACGAGCGCCTCATGACAATCCGCATCAAGGCTAAATTTGCCAATATTAGCCTCATATCCGCGCATGCCCCCACAGAGGAAAAAGATGATGACACCAATGAAATGTTTTTTGAGCTCCTGGACAAAACATATGAGCAATGCCCTAGCTATAACATTAAAATTGTCCTAGGCGAATTTAACACCAAGCTTGGGAGAGAAGATGTTTTTGGTGGTAAAATCGGAAAACACAGTTTACACGACAACACCTCCGATAACGGATTCAGGCTAATTGACTTTGCTGCGGGGCGAAATATTTTAATAGCTAGTACTATGTTCCCACACCTCAACATTCACAAAGGGACATGGAGATCCTTTGATCAATCCACTGTCAACCAGATTGACCACATTGCGATCGATGCAAGGCACTTATCCCAGTATGATGGATGTCCGAACTTTAATCGGAAGAACCCAGCGTGATGTCAGTAGCGCTTTTGTGAGTATTGAGACGGAAGCGGCAAAGATGGGTTTAGCAGTCAATGAGGGCAAAACCAAGTATATGCTGTCATCAAGAAGAGACACCCAACATCGACGTCTTGGACAAAACATCATCATAGACAGCTATAACTTGGAGGTAGTTAGTAGAGTTGTCTACCTGGGCTCCGCTATTAACTCATACAACAACACCAGCGCTGAAATCAAACGAAGAATAACTCTTGCCAATTGCTGCTTCTTCGGGCTTAGAAGACAATTCAATTGCAAAGCCCTCTCTCGGGCAACTAAACTGTCCCTTTATAAGACCCTCATCATCCCAGTCCTGCTCTATGGTGCAGACGCATGGACGCTGTCAAAAGCGGATGAGGACACTTTAGGGGCTGTTTCGAGAGAAAGATTCTCCGGTGATTTTTGGTCCCATATGCATAAACGGAGAGTGGAAAAGAAGATACAATGAAGAACTTTACCGGCTGTACAGCGACACAGACCTAGCCAAAAGATTAAGAATTCAACGTCTCAGATGGCTGGGTCATATAGAGCCGATGGACATCAATACTCCGGCCCGGAAAATCTTCGAATCCACCCCAGAGGTACGGGGCGCAGTAGAAAAAGACCGAGACTCAGGTGGCGCACACAAGTGGAGGAGGACCTCAACCGACTCCACGTGTGAAACTGGAGACAGCTAGCTAGGGACCGAGCTGGCTGGAGAAGCAGGGTACTGTTCTCTGATATCCTCGGGCACATCAGAGTATTCATTAAATCATTTCTGCAAATTTCTTCTATGAAATCCATTTAGTTAAGAGAAAGAGCTCCTAATGAGAGACTATGGTTATTAATACCTTTATTAAAATATCCAGCTGCATTTCTTAACTTAAATAATTTAATCAAAATACTCGTGCCTCTAGGAATGCCCAACAATTCATCTGTAGAGAGATCAGTTCTAGGCTTAAAACACAAAAGTGGATACTTTTACCTGCGTGTCCTTCTCTCTAATTGTGAAATTCAAAGATTCAAGACCAATGTACCACCGATACTTCCTTTTAAATCCCCTCCGCGCCTTTTCTAAGTAGAAAATCTTACTTCGATATCATTTTAAATAATGCTTTGGTTACCTATGTAAGGTGTTGGTATTTACTTTAATAATATATTCAATTGCATAAGAAAAAAATTAATTTACAATAGGGTAATTTTTTTACATTAATTACCACTTTTCTCACGATTAAAAATGCAACTCTTGAATAAATATGCCATTAAAATAAACGTTAATCATAACTACCTTACGCATTCCACCATCCCCTTAACACGCCCTTGCATCAATATCACATAAAATTAAAAATTCATAACAAGCACAAAAACCCTTCAATCACCATTCATTGCCCAATGAATAAAACATCAACTCACATTCGGTCAATTTCCTGGAGCGCAGTCCTTTCCTTGTTCAAATTGTTAATTTTTGCAATTTCCCATGTCACTTCATAAATAAAATTTCATTTCATTTCAAACCAAACACACAAATGAACAATGATGCTACAAACAATGTTATAAATAAAAATATTTATTTAACTTCGCACCCTTTTTCGCACCCTTCGTTATAACTTAGTATACATTACACCACCAACGCACGCCGGACGCGCGTTGGGCGCCACACCCCATCATAAAACACAATAACAATATGAAAACAGATTAACTCGTCAAACGGTTTTTGACTTTTCCCGTTCTTTTCGGCATTACATTCAATGGGTAAGAAAAGAATCCTTTAGATCCGTTTTTAAGGGTAGCTTTTGGGAATTGGATTTTTTTTTTGTTGCCTTACTTCCGGCTGTAGCAAGTGATTGTGATTCGTTTTGCGGCTCCAATCAAAATTCCATCCTTGTTCGCCTGGGGTGTCTAATAACTGCAAAGAAACAGCGGCAGCATCAATCTGTTATCCGCCCTATTAGCTGAGGGTGGTAGTGATGCATTGCCTTCCTTACAACACATCGCCCCCTCTTGCAGATGGTTCGTGTCAATTGTACCAACCATTTGATTTTTGGCCTCGTCGTCGTTTTGGTATCATATTTCAAGCAAAGGCGAACAAACATCATCCCCCTATTACATTAACTCAATCATAATCGCATTGTGCCCGCATGCTTTTTAATCATCTTGTAGTTTTTTTCTCAGGGGTTAATTGATTTTTGTGATATGGATGTCAAGGTTATGATTCAGGGTACATTACTGGAACAACTCGAATTCTTCAAAGCCACAAAATTTCGGGACTGAGTCGCATCGTTGTAAACCTATAAAATCTATGGTTTGACTTAACAGTAGTAGTTGTTAATTTTGTGCATTTTTTTTCTTATAAATTTAATCAATATTAATATTTTAAAAATAGCTCTGCGAATATTTTCAAAATTGTATTTTTTACAAAAATTACACAAAAGTGTTTAAACAAATTCTTTACCAAAAAATATTCATACTTATTTAGGTACATTATATAATAATTTTTTTGAGCTGATAAAGTCTTACAAATCGATGACAAGCTACACGTACGAAATAACATGACTCATGCTGATAAGACTTATGGCTCATGCTAACCGCGATACTGTGGTTCTTTCAACCAAAATCGATCGCAAGCACCAGGCAAACATGAAAAAGGACAGGCGCAAATTCCCAAAATAGGCGGAGTTTTGTTACAGTAGAAAGTAGATGTAGATATTGGAGTGTGTGTGTGGATTTAACGAGAGGGTTTGTGGGTGTGAGTTAACGGGCTGTATGTTGGTGTTGCTGCCATCAATGTTTTCTTCTGACGTTATCACGTAAAATTATAGTCCGTACCGACTTAACCGTTACCGTAACCGTAACAGACATTACAGACAACAGACTCTTTTTCTCTTAAAACAGTCTAGGTAAGTTAAAACTCAGAAATATGGAAGAAGACCATTGAAAAGCCCTTAATATTTACAAATTGTATTTCACAATAGGACTTTTTGGACGCTAAAATTTAAGCGTTCTGCTAAGATTAAAACTCTATACAGTGGCCTTATATACAGCAACGATCTGGAGATTAGGACACTAAAGACGTCCATAAGAAATGTCAACACGCTCATAAAACATAACTATCGATTGTCTATTAATTCATACTGGGATAACAGAGTTCGAGCCATTTATTCCAGCAACTGGAATATATTTCCCGGGATAAATTAAATCTTTAGAAAGAACAATGAAAACGATTTTTCGTATCATAAGCTTCAGAAAACGACAGAATACGAAAACATACTCCGGACCGCAGGAATAGATCTGCGGAACGACACGTCTTGGACGACGATATCTTTATGATAGAAAAGCAATTGAAAAAGGCGGGGAAGATATTGGGGTCTGCTTAGTAGCAAGTGCACTGAAGAACAGAGCTCTGCTGAATCACACTTACCTTAAAAAAATCATCACGCAATGGCGATCTGACAATCTTGGTTTTACAAGGGTCGATGAAGAAAATTTGGCAAAACGCCAAATGGTCCAAGTTCCCTTCTCATCTCGAAGATTGAACTCCGAAAATTCTTCAAATCACCATTAAATAAATTGCACGACTGGATCGCACGTACTTGCTCATATGTGCGGTCACATCGTCGAATAAAATTTTAAAAAATAAGTAACATCGACTTAGAAAAATAACGCTATCTGAACTTAAAAAAAGTGTCAAAACCACACAACAATTAACGGTTTTGACAATGACAATATATATATGTATACATTATAACTCATGCTGACAAGAAAAGTAACGCGTTACGCTAACCGCGATACGGTGGTTTTCTCAAACAAAATCGATCGCAAATGTGTTCTAAACACCAGGCAAACATCAGATGTATGTATGTGTGTATGTTTATTCTCAAGCATGTATTCCTTAACAGCCCAACGGATTTTAATGAAATTTACAGGGTTAATACAGTTTTGTTCAGGGATCATTCCTGTGAATGTTTGTTCCCGCTAGCATTATTTTCGCATTTCACATAAAAACTGGTGGCGATTGGTACTAGGTTGTTGGTACAATAGTATTTTTGGTACTAGATTTTTAATACTTAGGTACTACTATGGTATTTTTGGGTACTAGATTTAGTACCTATTAGTACATTTAGTACTAGATTTTTTGGACGCGATAAGTGGAATGGTATATGGTGTGAGTTAACGGGCTGTATGTTGGTTGTTGTCATATATGCTTTCTTATGAGATTATCACGTAAAATTATCGTCCGTAAACCGACTTTACAGAAAACCAGCTTTTTAGTAAGAAAAGTGTACGCCATCACACGTCTTGTATAATAACAAATTTATGAAAATTGTAGGACGGATTTTGATAAAATCCTGTTTTTTATTTTTAATTATTTTAATTTTTTTTAAACTTTAGTACCTATGCAGTTTTTTAGAGTTTAATAATTTATACGTGATTATAAAATTTAAAACAATTTTTTTTAATTAGTTTTAAAACATTGATTTGTCAAGAAAAAAAAATCAAAAGTTAATTTTAATTAGAAAAAAGTTTTTTTTTAAATTTTGATATGCAGAATGAATTTGGATACCTAGATCTTCTCCGGTATAAAATTTTGATAGAAATCCAAATAGCCGTTACCGAGAAAGACACAAATTAAAAAAAAAAAACGTTACTTTTTGACCCTTTCTATGATCGTAATGTCATGTTTGATTGTTATCTCAATTTTTACCTTCACCAATCCTAAACTTGCCGTATACCAAATATTGTACAAGATTTCCCAATAAGGACTTGACAATTTTTTTTTTAAATAAAACGCAAACCATTTGATATATTTAAAAAACTTTATTGTCGTCTTGAAGTACAATCAAAAAATGCAACTCGACTTCGTTCATATGGCCACCGCGGGCACGTTTTCAGCGGTCGATTCGTGATCAGTGCCCCTATTCAGGTTCTATGAAATATGAAATGAAAAAATTCTTTTCACGAAACTTTTCATACGACTTTTTCACTTTGTCAATTCATTTTACTCAGCAACCTGATTCTCGTTTAATTATTAAATACTAATACAGGATACATACAGATGAAAAATGTTGTTATTCATTTTTGTGTATTTTAATTTTTTTTGGAAACAACTTATCACGACGAAATATTTGATGATTAATAACTTGTCAAATGAAAACATTTTGAAAATAAATGAAAAGTATTTTCAAAGATTTTTTCCTAGAACCAGAATAGGGCTACAGAAGGTCTTTATCTGAAGCGTACCAAACGGGGCATATGTAAACCACTGTTATATACATATGCTTTATGACATGTTTATAGCACAATATTTCATATCAAAAAATGTGCCTAATTACATTGAAAAGCAAGATCTTTAACAGAAACAAGTAACATTTACGTTGAAAATAACACGGTTTTTAGTAAAAATGAAGTACGCCATCACACGTCTAAAATAACAAAGAATTTATGAAAAAAGTATTTCGAAAATTGTAGGACCGGTTTTGATAAAATCCTGTTTTTTATTTTTAGTTTTTTGAAATTTTTTTTTTTTTGAAATTCATGCATGCAGTTTTTTAGAGTTTATTAATATACAGGTGAATATTTTTTTTGATTAGTTTTAGAAATATTGATTTAAAAAAAAAAAAAAATTCAAAAATTAAATTTAATTAGAAAAAAAAGTTATTAAATATTTTGATACGAAGAATTAATTAAACTACCTAGCTCTTCTCATATATTAAACTTGACAGAAATCCAAAGAGCCGTTACCGAGAAAGCCCAAATTTAAAAAAAACCATTATATGAAAGGTACCGTTAATAGACTTTTCCGGGAAATTTGGTTTTAATCAAATGATAGTTAATACTAACCAAAAATTCTCAAAAAATTTCATCAAAATCGTTGGAGCGGTTTTCGAGAAAAATAAGCTTTTCCTAAACGGTCATATGGCAGGTATACCATTATTTTTAGGCCTAAAAATTAAATTTCAATTTCCTCTCTGGGGAATGCCAAAATAATCATACACACCAAATTTGAAGATAATCGGTTTAGCCGTTTAGGCTGCAGCTCGTTATACATACAGACAGACAGACAGACATTTTTGTCGATCGCTTTTTTAGACCTCTCTATGATCGTAATGTCATGTTTGGTTGTTATCTCAATTTTTACCTTCACCAATCCTAAACTTGCCTTATAGTCCCTATAATCGCAAGTAAAAATAGGGAGAGGTGAACCTATGGTATTTTTAACAGCGATTTCATTAGAAGTAAATCTCACGCAATTTAGTATGCCGACGATTTAATCGCGTTTAGAACAGGTCCAAAAGTTGAAGTCAGTAGAATTCTCTTACAGCGTGTCTGCGACAAGATGCAGCAATATTGTAGTAATTATTCGAAGTTCCTAATTAACTTCCAGAAATATGAAACTATCCTGTCAAAAACCCCTTTGTCAGAGGCTTCTAGGGATACGAGAAAAAACTGGTGGAAGCTAGTGATAGCTGAGCAACATAGCGAGTAAAATGTTGGTAAAGTACATTGATATCTAGGTAAATCAGTATCTATAATTCAATTGAATTGTAGATGTTGCTTTGGCCAGGGCTAGGGGAGCTTTTGGCCTTACACGAGGTTTTTTTTATAGCAGCCGCTTTGACAGCAGGGTAAAAGTGATTTGCTAGATGCAGTTTAAAAAAAAATACCATTTTTAATTTTTACCTTATCATCATCATCATCTGTCCAAAACAACCAGAATGCAGTCTCCACTTCATCCGAAAATTTTTGTTCATACATTCCGATCGCTGGCCGACGCGACCTCAACCAGTTTCTCGCCTTTCGTTTCTAGCGTCCCGTTATACGCCATCATTTAAACTTAATCAACGCCTGAAACGCTGCCATTTACGCACCCAAGTGTTCGATCCATATGTGAGCTAGGGCGGGTATTCCATTGATCGCGTTTTTTATCTCCTCAATGCTTGGTGGCTGCAGCTTGGGATCTTTCACTTAAAATGACAGAGTTTCTTTTTATTCTGTGCGCAGCCCGTTCAACACTTTATAAAAGTACACTTTCCATCGCTCCATAATGCCTTCGGGATTAGTTATCAGATATCTCCCTCCTCTACCAATTAATTTTGTATTTATTTTGTTAAATCAGGCGACACCGCTTTGCAAGGACGAGGTAAGACATTCCTGCAGTGCCCCTCCGCCTGTCGAAAAATACGAAGGGATAAATAACACCCACGTAATGAACTCCAAGGTAAGTTTAGCAACACCTTGCCACAAGTGTGAATTAAAATCTCAGGCTCTTCCTCAGGCTATCTCCTCCTACCGACCCATAGCACTCCATGACCGTCAGTATGGATTCCGCAGCAACCGTTCCGTTGGTGATCTGATGGTATATCTCACCGAACATGGAACAAATCCTTACGTCCCTTTGGTGGAAGTAAGATTATTGCGCTTCATATTTCCAAGGCATTTGAAAGAGTTTGGCATGAAGCTCTCCTATCGAAAATGCGTGCTTTTGGGATCGATGATACTCTTGTTCGTTGGATTAGAAGCTATCTTCTGGACCGTTCAATAAAAGTAATACTCATGTAATACCGTAATACTCCTCTCGCAAAGAATGCGCACCAGTTCACCCTTGAGCCCGATTTCAGACGTACCGTGATATATAGGGATTCTTTTTTTAGCCGAACAACACGAATTTGGAATAGTTTACCCGGTGAGATTTTCCAAGCCATTTTGATTTGCAAGCATTCAAAACCAATGTTAATCGACACCTTCTGTCCTTCCCCTCCCTTTTAATCAAATGCTCGCGCAGTGTACTTACATACATTAAAAGGAAACAAATAGTTCCCTTGTGCGCGCGTTAATTATAAAAAAAATCCAATCTTACATCTAAAGAAGAAGAGAAACTAGCCCTTCAGCCACCGCACTTTATTAATGTAGTACTCAACGTAATTTGTGTCCTTATTCTATTCATTATCATGCTATATCAAAAAAACTCATCCATTTTCATAAATTTTTATTACGAAATCCCTAACAACACATTGCATTGCCAGTTTTCACTATTCTTGTCATAACTGACATTTAGTAATCGCCAAACAATAAAATCCTCACAACGACGTCACATAGTAATCGGATGAACGATTACAGCTAGTAGGAATCCATTTCACCAAACCCAACCGAATCCCAGCCAAAGTTAATTCCTAACATAACGCCGCAGCAGCACCATCCTGTGGTTGCACGGCAAAACTCTTGCCGCATTTGCTGCAATATTCCTTGGCTGTCAATTCGTCCAAACCGACGAGGTAAGGCACAAACAGCCGTACCAGCTTGGTCCTTGCGCCAACACCCAACACTGATGTTTGCTGTCGCAGAGGCGACAACCATGTATTGTTTCCAGCAAATAGGCTTAATTTCCTCCTCCGATTATCTTGACGAATGATCGACCAACGGTGTGTCACGTGGCTCGCCAAGTTTTTATCGTCAACTTCGAACCAACGAAAGAAAGGATAACGTCATTTATGATTAACAAAAACCTATTAGAGCTCCATTCATATAGCTGAAGGATTAAATTTCCACGTTGCGCACTTTTTCGAGTTTGATGGTAAGCACTTCTTTGTCGTGTAATGAGATTTTCTTCAAAAGATTTTCCATGTTCCTGTGGGTTTTAAAATTTTTTTAACGACCTTAAGGACGGTTAAGTGATAAATGGATTTCGAGGCGGGAATTATTATTTCAGAATCTATAAGATACATCGTATCTATTCAATATTGGTTGTGTGTGACGATATGTATTGGGAAATCCTTTAACAGGAGTATCAATATCCGTTTGAGTAGCATGGCAGTGTTTGGGACGATTTTGAATTGCAAAATTTCCGATTTGAAAACGTGTGTGTAGCTTCAAGATAGAAAGATACATTACATGCGAGGTATTTGTATCGAATGTGTGGGTATGAATGTAACAATGCTGTGACGATTCGCAAATGACATCAAATCGAAGCTTATGATGGGAAAAGTTTTCGCCACGACAATTGTGCTCGATCCCCCGATGCCATGTTCACATTCGACAGCTCTATGAGGACAATGCTGGATGATGGTGCTGGAGTGTAGAGCTCGGAAGGAACATCACGAAGTACATGATTCTCGGTGTCAACGAATAAATAATAAGAATCTCATGATAGATTCATGACGATGTGGTTTTGTGGCAAACGGAGGAGGAGAGCGCGATGATTGTGGTGAGGTGACGATGGCCATGATGATGATGACTGGGAAGTGGAATTGGAAACTTTAAGTGGCAGAAGTGTTTATTGATTTGTTTTCATCGTTTCATTGGTGTGATGACATAACCCACAAGTCATTTGTTTTGATGTCTGGGGTATTATTGATAACGACACGATATGGAAGGAACGTTTTATCTGCAATATATGCTATGAACCTACGAACATGGGCATTTCATAAAAGTGACGCGGAAGTTGAATTAATAAAAAGTAACGATACTGTAGGTACTTTGGAAAGTTAAGAGATACTTGAAATGGAAAGTAATTTCAGTTTCAGGTGTTTGAAACAAATTTCCCACCGCATATTGAGTTCCTTTAATTTGGATCTTAAAGTCTGTATATAGTGAAAGTCTTCTTATTGAAATGATAATGAAATTAAGTTTGTACACTTTTTTGTGACTTTGTGCTTAGAGATCCCACTAACAAGTTAAACGGTCTTAAAGAGTCAGGGATCTTCTAAGCAATTAAAAATCCGTACCACTTAAATAAATAATAAGAACTTCGTCAGGTGTCCTGCTTAAAATGTAGCTCACAACATATAAATCTAGAGTAAAATAGAAAATGTCCTAAGAACCTGCCAAGTGAAATTCTCTTTTTTTCCAAATTTGATCCTCTAGATTTGTTTCAAAGGTCTTATCTTAAAGGCTACTTTGAACCATACCGCGTAGCAAAAAAAAACACTTCTGTTTCGTATACACTGAACATGTTGATCTCTGGAATTTACGATAATTCATGACCACTATGCCAATTAACATAAATGCGGGATTTAAAACACATCGCTACGAAACAAACCATGATGAGCATTGCTAGCCACGCTAAATTGCCCTTATTGAGACCTGATGCTCCGAGAAGGTTCCCTGAAGAAAGACATCCAATCTCTTCAATTGCATGGAACCAAATATCATCTTAGTCGATCTCATCAATTGAATAAAAATTATTCGAACAACGCGTGAATTTTGCAAGATTAAAACAATCACTACCTCAATACTCTCAGATCTTCTAATAAATGGTTATAATTATTTTAACCAAGTGAGCAGGTAGTTCTTCATTTCAGTTTCAATAAAAGTCTTTTTACCCAAGCTGCTTGAAATACTTTTCGGTGTTTAGTATTCTTGTTCAGTCCATTGGTAACTTCTGAGTACAGCTAAGAAACGGTTTTGTGTTTGTGGTTAAGTTTAGTCGACAGAAATCAAGTGTGATTTCCTTCTTTCTTAAGAAATAGTTTTACAATAATTCTTGAAGTCATTGCACAGCACAGAGATATGATAACAATTTGCATCTTACTACTGAAAAATAATGTTATATTTTTAATGAGCTAGTTTAAGTGAAAATAGAAAAGAAAATTTGAAGGAAAATAAAGCCTAAAAACCTCCATTCGAACTGAATTTATATTAATATCTCCGATAAAACTTAAAACTATGAAATTATTAGTTATTAAATCTATAACAAAGATAAATAATTAAATAAATAAATAAATAACTTAATAAATAATAAAGTAAATTAATAAATAAATGAACATATAACTAAATAAATAAATTAATAAATAAATATATAATTAAACAAACATTTAAGATAATATGTAGACGAATATATAAATATTTGGTTAAACAAACAAATAGGCTAATAAATTAATAATCAAAAAACAAATAAATAAATAATTTAAATTAACAAAAGGAAAGAATACCAATACATTTTTTATACAAAATCAATTTTAATGCTTTCTTGTTGGGAGAGATTCGGGGCGAACCGAGAACCTTCCACGTCCAATCATTTCACTACTGGAGGTGCAATAATTATTTTTTCTCACCTAATTTTTAATATATAAAAGACTAGTGTAGGTAGCTGGATTCAATACCTTTCTGACAGTGCAAGAATCACTCAGGTAGGGTTGAGTGAAAAATGTATTTTCTGGCACCTCACCCTTCAATCCACTCCTGGAGGCGCAGTAATTTTATCAAGAGAATTCTGATGTAGCTAGACTTAATACCTATAGGATTATGCAAAACATACTCAGCTAGAATATCTACAAAACGAGATATAACAGTCTGAAAGCTTGAGTAAAAAAAAATTGTTTTCCAAAACGGGACCCTTCAATCCGCTCCTGAAGGCGCAGTAATTTTTTCAAGTAATTTGTCATATACGGATCAGGTAGCTGAAATTAATACCTATTTAACACTGCAAGAGCCATTCACCTACGACCACCACATAACTAGATATTGGCATGTGAAGAATTGAGTAAAAAAAATGTAATATTTTCAGGACCCAACCCTACACATTCCTGCAAAAATTGGAACAACATGGATATTTTTTTGTATATAAATTATTTTGTCTGGACTAGATCGCAGGATGTTCATCCGATGAATATATCGCTTCATCATCGGCGTACATACCAAAGTAACAGTTTTGTAAGGACGGAAAGTCTGAAGTAAAAACATTGAAGAGCGTAGGGGACAACACTGATCCTTGGGTAACGCCCACAGAAACAGTTTTAGGAAGAAAACTCTTTCCATTCATGATAAGCCTGTTCAAAATTTTGCTAATACCTCAGAGCAATGAAATCGGCCGATGTTATTCGAAACTTGCCCGACTGGTCTCCTTTGGCTTGGGTGACACTCTTCCCGTTTTCGATGTTTCGGGGAAGTAGTTGTTGTTCAAGCAGTTATTAAGAGGCCTCTGCAATTTTTTTTTAAAGCCAAGAATTGCACAAACAGATATGAGGTAATTGAAGTCTGTAGTGAATGTATTACAAAAATAAATTGCGTATCCAAGAATGGTATTTTAGCTTTGAAACCTCTGAAAACTTTTTTTAATTTTTGATTTCTTTTTTGTTTTATTTCAATATTTCCGTGACTTGTTTCGTAAAAATTGCTCAAAACCGCTCTACGCAAGTCATTTGTTAGTGAGATAGAGGCTTAAATCAGATAAACTATATATGTCGTCTTAACGGTAATGACCAGATCTATGAAACGTCTGGAGGAGGTTATTAATTTTTCATATAATTTTTTTTAATAATCCGGCCTTCAAAATTTTTATTTTTACTTGCGATTTAGGTACTAAAATGCATTGATTTTCTCGAAAACGGCTCTAACGGTTTTGATAAAACTTTCAGCGTGCTAATTTTTTACAATAATACATCTTTCAGTTAGAATATTTTTTTCGAAATTTGTTCAATAACGGTACCTCTCATATAACCGTTTTTTTTCAAATGTGGTTTTATCGTAAACTCTTATCTCGATTTCAATAAAATTTTGCACACAGGAAGTCATTTATAATTCAATTAATATCGCATTTCAAAATTTGCAAAAACTTTTTTTTTCGATTTTTTAAATTTAAAAAAAAAACAATTGGTTTTCGAAATATTTTGAAAATGAATGAATGAATGGATTGAATTTTTTTAAATAATTTTCCCAGATGAAAACAGTAGCCTTATAATGACATACTAGACAAAAATTTAAAATATTTTTTCGAAAAGTTTAAAAAAAACGACTTTTTAAAAAAAACTGGTCGAACGATTTTCAAAATTTTTTTTCTTCGACAGACATTTAGTATTGCATACTTAGTTTTTCAAAGAAAACTCTGAAACTAATTAAAAAAAATAAAGAATTTTCTAAAAAAAAAATATTTTTTTATTTTAATAGACGTGTGGTTTTCAATCTGGCAATACCTTTTTCGGAGTTGGTCTTTTTGACAGCTGTCTCTTGATTTATGCTCAGTTTGGTTTGCGATTTCATAATGAATAGACTTATGTACTCCTGAAGAAAGTTTGCAAATTGTGCAAATGTAATACCAAAATAATGGTTCGTTTCGGTGGAGCAGAGTATCGAAGAAGACCCAAATGAGTCCATCTGCCATCGCGCGCGGAAGGATCTTGGTTTGCAGGCTTACAAAATCCAACTCGTTTAAGAATTGAAGCCGAACGCCCATCAAGGGCGTCACACGTTCAGTGAATGGGCCCAAAACGAAATGGCCACCGATCCCGATATTCACAAAATTGGGAAAATTGAGCTTCGGCTGGAATTTATTCGAACCAGCCACGGCGGCCACTTCCCCGAAATCATTTTTAGAACATAATACAAGCCCTTATCTTTATAATAAAGCTAGATTCTTGGCCATAATATCAAACTATATGCGTTTTATTTCTTCTTGAAAACCACACTTCAAAAAAAAAAACACCCTTTATATACATACATTTGCAGCCACTAAGCAATTATCTAGCATAAGAACTAGTTCATGCGACCCAGTGGTGCATTTTATTTAAATTTTATTCGACGATGTGACCGCACATATGAGCAAGTACGTGCGATCCAGTCGTGCAATTAATTTTATTATTTTCTAATACTTTTGTTTTTTGCTTTAAATAAATTACAAATACCAATCGACAATCGAAAGAAGGAAGATGACGAGATTTGATAGATTTTTTTAGTCCAAAAACAGATATGCCATCATTTCGCGCTGACTTATTAGAGTTTCCTCTATAGTATTGATAAAGTCATTGCCTCGAAGGTACTAAAGTTATCTCCAACTGCTATGACTGCTTTCTCTATTCTTTCAATTGGCTGCATAATTATATAGAATTATCCTGTACGGGTTCGATGTCTTTAAACCTTTTCCTGAATTTATTGCTTTCATGAATAACACTTATACTTGAACGTTAGAATTAGGCCTGAAGAAGTCCAACGTATCCCAGTTGTGGTCTTTGTACTGGTTGGAAGTTGAGTTGCCGATGATGTGGAAAACTATCCCTTGTCAGCGCGGACGGGAACTGCTGGTTCGTTTTATCCGAATCTCTGTTGCACTATGATACCTTAGTTTTGGATATCGTTCCTAAGTGATCGTCCTTCTCATAAGTGGCTAAGTATGGTTGGCTACTTCAATGATGATTTACTTGTCTCATGGCTAGATTTAGGCTTCTTCGTAGTCGTTTTTTTACTGTAGTATTTTTGCAGTTATCGATTAGAATCTTCTTTTTAAGAAGTTGAATCCGGTTCTTTACTTTACTGTCTTAGATATGTTGTACCGGACAGAAGAACTATAAATGATAATTGGCCTTATATACTGCTAGTATTAGTAAAATATGGAATGCATAATTGGCTTGGTTAAGCACTACCTTGGAGAGCTGGTTAAACTTAACGCCGAATTGATATTGTTCATCTATCAGTGTCGTCTAAAGCACACTAGTTCCAGATATCATGGCCATGTTAATCCAAATTTGCTATTTTTTGCAGTAATCGAAAAGTGTTTATTGGTGATATCTGGAAGATGTATGTTAGAGAGTCATTCGCAAGATTTCATCAGGTTAAAGGGCAAGGATTCAGTTTTGAACCTTTGGTGAATTCAGCTTTGACATAATTTTTTTTGACGGTTTACAGTTTTTGAGTTGAGCACTAGAATTTCCAAAAAGAAAGAAATGAAAAAAAAAGTAAATTTATATCAATAATGAAAACAGTCCAAATGAATAAAGACTTTTATCCATCCATAGGCTGTGGAATAATTTTTCAACTTTCAGAAAGCATCCAATGGTGGTACAATTATTAGCTGTTGAGAGCTATGCAGACGTCAGACTTAAACTTCATTCACAAATGCAGTGTCGAGCGATTTTCACAAAAGCCAAACTGCATGTTCGCGGGCATGATGTCTTCATTCTTGTATTTCCTGAGCTATCTCAGAATGACTTCATCCAGAATCTTGCTGATGTTATTTAGGAGAGATACCGGCCTGTAGTTGGTATTAGATTTCTAGTGCCATTCTTTGGAATTGAAACGATTTTTGCTGTTTTCCACTTTTAAGGGAAATAGCGGTTGTTGATGCAATTATTCATGATGGTTGCAAGAAAAATCATCATTGTTTGTAGAAGCCTTTTGGTGACGTAGTTGGAGACTTCATCTGAGCCAGTAGATTTTTTAATGCTTGAAATTGGCTACGATTTCGGATTTCTCTTCCGGATTACAGAAATTAATTTGGTCCTTTGGATTACTTGTTGGACAAGTATCATCAAACTGCACCCTTTCAACAATCGGCTACCAGGTTCTGATGGATGGAAGTCTCTATTTAATCTAAGAATGTAAGATGGGTTGATGAGTTGGGTGTAATTTCCATTAAAGAGTTGTCGGCAAAATCTTCAACTTTTGTCAAATGTGGATATCACCTCGATGGTATCCTTTACCATCACGTCTTGAAGACTTTTGGTCCGGGTTCGATGCGCTGTAACTTTGCGAATTAGATGTTATTTTGCTTCTGGATCCTGGATGGAGTTCCAAAACATGATGTTCACGCCTTCAAATACTGTCCTCACCAACTGGAATTCATTGTTCAATGTTATCAGTTGGTAGATTCTTTGCACTCTTTTTCTCATATTGTGCTTGTGGGAATATAAATTTTGCAAGCACTCCAACAGATGCTGTTGCCCTATCCTTTGAAGTTTTGGGTTCTTTTGGTACCACTTTTGGTACACGGCTTAATATGTCGAGTCACTCGGTACGATTCCGCAAGTATGGATGCTGTTTTCTGAAATATATATAAAAAAAAAGAGGTTGAAAGACAGACACCTTATGTGGAAGGAGTTCTGGGAAAAGTTGATTTTGGTTGCGATAAAGCCAATTATAGCTTTTTCTTCATTGTTGGCGGAGGAGTCATCGAAAATATATCTCTTTGAAATCTACCCCAATGAGTCAGTAAGTTGTATTGTAAGCTTCAGAATTTGGTTCAAAATATGAAGGGGACTATAAATATTTTCAGCGTTGGATGTGTAGCAGAAGGTACGTTGATGATTGCAAGGGTTTCTTTATTTCCTAAATTTATCTCAATGATTGCTGCTTTACTTGTTTGTTATCTGAGGATAACTATTTTACTGGTGTTCTTGATCCAACCCTTTCGGAAGGTCTTATACCCAGCGTAGTCTATATTATTCCTCCTTGTGAAATGGCGTTCTCTTATTTTTTAGGCTGTATGATTGAATATACATTCTCTTTAGTACTCTCATGGATGTCATTGGCTTGTGGCTATCTTCAGGACCATGCAGTAACTAACTTAATAATGGAGATGAGAACATTTACCGACATTTAATACATTTTTGTGTTTTGTTTTTATTCTGAATTCACACCAATTTGTGATTTCAGCTCCACTCTTCCGGACCGTGCATCACAGAAACAATTCTGCTTCATGAGAGTACTACAGGCTACTATTGTATACATGCAATATACAACATAATACTTCAGTAAATTCAATATATTTTCGCCTATTTTTATGAGTTTCTTTGAAAAAAACAGTGTGAATTATAAATTCTAAGTGCAAAACTGAATTTATTTATTAAGTGGGTGCTATGACCTTAAAAAAATATGGTAAATTCGATTAATGATGTGAAGTCTATTATTATTTGCACATAAAGTTATTAATTAAATTAAATTGTTAATTTTTCAATTATCTATGTATTTTCTCTTTCGCTTTTGGAAGCACATTATTTTTCTAGTACCGTGTTCATGTGTGATGTGTCTTATGGAACCCTAAACTCAACCTTCGCCTAATTATATAATATTCATTTCTTATTCTCCTTATTTCATAAATTCATAAATCACAATAAAAATAAAAACAGTCTCATTTTGTTCTAATCACATCACATGGAGTTCCTGCAAGTCACTGTTAGACAAAGTGTAGTGTGTGTGGGTGGGCACACTTTTGCCCAACAATTCAGACGCAATAAACGGAAAAATTACCCCACAATAAGTCTTCCGAACAATGGTCGCAAACAACTTTTCCCCATAAATAAATCCACCCTTGTGGATTCATTTACACCCCAATCAAGATTCAATGCTCGTCACAAGCATAGATTAACGTTGTATGTCCCGCCACCGTGTGCGTGTGTGTGTGTTTGTGCAAAACACTCCCGGCAGAATTTATACCTTTTTGGCAATTCAGCTGCGCCCCCGCATTAAATGCCATGTGGAACACCTACACTATAACACCCACCCCACCACCCATCAGTCGAGCTCGAGCTGGGGTCTTATCTTTGCACACTTAATTACGTCTAAACGGTTTTTTCCGTGCTCATTCGTCCGTTATGAGCACTCCATTATGTAGCCATTTTGGAAGGAGTATCAAGGCGGTTTTCACCCCCACCCCTCCCGCATGTAGATAACATGCTGTGTCGAAGTTTTTCCCCCCCAAAATTACAGCTGTGCACAGTAAGGGCCCCAAGTAATTAAGATGAAATTTCGTATATGAATGAAACTCCGATTGCGCCCCAACACGGAATGTGGCCAGAAGCATTTTGGCCAGAGCGTTCCAAAGAAGGCGGGGGATGGTTTTTGTTGATAGCAACAATTGCTCCGGGGGTAATTAATTCATTGTTTCATTTCTTTTGGCTGTTTTATTTGCAGCGCCAGGCGAGGTGTCGAAATTAATGGGGTGTTAAAGTTAATTGCCGTGGCATGGATATTTCCTAACCAGAAAATTTTAATTGCACCTAGAGCGACCATTTAAGTTGAAGGCAAGTGGGGGGAACGGGAGGCAATCAATTCGGAATTGTTGCTCAATGTGGAGAAAATGCTATTCCGCTCAGTTTAAACACATTTCTTTATCTTGCGATGGGGGTGTTGGGTGGCGAATTAAACTGTAAATTAGGCAACCCCACATTAAATGGAGTCATCCCCATCCCCATCATCATCATCATCAGCCTGGCCACCATTTTGTGCCTGTCCTCATCCACCAGATACGCCAGCGGGGATGCAATATATTTGATTTAACGCCGCGTCGCATCGTTTGTATTCCTCTCTGGTGGCATGGCGGCTTAATACGATAAAACGAATGAAAATAAGTATATTCGCAGATAAGACGACGAATGAAGCAGCACCGTCTTGAGTGGTAAGGGTGCGCAGCAGAAGAAGGACCTTGGCTCAATGGAATTTTGCGGCAGAGAGATTTAAACGAATTTCGTTTGCTGGGATGTGGATAAGCAGGCATCTGATGCGCGCGTTTTCATTTATCTTAATGGCTTCCGGCTGAGTTTTATTGAAATATAATGATCCACTTTGAGTGTGGGGCCGGACATGGCTGTTTTGAGGACGTGGAGAGTTTGGAACGAGCAAGAGATTGCCATTGGATTTGAGGAAGTCGTTTATTCGCGTTTAAAATGTGTGGAAGATTTAATGTGATGATTTAGGCAGAAATGATTCGTCGTTGCTGATGGTTAAACATATAGGCTTGATGTTTTTTGTATGCAGAAAATCAGGAGAGGGTTTTGAGATTAAATGTGAATTTTGTTGTCATTAACATAGAGGTTTGTACATGTACGTGCACCTAATTAGCTTTAGTTTATATAAAATAAATTACAATTGACAAAAGTAGTACACATTTTAAGTCTATGGAAAGTAAACCATAAATAAATAAATTAAATAATAAATAAATAAATAATCGTAAATAAATGTACAAACGACATGTATAGTGTGCCTTACATACAAAAATAAATAAATCCAAAAACAAAAAAAAGTTAAATAAATAATAGAAGTATAAGTTTTTACAAAATTGATTATTTTATTAAATGAGGTTTCTTATAAGTTTGTTTACATTTTTTGAAAATGTTTGTATTGAGAACTTCAATTTTCTTGTCTATTTTAATTGCATTAGCCTGCTCGTGTAGCTCTTGAGTTGAAAAATGCCAGGGGATCATTTTAAAAAAATTTGTTCTGTAGTATTTGTAATTTTGACTTGTGATTATAGGTAGGTAATGCAAGTTATGTATTCGTGCAAAACAAATATCTCAATTTCAATCAAATATGGCATTACGATGATAGAGAATCATATTTGAATTCCTGGCAAAATTCTCTCCGTCTGTCGATCTGTCTGTCTATCTGTATGGATGTATTTTGGACCAATCGTCTTCAAATTTAGAACTTAAGGTTATTTTGACATTCTGCATAGGAATTTTTTCAATTTTTTTTAGCTCAAAAAATAACGGTACTTGTCTTATAACCGTTATGTAAGTAATGTAATTTTAATTAAGTAAGTAATTAATTTATTTATTTCTACTTTTCTTAACATAGTTTAACAACAACAATGAATTTAAAAGCTATGGCTTTGCCGTCAGCTCGGTTAGCAATTTTTATCTTTATGTACAAATAATTAATTTAATTAAATATTTAATAAAATAGTAGAAAATATTTAAATGAATTCGGTTATTAATAACATCCTACATTTATGAGTATCCTTCAAAAAATTGTAAAGAGTTTTCCAGTCAAAACCATTAAGGATGTTGATAGTTTCTGGCAATGTTAATGTTCTCCTTCCGAAAGTATGACAGGCGTTGTGACGAGAATATGGGACATAATGCTGACAAAATGGAAACAGTCTTCTTTGGATCTCAAATTGCACAAAGAACAGAATTGGTTAAAATTTAGATTGAAAGGGCTTCCGTTTAGGCTTATAAGTTCACATCTCACTTTAAATATGAGCGATATTTCTCTAAAGTTTAGCAGGTCGTTAAAGTAGTTATTTTGCAATAGAGTGGTGTTAAGTTGTGAATATAGGATTCTACTTTCAGATTCGCGTGCTTTCGCTATAAGACTAACGCGTACAGAGTTTTCACATTGCTGAATAATACGGTATAGCCGTTCTTTAAGAATGTAAAAATTTCCTGGATCCATGGAGAGAACTTTGCCGTAGTTGTTTCCTAAACTTTTCTACCAATCCTTGTTTCTGAACTCATATAGTACCATTTTTTTAGAAAGTCGTTTATCTTGGTAAGATAGCATCTTCACGATGTAATTTGCCTGTAGTTTCAGCGTATAAGTAAATAGTTAAGGAAGACCAGTTTCGAGATATAGTGCATAATTAGGCGTTTTCAGTGGTAGATTAAATAGTTTTTTTTATGAAATTTCTTTGAAATTTTTCAATCTCCTCGTATTATAAATATTTTATATTTTGCTGAAAGTTCGATCCGTTAATTAAAGAATATGTTTCGCCATGAGATATTGATCAGACTTTGCGCACTCTTTGATTTATCTGAAAGATGTTTGTTAAAATCAAGAGTACTGTTCAGATTCACTCCCAGATATTTGTACTCATTGGTTACTTTTAATCTAGATCCATTAAAAGAGCAATTATAAGTGTTCCGACTTCTTGCTGATCTTGAAAACACCATGACTTTTGATTTGTCTGAGTTAATGACAAGACTCCATTTAAGACAATATTCCGCTAATCGATTAATCATCAGTTGAAGGCTTTCTTTCGTGATTCTGAAAGTACCACCAGATCATCGGCATAAAGAAGGACATTGATGTTTAAATCAGAAATACGGATTCCTCCAGGAAGACAAGCTACAACATCGTTAATGAAAAGTGCAAACAAAAGTGCACTAAGAAGACATCCTTGCTTAACGCCACTATTCGTCTCGAACCACTCGGAATAGATTGACCCATCCCATACAGCTGTTTTTGACTCAGAGTATAAAATCGCTATGTATAAGCTTATTTTTCTCTAAAACGGCTCCAAGAATTTTTATGAAAAAAAAAATCTGTGTACTTCTCTGTAAGCATTATATATTGATGGAAAAAAAATTAATATGGTGAGCTAAAAACGATACCTCCCATTGGACCGGTTTTTTTTCCTTGACTTTCTCAAAAACTGGGGATGCGAATACTATCAAAATTGATAATCAAGAAGATGTAGGTAGCTTTTTTTCCAAAACGTTTTTTTTTTGTATTTTTTATATCTATTTTTAAATTTTTTTTTTTAAATCAATATTTCTTAAATTTTGATTTCAAATGTATGTTATATATGTAATTATTTTTTTTTAATTTAATTTAATTTAAAAAAAAAATTGTTAAAAAAACCCGTCTTATTTGAAAACCGTTCTAACGATTTTGAAAATAAAAATTCACACTTTTTACATTTCTTGAAGAAATGAAATGGCTTTTAAATTATTTCAATCGATACAATTTAACGTACTTTCTTCAAACAATCAAAAATCACAAAAATCGAATAAATTCTTTGATGTTAACTTTAATTTTCTTAAATTTTATTCTACAATGGTACCGCAAGTATGAGCAAGTACGTGTGATCCATTCGTGCAATTTATTTCTTATGCATTTTGGCGCAATTTCCCCAAACAGGAGATCCATACAGCAGTATCGCTTGAAAAGGGACTTTAAAAAAATATTAATTTGTTTTGTTAACTAAGTAATGACTTCCTATTAATGAGTGGGTATAACAGAGCTCGAACTGAAACTTGCAAAGACGATCAAGGGAACATCGTAGTGGAATCGCACTCGATGCTGAGAATATGGAAAAACCATTTCTGCAGACTGTATAACGGCGATGACGTTGTCAGGCAGAATGGTACACTTTATTTAGGCGGAGTAGACCAACAATTCCGACCACCACATCTGGATGAAAACAAAGCCGCCGGAGCCGATGGCCTAGCTGCCGAGCTCTTCAAAGCTGCAGGCGATGACTTGGCTATAAGTATGCACCAACTCATAAGCAAGATATGGTTAGAAGAAAGGATGCCCGATGAATGGAATCTCAGCATAATTTGCCCGATCCTTAAAAAGGAGACCCTCTGAGCTGCACCAACTACAGGGGTATTAGTCTTCTCAACAACAGTGCAGAACTCTCACACCAACGCCAGAGGCACGATCTTTTAAAAGTCCGTCCAATTACTCGCATACGCCGACGATATTGACATAATCGGAAGATTATGTAGCGCTTTTGTGAGTATTGAGGCGGAGGCGGCAAAGATGGGTTTAGCAGTCAATGAGGGCAAACCCAAGTATATGCTGTCATCAAGAAGCCCGACATCGACGTCTTGGACAAAACATCACCATAGACAGCTTTAACTTGGACGTAGTTAGGGACTTTGTCTACCTGGGCTCCGCTATTAACTCAGACAACAACACCAGCGCTGAAATCAAACGCTTCTTCGGGCTTAGAAGGCAATTGAGTAGCAAAGCCCTCTCTCGTGCAACTAAACTGTCCCTTTATAAGACCCTCATCATCCCCGTCCTGCTCTATGGTGCAAACGCATGGACGCTGTCAATAGCGGATGAGGACACTTTAGGCTGTTTCGAGAGAAAGATTCTTCGAGTGATTTTTGGTCCCATATGCATAAACGGAGAGTGGAGAAGAAGATACAATGAAAAACTTTACCGGCTGTACAGCGACACAGATCTAGCCAAAAGATTAAAAATTTAACGTCTCAGATGGCTGGGTCCTATAGAGCGGATGTACATCAATGCTCCGGCCTGGAAAATCTTCGAATCCACCCCAGAGGGACGGGGCGCAGTAGAGGAAGACCGAGACTCAGGTGGCGCACACAAGTAGAAGAGGACCTCAACCGACTCCACGTGCGAAACTAGGCACCGAGCTGGCTGGATAAGCTTGTTGGTTTAGGCCCAGGTCCACCCCGGACTGTAGCGCCACCTAAAAAAAAAGAATTATTAAAAGGTGAATAAATTAGAGAGAGATAAGAGGCAGAAGCATCGTTGCGCGTGGTTAGTGGAAAGATGGAGGACCGTCTCGAAACCAACTGCGTGCTGCTGACATGTGTTATGTGTTTTCTGTTTTCCGTCCTCTCTCTATCTTCTGTTCTGTCCTGTATCAATGTTGTCTTGTGTGTTGTCTTTGCAATTGTCTGAGCCGATGGCCTCAGCAGCCAGTGCTCATAAGTGTCTCTGCTTCGTAGATTTATAACGGGATAGTTCCTGTGGACTTACTCCTGCATAGGAACCCAAGAGTTACTTATGAGCACTCACTTCCCTGGATGTTTCTTCGATATGTAATTAGGACAGAGGCCTTAACATAAAAAAGAACTCAAACATAGGAAACCAAACAAAGAAAGGAAGAAATTGGATTGGGCCATAGACTCTGTCTCAACATATAAATCTGCGGGGCCTGATAGAATAATTTTCGATTACCTATGTTCCAATGCCCTAAAGAAAATAATTGTGCTTATTCTATTGGAAATTTCCTATATTCCAACTAGTTGGAGAAAAGCCAATGACATTTTTAATCCGAAAGCTGGAAAGCCCACTCTCACTGAACAATAAGAAGGCCAATAAGCCATCATCTTTTCTTCTAAAAAGGCCAATAAGCCATCATCTTTTCTTCTAAAAACTTTAAAAAGAATAATTGAAACCCACATCTGTTTAATTTTAACTGACAATCTCCTCTTTTGCAGGCCCAATTATCTTACATAATAGGCAAATCTGTTGTGACAGCTTTTCAAAAGGTGGTGGGGTGGGTAGGTACTATTGAAAAATCAATCCAATTCGAAGAATTTACTTTAGGTGCATTTCTTGACATTGAGCATTGTTGAGACAACACACAACAGTGTTGTAGTCAGCGGAGATAAAGGCTGCTAGGGTGCAGATATTTGTTGTCTGATGATTGATGAGAAATGGCGTTCATGAATGTCGAAGAGAACTTTCTATACTTGCAGTGGAATTTTTGGTAAGAGATGTGGTTCTAGCCCAAAAACCATTCATTGGATGAACACTGCCATCATCAGGCCAATTCTGACATACGCATGTTTGGTTTGGTGGCCTACCTTTGACGAGGCAATTAATCTCAAATCTTTGATGAAAATTCAAAGTTTAGGTTGAATTGGTACTACAAGTGCCTTAAGGACTACTCCAACTGCAGCCTTAAAAACATTTCTCCCGATTGCCCCAATAGTACTTTTCAAAAAGGAGCTGGAGGCCAAAAGTGATCTAAGATTAATGATGAAAACCCAAACCGACTACACTGTACTCTGCTTAGTTTTTAACATGACGGCAGACTTCCTTATAAGAGAATGCTGGAAGAAAAACCGGTTAATCATATTTCCATCTATACAGACGGTTCAAAAACGGAAGCAGTGGTAGGGTCTGGTATCTTCTCGGTAAATTCACCAATAGATTGATCTATAAAGCTGTCAAACGTAAGTAGTGTTTTTCAGACAGCAGTGCTCGAATGAGGGGAAGCTGCAAGGCACATTTTATATTTTAACCTAGAGAACAAAAAAATATTGATATTTTAATAGTCAGCCAGGTAGCAATCAAGAATATACCGTTAAACGTCTCCAAGTCCAAACTGAGTGATCTGCAGCAAATCAGTAAAACAAACCTGGTTAACCTCCGAAGGGTCCCCGGACTCTGTGAAATTCATCCATGGAACCAAGCCAAACTGTACCCTGGATACTTGAGCCACTCGAAAATGAGAAAAAAAGAATTCTCGAGAATTTCCTCAAAGTCGCGAACGAGAGATGGTCAAAACTCGACAATTATCGGGTCTCAAGAAGTCTTTTGACAAAACATCTAAAAAAAAAAAACATTCAAAAGCTAGGTAGACCCCAACTGTTCCTTTTGGTTGGGATCCTTACGGGTCACAACTCAATGGGGCCCACATGAGTAGAATGGGTATTATCATATCAGGCTTATGCAGAAGAAGGCTTATATCACATCCTTTGTGAATGCCCCAGCCTAGTTGAGACCAGAAAACAGCCGTCGGAGAATACTTCTGGGTGACATTTTGAAAAAGCTACTTAAAAAATATTTTGAAATTCATCAAAATCTCAGGAAATTTTAAGGAAGCAGCCTATAACTAATTCTCTCCCAAATTACCCATCTTTCTCGGCAATGGATCCTTGAGGTTCGAATCAGATGATTCGGCTGCCAAATCAAAACGCCATCCAACCTAAATAATCAGCATCCAAGTCCTGCTGCGTCTTGACATAGTAACCATTTTATATCATATAGCTTTGATCACAGTCTGTATCATCTTAAGGATCTTAAATCCTTTAGCTAAAACTGTTTTGGTGAAAATTACTATTCAAGGAGTATAAAACATGTTTTTTCGGGGTTAAAAATATAGCATCCATGTCGATAATTCACAATTTGTACACTAATTTCATAAGTTAAGTCTTCATAAGAAAATCAAATCAATTAAACAAAAGAGCTGACGCCAAAACTCTTAAATAGATACTATGTGTCACAATTTTGCTTCTTCTTCTCCTCCTCTTTAATACACATTTGAATTAAATTTCATAGATTTTGTGTATTATTTTCTGTTAATTTTCCTTCTTACTTTCATATCCCGCGTGGTGAGATCATTTAACCATGAAAAAAAACAATTTGTTTGTTCGACTTAAGAACATTATTAGTTTTCTCACTATTTGCCTTTCTCACAGGTCTACATCTAATTCCATAATTTCCTGGCAAACATCATTAAATAAAAAATCAACTAACAAAGCAAATCATCCCTAAAGCACTATCTTCGTTTTATTGCAGTTTTCCCAATTGAAATAAAAAAAAGGATCACCCAACATCCACTCGCGTGCAGAATAGCACCAACGAACAAAAAATCTCAGATACTCATGTGAAAGTCAACAGGATGCTGCCGCTGGTGTAATCGGCTTAAGCTATTCTGAGCTTGTCAGTGATATTATTTAAATCCACCCTTAATGTAATCCTGGCAGGACCTATGTTCACCAAATGATGAGCACACGCATGTGAGATATTTTGTGTAAATATTTGAGTGGCCTCTAATGGTCTGCAGATGATTCGAATGTTATAGACAACGGGAGGCCAGCATACCGAGGGGATGGTAATTTTCCTTAATTACCTCTTTCTGGCATCAATTGAAATTTACAGGATTTGAAGTTTGCTTTTTTATTAATTTTCCTTATATTTGAGTTTGAAGAGAATGTTTTGTTTGTTAATCTAAGTGCGTGCGCTTGTTATGTAAATTAGAGTATTATTTTGTGAATGTGCAATGTTAATTGTGGATTTTTAATGAATATGGGAACAATTTTTTTTATTCTTCTTAAAACAGGTGCTGAATTGTGAAAATCTCAAGACTTCTGTTAAAAAATCAATTTCTGAAACAACTTCCCATTTTTTATTTAACTGGTTTAATAAATACATGTTTTAAAAGCCAGCCAATATATTCCACTAAAATGGAAGATAGCAAAAGTTATTCCAATATTGAAACTGGGAAAACCTCGAAGTGATCCATTAAGTTATAGGCCAATAAGCCTGTGTAGTATTGGTAAGATTTCTGAGATGGTAATACGAATTAAATTAGAAAATTTTCTAATTCATAAGAAATTCATTCCATTGCAACATAGCACGTCGCACCATCTTCTTAGAATCAGCAGACATGTGAAAGTAAAAAAAAATTCAGAGAAAATAAATCTACAGGATTAATTCTCTTAGATTTAGATTTGATTTTAAAAAGTTTTTTGAGTGACAGACAAACGGAATTAGTTCCATCTCCAAATTTATACCTGCTGGCGTTTCCCAAGGATCAGTCTTATCTCCTATCCTATTTAATATTTTTACATCAGATTTCCCAGTCTTACAAAATAGTGATTTTGATGAACATCCTGCGAATGTAATTACTAATAATCAGAACGCCCTTGTCCTTATACTTAAATATTATAAACATTGGAAGATTAAAATAA
This sequence comes from Platycheirus rosarum, assembly GCA_963971375.1. Lineage (NCBI taxonomy): Eukaryota > Metazoa > Arthropoda > Insecta > Diptera > Syrphidae > Platycheirus > Platycheirus rosarum. Next base: position 131,745,120 of record OZ020509.1, on the reverse strand, counting down.
ATGCTAGAGATGTGTCAAGCTATCTTTTTTACAAGAAAAATAAAGGCTGTTATGTTAACCAGCCATAACTGAAATATAAACAACTGAGATATTCCATGGGTTAACTCTGTCATGTATTAAAGTGTCTACTTAGACAAGAAGTTGACCTTCCAAAATAAGTAGTGCTATTAAATTGTTATCTTCTTCTTCTTCTTCTTCTTCTTCTTCTTCTTCTTCTTCTTCTTCTTCTTCTTCTTCTTCTTAGGTGGCGCTACAGTCCGGGGTGGACCTGAGCCTCAACCAACAAGCTTCTCCAGCCAGCTCGGTCCCTAGCTAGCTGTCTCCAGTTTCGCACGTGGAGTCGGTTGTCTATGGTGATGTTTTGTCCAAGACGTCGATGTTGGATGTCTCCTCTTGATGACAGCATAGCATACAAAATTGAGCGTTAAGATTGATAGGAAATAGAACTGCCGCTGAAACAATTGCCCCTCTCGAACACCGACGCAATGTTTCATGTCTTTCCTTATTTTATCGTTTCTTTTATAAAAAATGTTCACTCGAGGTAGCCAGCTGCATTCCTCCCCTTAAAAGTTTCGCCCGTAATACTCGTCTTGCTAGGAATGCCCATCAGTTCACCCTTGAGCCCAATTTCGGACGTACCGTGAAATATAGGGATTCTTTTTTTAGCCGTACAACAAGACTTTGGAATGGTTTACCCGGCGAGATTTTCCCTTGCCATTTCAATTTGCAAACATTCAAAACCAATGTTAATCGACACCTCCTATCTCTCCCCTCCCTATCTTCCTAATGCCCGCGCAGTGTGTTACATTAAAAGGGAAACAAATAGTCCCTTGTGCGCGCGTTAATTATAAAAAAAAAAAAATATATACTTGGTTTTGCTCTCATAGTCTGCTAAACCCATCTTCGCCGCTTCCGTCTCAATACTCACAAAAGCGCTACTGACATCACACTGCGTTCTTCCGATTATGTCAATGTCGTCGGCGTATGCGAATAATTGGACGGACTTTTGAAAGATCGTGCCTCTGGTGTTGGTGTGAGAGTTCTGCACTATTCTTTCAAGTATGATGTTGAAAAAGGATCGGGCAAATTACGCTAAGATTCCATTCATCGGGCATGCTTTCTTCTAACCATATCTTGCTTATGAGTTGGTGCATACTTATAGCCAAGACATCGCCTGCAGCTTAGAAGAGCTCGGCAGCTAGGCCATCGGCTCCGGCGGCTTTGTTGCTCTTAAGTTTAGATATAGCGAGCTTTATTTCATCCAGATGTTGTCGTGGGAATTGTTGGTCTACTCCGCCCAGATAAAGTGGCCCATTCTGCCTGACAGCAGAATTCGTTTCGTCATCGCCGTTATACAGTCTGCAGAAATGGTTTTTCCATATTCTCAGCATCGACTGCGATTCCACTACGATGTTCCCTTGATTGTCTTTGCAAGCTTCAGTTCGAGCTCTGTACTCTTGGCAGTTTCCTTGTACGTTTTGGTAAAACTTTCGAACTTCATTACTGCAATAACAGCTCTCCATTCCTCGATCGCGCCCTTCTCATGTTCCCTTTTTTTCTTTCTGAGAAGGCGGTGTTCCTCTTTCCTCTTCTGCTCGGGTAGTTGTGGTTCTTCTTTGCAGCGCCGCCTTGTATGCTTCTTGTTTAGCTGCGTGTGCTTGCCGACACTCATCATCAAACCAGGGGTTTCGTTGTGGTGGCCGTGTAAAACCCAGCACTTCAGTTGCGGCTGATGGCATTTTGGCAATGTTGCCACTGGTTCTCAATACTTGATGCTGGCGGTAAAGGACTCCTTTGGAGGTTATTAGAGACTCGATCGAAAAAGGATCTGGAGATTTCTTGCGATTGTAGCCGTCCGACGTTAAACTTCTTCACAGTATTACCTCTTCTTGGCGTGGGTCGTGATATCCTAAGTCGTACCATTGCTACAACGAGGTAGCGGTTCCAGTCAATGTTCGCCTCTCAGAAAGTTCGGACATCCATCAAACTGCAGTAATGCCTTGCATCGATCGCAATGTGGTCAATCTGGTTGACAGTGGATTGATCAGAGGATCTCCATGTCCCTTTGTGAATGTTGAGGTGTGGGAACATAGTACTAGCTATTAAAATATTTCGCCCCGCAGCAAAGTCAATTAGCCTGAATCCGTTATCGGAGGTGTTGTCGTGCAAGCTGTGTTTTCCGATTGTACCACCAAAAACATCTTCTCTCCCTAGCTTGGCGTTAAAGTCGCCTAGGACAATTGTAATGTCATAGCTAGGGCATTGCTCATATGTTTTGTCCAGGAGCTCAAAAAACATTTCTTTGGTGTCATCATCTTTTTTCCTCTGTGGGGGCATGTGCACATATAAGGCTAATATTGACAAATTTAGCCTTGATGCGGATTGTCATGAGGCACTCGTTCAAACATTTGTAACTCAAAACCTCTTGCCGGAGCCTGCCTCCAATTACGAATCCACATCCAAATAAGCGCTGTTTTTGTTGCGTATAGCAGTTGCCATAGTAGATATCGCAGTTTTTCATCTTTCTTTTGCACGGCCCGTCCCATCGCATTTCTTGGATGGCGGTTATGTCTGCCTTACAGCAGTCAAGGGCCTCCGCTAGTTGTTCGGCTGCATGTGGTCTGTTAAGGGACCTAACATTCCACGTACATATCCGAAATTCGTTGTCCTTATTTCGTTTGCCAGGTTCGTCATCAGTGAATCCGTCCGTATCCGAGGCTTGTTGTTGCTTCGCAATTAGTTGTTTTTGATGTGGCCGGGAAGTTAACCCCCAACCTGGAGGACCAGGTCCTTATTTTGACTCCATGGACGAAGAGCCGGATAAACCGCTCCTTATAGGCCTTAGCTCCGAAAACGTCGTAGTAGCCCATATAAGGTGTTCACTAAGTAGTTCAACCTGACTGGAACTGTAGACGCCACTGTTGATTCAATCTAGAGAATTCTTCCGCAAGGAGTAGTGCCTTAGTGTTAACACACCTCCACCCCTTTCTCGTTTACCTTTTGGTAATGTTTACTCAAACAATCTTTTAATGTGAAACCATAATGACTTTGATGAAAGGGCTTAGATTCAATCAAAATTCCTTAGTCCCATAACGCCGAAAGCAGTTATGGTTTTCCAAATAGTTCGCACGCTTCAAATGTATTTATTGCATCATCGAAGAGAAAGCCACGTTCAAAAATATAAAATATTAGTCATAAAAGGCTTAGCTCCTTGTTGAACAATTGAATTAAATTCTGCCAAATTCCTGCATCAAATATCGTCCCTCAAAAGGCTTACAAAACAATAATCCCAAACCGTCCTTCCATATCATTGCAAATATTAATAAACAATACAAAAAGCTTAACCAGTCCAATAATACAGAATATAATCTCTCATAGCCACCCTCATACAAACAGCTCATTGAAGTTTGCCAATTTAGACCCCTTTATGATTTCTGACACTCTAGTCCTAGATACCATAAAGCATCATTTCCAAATATTATTTTGTGGTTTTTAAATGGTCTCCGAGGGATGTTAAGCATGCTTCCTGCATTTCGTTAGCATCCTGTCAGAGAGGGTGCTGCAAACATATTGTTGGATTCGTTTGATATAAAAAGGATGCGGCGGTGGTATGTCCAGAGGGTTGGTTTATCATCGACAAAAAAACACTATGATGCCTCCTCATAATGAGCATCACAGAATAATAGAAGGATATAGAAAAAATACGTTCCCAACGATTATGCCACGAGAACATGATGTTATCCCTTTTGCTTTGTGTAATAATTGTATTCATTGCAACAAAATCGTATCGTCCTTGTTTGCTTTATTGCATGTGCCCAGAACGACTATAGTGAGCGTCGTCGCAACAAAGTATTGTCACACGACTCGAACAAGACACGATATTTGCATACATATTGCACTCACAGGATACAGCGTTTCCAGCTTCCAGGATACAACGTACAACAGTTTTTTTTTTTAATTAAAAGAAGGATTCCTGGTCCTTTTAAAGGAGAATCACACACCCCGAAAGTATATTAATTTAATAACCGGCGGCGTCGGTCGTGGCGTTGACGAGAACGCAGCTTCTATGATAAATGGGTTGCGATGACGTAGAAACAACAACAACAAACGCAAAGTACCATCAAGGATATCTATTGCTTTTATGGGACTAATTTTAATTTGATTCGGTTTTTATTGCAAAGGATATTTGCATATTATTACGTTTTTATTGCTTTTGGCGTTTATGTATGTGGGAAGCGACTTTCCAGTTTTTTGTTATTGTTGTTGTTGTTATACTCAAAGCAAATAACAAAACCGAAGCCATTATCAAAATTTTAATTTAATTTTTCGTTTATTGCACTTTCACCTGGAGTCTGATGGCGGAGAGGGTTGATGCGGTCTGGGTTAGCAAAGCAAGTGAAATTGGAACATTTTAAACGCTCGTTAAACTGTTGAGTACCTTACATTGTCGGTTATTTTGGTAAAAGGTACAAGATCAAATGACTGAACAAATACATGCGGAGTGAGTGGGGCTACAAGGACGGACATATGAATATTTCTGGGAGGGAGTTCAAGTTTTATGAGTTTTCTTGGAAAACGTGAGGTGGAGGAGTGTTATTAAAAATTGTTTCTTTCGAAACTATAACTTCGAGAATTCCGTAATTTTTAATTTAAGATGAGCGATAATGCCTGAGGGCTATTGACAAAGCAGTTGTTACTTTGAATAATTTAGTTTGTTTTATTAATCTATCGCAATTTCTTCTTGAGTGAAATAAAATAAAAAAAAAAAATATTAAATGAGGACATATGGATTGTAGTAGGAAAAGGGATGAATGCTACCTTAGACGACGATTTATTTGTGATCAAAGATCTTTTGGAAAAAATGAAGAATGTCAGGGACTGTTTTTAAGCAAGTGTATAAGATAATTGTAGTAGTAGTAATAGAATGTGATTTTATTTGATAATTTACAAAAGTTTACATATATTTACAAATCCACAAGTATAGCATTGGCTTTTGCCTTCAGCCAGAAAAAAAGAGTATTATTCAAACATTATGTATAATAAAGATCAAAGTAAAATTGAAATTGAAAAAATTAGACTCCTGTAAGATGATCACAACGAAAAATAAAAATACATATTTTCTTTTTCTTATTAAAAAGCTTCATTTAAAATTTGATTTCTGTAGTTAAGGGGTGTTTTAACGTAGCTTGATAACATTATCCAATCTTGACCATTCAAGACATTTGCAGCTTCATCAACAGGTAAATAGTTTTTCCCCAAGTGCTGTCTCCGTATTGCCTGCAGGATCGGACATGTTCCTATAACATGGAGAACATTTTCTGTCGCACGAAGATTGCATAAACTGCATTCCGTACTTCCATCAGGTCCGTATGGTATGTAGTTCAGTCGTAGTAATTCTCCTCTGGTTTTGAAAATTAAAAAGATTGTTTCTATTGCGTATCGGTCGTTGAAGTAATTGTTAGGTCCAAGGTCGTATCTCAGGAGCTTGTACATGTTTCGGGTACAACTCCGTTGGGCGGACTCCTTAAATTTAACAAAGAAAGAATCTTCAATCCTTCCCAACAATTCTGGAAAGATGTCTTTCCAATCACCAGTATTTCTTTCTACCAACTGGATGTCGTGCTGAACTCCAAGCCGTGACCATTCTTCGAAGAACTATGATTTTCGTGATAGCAGATATTTTGCGATAATATTTGGCGAAAAGACGTAGGCGGAGACACCCCGGTCTCCAAATGTAGCATATATGTAGGTGTGTTTTCGGGGAGCCAAAAGATCTTTTTCAAAAAATACCTCAGTAATTTTTCTACTTCCTCATATTGAAGTAACCCCCATACTTGACCAGCATAGCACATCACTGACCTCATAACTGCTTTGAAAAGTTTATATTTAGCACTCGGGGTTATCTGTTTTTTCCCAAGGACCCCCCTCCAGTTGCAGTTGATGGCTTTTTTTGCAGATGCTTTTTGAACGACATCTGAGGCGAAATGATGACTCCAAGATATTTATATTCCCTCACCAACTCAAGCTCTACATTTTCCCACATCCATTTCTCCTCCCTTGCATATCGTCCTGTGCCATTTCGAAATATCATTACTTTGGATTTGTTAGTGTTAACTGTAAGACCCCAATTACGGCAGTACAATTGCAATTTATTAATCATTATTTGCATCATATTTGGAGTCTCCGCAAAAATGACAATATCGTCCGCATACATCAAAGTTTTTATTACTGTACCAGCAAAACTAATACCTCCAGGCAAAAACGATGTAAGGTCATCCAAGAAAAGCGAAAACAGAAGTGGACTCAAAAGACAGCCCTGTTTGACCCCGGAAGAAGTATGAAACCAGGAAGATCCTTCATTTCCATCCCATACTGCTGTGAGGCTTTGCTCATATAGCCCTCCTAATGTTTTAAGTATTTTCGACGATTAGCCTAGACAACAAAGTTTGTAGAAAAGGGCATTTCTGTCGATTGAGTCGAAGGCAGCCTTGAAGTCAACGAAGAAAGCATATAACTTTTTCCCCTTGTCTGGGTATGATCTAGCAATGCAAGTTAGTGAAAATATGGTATCAACTATTGAATATTCCTTCCTGAAGCCGGCTTGAAACTCGCTTAGAAGATTATTTTGTTGTATCCAGTTTAACAGTCTGTCTTGAATGACACAAAGGATATGCCTCTATAATAGTTAGGGTCGTTTACATCGCCTTTTTTAAACAGTGGGACGATAATATTCCTCCTAAAGCTTTCTGGAATTTCCCCAGAATTGAATATATAATTATAACTTTCAGTAAGCTTAATCAAAAAAGTTTCTGTAGCGTATTTGTAAAATTCGTACGGAACACGGTCACCCCCTGTAGCCTTGTTAAGATTGCATCTGTGTAGGACTCTCATTATTTCTTGAACTGAGAATGCATGGTCGAGATCTTCATTTTCTACTAAAGGACTAGCATATAATATTTGACTTGGTCCTGGTGGTGCACCTAGAAGCTGTTCAAAATGGTGAGCAAGTATACTCGTACTTATTATTGTTTTCCTTGCAAAAGGTATACCGTTGAGTGTACGTGCCAGCTTCCAAAAAGATCGACTGTCTCTTACTTCCGACAATCTTTGCAGGAGGTATCGGGAGTATTGCTTTTGTTTTTCTTTGCAAAGATATTTGAAAGCTTTATTCGCTTCTTGATACATCCTTTTTGCCAAATTCGATTTTGTTGCCCTGAGAAGTCTCAAAAAACCAAATCTCTATCGAACCATGGATCATTCCAGCTTTGCAAACGGACTGTTTGAAATGATTGTGCGGCCTGAGATACGCATGTAACTAATGTCTCAATACCATGGACCGATTCAATTTGCTCATTACTTACAGAATCAAGAAATTGGTTAAGATTTATTTGATAGAGTTCCAAAAAAGAATTCTTCCTTTGAAGTTTTGGTAACAGCTTCATGTTTTCGTTGGTGTTACCCGGTTCTTCATCAAATCGACATTTAACATTCAGTGGTAAATGGTCAGAATAAACCAGCTCATCTACTTTTAAATCATCTACATACTCGAACCATTTTCCACGTATGAGACAATAATCTATTGTGGAACAAGATGTTCCTCTTGTAAATGTAAAATGACCTTTTCGATCACTTTCAGTTCTCCCGTTCAACATGGTCAGACCAACCGATTCACACATTTCTATAAATCTTCTCCCATTTCCATCTATTTTCTCGTCCAGAGCAGATCTCATTATACTAATTGACGCTGGTGTAAAGTCTGGTTCCATCTGTAACATCGGAGAACTTCCTACCCTAGCGTTGCAGTCTCCGATCAGCATAATATTTTCTTTGCCTAGTTCCATTAGGAAATCGTACAATCCAGCTAAGTCATCCATCCATATAAACCGGAACGATGTAAAATTGCTCATGTGTAATGGTCATTTCAAAGACAATCCTGTTCATCTCCGTGACAAATCGGCATCTAGTACATTCCTTAAATGATTTTCTGATTCCAAATAGACATCCTTCACTTGCTCTTCCGTATACATGAGTTCTCGTGGCTGGGGTCCATTTCAATATAAATTCTGGGAAATAGTTTTCATATTGTGTTGTGTCACCATAGATGAAAGTTTCAAATAGTAGAAAGATGATTGAATGCATTTTCCCGAATAACCGAATAATCATCACGCAGTGGAGATCTAAAAATTTCAGTTTAACCAGATTCATTTCATTTCGAATGTGTAACTTCAAATGGTTATTAAATCACTTAAGAAAACAAATCAGCTGGATTCCGAATTTTCGTGCTAAACCAGAGGCATCTAGCTAGGGATCTAACTGGCTGTAGAATCTTGTTGGATGAGGCCCAGGTCCACCCTTAATTGTATCGCCACCTTAGGAAAGGTAAGGGTTGCTAAGTATTTTTTATTAAAATGTCTGAATGCTGTGTGAACTTTTGAAACTCTTAGTCAACAATTCAGCACCTGTTTTGGAAGAATGTACGCTTTATAGTAGATTGAAGTCAGATCTAACGGAAAATTATATTTCTTCAATTGCTTAAGGAAACCTAGCTCTATTGGTAGCACCAAATATGTGTTTTTTTTACAGAACACACATTTAGAAAGCAAGGTTGTTCAGTTTCCTCTATGCAAGTGGCACTTTGAAGCACCAACATATCACCAGTGGACCTATATTTTCGAAAGACGTATTTCCTGCCATAGATAAGTTTCTGGATGTTAAGATATTTTTGTGATCAGATAGATAATCAAGTAAGTGTAATTCGTCGGTAGTTTGAGGAGAATTAGAATTCGTCTTTTAAGTTACTGGCTGTTACTAAAACCGGGCACGTATAATGGAATTTTAAACGTTTATTAACGAATGGCCAAGCATTTGAAAAAAAGTTAGATTTGTAGTCTATTATGAATACTAAAATAACCTAAACTATAAAGAATATTGACTTAATAGTCTGCGTTTCAGTTGGGACAGCAAATTTGAAGCCGATGAACAGAAGTTCGTCCTAGGCCACCACTCAATGGCCAATAATTTCTTTTCTGTTATGAATGATATGATTATTTTTTTTTATTATTTTGAATGCCTATGGTCTATGCCGCATGTTGTTTAAAGGGAATATCGTTCTTCTTTTTCTTTAACCGATGATTGTTATGATATGGGCAGGAAACACCATTCTTACTTTACTGCTTTACCTCTAGGGTTAGCATTTTTTTAAGATGTTAAAACCAGTGATCTACAGTCGTGCCAAACAGCTAGGCTCACTTTGTCGCCTTTTAAAAACAAGATGCTGCAGCAATATTTTTCACTGGCCTTGCACAGGACAAAATTTAGAAAATCCTTTAATAAAAATGAAGTCTGTAAACATTAATTTGAGATATTGCCAATTATGTAAGCGTTACAACACTGAATCAACAAGTTGTCATTTTTCAACCAACAATCGCGATTGTCAATATGAACATTTTAGATTTTCAGTTACATGTTATTTGAAAACTTATTTAGCCAGTTCACGTTTCTAAGCACTCAGAAATCTCCGTTTTCTCAGAAACGTGAACACAATTTCTCAGAAAAAAAATCTCAACTTTTCTGTTAAAAAAAGGAATAAAAAAATGTTTGGATTCGCTTGCTAAATTTTCGGTTTGTCAAAGAGAACTATGTTAGGCGCCAGTTATTGCTGAGGAATTGTGTTCACATAAATTTTTCAGCTCCATCAAAAGTGACTGAGACAACTTCTTGATCACTACGAAATCTCAAGAAATGTGAACTGGCTAATTATATTTTCATATTGACTATTGAAACGTTCATTATGAAAACGGAATAACACAATTTTCAAATCGATAATCTTGGTTTTCATATTGAAAACCATGCCTGCGGTAGTGATAACCAGGGTTGTCATATTTCATATTTGAATAATATACGATAGTCATATAGAGAAATATATTTTTTTCATATTGACAACCACGTTGGTCATATTGATAACTACGGATGTGTTTGTATTGATTACTACAGCTGTAATTTTGATAACTACGGTTGTTATTTTTTACTTGCGATTTATAGGGACTATAAGACAAGTTATGCATTCGTAAAAGAAAAAAATTCTAACAATCAAACATGACATTATGATAATAGAGAAGTGCAAAAAAGTGGGTCCGGAAATTCCGTCCGTCTGTCTGTCTGTCTGTTCGCACTTCTACGGCCTAGACGATTGGGCCGATTTGCTTCAAACTTGATATTTAGTATTTATTTGGTAGTACCTGCCATACAATTCTTAACAAAAAGTTTTACAACAGTACATCTTTCAATTACAACGAATTTTTAGAAATTTGTTCCATAACGGTACCTCTCATAGAACCGGTTTTTTCAAATGCGGTTTTATCGTAAACCATTATCGCGATTTCAATAATCCTACACACAGGAAGTCATTTATAATTCAATTAATTTTGCATTCAAAATTTTTTTCAAAAACTTTTGTTTTCGATTTTTTTTTAAATTTTCTAAAAAAAATTAGTTTTCGAAATATTTTGAAAACGGGTTGATTGAATTTTTTTAAAATAATATTCCCAAATGAAAACTACAGATTTCCTTATGATGACATACTAGAAAAAAATTTAAAATATTTTTTCGAAAAGTTTTTTCAAAAAAAAACGACTTTTTTAAAAAAATTGGTCGAACGATTTTCAACATTTTTTTTCCTCGATAGATATTTAGTTTTCAAATTTTATTGCATACTTAGTTTTTCTGAAAAAACTCGTTTATCATAAAAAAATGAAAGAATTTTTGCAAAAAATTAAATTTTTTTATTTTAAAATAGAGTGTTTTTTTTAAACGTGTAATTTTCAATCTGGCAATCCTTTTTTCGTGTTGGTTTTTTTGACTGCTGTCACTTGACTTGTTCTCAGTTTGCTTTGCCATCTTACAATGAATAGATTTGTTTGTAAATTGTGCAAATTTATTACCAAAATAATTATTCGGTTCGGTCGAGCAGAGTATTGAAGAAGACCCGAATGAGTCCATACACCATCGCGCGCAACAATTGGAGATGTGCCCGTCCACTTCATGGAAGATTATGCGGAAGGATCTTGGTTTGCAGGCTTACAAAATGCAACACGTACAAGAATTGAAGCCGAACGACTATCAAGCGCGTCGCATGTTCGGTGAATGGGCCCAAAACGAGATGGCCACCGATCCCGATTGCGTATTGCCAAACTGTATATCAGCACAGATTTCGAGAGCGCTGAAACATACAACATTTTGCTCAATGAAATGAAGAGCACGGAGCATCGTCTGAGTCAGTATACATTTTGCTCACCAAAGCTTAGAGCAAAGTACCTTACAGATAGTTCAGTGCGAGTCGAGTTGCTTGCTGCTTGCCTTGCTTCATTTGTGTGACTGTAAAGCAGGGTTAAGGTAGAGTGTGTGCGTAAAATTTCTTGAGATTTTATCAGTATGAGGTGGCATGCTGCCCCCCTGCAACCCCCTTGCTTGGGCTCACTATAGAATTTGGAGTATGTGCGAGATTGGGGTTATGCAAGATTTCTTTAAATCAAAAAGAAACGTTGCACATACCCGGCTGCTGAAATCCAACAAAACCTACTATAGTCTGTCAAGGCTCTTTAAATCCAGAAACCTTACCATAAAAACCATACTTCTGCTGTACAAGACTATGGTCTTACCAGTACTCCCATACGGATCCGAGACTTGGGTGCTTACAAAAAGGCACTCTGATCTCTTATCCGCGTTCGAGAGAAAAGTCTTACGGAGAATTGTTGGCCCCGTGTGTGAGGAAGGACGATTCCGGAGAAGATACAATCATGAATTGTATGAAATCTATCTCGAAGCAGATGTTATTGAAAAAATAAAGCTCGGTAGACTCATGAGACGCATGAGCGAAGAGCAACCAACTCGGAAAGTTTTTGTGGTACTTTTTATGGTAGAAGACAACGTGGCAGACCTTGCTTACGTTGGAAGGAATGCGTAGACCAGGATGCCCGAAGTCTTGGGGTGCGCAATTGGATGGCGTCGGCCAGCAATCGGGATGTATGGAAGAATTTGTTGAAGGAGGCCCGGACCGGATCCCGGTTGTTGCGCCGATGATGATGATGAGAGAAAGTGCACCTGCCTTGGACTTCACAGATAACCTGATTCGGAGTGCAATCACTATTTTCCTAATTAAAAGTCCTATACAGCGGGTACAGGTTAGATAAATTTTTAAAAGCTGATTCGAAGTCACATTGCAAGGGCGCCAAAAGATAAATATTTGAGAGCTTGCTTTGTATAGTGGTTTCATCCTGACTAAGGTTTTCCTATATTTAAACAGGATTTAGGCTAGTGTGTGCAGATGAATCGGTTAAACTTTTTAGTGGTTTTGGTATAAGAACATCATTTAACCGAAAAGTATTGTTAATATTTGTATTTTCTTGTTTACCTACCTAAATAAAAAATACAATTTATGATATAGAATTTCAATTTACCAAATGATTGTTTTCAATTACAATTTATATCAAATGATTTTCAAAAAAAAGAAATAAATAAACAATTTGACAGAAATAATCCTTTAATAGGGTCTTCTATGCCATTATCCTATACCTATTCCCATAAAAATGTATTTTGCTGAAACAAAACAAAAAATAATATTCATAATAAAACAATTCCCAGACCAACATCGGTCGGTCCGAATAAATTAATTTAAATGATAAAAAATAAATTGCAAAAAGGTCTGTGCTATCTGAGTCGAGGAGGCAGGAATTACAGTTAAAAATTCATAATTGAATTCTATAACAACCTCATTCTGGGACACTATACTACAAAAAACATGTCAAACTATTCCGTTCAGCCATTGTCAGCTGGAATTTCAATTTAAAATTTACATAACCACAGCCATTTTACAAATCAATTTGTGCGCCACAGCCCACAATAGACAACAGGGATCTGTTCGTTTCGTTCGTTCGTTTGTCGCGCTGCAGATACATATTATACCACGTACAACAGCTCCTGTCTGTCAGATACAACTATAGCAGCATGCAGCAGCAACAGCAGGATTCAAGCTGCCACAGCAAATGATGGGGAAAAAGGATTTCTTTGTTTCTTTTTTCTCAGTTTTTTTTTTTATGAAAAATTGATTTCCTTTTTTTTCCATCCAAACCTAGAAGCCCATCAAAGGGGTAGAGAGAAAAAAAAAATATTGCATTCTGCTGTTGCAAAGAGAAATTGTCATCCAATTATTTTTGCACTGTAAATCGGTGATTGGGGGAACGTAGGATTGAGTTTGCCATTCAAATGGGAGTGAACGGACAGGAGGTGGGCAAAGGACATCGACCTCCAGCTGGATGCTCATATACCATGCCCCCGGAGTTCCATTGGGTGTGCGATAGTGCATGGAGTGGTGGAGAGCAGTCTTTTGTGTATTTCGGCCGGGGCACCGAATCCAACTAACAAGCCAACCAAAGTGGCACAGAAATGTAAACAAAGCAAAATGGATAAAATATAATAAAAACATAAACGTCAATTTAGCATACTCGGGCCAATCCATTACGGTGGCATAATTTATGGATTCGCGTGTTCGTTAGATGATGTTGCACAATTTGGTTGCAGTGCGGATGCGAGAGCAGGAATCTTGCAATTTGCACAGCAGGCGCACGTTCACGGTGAAATGTGAACTAAGTCTTGTAGCCGGGTGGGTATTCAAATGAGGCATGAGCAACGTGATGGGGCACAAGGCCCAACCCACTTCGGAGTGGTGGTAAGAAATATTGGCGGGAATTTTATACTGGCTAAGCCTATGGGATCAGTGCTTTGTAAGTGTTTGATCGTTATATATGTAGGTATATGGCCAGTTCAGACTAACCAGAAACATTTTTTAAATTATTTCTTTAAAGTCTTTTCTTGCGAATACAGAAATATCCTTGAAAAAAAGACTTAAAATAAGTTTTAATATTCTTATATGTAGTGCCCCGTGGCATAGTGGTTAGTGTGTCGGACTCGGACTGCTAAGCGAAGAGACTGGGTTCGACTCCCGCTCATGGCCACCTTCTTTTCCGGGTTATTGCTTCTTGCGAGGAACTGACAAAATCTTCAAGAGTAAGAAATTGTCTCGAAAAAGTGCATCTCATGTAGCCTTTCGGACTCGGCGGTATATTGTAGGTCCCTTTCATTTTTGCAGATTAACAACACACACATAGGAATGGTTGAGAGTATAAATCGCTAGGCCTTTTTTTTTTTTTTTTTTTTATAATTAACGCTCGCACAAGGGACTACTTGTTTCCCTTTTAATGTTACACACTGCGCGGGCATTAGGAAGATAGGGAGGGGAGAGATAGGAGGTGTCGATTAACATTGGTTTTGAATGTTTGCGGATCAAAATGGCAAGGGAAAATCCGGCCGGGTAAACTATTCCAAATTCGTGTTGTTCGGCTAAAAAAAGAATCCCTATATTTCACGGTACGTCCGAAATTGGGCTCAAGGGTGAACTGATGAGCATTCCTTGCGAGACGAGTATTACGGGAGAAACTTTTAAGGGGAGGAATGCAACTGGCTACTTCGATTGAACCTTTTTTTGTAAAAGAAACGATAAAATAAGGAAAGACATGAAACATTACGTCGGTGTTTGAGAGGGGCAATTGATTCAGTGGCAGTTCTATTTCCTATCAATCTTAACGCTCGATTTTGTATTCTATCAAGCAGGTGTAGCGATGTTTGCGAAGCACCTGCCCATAGGTGGGAGTTATACTCGAGTTTAGGGCGTATAAACGCTTTATAGATTGAAGCCAGATCAGATGAGGAAAAATACTTCTTACACCGATACAGAAAACCTAAGCACCTAGCAGCATTCTTAGCGATCTCAAATATATGGCCCTGGCTCCTTAAGAAGCTGTCGCGCCAATAAATTTAAATTTATTTAAACATAAAATTTAAATATTTTTGTATGATTAGTTTTTAAAATATTGAATTTTGAAAAAAAAGTTTCAAAAATTAATTGAAAATAGAAAAAAATTAATATTTAAAATTCTACAGAAATCCGATAAGCCGTTACCGAGAAAATTGAAAATTAAAAAAACCGTTACATGAAAAGAACCGTTAATAGACTTTTTCCGTAAATTTGGTTTTTATAGTGGGTATGATAGCTTATAGCTATAAATAAAAATTGTTTTTGTTTTGTTTTTGAAATGGTTCCGGTTTCAGCTGCGCTGTTGTGCAATCTGCAATGCAACTTGAAAGTAGTATCATCAGCTTTGCCAGCGATTCCATTTGAAACTGTTGAAGTTTTGTAGGTCTAGTTTCGTTTATTTCGGTTGCCATGGCGTAGTTCTAAATTTAAAGAATGATAAACGTATTTTTTGAGCTATTTTAAGAAGCCTCCGCCCTTTTCTACAGCGGGAAGTTGCTCAAATGCTTACGTTTAAAATGAAGTCCGTAGTGAATGTATTACAAAAATTTAAATTGCGTATACAATAATGTTATTTTGGCTTTGAAATGATTGAAGAGATTTTTTAATTTTTGATTCGTTTCAATATTTCCACTCGTGACTCGTTTCGTAAAATATCTCAAAACCACTTTCCGTTAACGTATAGAACGTAAGATAGAGGCTTAAACTATATAAACCTCATATGTCGTTTAAAAGGTAATGAACAGATCTATGAAGTGAGTGGAGTATATTTTTTATTTTTTATATAATTTTATTGAATAATCTAGCCATGAAAATTATAATTTTATTTAGCCAAATGATATTGGAGAAAAACAATGCCTACTGCGTTCACAAGAACATTTCTGGTCCCTGCATATTCAGGCGTTTCTAACCGGCTGTAAAATATAGGTATGCGTACTATCACGTGGTTATATGCTGCAGCATTTTTGAATACGATTTGTTTTAAGGTACAAACGCACAAATATGAGGAGCTGTGTTACTTGGTATCGTTACTAAAACTATTCCTTTAAAAATGTTGTTGCAACCGTATAAAAGTTCACAGATTGAGCCAAAATCACATATTTTCCGTAACACATATAGGGAACTTTCCATGCCCCTTGATGTCGGATAGACAAGTTGCAAAAAAAGAATAGAGGAATATGTTTCTGCCTTCCTTTTGAATTTAGAAATACCTAAGCATTTTTCAAACCACAACAAATCTAAATGCCATGAATTTCTTCTGCATGAACCACCAGAACAATAAAAGAAGTTATTTTCCATAATGTTAATCGAAACACAAACTATCGACAAGTTATTCAAAAAATTTTAATTTAAAATTCTCTTGCGGCGTGTCGCTCGTTTGTTTCGGTTGAAATGCTGAAATTCTCGCAATTTCTTGTTCGTTAAACATCCCATCTCTTGTCCAGAGACAACCAACTTAAATAACCACTTCCATGGAAGATCAGCCAAAACAATTGTCCATTCGATGGGTCCTCGACTCTATGTCTGTGGCAAGGACAGAAATTATGTTCCACTCGCGCACCGATAGTGAGAAACGATGATTGGATTGGATACAAAGGAGACGCGACGCGAACAAAATACAACGACTACGGTGACGCGGCGGAACGCGGTACCATATCATCACGAATATGGACGTCCAATGAATATTTCGGACCCCGCGTTCGCGTAGCCTCATGCATCATCATCAGCATCGCAGGGACATCATTTCATACCACAAATTGAATTCGTCTGGAGCTGCACAGCAATAGGGTTGGCTGGGCTGAATGGACGAAAAGTTTCAGCGAGATGGCAGACGATGGCATAGGGACTTGTTTGTCAATTTGGAGCATCTTTATAGGCGCTAGTCCACAACACAATCGCTGTAGCTGTAGGGGCGCGCTGCACAATGGCCATGCAAACGACGGATGTAAATATGCAAATTTACAATATGCATCCGCTGTGCTGTGTTGCGCTGCTTTGCCCTGGCTGGCTGGTAGGATTTCCAAGAAGAGTTGACCCTCGCTCCTCGCGAATGGTCCCGCCTTGGCTGGTCCTGACTGTCGTTCGCATAGTCGTTGATGTCTCAATTCGCGATCGCGCGAAAATCCCAAATGCGCGGTATCTGACTACTCGTGCATCCCCGTGCATTTCCATACCATACAATCGAAGGGTTACGGGACGCACGGAATGTGGTTCGTTGTCGTAGCACGAAGCATTTCAACTGAGGCTGGAATCGATGCGATGCTGGGAAGGTATCCTCACCAGCAGGTAATGTGACTTCTATTGGGCGCTTTGCGCTCTCACTCTTAAGCTGCTTCAGTTGCGACTTCGGCTGATGGTGCTATGGTGGCTGGCTAATGGGATGCATCGACATGTCGACTGGCGATACTTTATTTCGTGGAAATTTCTGACTGACATCGAAATGGACTTATAAACAAATTAATTCACCGATGTCATCACCGTAGTTGGATATAGTTGCGCGCGGTTGTTGCGGAGTCGTTGGCTTCGGTGTCGTGGCGCATTCTTGGGCGCTTATAGGAGCTGCGGGCCGCTATGTGACAAAAGGGTTTTTGGAATGTTGATTGTGCTAAGTTCGAGTGGTTTGTATGAAGACAATTGGCAGATACTAATTGACACTTTGGTGAAAATAGTTTCTTTTTATTTGTCCAAGTTTTGCTGGAGTTGCTGAAACAAAGCAACTTGTTTAGAAATGTAACAGCAATTTGGAAACTGTTGTTATTCTTGAAGATTGCCAAATTAAAAACTAGTGGCGGAACCCAGTCAGGTCAATATTTCTATTTTTTTTTTCAATGTACCAATGTTTTTTGATAAAACATTTTGTAAGTATCTAATGAAATCTCTTTCGTCTCTTCTCTCTGAAAGTGAATGTCAATAAAAGACACCTCAATCTGTATTTCGATATGCTTTAGACTTGAAAAAATATTGGACCAGTATTATCCTGTAAATTTTCTATTCTTTTCGTCGAGAAAATGATATCGGTAAGTAGCGGCCGTCAGAATTTATACCCACACGGGCTCGTTGTATGGCATTTTCCATCATTAGTTGTATCAGAATTTCCAGCGATAGGTTTTCGCATTCATGTCGGATGAGTCTGAGGCTTGTTACCATAGCCCCAAGACTTGAAGGCCCACTTAAAAAGTCTGGCGTCAAACTGGGTGATCTGGCTGGCCAATGCAAGTCGCTAAAGTGAGAGATTAGACGCCGCATCACAAATGCTTCCTTCAAAATATCAGCTGTAACTCTTGTAGTGGGTCGTAACTGATAAAGATAGGTGACCAGCCATCAGAATTTTGCTTTAAATTAACAAGCTGTAACTTCGTCAAAAATATCCTGATCTGCTAGTCCACGAGGAAAAAAAATTTTAGATGCAAGACTTTAAACAAAATTCCCTAAAACTTATAATTTTCAGCATTGCTTTGCTAATTTATTAATCTTAGGACAGCATGAGTTGTCTATAACTGATGAGCCCACTTTTCATGCTTCGGCGAAACGAATATGGAAAAAAGCTCTGAGAAGAAAATAAGGCTTGGTCACCGTATCACAACCAGAATCCCCTAAAAATTAAAGCTGTGCAACGAAGGCTTATTCGTTTCACTTTACGATTAGTTTTAACTTACCTCTCTATGAGGATAAGATTTATTATAGCCAACAATTATTGTGCAACGTCGTGAAATCATCGATATTACCCAACATTTATGTGACATGACTTTTAATTAATGAATGCTTATACCAGAAGAAAAGCTAGTAAATTGGCATTGTTGTATTGTAGACTGTTTGCTTTTCATATACAGTGGTGACCCAGAATAACCAAGATGTAAGTCATATTACGAACATTTTATAAATTCCTTAACAATAAGTCCATCTTACCTACTTACTTACCAATCCATATTAAAATATTCTATAATCAAAATATCATTTATTTGCATATAACATAAAATCATTGCCACACAATTAAGCATTTCAAATAATATGAAAACACAATTCAAACTTATCACCAATATCACAGTCAGCAAAATACAATTCAAACCTTTCAATAAAGATAAATTCATGCATATCAAACAGTAGGATGGATAATAATCACAATAACACAATACAATACCAAAAACATTATCACTTTGGATTTGCACTAAATTCGAATTTATAATATGGGATCTGCCACCGCTTCACCCCACAACTACAACATCAAACCAAACCACACGCTAAGCCAACAATTTCAACAACAAAAAAATGAGTAAATAAATAAAATAACTTCCAGCTCCAGTCCCAATACCCAATCCAGATTATGGAGAGGGAATAAAACCACACATATACCCACTCCATAAAGCAAAACCATAACAATCAACTTTGCCAGCGGCATCCACCACATCACACACACACACACACATCCACAGTCCATCCCTCCAGCAACTTCCTTTTTCACCCACTCAATCATCCCCAGTATCTCATCCGATTCCCGCAACATCATATCAGCGTTATTATTACTTTTATTATATTGCATTATTATGCTCGACAACGGTCGGTCCGAGAACTACACCCCAGCCACCCCCCACCAACCCTTGGGTCTATAGCTTTCAAAGGAACGAATACAAAAAAATGGGGGAAAAAACAAGGAACCCAACTTAGAAGAAGAGAAAATAAAATCAAAAACGTTTTTATGCTAACAAAAGATACTTAAAAAAGTATCTACGATATTGCGGCGAAAATAGGCCGGATATTTGATCTTGGAGATTAAGGGATTGTCGCCGTTTTGTGCAGACTCAAGAGAAAATTGGACCCCATTGTGTTCCATTGAAGCGAAGAATATGCTTCTGCTGCTTTTCCTTTTGGCTGGTTGGGTTGGTCGTTGGTGTAGTTGGTGTAGCAACACTAGAATACTTTTTCCTTATTCATGTGAATTTGCGCTTTTTTCCCAACACACACACTCACCATCCACCCCCTTCTATAATCACCATAGCTACCGTTGACGTCGTTGTCGTCTTCCTTGCCGCTTGCCGCACATAAACTGTAAAAGTTACTTTATAAGGATGTCAAACTCAAATTTTATTTCTCATATTTTTTTTTTTTTTGCAAAATATAAATGGAAATTAAGCATCCTTGAAAGGAACGATAATATGATGCATACGCTCACTACCATAGAAAGTAAAAATCTTTACATATAGAGTGTATGTGAATGCAAATGTGAGCCAATAAAATCAAGGATCAAATGAAGAGCGCATGAAATTTATTCAACTTGTTCCTCTAAATCTAAACTGAAGACGGCTCGGCAGCAGGCGTCGGATGAGGGGTATTAAATGTAATATTTAGGGAATAAATTGAAGTAATGTTATAGCATCTATTTCATAGGAGATGATGATATCTATGTGAGTATGTGTAGGGGGATAGGTTGTAGCTATAGGTTTTGCGGAAATATGGCTTATGAAGTAGAATTTCAGCTCATGAAATGGATTTTAGTCAAGTCGTGGACTGAAATTTTAAGTTTTGAAGAATAGGATTAGATTTTTCATTGGAGGGGAGTGTAATTGTGGATTAGATGGATCAACAAATATTGTAATATGAGGTGATTCTTAAAATAATTAATGGACATTTATTAAACTCCCCATTAGGGATCTTCTCACATAAATCATCTAGTTAAACTGACATGAAATGTATTAAATCGTTTGAAAAAAGTCCAAATTTTGATGCTTTTCCAATATCTCATAAATTCCTAATGTTTCCCGTTCTTGTGGTTTGAATAAGCTATCCTTTTCAAATTTACATCGTCTTAAAACATACCTAACATCGCAATATGCCTGAAAATCAAACTATCGGCTTAGCTTTGCTCGCCAAAATGCAGAGCCGTATTTCCGCCTAGGCCAACAAGGCTGCAGCCTAGAGCCCCCAGCGTTAGGGGGTCCCCTCCCTGATGCACAACCGAACTAAGGGAGTAAAAATAAAAATTATTTTAACGCCACTCAAAAACTTTTCCGTGTTTTCGCCGGCCCCATTGACAAAGTAACATTTGTGCAAAATGTAAATTTACAAACAATACCGCTACACTTTGAAACATGCACGAAAGTACAGTAAGACCTGGTTACATGGTGGCTCCGTTGGGCAGAAAACTTTACTAGTTTCTGTAAGTCGGCTTGAGGATGAAAATTTTACGCGATAACGTCATTAGGAAACATTGATACAAAATTCCATACTTTTAGGCTTAGGCCCGTCGTGCCTCTCTCTATTGCTCATTCCGCACTTTAGCTTGCACGCTCGGCTCAGGCGGAACGTTTTTCGAGTGTGCAGCCAGCGTTCATGGATTCATAACACGTTATCACGCCAAAAACTGTCCATGTTTTTAGGCAGGGCACTTGTCGCTTGCTGAATAGTAAACAACTTGCATTATTGCCCGGTGAACGTGATTTAGGAAAAGTAGAAAAGCCAGAACACTTCGAAATGCAGGAAGTAAAGATTTTGGGTCAATCCTGTTCTTTTTTTGAAACGAAATGTCAAAATCTGTTAGAGTTTCTGTCCACGGAGAAGACTAGACAGATAGCTAGATAGTTCTGTTGTGACAGTGGTCTCCATTGGACAGTTTATCAGATGGAACAGATAGTACGACAGTTTTTTTGTCAATGGAGACCGCGTGTTAGCAACCAACTTTTCATGCGCTGGTAACAAAAGTTGCAAAGCATTTGCGCTTTTTCATTCCCACATGGAAAGTTTGCAATTAAAATTAAATTTGTGTGTAAACCTTTACCGTCGCGAAATTTTCTTTTTAAAGGTGGCTTTACATTGAGCTGCATGCCATGTTCTGCAAAAAAAAGAGGATGCAATATTTGTAAATAATGTGTGATAGATAGGGAAGACGAAAATGAACACGTCTTCATGGCTGCAGATTATAGGAAATACGATTCATGCATCTTGAAAATTATAGTGAAGATGAACATGTTTATCTTCTTTATAACGTTTTCGTCTGCATTATAATTTGATGAGATTGAACTATAGAAAAAACACTATTTGTTTGCTAAAAATGGAAACTTTGGCAACAAAAAAAATAAATGAATTAGTTTTTAATAATATTATTCCTTTTGAATATTAAAATTCTCAAAATTCATTCAATTTTCCAATTACCTAAGTACATACATAAAATGTTCAATAGAAACACAATTTTTAATCGAAAGTGACAATGAGAACCTGTGACTTTAACAGCAGTCAAAAAGTTATAACAAATGTATGGGAATATGGAGGGATTTTCATTAAACTGTCATATTTTTTTTCATTCACAAATAGCAAATTTGTAAAGAAAATTTTGTTTGGTTTGTAAACCTTCACAGTCGCAAAATTTGTACTTTCATGGACATGTGGTGACATCTTTTGTTCGATTTACTTGCAGGAAGTTTAAATTTTGGACACCCCTGTGCTCCAATCCTCAAATCTCTAGTTCTCTTTTCAGTGGTAGGTACTGAACGCATCCAACTTCTCACAGAAAAATAATTTGTGGCACTCTATGAAATATCGCAAAGCCAAAGTTATACAAAAATTTAAACGTTGGTCGGTCGTGTTGTGGAAGTGTAAAATTAAAGTGAAAAATATTACACAGTGCCAATTTCCTGGTAAAACTCCTTTCAATTTCGAGTAAGTAATAGTTCTTGATTTAATTCTATTATTAATATTAAAATATCTTATTTGCTGAAACAAGATACAAAAATTTAGGTCATGGGGTTTAATGTAGTATCAGAACAAAACAATCACTTTTTTTCATTTTACTCAAAAGAAATACAGTCTTAATGCAAACAGAGAAATATAAAACATTATTGGGTTTGTGCAAAGTTCGATTATTCGATTCACAATCGATCGACGCGTCGCTCACTGTAGATAAAATAAAAAAGTTCGTCGGCTCTGAAAATACACTAAAAGCTCACTGAACAAAATTGAAAAAAAACATTAATTTGAAATATCAGTCAGTCATCGTCCAAATTTGTTATATGTTTTTGGTGTCAAAATAGTGACAGTTTCCTTTTAGTTGTAAAAATGGCATTGTGCATTACGAAAGAAAGATATATTTTTAAAATAACTATAGTAACATAGACTTAATTCCGTAAACCAAAATGAAATAATTTTGAGATAGAGGAGGGGGCCCCAAATGCCTATAGTCTAGGGCCCCTGGCCCTCTAGGTACGGCCCTACCAAAAGGGTTTTCCAATGAAGATTTGACATCTTTAAACTTATAATGTGAGGGCATTCCAAAATTACTGGCAAAATTGTTAATGTCAAAACATTATTTTAATAAATTGAAGTTTACGAAGGAAACATTTTTACAAAAGTTTAAATTTAATACCACAATACTTCTCAACAAGTAAAAAGAATATGTTATTATAAAAAAAATCATTTACAAGGCAAATCAACTGGAATGTTATTATTGGATACAACCCGCGAATTCGTTTGCATAGACTTAAGATGAAGCATTTTACTTAAATTAGGTTTTTCGTCAAATTATTATTTTATTTTATTAAGATAGTTAATACCATTTTTCTAATCGAAGTGATGTTCCGCTATATAACTGTATATTTCTATACATCTACATCGCTATGTCTCTATATCTACGTATCCTTATATATCTAATATATCTCTATATCTCTGTTTCTCTATATCTCTTAATAGTATAGTGAATCCTGTAACTCTTCCGTCTACCAAACTTCACAAATTCATGCTGTCGTTAAGGCAAAGAAGGAAATCGAACAAATCTCCAGAAATGCAGTATTTCACATTTAAGCCTCTCCCACAGGAACAGTAGATTTTTCATCGATAAAGTAGCCTATGTTTTAATCCAGCACATTATCCATCTACCTACCAAATTTCATCTAAATCTGTTAAGCCGTTGAGGAGTGAATGCCAAGGGGGAGCATGGGTTTCAGATGAGCTTTTAATCAATGGCCTAATCGCCTGGTAGTCTCCAATTGATGGTAAATAGATTATTCAAATACTGCAAGGAATGGAGGCTCCAGGTAAATCTCGCAAAGTCAAAAATAATGATCTTCCGCAACAGTGGAGGTCGCAACTGTCGCAATGAAACGTGGAAGTTCGGAGAGCAAAGTATCGAGGTTGTAAAAGAATATAACTATCTCGGTGTCAGGGTCTCCAGGAGTTTGAACTTTAAAAACCATATGGTAGATAAACTAGCGAAATCTCAAAGTGCCATAAATGCAACTTGGATAAGTTTAATGCAATGCAAAAAAGGTTCAATACGAAGCCAAATATCGCATTTTTAAAACAACAGCGAAAGCGATCATGTGTTACGCAGCTCAAGTTTGGGGTCATAAGCAGTTTGAAGAAGTGGAAAAACTCTTGAGATTCTTCCCAAAACGAACGTTGAGGTTACCAAACAGTACGGCTAACCACATCCTTATGCTGGAGACAGGCATTTCTCCTTTATTCATAACAACACTTAAAATGCAGATTGACTACGTACTCAGAACAACGGAGATGGACGACAGTCGATTACCAAAAAAAATAACAATGCTTGTAATCCGAAAGAAAATATCATGGTTTGAGTCTTGGAGAAATTTAGCCGAGTACTGTGGGCTTTCACTTTCACTACAAGATGATAGGATGGACACGTGGAAAAGCGAACTCTATCGCCTGATTAGTTTGGTAGACGAAAGAAAACGAGAAGATTATATTGGGAAAGCCAACTGAACTACAACTTGTCAACTAACAACTACTTCAGCGCGGAGTACTCAACCGATCTCATGTCACTCATTTTAAAAGCATGAGGTGAGTTACTCCCCCTGAACTACTTACCGCATAGAAGCGATTTACAAAAAAACGTGTGAGCTATGTAACCTTAGAGAGAAAAAGGACGTATTTTACTTTCTGGGCAGATGTCCGATCCTTTTGGAAACCAGAAGAAGTAACATTGGAAAGAGTTACCTTAGTGAAGCTGAAATTATTAAAATTCTTAACGGGGAGTCTGATTGGGAGGTTCTGTATGAGTACATTAAGATAGCACTAGGCTACAGAAAACGAATTATTAATGAACTTTTTTTAAAATAAATTTGAAACACTTTAATTATATTTAATAAAATATTATTTGCCAACTTGCAGACGGCGTATGCCATGTCATGTGATGAATGGAAACCAAAATATTTGTATATTATACGAAATAAAATCATTTTTGAATTGAATTGAATTGAATTGAGTGAATGGGGAACAAATATCTAAACATACAAACATTCACATTTATAATATAATAAAGAAAAAAATAAAACTTAACTAAAAACATGATTCCGAATTGTAAATGTCCGACTAAAATAGCAAAAACAGGTAACGGAAAAAAAATGAGTAAACAAAACCTGCTGCTATGCAAACGAAAAAAAACAACAATAGTAAATCACAATAAAGCTCTTCCAAAAATACGGTGGTAAAGAAGCGTAAATGTTTCTTATAGGTACCGGTGCAATAATAGCGGCCTTGGCTTTGATAAGAAATTGATCGCTTCCCGATAGATCAGCGAAATCAAGCATCATTGGCATCACTTCGCTTGGTTATCTATTAGTCGGATAGGGACTGTCTAAAAAAAAAACCGCGTTCTGTTTACGTGTGCTTACTTTTGTTTCTTTCTTCTGTTTTATTTGTCTCCCTGTCTTATCATCTTGTGTTGTAAGAGGTAAGAGCTGATGGTCTCAGTTGCCAGTGTGCTCTACTTCAATTGTAAAACTGGCGTTTGGTACCGGTACCCTCTTGGACTCTTCAGTTGACAGTGAGTACTGACGAAACGCCAGTTTTTGGTGGACTTAAAGGCCGTAAAAAGCTATTTTTAATTAAAATAAGATATTATTTATGAAAACTAATATTTTTTTAAAACCCCTACCGAAATTTATTTCTGCCTTCGCCCCTGTTTTTGTCCAATAGATATTTTAAGCTACATTTTAACTGTGCTGTTTTTAATTTAGTTCATTTTTATTACGGGGTCCCCCAAGGTTCTGTTCTTGGGCCAATTTTGTTAAAAAAGTTTTACGTCAGATTTTCCGTATTTACCGGAATGTGAGTCAGCAAATTTTGCGGATAATACATACGTTCTGAAAAGACAGTTAGATACCTTGATATACATCTTGATAAAAATCAAACATTTCAAGAACATACTATAAAAAATCTTAAAAAAATAAGTATTGCAATCAAAATGCTCTTATTCACCGGAAGTAATTTAAGTAATTTTTCAATCAATACTCTTTTGTGTGGATGTCCTGTGTGGGGAAAATGTACAAAATCTCACATTACAAAATTCCCAAAATAAGTGGTTAAAAATGATGTTCAACCTTCCTTGACACCATTTAACATTCCGCCTTCATAGAAGAGCGGGTGTTGAATTGATTAATGAAAGTATTCAAAAACTTACTGAACGATTTGTAATCAGATGTAGTTTGGTTTAAAATTTTGCAATAAATGAAATTGTTATGTTACATGCTCAGCTTTTTTTGCTTTTTTTTAATTATCATTTGTATGTTG
The DNA here is from genome assembly GCA_963971375.1 of Platycheirus rosarum. Taxonomy (NCBI): domain Eukaryota; kingdom Metazoa; phylum Arthropoda; class Insecta; order Diptera; family Syrphidae; genus Platycheirus; species Platycheirus rosarum. The sequence goes on along the minus strand of OZ020509.1, from coordinate 131,718,737 downwards.
TTCTATTTTTTTTGTTTAGTTTATTTATTCGTTTTGTTTAACATTATGATTTATTTATGAACTTATAAACTTGTTTGCTTGAAAAAAATTCTTGTAAAAATGTTGAAAACCGCTGTATATTTGACTGCATTAATTGTCATAATCGCCCCGACAACCAATGTTTTCAATTTAACAGAGACATTGTTTTCGATTTTACAACTAATGGTGAAAAATACAACATATGTTGTAGATTTTGCAACTAAAAATGTTGTGGAAAAAACAGCATTAATTGTTGAATGTACAACACAATTTGTAAAAGACAATACTTACGTGGTAAAACCACAGACTATTGTTGTATTATTCACAACATTTCGTTATCAAAATGAAATTTTTATAGTCGAACCTACAGCTCGATTTGTGAAAACTACGATCATTTGCTTTGATGTTGGAACCCAGTTGCTCTTATCTACTCATCTAATTTGTAAGACCCATACTCCAAAATAAAATGTAAATTAAATAATTTTAAAATCTTTTTATTTAGTTTTTGCTTTATTTTTGGTTTACACGGTTGTTTATATAAGAAATTTGCGAAATTTCACAAACTATGAGAATAGGTACTTTTATATTTATAGAAAAAATTTACCCACCTCGCCCTCTTTATCAAATGTTACAGCTATATCATGCAGCACACCATAGCTACGTGGCCGCTGCCGAGTGAGCCGCATTGGTCCACGCATCTTATAACTGGCTTTTGTGGCCTGGCTGCGCAACCTGGCCGCCTAGTGAACGCCTAGCCTAAGTCGAATGAGGGACTTGGTTCTCACTCAATGGGACTTACCTGCTAAAAATGGCACAACACTCTTTGATAATTCGAAATTGCTCACAATTTCGAAGACTTCTAGGTCTAACAAATATGATTTTTCAATTATGTTCTCGTCAATAACTTTGTTTTTATGAATTGTGCTCGACTCAGCATCATTGTTTATCATTGTTTTTTTCACTATCACTCTTTTTTTTTGTAAAAATAAAAATTCACTTTGAACTCCGAAAACTTAACTTGTGACTATACTCTCGAACGCTTTATTTCAGAATGAACAAAGAATAGGTAACAAAGATGTAGGTTACGGTAAATTTGCTGTCATTTTCACAACTCAGCGTAGTTTCAACAGAAAATGGTTGTAGAATTGAATGCATGTATTGTGTATTTTGCAGGAATTGACGTAGGCCTTACAGCTTTTGTAATTTTTACAACCTGTTGTAATAAATAAAATACAAAAAATGGATGAAGATTTCACAATTTTTTGATGTAGATTTTACAATTTTGTATTTGTACATTTGACAACCAATATTGACAATGCGCTTTCAATTTACCAACAAATATTTGTTGTCATTTTGACAGTTTAACTGCAAAAATGAAAGCAAATGCTGTTAAACCTGCAATTAATTGTGAATGTGAACGCATTTGCAGTTAAATACACAACTTTGTATTAATTGTGAATTTGACTGCCACATTTTGTAAAATTTACAGCGAAGATTTTTTTGGGTGAATTTACAAAAATACTTGTTTTTATTTATTTATTGTAACTAATGTTATTTATTTATTAAATATTATTTATTTATTTATTTATTTATTTATTTATTTATTTATTTATTGAATGTTCCTGTACCAAAGAAATAACGGGTTGGTTAAAGTGCCTGGAATATTGCTGTCCAACAATCATCACAATCGAACCAAAACAGTCCTGTCGATTGGCGGCATAAATTGTGTGATCTTATACCTCCGGTCTTTTCTATAGAGCTCAAAATGAACATTGAACGAGACACAGTGGGCGTTTCTATCAAAATATGTTCCTAATGTAGACATATTAACAATGTTGGTATACCGGATGGTCTTCTGAAAAAGTGTTCTTCCACACTGGAAAAGACCGTGCGTAAGCTTTTCCATCACTCCCACTCTTATGGAATATTTATGAGAATATGAGAAACAACATTTTTTCAGAAAGGGTACCCCTCCTCCCCTCCTCCTACCGACCCATAGCACTTTTCCACGGCATTTGATAGATTTTGCATGAAGCTGTCATATCCAAAATGCGTGTTTTTGGGATCCATCGATCTCTTTTTCGTTGGATTAGAAGCTATCTTCTGGACCGTCTAATACGAGTTATATTGGACGGTTTCAAATTCGATTCCCACAAAGTAAAATGATGATGTGCCCCAGGGCTCCGTTCTGTCTCTAACTCTGTTCCTCATTTGTGTAAATAATGTTTTGTATGTTGCTTCAAATTCACTAGCTGTTTTGCTGATGAGTCTATCCTCAGATTTTCATATTCGTTGGGTTTTTCACATCCTTCGTCTTCGGAAATGCAATGGTACCGTATGTTAAGCTCATTTAAATCCGATTTACACAACATTGTCAAAGAGGCTAATAGGAATTGTGTAGAATTTATTATTGCGTCGAAAACTCAAAGCTGTCATCTTTCCATGAATGGCACTTGCATTGCATGGAAGAAACCGAAAAGCTTTCAGTATTCAGCATGTATGTTAAAAACGATCTTCGTTGGAGATCGCCAAAAATTCTTTTACACAATTGCTTATGCTTTCTGTATCAATGCAAGAAATTTGTTTCCTCTTCTGATCTAGTTATTAAGCGTTTGTACGTCCTAAACTCGAGTATAAATCCGACCTCTTGGCAGTTGATTCTCAAGAATCGCAACATAGATTAATATACTAAAGTTTTGTGCTCTTTTTATCAAAATTATTGCCAAAGAACATCGGAAGACTACTCATGTGCCATACTGTTGGTAGGTAAGGTAATAAACATTTTCTGAAATGGAATATATTCATTCTAAGCTAATATTTTCGTAGAAATCAAATATATCATACTTTGGACATCTTCATAAATCAATTATGTTTATAAATCTAAAAGAATATTGAAACCCTATTTCTTAAAAAATTAGAAATATTAAACGGTAAACCACATTTCAACCTAATTGAACAGCATTTTTTGACTATTTTTCGTTTCTTCTAAAAATAAACCCGCATCTAATCATAACCTTCTTCATTCAATAAGATTTCAACTCGCAGTCAATTAAACTGTCATCCGTTGTCAATCTAACAATACACTTCTGAAGCAAAACCATAATTTCGATCTACTACATTTGGTTTTGATGAAGTCCTCAAAAAACAACAAAAAAAAAAGAATCCCACACCAATTGATGGCACACTCTTTTTAGGAATGGGAATTTCGTCCTTTCCATGCAAATAGCAAAATGATGAACACCTTCGTCAAACACCAGGTAAGACGCATCAAACCCAACGACAACAAAAAGGAAGACATTAATCGGTTTACCTCAAGAAACACTATAACCTTTAACTCATCAACAACGAGCAGCCATGTTTGTTATCCTGTTTGCCAGCATTTTATTGTGTTTTTCATGTTCAATAAGAAAAAGTCAAGTTGACATAAATTAAGAATTAACTGACAACAAAAATACACGCAAAGTATCTTCGCCAATCCCATGGTCAATGAGTTCACATGATGATCCTCAGATACATTTACTGAAGTATTGAGGGATAAAAACACCCGTTTTGTACTGAAGGATTAAGATTCTGTCAGATGTCACATTTTCGGTTGACGGATTGGATTTTCATGAGCAAAAAAAGGCCAACTGGCAAAAAGGGATTTTAAATTAACGAAACAATCGATTATGAGATTTGGATGTTATTTTTCTTGGGTGATCCTTTTTTTCGTGCAAAAATTTACTTCTATTCTATTCGAATAGAAAATCACAATTTGATTGTTTGTTTGGTTAAGATTAAAAAAAAATGTATATTCAAGGCTTAAAGGACGACTCGGATTATGAGTTGTTAATTTTTTAATCCAATTGTGCGGCCTGACTTTGATTGATTTAGAAAATTTGCGTGATTTTTTTTCTTATTTCAAGAGTGTTTTTTCTTTTCTGAGAATGTGAAGGTGTTAATGCAAATGCTTTTGTAATTCCAAGTGGTGTCTATTGGGTACTTGAAAAGCAGTGAAAGAATGTGTAGCGAACTTTTATATAAAATGGTCCGTTTACTTTTAATACCTACTGTGCGCATACAATTTATATTTGCACTCAATTATGTGTATCTTGTAGTTATTTCAGTACATAGAATACGTTAACTAAAATTGTTGATTGGCCTAAATGATCGAATGATCTACCCGCTTCTATTTTACTGTGCTTTTGCACCGTTTTAAAGTCAAGCTTTTGTGAAAACATTGTTCATAAGACATTCATTAAAGAGCATTCGAAGTATCCAAGTCGTTTCTTTTCTTGTTCCTCAGAGTTATCCTACAAATGGAAAGAGGATATTGATATAATTGGAGAGTTTTTTTTTTAAATATATACTTATTTCTAGCAGCGCCAGAGTACATCTTCTACTATGTACTATGCATCTAGCTTGGTTATTATATAAATACAATTTCGGACGCTTTTGAAATTCGAGAAAAGTAAACCAAAATGTATAAATCATAGGTAGACGACTATTAAATCCATCGCAGTATTGCAAAATCTTACATCAGCAGGACCCTAGTTTCGTACACTGTTTTGAACGAAACTGCATATAAAAAGCCGCCCGTGCCTGAAAGTTTAGCAGCGTCTTACTGCAGGTGCACCCAAACCATGAGCATATTCTAACTCTGAACTCATAAAGGCGTCTCTAAAGTGTGAGAATGAATTTGTCATATCCTTTAATTTCAGTCTAGGTTGATACCAACTATTTGCCGAATTTAAACGAAACTGAATTTTCGATCAATCACAGAGTAATCACAGAGCGCAAGCATTGCGAAGTAAGGGAGGGGACAGAAACCGACGATTAACATTTCAATGCTTGTAAATTGAAATGGCAAGGGAAAATCTAGCCGGGCAGACTGTTTCAAATTCGTGTTGTTCGGTTAAAAAAGGAATCTCTACATATCATGGTAGTTATACGTCTAAAATGGGGCTCAAGGGTCAACTGATGAGCATCACTAGCAAGACAGTATTATGGGTGAATTTTTTAATATTTAAATTTTCTTATAAATAAGGAAATGAAGAAAGGTATGAAGAATTGCGTCGATGTTCGAGAGGGTCAATTGTTTCAGAGATAGTTCTATTTCCTTTTAACTTAAACTCTATGTTTTGTCCTCTATCAAGCAAATTGAGCGATGCTTGAGAAGCACCTGCCCAGAGGTGGGAGTTATACTATAGCTGTGGGCGTATTTCATGGGCAATGGCATGTTCAGCTTTAAAGACAAAAGACAGCATTGAGTGTCGAAGCATTAAACTCCAAACCCCATTATCCCATTTAACAATACTGTGTAAATCGGAGTTTATAGAGAGTTTAACATATGGTAGAGCTGCAATTGAACGTCCGAAGGCGAAGGAATTCAATCACCCAACAAATATTAGAAGCTAAGGGTAGACTCAGCAGCAAAAAAGTTTTCTGGATCAGAAGTAACAGACATAGGATCACTTATAAAAATGAGGGAAAAAGTTGGAGACAGAACGGAGCCCTGGGGCCATTTATTTTGTAGGAATCAGACTTGAATCCGTCCAATACAACTTTTATTAAACGGTCCAGAAGATAGCTTCTAATCCAACGAACAAGAATATCATCGATCCCAAAAGCACGCATTTTCGATAAGAGAGCTTCATGTCAAACTCTATCAAATGCCTTGGAAATATCAATATTTGTTCAACTGTTCGGTGAGATATGCCATCAGATCACCAGTGGAACGATTACTGCGAAAGCTATACTGACGGTCATGGAAAAGCTTTCGGTCTTCGAGATATTTCTTAATCTAACGGTTAATCAATTTTTCCATGACCTTAGAAAGAAGGGACGTAAGTGCTATGGGTCGGTTAGAAGGAGGGTGAGTGGGGGAGGGTGGACAGTCTGTACAATTATTTTCCATCTTCTAGGAAAGATTCCAGAAGAGCATATTAGCGCGGACGAACACATCTTCAGAAGAATATGGGAGGTATACAATCCAGGCCAGCAGATTTGTGTATGTGGAGAACTATTGCTTCTGTGCGAATGGGGAAAAAATTGTCCCATGGAAACATTTACATTCACAAGAACAGGAAGAGCAACTCTTCTGTGAGCCAGCTAGCAGCTTAATAGGATGGGAGCAAGTTTGCCTTCTTTAAAGAGTAAACAATTGGTTTGTGATGGGCAATGAGCATTGGAACCAAAGATGTTGAGGAATTTTTAATATTTTTACAAATTACCAACACTTTTCTTAGTCAAGGATAAATTTAGGTGGATGTCAGGTTAATAGAGTATTAAAAGCAACGGAGTTACGTACGAACTAGCCATCCGCTTATAAAGCAGATATTCTCAAATGAGCTCTGCACTGGTTATTAAAAAACACATCTACTAAGAGTTATCTTCTTCAAAAGGCAGGTTATAAGATTCTTAGATTAACCTTAACCCATAACACAAGTCAAGTTGGGATCACAAGCTCTGATGCTTTGGTTAACTTCCCCGAAAACTTGCCAGCTTTGAATTCTTAAAGTTTATTTGTTTTTTAATCGTATTTAAGCTACAAAAAAAACATAATTGATCTTGTTTTATGTAGAGTTGTGAGGGTAACCTACATACTTTAATTTTTTTTTTTTTTTTAAATAGACTTAGTTCTGTTCTCTAGAACGCCCAAAAAACAGAAAACAGTTTTTTTTAAGGTACTGGCACAGATAATAGAGTAACTAAATTATCTGTGGTCTTTCCATTGAAGTAGTAGAATATGATTTATTTGATAATTTACAAAAGTTTACATATATTTACAAATCCACAAGTATAGTATTGCCTTTTGCCGTCAGTCAGAAAAAAAGAGTATTATTCAAACATTATGTATAATAAAGATCAAAGTAAAATTGAAATTGAAAAGATTAGACTCCTTTAAGATGATCACAACAAAAAATAAAAATACTTATTTTGTTTTTCTTATTAAAAAGCTTCGTTTAAAATTTGATTTCTGTAGTTAAGGGCTGTTTTAACGTAGCTTGATAACATGATCCAATCTTGACCATTCAAGACTGACTCCTTAAATTTAACAAAGAAAGAATCTTCAATCCTTCCTTCCCAACAATTCTGGAAAGATGTCTTTCCAATCCCCAGTATTTCTTTTTACCAACTGGATGTCGTGCTGAACCTGAAGAACTGTGATTTTCGTGATAGCAGATATTTTGCGATAATATATGGCGAAAAGACGTAGAGCGGAGACACCCCGGTCTCCAAATGTAGCATATATGTAGGTGTGTTTTCAGGGAGCCAAAAGATCTTTTTCAAAAAATACCTCAGTAATTTTTCTACTTCCTCATATTGAAGTAACCCCCATACTTGACCAGCATAGCACATCACTGACCTCATAACTGCTTCGAAAAGTTTATATTTAGCACTCGGGGTTATCTGTTTTTTCCCAAGGACCCCCCTCCAGTTGCAGTTGATGGCTTTTTTTGCTTCTATAAGCTTTTCCTGCAGATGCTTTTTGAACGACATCTGAGGCGAAATGATGACTCCAAGATATTTATATTCCCTCACCAACTCAAGCTCTACATTTTCCCACATCCATTTCTCCTCCCTTGCATATCGTCCTGTGCCATTTCGAAATATCATTACTTTGGATTTGTTAGTGTTAACTGTAAGACCCCAATTACGGCAGTACAATTGCAATTTATTAATCATTATTTGCATCATATTTGGAGTCTCCGCAAAAATGACAATATCGTCCGCATACATCAAAATTTTTATTACTGTACCAGCAAAACTAATACCTCCAAGCGAAAACAGAAGTGGACTCAAAAGACAGCCCTGTTTGACCCCGGAAGAAGTATCAAACCAGCAAGATCCTTCATTTCCATCCCATACTGCTGTGAGGTTTCGCTCATATAGCCCTCCTAATGTTTTAAGTATTTTCGACGATAAGCCTAGACAACAAAGTTTGTAGAAAAGGGCATTTCTGTCGATTGAGTCGAAGGCAGCCTTGAAGTCAACGAAGAAAGCATATAACTTTTTCCCCTTGTCTGGGTATGATCTAGCAATGCAAGTTAGTGAAAATATGTTATCGACTGTTGAATATTCTTTCCTGAAGCCGGCTTGAAACTCGCTTAGAAGATTATTTTGTTGTATCCAGTTTAACAGTGTGTCTTGAATGACACAAGTAAAAATTTTCATAACAGAGTTCATAAGGGACATGCCTCTATAATTGTTAGGGTCGTTTACATCGTCTTTTTTAAGCAGTGGGATTATAATATTCCTCCTAAAGCTTTCTGGAATTTCACCAGAATTGAAAATATAATTATAACTTTCAGTAAGCTTAATCAAAAAAGTTTCTGTAGCGTATTTGTAAAATTCGTACGGAACACGGTCATCCCCTGGAGCCTTGTTAAGATTGCATCTGTGTAGAACTGTCATTATTTCTTGAACTGAGAATGCATGGTCGAGATCTTCATTTTCTACTAAAGGACTAGCATATAATATGCTAGTCTTTCCATTGTTTCGTAACAGAGTTATCTTATAAATCCTTTCAATTAATATATTCACACCGAAATTGTGTTCCAAAAATATTCAATTAGGAAATGCACATACATACCTACCTATGTAGGTACCTATTCTTCTTTTCAACAAAATTAAACAATCTCTCCGTATTTCCAACTAGTTCTCACAAAACCCACGGCAATTAAATTTTCACAAAGCGAAACTTCATATCCACCCCACCCTGTTTGCAACAACACCAATGCTTGACCTTTAACCATTGTCAACATTTTACTCAGTGCGAATATATGTATACTCACTTTGTCGTGTCCTTAATTTAATAATTTTTACCCATTGTTAATATACTTCTAATTGCACCATCGTATCGTATAACCTTTTCTTTTTACAACTCGAGGGAGGCGACGGGACTCCTCCTGTTAATACGATAAAAGCCTAGCCTGGAACTGGAACTCATCCCCTTCACTACGATGGACGATGGTCATTCTCGTCGTCTACAAAACATGAACCCCTTCTTTTTTAGGTCCTTAAGGTCATTTGTTCGTATTCACGAGAAGAAAATTGACCGACAAAACGATAACTACCCAAGCATCCCTAACTAACTACATAGTTCCCTCTTAATACTAATTTCTTATTCCATAATAGAATGTGTGTGTGTGTGTTCATTCAACAAAAAAAAACCTCTCCCAATCGATATCAACCCCTCGAGTTTTAGAAATTAGATATCCTTCGAGAGGAGAAATTCAACCAAGTCCTGCAATTGGTGTTTTCTCGCCATGGGGGAGCAGCATGCGCTGTAGAAAGTAAATAAAGTAAATAAGGATAGCTATATAGTAGGGTAAGCAGAGTTGTCTTCCCCCCTATCAAAGTCCCATCCCTTAGCAGGTCCTTTTTTAATGGAAACCATATCAATATGTCCAATTGTGGAAAATAATTACATTGTAACAAATTTCTCTCTTTGGGTAGTTTTTTTAGTGCTTCGCTTCAGTTTGTCGACGGGAGTTGGGGATGAGGGGTTGAAATGGGGGTGATATGATGAAAGGATTGCCGTGTTGCGGGATGAGTTTGCCGCACACATGGAACACTCGGGATATACGTGTCCCCCCTTTCTTTTGTTCGCTTGAGCACCCTCTCTTTGACCCCTTGCGCATAGGATCACATAAATAACGGTCCATTTGAATGGGAAAAAGTTCAAAATGGCGTCGTTGTCCCTGTAGTCTTGTTTGCTTTTATCCTCGTCTTCGTCACTGTGGGCACAATTAAAACCTACTGGAGCTGCAACAAAAGTGACAACGATTTAAGGCTGACATCGGCATGTGTGTGTGTGTGTGTACCAGTGCAAAACCCGTAAAAGTCAGAGCTATTGTAGGTATTGGTTTGTGCAAGTAATTAAATGCCCATCGTTGAGTAAAATTGGCAGCCATTAGCACAGCTTCAGCGTAACGCAGTAGGTATGCAGTCTAAGGACATTTACGGCACGGACGATGAATTATGAAAATTTATTGATTTTGCATGTTCTATAGCAAATGTCTCAGCCTGGCGAAGGGAAAACGTGGTCATTGGAAATAATAATTTCCTCCGTACCCTGCTTGTTCTTAAAGAAGCTCCAACTGTGGGTGCCATGTTCTGTAATAACTTTCTTTTCCCCCTCTTTGATGACCGTAATTAACTTGTTCAGGTATTATGGACCAGCATCCCAATGAAAATTGATTTTATCCGTTGGTTGGTAGGTAAAAAGATACTCTCTTCTATATGGAACCGTTTTACACGAGGTGAAGTGTAATTGTATAATTTTTGTTGCTACCGGTCTGTGATTGTGCAGTAGTGTTGGGATCTTTAATTTAATTTTCGTGAACGACAAAAAGGTCCCTTTTGCAGTTAATTGCTGTGAATTGGGGCTCAGAGAAGTTAACGGTACAGGGAGAGTATTGAAGCTATTAAGAATTTTCACCCCCAAAAGGACACCAATAACTGTATAAGAAAATTAGTTTTCAGTTATTTAGAAATTTGGATTTTAATTGATAAGATGAAAGATAGTGTACATTTGAGTATCTTTAATACAAGGAATCGATATTAATTGTCGCAGGATTGTTTTTCTTTATTATTTTAGGAGATTGGTTGTGTAGGTTTATACTAGGGCGGAGGGGGAGATTGTGTTTTGTATGTATTAGAAATAGGGTAAAGTCGGGTAATATGGCACCCATTTTTCATTTTCTTTATAATTTCCAAAATAAAAAAGACTTTTATTTAAAGCCAAAATAACTTTGTTATAAAACTAGTTGATAAACAAAAAATAGGAATTTTTTTAAAATTTATAGTCAAATAAATATATTTTCTTGCTAAAATAAAAAACATTAAGAAAAATCCACTTAAAAAATGGAGGGTGATATGGCACCGGCTTGCGGTTTAAATGGCACAACACATTAACTATCTTGATGTTTTTTTTAGCTTTTTATGGTCTGGATCTTTAAGGTTTCGTTAAAGGGTGAAAAAAGAACTTTAAAAGTGATAAGAAGATGCTTTTAAGGACATTTAATTTGCATGAACAGCTTCAATGGCTGCTGCGAGCTTATCTTGTGTCCATTTGGCACCATTTGCGTATGATTTTTTTATTTTTTTAATTGTCGGCATTCCTAATAGAAACTTGTCAACGCAACAAAGGAACAGAAAAAGAATTTTGAAATTTAAGTCAATTGATAGTTAAACATGAAACAGACAATATCATAAAGTATGGGCGGAGGAAATGGAACCGGAGCCATATTTCCCGAGCTTCGTAGGTGCCATATCTCCCTTTTGACCTTGCTTCTCATCATCATCATCGTCGCAACAACCGGGATCCGGTCCGGCCCTCCTTCAACAAATTCTTCCATACATCCCGATTGCTGGCCGACCCATCCAATTGCGCACCCCAAGGCTTCGGGCGTCCTGGTCTACGCCATCCTTCCACGTAAGTAAGGTCTGCCACGTTGTCTTCTACCATAAAAAGTACCGCAAAAGACTTTCCGAGTTGGTTCCTCTTCGCTCATGCGAGCTAGGTGTCCAGCCCACCGGAGTCTACCGAGCTTTATTTTTTCAACAACATCTGCTTCGAGATAGATTTCATACAATTCATGATTGTATCTTCTCCGGAATCGTCCTTACTCACACACGGGGCCAACAATTCTCCGTAAGACTTTTCTCTCGAACGCGGATAAGAGATCAGAGTGCCTTTTTGTAAGCACCCAAGTCTCGGATCTACTGGTAAGACCATAGTCTTGTACAGCAGCAGTTTGGTTTTTATGGTAAGGTTTCTGGATTTAAAGAGCCTTGACAGGCTATAGTAGGTTTTGTTGGATTTCAGCAGCCGCCCACGTATTTCTTCCTCCATATTGTTATCGGCTGCTACTTTTGACCCAAGATAGTTAAAGGACTGCACTACTTCAAGTTCGTGCTCCGCTACCCTGATGGTTGTACCAACATTTCTCGCAGACGTTGCCGCCATGTACTTAGGCTTCCCTTCATTTATGTGCAGCCCCAGGTATTTTGCCGCTTGCTCGACCTGGGTAAAGGAGTCTTGTACAGCTTGTTGGCTTCTGCCGATGATGTCGATGTCGTTTGCGTAAGCTAGTATCTGGCTGGACTTGGTGACGATAGTCCCTCTTGTTGACGTGCCAGAGTCACGGATTTCTTTCTCCAACGCCAGGTTGAAGAGGTTGCAAGCCAGCCCTTGTCGGAGTCCATTAAAGATGTTGATTGGTCTGGATAGCAAACCGGCTACTTTTACTTGGCTTGTGATGTTGGCCATGGTCAGCCTACATAGTCGTGTCAATTTATTTGGGATGCCGAATTCTCTCATGGCCTTATAAAGTTCTACCCTGGCTATGCTATCGTAGGCGGCTTTAAGGTCTATAAAAAGATGGTATGTTGGAATATTAAATTCCAGACTTTTTTCCATCACCTGCCTAAGGGTAAAGATCTGATCAATTGTTGATTTGCCTGGTATAAAACCACATTGATATTTGCCGATTATGGTATTAGCGTATGGGGTCATCCGTTCTTGCAGGAAAGAGAAGAATATCTTATAGGATGTACTCAACAATGTTATACCCCTATAGTTGCTGCATTTTGTGATATCTCCCTTCTTATGTATGGGACATATGATGCCTTTTCGCCAGTCTTCTGGCATCTCTTCGTGTTCCCATACGTGTACTATGATTTCATGAATTGCTTGATGTAGTGTTGGCCCTCCATATTTGATCATCTCGGCAGGTATACCATCGGCTTCTGAGGCCTTATTATTTTTGAGCCGGTTAATCGCCTGTTTTATCTCCTCAATGCTTGGTGGCTGCGGCATGAGATCTTCTTCTTGAAATGTTGGAGTCTCCATTTCTTCCGTGAGCTGACCGTTCAGCAGTTCATTAAAGTACACTTCCCATCGCTCCAGAATGCCTTCAGGATCGGTGATCAGATTACCCTCTCCGTCTTTACAATATGTACAGCGTGGTGTGTATTGCGACATGTTTCTGACGGATTGGTAGAACTTTCCTCTACGCCCGGCATTCTGTCCCCAGGACTTACTCTTCCCTCATCCAGCTCTCCGAGGGCGAGCCTTAGTGCGCGACTGTATTGGTTGCTTTTGCATTCATCGCGTAGGGCAACCGTGTTGATTCGAGCCTGACCAGCGGTTGCAATACTTCTTCACATAGCAATTCGCCCTCGGAACACCATACCAACGAGATAGTGGCCCGAGTCGATGTTGGCATCTCGATACGTTCGTATCGTCCTCAGGTTCGAGTAGTGGCGGCGATCTATCAACACGTGGTCAATTTGGTTACGAGTGACTCCATCAGCCAATACCCAAGTGACTTTGTGGATATCCTTACGCGGGAGGCTGGTACCCGCAACGACCAATTTTGTTGATGCTGCCATTTCTATGACTCGTAGTCCGTTGTCATTAGTGTTCTCATGCAAACTATGGGATCCTACCTAATTTTGCGTTGAAGTCACCAAGGATGATTTTAACGTCATACCTTGGGCAGGCATTGAGGGTCCTCTCTACAAGTTCGTAGTAGGAATCTTTTTCTTCTTCTTCGGACTCCTTAGTAGGTGCGTGAACGTTTATGAGGCTGATGCTATTGAATTTGCCTCGAACGCGAAGGGTGCATAGCCTTTCATTTATTGCGTTAAAGCCGATGATGGTAGGCTTCATTTTTTGGCTGACTAGGAAGCCTACCCCGAGCACATGGTGTTTTGAGTGACCGCTAAAATATATGTCGTATTCTTTTTTCTGCAAAACACCATTCCCTGGCCATCTCACTTCCTGAAGTGCTGTTATGTCAGCTTTATACATGGCCAGGACATCAGCTAGCTGTTGTGCAGCTCGAGCTCTATAAAGCGTTCTGACGTTCCATGAGAAAATTCTTAAATCGTTTAGCCGTTGTCGTTGCTTGGTTCGTCGTTGAGAAATCAGTATATTTCCGAGGCTTGTTGTCGGGTTCTGAGTAATATTTTTTTACGGGAGAGGTTACTAGCCCCTCGCCAACCCTAAGGAAGTGCTTGCAATTTTTGCTAATTTGTGTACAAAAATATACACAAATCATTGCCCGGGGACCACCACGTGGAGGTAGAGCAAGCCGCAGGTATGCTGACGATGTATAAATATATCGCAGCTTCCCTATTGGCGTATATATATGATCGAAGATGCTACATATCGAATCAACATAGATTTGATGAGTGTGGTCCGTTTGATCTGAAGAAAATGGGTTGCAATTGAATAAAAAAAAATGCCAAGCCATCGTCATAAACAAAAATATAACTGACACCTCGTGTCAGCCTCCTATAATGCTAGGTAACACAGTTATAGAATATGTACAAAAAGTTAAGAACTTAGGCATAATATTCGACCACACTCTAACTTGGGAAGATCACATCTCATACACCCTTGGAAAAACATATGGCGCACTCAAAGCCTTTTATGTTGCTAGTAGATGTATGCCAGTTAACATACAAATAATCGTGGTTATAACTCTTATTTTACCGATACTCTTTTATGGAAGCTTAATTTTCTGCTGCGTGGACATCGCGAGTCGGCGGAAATTACGAATTGCATACAATAATATTTTCCGCTTTGTCTATTGTCTCCGAAGGTTCGATCATGTTTCACGATATACATCAAACAGCATTTACAGTACCTATGCCACTACAAAACTTTCAAAACATGGACAGTAAATTGTTAATATTTTTGTTTGGTCTGATGGAAACAGAGACACCTAAATATCTACTTATTCGAAGAGTTAGTTTTCTCGCGTTCGGAAAGAAGCCGAAATCTTATCACGCCAAGTTTCAACTCTATAAGCGACAATTTTTCGTTTATGCTGGTGGTTTGTAGAATTCCCTACCCGTCGGACTAAGAACGAACTAAGGACTGCAGTAGGTTTATAATTACAATAAATAGTTATATGAGATGCCAAATTCATTCTTAAATTTAAAGTTTTGCTTTATGTTTAAATGTAAATATGTAGTTGATACATTTTTAAGTAATTAGAAGATTAAAGTTTAACATTAAATTATATTAAATCACATAAATACAAACATTTCAACCATATTGAACTAAAAAACGATGTTTTAATATGCTAATTATTATCAAAAAAATACAAATACAGGGTGGGCCAAAAAAAATCACCCTATTGGAAGATGCTCTCATATTTGCAAATGGCCGCCAATGTCAAATCTGTTTTGACATTTGTGAACTAGACATATGCAGAATACAAGTAAACAAGCCATGGAGCGATACATGAACCGATATTTGGAAGGCGGCGTTCCGGGTCACCTCATCTCTAGTTTTGGCGATTTGCACTGGCCCGCAAGATCGCCCGATTTAACCGTTTCAGACTTTTTTTGTGTAGTTTTTTTGAAGTCCCGTGTTTACGTGAACAAGCCCGAGACTCTGGAATCCCTCAAGAACAACATTCCACACGAGTGCGAGAATCTGTCGCCAGAAGTTCTCGCTGAAGAAAAATGCCATAAATCAAACAATCAATTGTGACGGCGCCCATTTGGCCGATATCATCTTCCCGACTTGACCAATACAATTCTAAATGTTGAAATAAACATAAACAAAAAACAAATCGAAGTTTTTCATTAAAAAAAAAGAGGACCAAACAACATCGGGTGGATGACTTCTTTTGGCCCACCCTGTACAAATAGGCAGGGTTTACAGAATTTATTGAAAGCTTGAGAAACATCAAGAAATTCTTTTTTCGTTCAAGGGATTCATCGATCTTCATATTATATTGGTTATTTCTTAAACCAAATTGTTGTTCAGGACTAAACCGTTTTTCTCTTACAATTGTAAGAAGACGCTTAATTAATACTCTTTGAAGATCTCAGAAATGATTGGTAACAACTATATTGGCCTGCAAGACTTCTTTTCATAAGGAATTTGTCTGGTTTTGTAACACACATTATTTCGGCTACTTTCTATTGACGTGCGAGTCTTATATTAGCATTAATTAGATGTTGAATTTCAATAATTGCTCTTCCCAGTAACTCTTTAAGAATTCTTTTTTATTACTTGGCAAAGTTCTGAAAATGTTAAATATCCTCAAGTTGTTCATTTGTCAATATTATGTTAAATTTTATTATGTACAAAATGCATGATAATACCAGTAATTTTTTTTTTAATATACAAAATTTAAAAGCACATATTTAAATAAATTGCGCAACTGGATCGCACGTACCTACTTGCTCATATGTGCGGTCACATCGTCGAACAATATTTGATAAAATCCTGTTTTTTATTTTTAGTTTTGAAAAAAAAAATTTTGAAATTTTGGTATGCAGTTCTTATGAATTTATTATAAAATTTATAATGAGATTATAAAGTTTTAAATATTTTTTTTGATTAGTTTAAAAAATATTGACTTTTCAAAAAAAAAAAAAATCAAAAATTAATTTTATAAAAAAAGAAAGTTATTCAAAATTTTGATATGCAGAATTAATTTGGTTTTCTAGATATTTCCAAATATAAAATTTGACAGAAATCCAAGGCGTCGTTACCAAGAAAGCCAAACATTAAAAAAAAACATTATATGAAAGGTACCGTTAACAGACTATTTCCTTAAATTTGGTTCCGGTCGAATGATAGCCAACAAAAAAAAATTAAATGTTTTTTCATCAAAATCGTTGTAAAAATAAGCTTTTCCTAAACGGGGATATGGCAGGTACCGTTTATTTAGCCCTAAAAATAAAATTTCAATTTGCCTCTGAGGAATGCCAAACGAATCACACACACCAAATTTGAAGATAATCGCTTAAGCCGTTTAGGCTGCAGCTCGTTATACCTACTGACAGACAGACAGACAGACAGACTAACAGACAGGGAGACATTTCTTGCCACTAACTTTTTAGACTTTTCTATGATCGTAATGTCATGTTTGATTGTTATCTTAATTTTTTTTCTCCACGAATGCATAACTTGCATTACCTTACCTATAATCGCAAGTAAAAAGAGTCATCAAGACTCAATGGTAACGAGCTGAACAATGAATTATAAGAACCCAATGGATTGAAGACAGCCGCTGTACGATGTACATTCTCTCCCCGAAAAGGAAAAGTATAATATCATTCTGGGGAATCTCTGATCAATAATTCTTCTTCCGAGTATCAGAAAATTTTGCTTAGGTTGTGCGCAAATAGTAGGTAGGTACCATATTTTTACAATTTTTTTTTTGCAGTGATGCTGAACTCGGGGTCACGTTTCTGATGTCCAGACAAACAATGCTAAGAGTAAGAATCACAAGTGCCTGTATGGCTGATTTGAAAAAAGTTTTTGACACCATGTAATGATTAGAAAGTTTCATTCCGAAGAGAGTTGTAGGGCATACGTAACCCAATGTTATATATGTATATGCTGTTCGAAATCCTTATTTAATAGGTAATTGACATTTTGTTGTTAAAAGTTACAATGTGACAAATGTGTCTTCTACCACATTATTTGGCATGAAAAATGGTTGGCAACAGGAACCGTTGAAATCGCCATTTTCTTCGGTATTCATACGAGCGATCTCATAGTAAGTCCACCTCAAAGAACTGCGTATATAACGTCTTTTTAATTCCTACGCGACATTGACAAGATTAAGCGATATTGTGATGATTGGAAAAATTAACTTCCAGATATGTCTGTCCTGTTAAGGACCCCTTTGTCTATGGTTTCTGATTACCTATTCGGGTGTTTAAGAGACTATATCATCATTTTTTCATACCCACCTTGGAATTGAACACCGCACAGACGATGTACAAACAAAGTCGCAGGATAGATAACTTTTTAAATTAAGCTGATTCCAGGTCAGATTGCAAGGGCGATGACATAAAAAAATCTTCGGGACTTTCCACGGCCAGATGAATATTTTCAAAACAGTTTCAGCATTTTAAATACGCCCAAGGCTTTCATTTATCTGATGCTTTTCGGAACTTAACCTGCCTTGGTAAATTTTAATCGAATGCAAGCGAATTAGATTATTCAACACATCAAAATGAATGTCACACCAATATGATGATCTCGAAATTATAATATTTACAATGTTTATTAAATGCACAAAACATGACATTTTATAGTTACTTTTTCGAAGTATTTAATTCACTGAACTTCATAGTTTTTCTTCCATAGCCTAATAAGGATCAATACAGTGAGCTATCATAAACCAGCCAATAGCATTATAATCTTGCATCGCGCCAGAGATACATCTTAGTTTACAAGTTCGGCGAGCTCGTCCCTATAATCGCAAGTAAAAACGTACTTATTAAAAAAGTAAGCTATAGTAAAATAAAAGGCACGACTGGGTCGCGCGTACTTGCTCCCGTGTGCTAATCCTTTTTAGGTACAGGCGTCTTTTTGACAAAGATTTAATTCCAATGTTTTTTGACGTGCAACTTCTTAAGAATCGTTGTGGCTTGAAGCTCGAACGAACATGCGTCACAATAAAGGGATAAACACATAAATATATAGGATTGTTAGCTTTTGCAGCTTTTTAGTGAATAATTATCTTTCCAATTGTTGTTTACTGTTTATAATATAATTTGCTAATAGAAAGATATAAAGAACTTTTTTCATTTCAATTTTCATTTTGGTATGGAAAAATTTGAACAACTGGCATAAAGATTCGTGGGAATCAGCAGTAGGGCAATAATGCTAGGTATAGGGACCTATATAGGTCCCAATAACAATAATTTACTTTTTGAAATCAAATTAATTAAAATAGCTTAATTATGTTTGATGGATCGATAAACGCATGGTGTGGGATATCATGTACCTATAATAAGGTACTACTGTTAAGCGAGTGGGTATAGAGACAATATTAAAAGTTAACACAGTGGTTTTGTTTATTTATAGGAAGGTGTAAGCTTTTGTTTTCTCGAATGAAATTTTTGCATTCAGTAGTAATCGAATAATTTTTTTTATTTGTTAGTTGTTTTGGTGTGTTAAAAATAGGCTCCTTATTTATTCTGTGTTCTTTTATGATGATGAAATGCTTTAAAATACGTAAGTATGTATGTAGGTTGTTACCTTCTTTTATTTGACTAAAGCCTAGGGCTTAGCCGAGCAATATGATATAAAATCTTGGGGAAATTTTTTTATGAAATCAAAAAAACACACGTTTTTTGGAAAAAATGTTGTATACCATCTTATTTCTTTTGCTGTTTTCTATTTTATGAATTTTTCATTTCAAAATCGTTCGACCAGTTTTTTCAAAAAAATGTTTTTTTTGAAAAACTTTTCGAAAACTTAATTTAAATTTTTTTTGAGTATGTCAATTTTAAGAAATCTATAGTTTATACTAGGAGAAAAATTTAAAAAAAAATCTATACATCCGTTTTCAAAATATTCAAAAAACAAAATATTTTTTTTTTAAATATTATTAAAAATTAAAAAAAAATGTTTGTGAAAATTTTAATAAGCAATATTATTTAAATCATAAAACACTACATATTTTGAAAATTTCATCATAATCCGTCAATTAGTTAACGAGAAAGTCTGATTTTAAAAAAACCGGTCATTTGGGAGGTACCGTTATAAAACCTTTTCTGAAAAATCCATTAAAATTAAAAGATAGATTTTGCAAAGAAAACATCATTCTGAAAGTTTTATCAAAATCGTAGGAGCCGTTTTCGAGAAAAATAAGTTTTTCATTAAAAGTTATATGGCATGTACCGTTAGTTTTGGAGCTAGAATGCCAATTCGAAAAAGTGTCGGGTAGAGCACTCTAAAAATATAATATACACCAAGTTTGAATCAAATCGGCCCAACCGTTTAGGCTGTAAATATCGATACGGACAGACAGACAGACAGACAGACAGACAGACAGACGGACGGAATTTCCGGACCCACTTTTTTTGACTTCTCTATCATCGTAATGTCATGTTGATTGTTAGAATTCTTTTTTTTTTTTTTTTACGAATGCATAACTTGCCTTATAGTCCCTATAAATCGCAAGTAAAAATCACTAAAAGTAATTTCCCCTCCAACGAAATGTTTGAAAAATTGTGGTCGACGAGCCAACAGTTCTGACACATATCACCTCCCACCATTAAACTCATGAAAGGTGTTCTACAATTCAGAAGATTTCGAAGAAAAATTAACAAACGTATCGAAACACATTAATACGCTTCCTCAAGACGCACCTACAAAAAAAAAACTATAATTCCACGCATTTCGCTTATTTCTATAATTTTTTATTAGCAATTAAAAAATTACCCAACTTTGTTTCACAAGATGAGGCAAAAGTGCGCTTAATTGCCACCAAACTGAAGCATGAACCCACCTATAACCAAAGGTTCACTTATTCAGAGGCAGAGCACTATTTTAATTAGTGCAATTAAAAATTGAGCGTATCGAGTGCGCGATAGTGGAACGAGGTTAATTCAACGAATTTTTAATTGCTCCTTGGAAAAACGATCGTCCTACTTCAGATTTAATGTGTGAAAATAATGATTAAAACATATATCTTTTTATTCCGGGGCGAGTGAGTGTGTGAAACAAAGAACACCTCTGTGCGTAGATACTAGATACATCCAATGAAATCATTAACAGCCATAATGGATTCCTCATCTGTGACGAGTGCAGACCTCCAACCGAACTCTGAATAAGACTCCCTCTTTCACAATCAAATTACGAATCTTAATTGTTGCCATTTTGCAATTCATCTGAATCCGTGCAGAATGAAAAATTTTGAGAATAAATTTGATGTTGAAATTTTCATTTGTTCACATTTTGTTCCATCGCACATCAGATATGCGATTCATGTTTCAGCTGCATAGAGTCTGTGTGGATATTCAACCGTGCAACCGTTTTGTGGGGTGGCACATTGCCATTGGTAACAGAGAGGAGCATTTTGGGACATCAGTCGTCGTCCTCGTCCCATTCAGTGGCAGAACAGTGCGCGACGGAGCACACGCGTAGGTCGGACGCAATCAATTCTAAGTAGATGACACCGCACTGATAAATTTGTCCCGGTAAATTGACCGAAACATGAAATAATTGCGAATGTAATTAGTTATTGCCTGCTACTTAATTTTCTGTTGCATTGAGCTGGGGGGGTGAACAGAGGGCAACCAAAACCCGTCAGATAGCAACCCCTCTGACTGGCGTTGGAAGGGGGGCTTTTGTGTAAAAGCATTGTGTTCGTATGGACTAAATCATTTTCCTTTTTTGTTCTGGCAGAAATGTGATTGAAATCTTCAGACGAAAAGGGAACTCGAGCATTGCAGTTCCGAGAAATGAGGAGATGCATTAAATGACATTTGCGAATGGATGTCGGTTTAAGAAGTTCCACAATGAGATGTCTTTACCCATAGACTAATGAAAATGTTCTTGAATATAAAATAGCGAATGTGATGCATTGTGACACTCCACAGAAACACAATTAATTTTTGCATTATCCTCATACTTAAATGGATATTACGATTGATTTATGTAAGCAATTCCAATTAGCTTGGTTTTTCTAGGCAGGAAACACCCGATGGTAGGTACTTTGAGAATTTTGCTGCGTTAAACCACCTTACTCAGGTCTTTGATGAGTTCTTTTGGGAATGAGAAATTTTGACCCGAATAGACATCAAATCTAAACAAAATTCATGGTTGGTTTTGAGCTGTAAAGCGGTTATAAGGTTCTGTAAGCTTTTTTTGCTATAAAGCAACCGTCATCGAGGAAAAAACTGCAATGCTCAAAATAACCCAATGGTTTGGCTTGGACTGCAATATCCAGGCAGTACAAATAGTTGGTCAGTTTTAAAAACGTACGGAATTCTTCGTCGTCATCGTTTCCTAAGTTGGCCCAAATAGTATCTCTACTATTGTTCTAAAGAGGTGTTCTTCTTCTCAAATGTTTATATTTGCTTTACGATTCACAACATTGTTGTTCGGATGGTGAAACTACAACGGCAACGTATGATAAGCTTATTAAACTCAGATTTTGACAGCATTGTCTAGTGGAGAATAAGTAACTTCGTAGATTTTAATACTTCCAGAAATCAGTGCTATCTTTTGTCTTTTATCCCCTATTCAATAAAAGAACGCTGGTATTGATGAAACAGACCAACTATCTGTTCTCTGTATTTTTGTCTAAGACCATCTTCTGCGGAAAGCGCCATCGCGCCTTCATTGTTGTATCGCTATTTTAACCAACAGTCTACCAGGAAACTACCAATTCGTCCCTACAATGCAGAACTAGCCTAAGTCACAATTTTAAAAAATTTCAGGAGGGCGATTTTAAAACTTAAAATTATATTTACTAGTAAACTACTTCAAGAAACACCTTGGCGTAAAAAACATATACATTTTTATTAATTCTTGATTTTAATGGCACTAGAGGTTTTAAGAAGCATTCAATTTTAAGTTGGTTTAGGGACATAGGATTATTTTGCATCAATATTCTGAGTGCAAAACAAGCCTATCTCATGAACGTGGACATAGGATCCACTATTTCAGCGTTTTGGTTTTCGAGTATGGACATAGGAATAAACAATGGGGTATAAAAAGTCGAATAGAATGAAGTTAAAAAAATATTTTTAGCGTATTAAAGAATTTTATTCTTAATTAATACTGTACATAAGTATGAGAAACTAAAATTATCAGGTCATCGAATTCATCAATAGTTTGTTTTACGAAACCCAAAAACTTAAATCTATTTATTAAAAAAAATCAGTCACATGAGTATGAGTAACTTAAATTATCAGGTCAAGGAATTCATCAATATTTTGTTCTAAGAAACACAAAAACTTAAATCTATTTATTAAAAAAAATCTTATAACATTAATCAGAGTCGCTGTTGTCCACCTCCAGGAAGTTATGAGATGTGGTCCCTTCTTTAAGATGCTCGTAAAATGGATGATATATTTCGGGAATAACTTTTTCCCGAAAAAGATGCATAAGATCTTTATACTTTAACGCCTGTATAGGAATTTTATTCTTTCTTAACTGAACAAGGTTGTAGGTGTTTAAATCTTGGAGAGGTCTCCTTTTTTTCTCAATTGTGTTGATAACTTTCGTTTCACTGTCAAAGGCATACTTAAATTTTATTAAGTGGGGAGTTTCTGGGACTGTGTGAACAACTTTAACTTTACTCCATTTAACATCGTTCCCTTCTTCGTCTTTTTTCCAGTTTTTGATTGTGTCCGTTAGCATTTTTTTAAGGTCAAAAATGTCGTTCGCATACATTTCTTTGACTATATACGGCTTAGTCTTGCAAGCAGTCCGTGCAACGTTGTACCACTGGTCTGGACAATAAATCGGAATATTTTTTGTGGCCCTTTCAATGACACTATGCATCGAGTCGCCTTCGTTTTGTGTGTAGCCAGGCTCTAGGAAATTGTGCCTGATTTCTATATTGAATTTAGCTGTGCAGTGTTGGTACAAGCAAAACAAATATCGGTTTCGATTTTGTCCGCTGCAGTTGTCGGAATAAAAGCTAAAGCTTTTTTTTCCATCAGCCACTTTGGTTTTTATGAAAGAGAGCACACAGCTTCCTATTTCGCAAGCCCCTCTCGATGCTATAGCTTCATGCCACATAAAGCAAGAACCTTGACGGGAACCAAGGTCGTACACAGTAAGATTGTACGTGGATAGTTTGCGTCTGTAGTATAATTGTGATATTTCAGCTTTTGGGGATAAAAGCGCTTTCTGAAGGTCAAAAGCAGCAACGCAGAAATCAGGGAAGCTTTGAGATCGAAGTTTGTCTGCGCTTTTCTCGATTCTTGCCAGATCCTTAGCTTTGAGATGATTTGCCATAATTTCCTCTAAGCTATCTTTCTCCTGGCCATGTGAATTTTTAAATTTGTTGCACAAATCGCATTGATCTTTTTTTGGTACATGGAAAGATAAGTTAAACTCATTTAAAAAAAACTTGCCGATACACGGAGAAGGATGCCTTTCGAGAAATGTTTTCACTCTCTTTGTACATTTCATACAATTTTGTTATGTTCAGTCCAGGTGGCAGATACTCTCTTTGTGATTTTGACCTACAATAGTGGCTTTCTACTCTTTGGATGCTATTAATATGTTCTCGTATTGATGTTTTAACGGAACTCGGAAGAAGAGAATTCTTATGTGTGCGTCCACGTTTATCGTCTTCCACTACAGTGATACCTATTTTATAGGATTTACAAATCTGATGGCTTATCGAAAGTGTATTTAAAAAGAATATCTGGCACACTTTAGTTTTTTGATCAGCCTGTCGGGTTTGCATATAATAGTAAAACGAGAGATTTCTTCGGCTTTCCAAGTTTTCTTCATTGCCAGAAGTCGTCGGTCTTACTCGTAATCGTTTTTTTTGCTGAACGTCAACATATGCATTTCAACGTCAACGTGCATTTCAGTCTGCATTTTTCAAGGCAAGGAGGTTTCATTACTCCTTTTGCAAACCGTTTTGTTTTTAGAATTAACGTACTCTTGTCCACTATTTCTAAGCACTCTTCTTTTGTTTCGAATCCATTCTTCTTCTTTGCGAAGGCGTTTTCTCGGTAGAATAGATTTGGACTCACCTGGAATTACAACGTCTTCTCTGGAACTTTGAGCTGAGTTATCCTCATTGGCGGAAATTTGGTGGCTGGATGTTATGTCGTCGTAATTGCTAATACGTTGTAATGTTGACTCTTCAGTTGAGATGACAGCTAAGGAACCATCGTACATTGAAACATGTTGACTTGAACTGTTGTTAGGATTATAAGATGAGCCTAAACTGCTGTCGGAAGGGCAATAGTCGGAACCACCATCATCTGTTTCGAAAGGGTCGTTGTCGCCCTCGTCAATTAAAACCTCATGAGAATTATCTAAACAAGAAGTAACCATTTAATTAAAAAAATCAAGTAAAATTGTTTCTTTTCAATAATTCTACCATTTTCGTTTGCAATGTTTTCAAAATAAGGCTCATCCCTTGCAGTTTCTTCAAGTGGACTTTGTTCTTCAACTACTAAACTTTCGATATTTTGTGCTAAGAATTTATTTTAGATTTTAAAGTACAAACACTTAGGTAATATTATAGGCAGTATCGTATCATTTTCATCAGTTCTTTCATAGTTTGGCTGGTAAATTGAATTTTGTCCTAACGATCCTGGTTCTGTCAGTACTTCGAACGAATCTTTAAAGATTTGGGCCAGGATGGAATAAGTTAAAAATATTTTTCAATTCTTTAAGAAGTTGTTTAAACTTTCAAAATGTTTGTTTATATAAAATATGTTATTAAGAAAAAAGTGTATTATTGAAACTTGACATAACACGAACCTGTATTACCCCGTCGTTTCAAGACGAGACTGAGCATCTTTTGACCTCTTGACATGTTGTTAAACATCTTATCAAATAGAACAAACTATCCCGTTTCACTTTACGCACTGGCAAAACTATCCTTACTCACTAAAATTACTATAAAAAACGAACACAAATTTTTAATTGCGTTTGTGCAGAATTATCCTATGTCCATATTCTGGACTTAGGCTACTTGTTTTGCAAAGCACAGGAAACCTAAGTCCATAAAGTGGACATAGGATAGTTCTGCACAATAAAAAATCAACACTCAGGACATAGGATTATTTTGTACGATTAACACTGTGAACGAACCACTGGGCGTAGGAACACGATCATCACACAGAGACGCGCAGAATGCAACTGGAATTCTTCCCATACTGAAAATCGCAAATTTAAAAAAATTGGACTTAGGCTAGTTCTGCATTGTAGGGACGAATTGCATTCATCTCTTGAAAGAATTTTATCGTAATACTCGCCCTGCTATAGGAATGTCCATCAGCTTACCCTTGAACCCAAATACCAAATGTAACAGACTGTAAACTAAAGATATTCTTTCTTATACCGCACAACACGAATGCTGATATGATATGATATGCAAAACTTATATGCATCGACATTTCCTTTGCAAAGAAGGAAGGCGATCAAAAATGATGAGGGTAAGTGTTTTCGTGTGTGCTTATATTAAAAAAGGCACGACTGAGTCGCACGTACTTGCTGTTAATCCTTTTCAAGTGTAGGCGTCTTTTTGAAAAAAGATTTAATTTTAAATTTTTCTTCTTTAAAATTGTTGTCATTTAAAGCTCGATGAAACAAAAATGCGTCACAACAAAGTGACAAACACATAAATATATAGAATTGTTAGCTTTTGCAGATTTATAGTGTATTATCTTTCCACTTGTTTTTTACTGTTTATAATATTATAATATTGGCTAATAGAAGTAAAGGACTTTTTTCAGTTTGGTTTACATTTTGGTATGGAAAAATTTGAAAAACTGGCATAAAGATCAGCGGTAGGAAAACAAGGCAGGTATAGGTACCTAGATATGT
This sequence comes from Platycheirus rosarum, assembly GCA_963971375.1. Classification (NCBI taxonomy): domain Eukaryota; kingdom Metazoa; phylum Arthropoda; class Insecta; order Diptera; family Syrphidae; genus Platycheirus; species Platycheirus rosarum. Next base: position 131,692,423 of record OZ020509.1, on the reverse strand, counting down.
AGGTTAAGTACTCAGTTATTGGATGCACGACTTTTATTTCTTTGATTTACTGATCACTACAATTACATAATTAAAAAAGCTAACATTACACTTGGTTTTATTAAAGGGTTTGCCCGGGAATTTGGTGATCCTTATGTCCTTAAGATTCTTTTTGTCTCATTTGCCAGATCAATTCAGAAATATGGATGCATTGTATGGGCATCATACTACGCGATGAATATCAACAGAATAGAGAGTGTTCAAAGAAGATTCTAGAGATTTTGTTTATGTTTTCTTCCGGGGTTAGATGGAATTTTTTTACCACCTTACTCTCATAGACTTCAAATAATAAAACGTCCATCCCTTTTATGTCATCGTGAGTACCTACAATGCTGTCTTTTGTTGTGGGGTTAATTAAAGGATCAATTACAGCTCCATCAGTCCTTTGTCGTATTAATTTTTGTTTTCGTCGTTCCAACCTAAGAAGGCGATTGCCCCTGTGTAACATTTTTTTTTTTTATAATTAACGCACGCACAAGGGACTACTTGTTTCCCTTTTAATGTAACACACTGCGTGGGCATTCGGTAGATAGGGAGGGGAGAGATAGGAGTTGTCGATTAACATTCGTTTTGAATGTTTGCAGATCAAAATGGCAAGGGAAAATCTCGCCGGGTAAACTGTTTCAAATTCGTGTCGTTCGAAGGCGAAGGACGTGAATTATCGAACGAATATGAAAAGCTGAGGGTAGAGTCGTCAGCAAAACAGTTAAGTGGATTAGAAGTAAGAGACAGAAGATCGTTTATAAAAATGCTGGGGCACACCAGCATTTATTTTGTGGGAATCAGACTTGAATCTGTCCAATACAATAAGAGAGCTTTAAACTCTATGAAAGGCCTTGGAGATATCAAGAGCAATAATCTTACTTTCACCAAAGCGATGTAAAGATTTGTTCCACTGTTCGGTGAGATATGCCATCAGATCACCAGAGGAACGGTTGCTGCGGAAGCCATACTGACGGTCATGGAGAAGCTTTCGATCTTCGAGAAATTCCTTAAGCTGACGGTTAATCAGTGTTTCCATGACCTTAGAAAGAAGGGATGTCAGTGCTATGGGTCGGTAGGAGGAGGGGGAGGATGGGTCACCTTTCTTAGGGACAGGCTGAACAAATGCTGTTTTCCATCTTCTAGGAAAGATGCCAGAAGAGTAGGAGCGATGGAAAAGCTTACGCAGTGGCTTTGCCAGTGTGGAAGAACACCTCTTCAGAAGAATCGGGGGTATACCATCCGGGCCAGCGGATTTGTGTATATCGAGATCTTTGAGAACTCTTGCTACTGTACGAGTGCGGAAAAAAATCTGTCCCATGGAAAAATATACATTTTCAAGTACAGGAGGGGCAACGTTGCTATGTGGCCAGCTCCACGTGGCAGCGAAATGGGCGGCGAGCAAGTTTGCCTTCTCTGAAGAGTAAACAATTGGTTTGTTATTGTCGATGAGCGTTGGAACCGAAGATGTTGAGGAGTTTTTAATATTTTTTACAAATGACCAAACATTTTTACTGCCTTTAGGACACTGCAGAATTTTTTGTCGTAATTTTTGGTCATTGTCAGTAGATCCAACTACGGCACTAATAGCCCTTGTTTTACCGGTGCAAACATTTAAAAATTTTAAACTTAAATGTATTACAATTAAACGTAAATAATTAATTCATAATTGTGAACTACATGCATGTTTAAGAAACTAATATAATTTTAAAATTTTCACGCCCTTCCGGCCATATTTAATTTGGCTTTAAAAAATGTATAAAGAAAATAAGAAGAAAATGTAAAAAGAAATAATGTCATTCCATTCGAAATATTGAATCCGTACGGTCTTTTTACTTTTTGCTTTTGTTGCCACAAATATCGTTGGATTTTTTTTAAGTTCGAAATTAGAACTTATTTGTATTAATAATAATTACAAAATCATAGCCCTCTTAATCTCTTGATCAATATATTTAATAAAAACTATGCCATATCAAATTCCACAAATGAATATGTTAAATCACACTGTTTAAGAAATAGATTTTTTATCCAATATTTATAATATACTCGTAGATTTAAGATTTATGTATACATTAATTTATGATTAAAGCACTAGTTTTAATTTAATTTAAGAATTAACCATCAGCTTGTAACGTATTCAAATAAATAAAAATAAATAACGACGAAGTTTGCTTTTATTTGGCAAGTGGTTAGGTCTCAACAGAGCAAAATAAAAACATTTGGGGGAAAACATTAAACAAAGCAATTTATATGAAATCAAAAAAACACTTTTCATAACGTTTTTTTTTTTTTGAAAAATGTAAGCCATTTGATTTCTTTTGCTGTTTTGTATTTGATGAATTTTTCACTTCAAAATCGTTCGACCAGATTTTTCAAACATAGGATTGTAAGGATTTAAGGATCAGGAGGGTTTAGGAAAGGGAGATGGATTGGATAGGAAACAAAAGGAAAAGGAAATGGGTATGACAGGAAAGGAAAACTATAGGATACGAATAGGAATGGTAACACTAGGTTCGGGAACGGATAGAAAATGGTAAGGATCGGATAAGGAAGTGATGTGGAACGCCATCTTTCGTAGGATATAAGAAGCAGAAGCAATTTTGATTTTGAATTTAAAGCAAAGGGCAGCAAACATGAAAGATGGCGGATCGGGAGGAAACCGTTCCGGTTCATGGTTCTTTGGTAACATACAAAAGGAAACAGATGGAAATTGGTCTACGATTGGAAAAGGAAGATGAAATAAAACGGAAAAATATTCAAACATAGAATAAAAAAGGTGGAAACTATCGACCTGGACGAATTACAAGAGATCCGAAGGAGGAAGGGTAAACCTGAACAAGGGGGAAGGGATTGGAAGGATCAGGACATTTGCCATTTGGACCTGGCACGCTAGCGAGGCACGGCTAAGCTCACCGGTTTAGGGGAGGATCTTGTCCCAATGACAAACGAGGACCTTACAGCAAAACACAAATCGTGCCAAAAGGAAACGAAATAACCTCCACCACAATAAAACATTAATTCCACCACCGAACGAAACCTACCACACTTTATCTTGCAGATGTGGGCAGTATTGCCGTACCCCTTCGACAATGAGTCCGTGGCGGGATGTATCGGACTCTCCACTGTTAGCTTCAGATACTGCCTCCTAGGTTATATCTCCACCGAGTGACTTAGCCGCTCTCTCCTCACCCCCTGAAAATGTCTTTAATTTGCCATTAAACCTCTATTAGCTCAGAAAAAAACATTGAATTACGTGATGTACATCATCATTTAAAACTTTTTATTAACTTATTAATTCTTAAATTACAATTAAACACAACGAACAAAATATCAAAAAAATTTTCTTGTATCTTAATGAGAGACGCAATCAAAAGCATAGAAGAATTAAACCAAAATTACAAAAAAAAACTAGGTCTCACACAAAAAAATATAGACAAAATTAAGTACAACAATAAAAAAATTACCACAAAAACTTAATTTTAAAATAAATAGGAATCAAAAAAAAAAAAATATCAATGAAACAAAATATAACTAAAGCTTAATCTATAAATTTGAAAAATTCTTTTAGTATGTCAATTTGAAGAAATCTATGGTTTATACTAGGAAAAAAAATTTAAAAAAATCTAATCAAAAAAATTAAAAACAAAAGAAGTTTTTTTTTAATTATTAAAAATTCAAAAAAATGTTTTTGAATATTTTAATAGCCAATATTATCTGAATCATAAATCACTACCTATTTTAATATTATCAAAATCCGTAAAATAGTTAAGGAGAAAGTCTGATTTTAAGAAACCGGTCATATAATACCTCCCGTATGAACGGTTTCTTAAAATCAGACGTTATAAAATTTTTCCTGAAAAATGTATTCAAATGGGAAGATAGATTTTGCATATAAAACAGCAGTTAGAAAGTTTTATCAAAATTGTAGGAGCCGTTTTTGAGAAAAACAAGTTTTTCATATGACAGGTACCGTTAGTTTTAGAGCTAAATTGCTAATTCCAAAAATCCCTCTGTAGGAAGTCAAAATAATACTGTGTACCAAGTTTGAAGCAAGTCGGCTCAGCCGCAGACAGACAGACAGAACTGTCCGACCCACTTATTTCGGCTTCTCTATCATCGTAATGTCATGTCTGATTGTTAAATTTTTTTTTTACTCATGCGTAACTTGCCTTATAGTTTCTTTAATTGTAAGTAAACAATTGAGACCTGAAAACAATACCTTCGTTCTTATAAATATAATTATTAGTTTGCTCAAGTGTAGTGTATGTAATTACATTTCATACCGATTAATTCAATTGTTTGATAAAAATTAACAAAATCTGTAAAACCTTTAACAGAATTACGGTTTTTAATTACCTCTGCCTTATTACAAATTATAAAAACTTTTATTCTCCAAATTGTATCCGATAAATATTTGTCATTTGTTCAGGTGTTTTCGAACTTCTCGGTGATAATCGCGCAGCACGCTGGCGTCATGGCCGCTGCTGGAAAAACAACCATATTTTTTGCCTTTTGTTAGAATTTATTTGGAAAGCATCAATCAATTAGTTTTGAATTTGCTATAAACACACAAATATTGTCACGTGTCGTTCGATTTAAAAAACCAAAATATGTTCAAACACCGCCAAATAAATAAATATTTTTTTCTTGTTATTATTTCACCTTATTAACCTCAATACGAATAAGCCAGCCACTTAGAAAATAACCTGGCAACAACAAAACAAACTAAATCGATTTCAAGTTAATAAGTTAATTAATTTGCATCAAGTTGCCTCCGATAACCCCTGAGCCATGAGCACAAAAACAAGGACATGTCAATAATATTAATTTGAATTGCTTGCATTTGCAATAAATTCCATGTATTTCATGATATTTTTCAACAAACAATTAAAAACCCCACCACAATAATTTATTTCTCAATTCCATAGAGTGTTGTTTGATTAAATTTGCAACAATGCCAATTAACAGAGATATTTTTAATTGCTTATCATCTTCGCAATTCGCACTTAACTATATTTATATTTTTTTTTTTAACAATCTTTAAGATTGTTTACTGTGTTTTGTCCTCTAGACGGCCGGCGAAGGGAACAAAATTTTGCGAATAAAGATTTCTGATTAGCAATGAAATTAATTGAGTTATAATTTTACTGATAAGCTGGACTGTCTTGACCCCGCAGTATGACATTCATTCTGAGAAGTTCTATTTGTTTAATTGTAAACAAACGCATTTCGCAATACAAAAAAAAAATTGTTAATTTCATCGTCGAACACAAAAATAATTAAATTATTGGTGTTTTTTTCTTGTCCTCTCTGATAAGAAGCAATTTCTTGGTATTTATAAGCAATTAGCTTAACCAAATGTACAATGTTGCTGACCTTTGGCATTGTGATTTTGTAACTTCCAAGGATCAATAACGGGCTTTGTCTTAAAGGTGATTTGTTCTACTCTTAAAATGCCTGATATCAACAGATGCGGGCAAAGTGTTCCACATTCGTATGGTGCGACTAGAGAAAGAAACTCTGTACTTAACATATTGCTTCCGCCTTCAGAGGTTGGAATAAGGGGTAAAATGACACACGGAACGTTACAAATAACCAAAAATGATAACAACCTTTATGACATTGCGGTATTTTTTGTTGTTGGAAGGATTGCGTAGACCAAGCCGCCTGAAGTCTGGGCAACAAACGGCATATAGTTTTAAGTTTTTTAAGTGATTTTATTTAACATAATAGTAAATAAAAAACATTAATATTTACAAAATCAAGCATAGCTTGATGGCATTGCAGGCTGCCAGATTGACAAATAGATAGGAAATGCAACACCTCTTCTCTTTCCCTCTGGTTACATAGACTACATAGTACTGGCATATTTTCTCTGTGAGGAATATAGTTGAGACGTAGGAGTTCACCACGCAATTTTACCATAATTGATATTTGGTCCACACTATTCCCATTTTAAGAATAGTTTTTGTGTCCTAGATTGTGACACAGTCGATTGTATATCGATCTATGAACAGAGCTGGTAGCTTCCACCATGTATTTCTCTCTATATTTGAGATCAACAGCCTCAATCAGTGTGCTTTTCCATGCACTAAGGTTGCCTTAATCCAAGCTAAGTGGAAACCCATACCACTGCCCCAGCTCCATCCACTCAGCATTCGTTCGATAACTGGAAGGGCCGCTGTCTTTGGTGGTCTCTCATTGGACATATGCAGTACCTTGAGAATATAATCGAAATCTAGCTTAAGGGTGTTAATGAAGAGTGGGGAGAGTCCTGTTTCGAGCATAACAATATAGTTCGGGGTATTATAAGGAAGATGAAATATTCTTTTAATATAAAACCTCAAGAGTTTTTCCACAGTATCATAATGCTTGTAACCCCATGCTTGTGATCCAAAGTGCATTATCGATTCCGAGGCCGTTTCAAAGACACAAAACTTGCTACTATGGGCAATCCTTTTGTTGGCGAAACATTTTTTTCCACGTAGCCTTAACAAGTTTCTCACTGAGGTCCTTTTCCATACTAAGATTCTTTGTAAAACAGATGCCTAGATATCTATATTCCTTAACAATTTCAATTCTTTCTTCGTTGTAAGTCCACATTTCATTTGGACAACATCTCCCACCACCACCATAAAACTTTTGATTTGTCCAAATTTACTATCAGTTTCCAAGTTTCGGAGTACCTATAAGCTTGGTTAATCATCAGCTGAAGTGATTCGGGTAAACGTGCTAGTAGAACTATGTTGTCCGCAAAGCATAGAGCCTTGATTAAAATTCCTGCAAACTCGATACCACCAGCTAAATAATCAGTGAGGTCATCAATATATATAGAGCAAACAAAATAAGGGCTCAGCGCACATTCCTGACCAACTCCTATTTCAGTTTGAAACCATTCCGATATTTCTTCTCCATTCCATACCGCCGCTTTTGTATCACCGATAAAGGCTTTGAAGAACTCTACCAAATTTTTTAGGTATGCCTAGTCCAAAGAGATTATATATTAGCCCATGTCTATCTACCGCGTCAAATGCTGCTTTGAAATACACAAAGAAGCTGTATAATTTCTTTCCTTTATTTATATATGTTTCAGCGATGTTTCTTAGTACGAAAATCTGATCAGTGGTGGTATATCCGGGCCTAAATCCAGCTTGAAATTCTTTTATCAAATGATTTTGTTCGATCCAGGAGCTTAGTCCGCGTCGAAGGACCGAAGTAAAAATTTTGTACGAAATCGGCATATGTATGGAAAATCTTGTTCGATAAGTCCCGTACCAGAATCCCGTTCTTGCGCCGTCAATGATGATAATTAAAAGTAGTCAGGGCTTAAAATTTGCACAATTGTTTTCGATTTTTAAAAAATCTAACAATTGATTTCTTTCCTTTGTTAAAAACAGAAAAACAATAAATTAAACTTCGTACGAAAATATTATTTATATTTAAAAACAGAAAAACATCGTTTTTTCATTTTTTTCAAGAATAAACAAAAATATGAAAAAATTAATAAGAAAACTGTTCGAATTTTATAATTTTTAGCTAAACAGTAAACCTAGAGATATTGACAAAAAAAAAAAAGTAAGAAAACAGGCATTTGTGTTGGGAAAAAATATTTGCATTTGCATTCAAACTAATATTTGAATTAAGACTTTGAGAATAAAAACTTTTTAATTCACAGCTAAAACTCTTGGGATGCATATATAAGTTCAGGTAGGTGAACGTGTCTTGGATATTTTTTTTTTTTGAAGTTTTAAGCATACATATATACGAATTTATTAGACTAAACTAGGGCGTTGAGTAAATAAATCTAAATCAACGCAAATAGTCTGACAGAACCTTGTCGCCGTTATATTAATGCCTGCGTCTAATAATATTATTTCCGATATCAGCAAGTTAAACAAAAATAAAAAAAAATTACTTATGAAGGAAAGCTTGGATTTGAAGAAAACTTTGTAATGTAGATAGCTTAGATCTTAGTTTTTCAACAGTGCTTCAATGTGAACTTTGGAATACCACGGGGAAGTCATTTAGGTCCTTTATTATTTATTTTATTCGTCAATGTTCTACAATCACTGTTGAAATATTTTAATTGTCTTATTTTAGTACGGATAATGTAAATATCCTTAAATTTGTTTAAATTGTTCGTGATTTTGAGGAGTAGTAGTGTGACCTTCATGTATCTATAAATGATTCCTGTGCTCACAAAAGAATTTTACAATTTAAAAAAAAACAGATGATTATGTATCTGTTTTTTTAAAATCGTAAAATTCTTCTGCACAAGAGACAGACGACACAACCATCAAAGAAAGTGTCTACGAGGTCTTTGCTCTCTTGACATTCAAATGGCGTTTAGCAGATTGTCGAACCTGTAATTAGATCCATAGATGGCAGACACGCCTCTGCAGTATTCTGAACGTCTGTTTCTGTACGTTCGAAAATCAAACATAGACTCGGTTACAAACTTCTTATAAAGATATCCATGGAAGGTATTAGGCGATCAACAACGACGTAAATGAAATTCAAAGTTTGAAGACTCCAATCTTATGCGACCGCCATAACATACGCCGATCGGGTATTTTTTGAGCTGGCAAACAAAGCCACTGAGGATAGGTTGTGGCTCCGCAAAAGAACTAGAATGTATAAAAATCTTCAAGTCGAGCGGAGGAAAGGTGAGGAACGCTTACTCAGAATAATGAAGAAAGATCACCAGCAACGTGAAGTCGAGCAGAAGCAGGGTAGTTTTAGCAGAAAAGAGATGAGAAACTTCTACAGAAGAGTAAAATAATCAAAATCATGAATCACACCCCTAGACCCTGAAAGGGGTGGATGGAAACACTTCATTAGATACGCAATTGATGTAAAAAATCAATCAGTTGTGAAATGGCGATGACAGCCAATATCCCGTCAATAATCGAGCTGGATCAATCAATCGAAATGAAGAGCATGAATTACATCCACCCGACCATTATGGACTATCACCTACAAGATCCGTCTAGGGTTTTATGTGAATGATGTCTTAAGCCGTTAGCAGACGGAATAATAAGTCCTTACCGGTAAATCATTAATATCCTGTTACAGTTTTTGGATTTTGTTATTTTAGTATAGAAAGAATCATATCAATTCGGAAAAAAATTTTGACGTGATAATATTTTTTTTGTTCATTAATTTTTTATTTGTAATAACTTATAACTTTCTTAATACTAGACACAAAATTTTAAAAAACTAGCTTAAATATTAACTTAACTAACTTACTGGCCCAATGAGGGCGCTCATAATTACTCTCTATCTTAAATTAAAATTAATATTGACGTGTTTTATTTTTCCAAGAAAAAAAAATAAAACTAGGCATCAGATCATGTTTTTTTTTTAAACTAACTTAAAAGGTATAATACTTATAATAAAGTAAAAATAAACTTAACATTACTTAACTTACTAACAACCTAAGCTTAGAACAGCCACAGCAGCAATTTTTTATAATATTTTTTTTTTATTTTTTATTTATTTTTATTTTTTTTTATATTTTTTTATTTTATTTTTTGTGTTTTTAATATTTTTTTTGACGGCGACCATAGACGTGTTATTGTCTTTAAATAAGAATGAAGTGGTATTGGGATCAATAAATATAAATGTATATTAATATTAATAAAGATATCGAACAAAAATTGGTTTAAATTGTGTTAAACTTTGAAGTGCTAATATATTTTTAAGAAAAATTAAATTTGTATTTTTTTTTAATAATAGTATTATATTGTATTGTAATCAGCAGATGGTAACCTTACGCACATTGCTCTCCGATTTGCAACGATTTATTATGATAAGTACGGAAACCCTGTTAGCGCTTTTATATTGATACAAAAAAAAATTACGCGCGCAAATGCAACCAGACTTCCCTGTACTGACAATTTTTATTGAACAGACTAGGTATAGTAAAAAAAATCCTTGTCCAGCAACTGAGATAGCTCGGACATGTAGAGCGATGAGCGAATGAAAATTTACGATTCAGCGAGCTTCTACGCCATATTCGAGGGAGTTAGTAGCCAAGATGATCTCACCTTCAATGGAGCGACCAGACCTCCGACTATTTGGAGTGCGAAATTGAGACGGCTGGAGAGGCATAATGAACTAGTCCCAGGAACACCACGCTATGTAGCGCTAGCAAAAGTAAGTTAGTAAACTAGCAGTAGGCCAAATACTCAAGTTTCTTTAAGAAACGAATTTGGAGGACTAACTCTACTCTAAAATAAAAATCAGGGCTGTGCAGACTTTTTGTAAACTCAAATAACCTCAAATTCCGTGACTGAAAAACGTTTTTAAGTTTGTTTCTTGAGAGACGATTGGAGAGATGCCACCTGCCCTCGGGAAATTTGTTACCAGCATTTGTATTCAGCCTCATGGTCAGGTGTTCCTTGTATAGTTCTTGCTTGATCCATCATATTTGTCAATTTTTTTTCGGTTTGGAGTGCTTGAAATATTTTAATTATTTGGACATTTTTTTGGAGCTTCAACCCATTGCGACGCTGAAAAAAGAAGATATTTATTTATCTTAATTAATTTAGTATACCTCTTCATATTTAGGCACTTATAGTCTACAGAGGAAAATCGGAAAAAGCACAAACAAGCAAGAAACTCATGCAACTCCGTTATTTAAAGAACCAAATTTTTGCATGACCAAAAATTACGGCAAAAAATTCTGCAGTGTCCCAAAGGCAGTAAACATTTTTGGTCATTTGTTAAAAATATTAAAAACTCCTCAACATCTTCGGTTCCAACGCTCATCGACAATAACAAACCAATTGTTTACTCTTCAGAGAGGCAAATTTGCTCGCGTCCCATTTCGCTGCCAGCTCCACGCTGCCGCTTAGCAACGTTGCCCCTCCTGTATTTGAGAATGTAAATTTTTCCACGGGACAGATTTTTTCCGCACTCGTACAGTAGCAAGAGTTCTAAAAGATCTCGATATACACAAATCCGCTGGCCCGGATGGTATACCCCCGATTCTTCTGAAGAGGTGTTCTTCCACACTGGCAAAGCCACTGCGTAAGCTTTTCCATCGCTCCTAGTCTTCTGGAATCTTTCCTAGAAGATGGAAAACAGCATTTGTCCAGCCTGTCCCTAAGAAAGGTCACCCATCCTACCCCTCCTCCTACCGACCCATAGCACTGACATCCCTTCTTTCTTAGGTCATGGAAACACTGATTAACCTTCAGCTTAAGGAATACCTCGAAGATCGTAAGCTTCTCCATGACCGTCAGTATGGCTTCCGCAGCAACCGTTCCATTGGTGATCTGATGGCATATCTCACCGAACAGTGGAACAAATCTTTACATCGCTTTGGTGAAAGTAAGATTTTTGCTCTTGATATCTCCAAGGCATTTGATAGAGTTTGGCATGAAGCTCTCTTATCGAAAATGCGTGCTTTTGGGATCGATAATACTCTTGTTCGTTGGATTAGAAGCTATCTTCTGGACCGTTCAATACAAGTTGTATTGGACGGATTCAAGTCTGATTCCCACAAAATATGTAAATGCTGGTGTGTCATAGGGCTCTGTTCTGTTTTCGACTCTTTTCTTCATTTTTATAAATGATCTTCTGTCTGTTACTTCTAATCCATTTAACTGTTTTGCTGATGACTCTACCCTCAGCTTTTTATATTCGTTCTATAATTCACGTCCTTCGCCTTCGGACGTACAATTGCAACGGTACCGTATGTCAAGCTCATTGAACTCCGATTTATACAGCATTGACAAAAAGGTAAAAGGAATCGTGTGGGGTTTAATGCTTCGAAAACTCAATGCTGTCTTCTGTCGTTAAAGCTAAACATTCCCCCAATGCCATTGTCCATGAATGGCACTTACATCGAAGAAACCGAAAAGCTCTCAGTACTCGGTATCTGTGTCAACGACGACCGCCGTTGGAACGACCATATATTTTAGATCGCTAAAAATGCTGCTAAGTGCTTAGGTTTTCTGTATCGGTGTAAGAAGTATTTTCCCCCATCTGATCTGGCTACAATTTATAAAGCGTTTATACGCCCTAAGCTCGAGTATAACTCCCACCTCTGGGCAGGTGCTTCACAAACATCGCTTCACTTGCTTGATAGAATACAAAATAGAGCGTTAAGATTGATAGGAAATAGAACTGCCACTCAAACAATAATAGCCTCTCTCGAACACCGACGCAGAGTTTCATGTCTTTCCTTATTTTATCGTTTCTTTTATAAAAAATGTTCACTCGAAGTAGCCAGTTGCATTCCTCCCCTTAAACGTTTCTCCCGTAATACTCTCCTCGCAAGGAATGCTCATCAGTTCACCCTTGAGCCCAATTTCGGACGTACTTGGCCTTTTCAGTGTTGCAGCCTGATAGTTATTTGATCCGTAAAATGTTCATTTCTGAGTTCACTATGTACATATATACTATGTCTGCTCTCAACTGCAGTTTATGATGCCGAACAATGTTAGTTTACTGTCTTTACAAATCCTCTTACATAGTTAAAAGCTCAAAAAAGCTTAATTAAACCGATAAATATAATTTAATCCCACAACGCTGGTCAGTTTCTAATATCACCAACTATTTTCTTAACCAAAACAGGCCTTAATACAACCACATTATCATCTCTCTAAAAGTATTAACATAAACCTCCTGCAGTGTGCTTGGGATACAATTATGTTATATTTCCGACTAATGGAGTGGTTATTGCGTCCAACTTCATTGATTTTTTTCCAAACTCTCGAATGCATAACGCATCTGTATTCAGCCCCATATATTCTCAACGGGGTATCATCTTATGCCTGCCAGAATGTGCGTGGGTTGCAATAAGATATAGTTAACCAAGAGGCAGTCTTTTGGGGGAAATCCTTACGCATATTTCCCATTGATTTGTGAATTTTTGCTCGGCATGACTTTGGCTTCTAATCCACTACACAATAACTTGTTCTTCTGGTGACTTATGCTTCCTCATCGGCAAAGACTACGCCAAAAAGTTTTTCATTATAATTTTCTGTCTTTGTAGATAATTCCTTGAGGGCCTTAAGTGTTATTGTTTTCCTTTACCCGATTTTATGACACATACATCGCGCGAACAGAAAATAGAGACACCTCTCCACTCTCAGTTAAAACGTGTAAAGGATTTATGGCGCAAAAATAGATGTGTTCATTGCCACTGCTTGCGTGCAAGCTCTTTGACATATAGCAACTGTCATCCGAAGACAAGTTATACGAGTTTAACTGAAAATCAAACACAATCCACAATTGAAATTGACACATTACAACGTCAAACTTCAGCGATCGCGCACATAATTGAGTTCCAAGAGCGCGCACAGCTAGCGCTTTTATGCCCGCCATTTCTCAATGTGTCCCCAAAGATGTCCCAATATAATAGATTCAGCAATTTTTCCTCCACACCATCATCACGGTTAGCGCAAAATTTATACGAATCATTTGGTTCCTTAAACAGCCTGCAGCAGAAGCAACAACAAAGACTCACATACATAATGCAATTGCTGTGATGCAAGCAAGCGAGTGAACAAAGAAAATGATTGACCTTAGCCAAAGCCAAAGGCTGCTGTCAGATTGATGTCTCAATCTGTACACATACGGGGAGCCACAGGAGTGCACTGCTGGACCCGTGGTTCCAACATCGGATGAACAGACTTTCAGTGGAAAATATTGTTAACAATTTTTCATTAAATTTATACAACAGTGGATGTATACGTGAAGTGCTCAGTCGACCCTGCCCATAGGTGGACGGACGTGGTGGATCACTCTTAGAGAGGTGTCATGAATTATTCCACAGATTTTTTCTTTTTTTTTTTTAAGAAGCGTGATGCATCGGGGTTACGCGTTGGGGCCATAAAAAGGCGAGAAAATTGAATTCTTTCAGACGCCAGCACTTAACTAAAGTTCCAGTAAAAATTGTATCTGGAAAAGAAAAAAACAGTGGTGACGAGGGAAACCTCTCAGCAAAGACAATCCAAGTGATGACAGTTGATTGCGAAGTGAGCTGATATGAGAAACAGCTAGATGCATCGAAACAAAAGGCTTAGCAGACCTCGAGAAGACGAGATTTTTGATTTTTGCGATTTGATTTTTAATGAGATTGCGGTGAATATATAATTTTTGTTGGTGTCGCTTTGCTTTCTCATAAATGCGGTGATTTTAATGGAAAACAGATAAAGATACATACCTCGAACACCTTTGAACATAGTGAGAATAAAAGCTTGTAGGAGGCGTACTAATTATTATAATGAAATTCAACCAAGCAATTTTTTTTTAATTTGCGAACCTTAGCGTTTAAACAATGTGGGTGTGATGTTCCCTAATTATAATATATTTATATATATTTGACGTCGCCAAGAATGCTGCGAGGTGTTTAGGTTTCCTTCGTAGATGCAAGAAGTTCTTCACCCCGTCTGATCTGGCTACAATATATAAAGCATATATTCGCCCAAAACTTGAGTATAATTCCCACATTTGGGCAAGTGCTCCAATAACGCACTTGAGTTTTCTGGATCGCATCCAAAAAAGAGCTTTAAAATTAATTGGTGATAGAAATATTACGGATTCATTTACATCTCTTGAGCACCGTCGTAATGTAACGTGTCTTTCACTATTCTATCGTTATTTTTACAAAGAGTGCTCAAGTGAAATAGCCAGTTGCATTCCTCCCCTTAAACAATTCAACCGTAATACTCGCTTTGCTAGGAATGCTATTTACGGAGAACTATTAACACCACTGCTAGGCAGCATAAAGACTGACTTTAGAGACCGATTTTCTGCAGATACCATCAACCTGTTTGGATTGTGGTTTGACGTAAATTAAACATCAGACGTAAATTAAACATCCCATTTCTTAGACGTTATGGGTTTCAAAGTGGAGGCGGGAGCTCAAAAAAAACATGAGCTGTATGTGGCTAGCTGGGTTCTTTCTAAAATCGAACAATGCAACGATGATCCCCATACCTAAACATAATGGCGCAAAATTTTTGAGCATTTAAAACCTTCTCTTAATTGATTTAAAAATGGGAGTCAACTCTTAAAACGAGAGTCGGTTTTGTGTAAATTTTAATCGACATAAAGTATACTTTCACCTTAAGCAACTTGTCTAATCTTAAAACGAGCGAACCAGTTCTTTAACATTTTAAAGTACCTATACTGTAACCAGCTGACATTTATAATTCCGTAGCAAAAAAACATAAGAAAGTCTTACTCTGGCAATATATAGCCGTGTTGGCGTTGATTCCCAAATTGTGAAATGTAAAATTTTTTGACGTAAAAGTTTTCAAAATGATAAATTACGTTTCACAAAAATCATCCAGTGAAGACCACCGCAATTTTGAGATCAAGCAACCATGTATAGCCAAGGCAAATGATGGGGACCGATTAATTCTACGTCGATTTCCGATTTTTTTTTACAAAATTTTGTGAATTTTTAAGTAATAAATATTGATTAATAACACTTACAATGCATTATGATAAGTTTTTTATCATTTCACATTTTCACAGATCGGAATTGACCCGGTGGAAATTTGTTTTGTACATTACGTTACATAAGCACACACCGTTGTTGGGGTGTAGGGGACCCGTATCGAAAGATCTTCTTTATCTGGAGTCCGTTCTATTACTAAAATGAATGCTGTTGAAAAATTTGCGCCAATGGCCGGCCAATGATAGGTTAAGCTCTTCTGAATATTCATGGAGAAATTACTATATTGACGTCTCAATTATTACCACCATTTGCTAAAACGAAAATAAGATAAGATAAATGGAAATTTGTCGTTATTTCGTTTTTTTACTAAATTTTATATTTCCATTTTTTTTTTTTTGTTCAGTTCTTTTACAATGACTATGACCTCCTCCAAAATTGTTGGCTGGGGTCACTAGATTGTTAATTGAACTGCATAATAATGGAACCAAAAACCAAATAACCACTTCGGAAATTGTGTGCGTGTGAGACATAGTGTATAAGAATGTTCCAGATCTCCGTGCAGAAAGCTGGCACATTTATCTATCGAAAAAACTTAAGCAAGAATAAAGTCCTCGAATATCCTGTGAAATTGGACAAGCAAGCGCTAAGAAGTGAAAAACATATTCGTTTTGACCAAAAGCTTACAGAGTAAGCAAACTGGGGTTAGATCTGTTCTATGTGGCCTGTAGTTTGAAGTCAAACATTTCAATTCTCATCTTGAAAATCACATTAATTACCGATACTTTAACTCTTCTCTAAAATGTTAATTTCACCTATTATGTGAGCGAGCTGCCTATATGTACTCCTGCAGGTTTATTACCTGCCTCGCACAGGACACTTATTTTAGGGGTTAGTGTTCAAATCCCGAAAACCGAAATCCCGAAAACCCAAAATCCCGAAATTTTTTTTTTAATTTTTCGGGATTTTGATGTCGGAAAAATAATCCTAAGTGTAAAGTTAAGAAGTAAAGGCGTAAATAACAATATTACTGTTTAGTTCTTTGAACATGATTTCAAGTGGTTATTGAGCTTTCAGTAATGTTGTGTTGTGATTGAATTAATTGGAAAACAATCGTTTAAGTAAAATCAATAAAATTGTGAGTTTTAATATTTAAGTTATAA
Source organism: Platycheirus rosarum (assembly GCA_963971375.1). NCBI lineage: Eukaryota > Metazoa > Arthropoda > Insecta > Diptera > Syrphidae > Platycheirus > Platycheirus rosarum. The sequence goes on along the minus strand of OZ020509.1, from coordinate 131,675,821 downwards.
TTTTATGTTTAAATTGTTATTTAAATTGTGTTTTATTTTATGTTTCATAGCTAGAATGAATGTGTTAATCGTAAAAACGAATAAAGAACGGGAAAACATTTGTATTGATGGCTTTAGTTACCATCGTAACAAAAAATACAAAAAAAATTTTTACTGTAAATCCGAGGAAAGTAACCCATTTTTCTTCAATTAAAGTTTCATTGAACAGACAATTTTGAAGAGGTTTTTACTTTGCCTGTATTGTGGGTTTTATAAATTTTAGATTTTCGGGATTCTGGTTGTTCTGGATTCTTAATTTCGGGATTGTGTCCATCTCCCTTATTTTACAGATATATTCAAACAACGAATTTTTCAATTCATTTTGCTTTTTCAACTAAAAATAACATTGTAAACTGATGAGTAACAGCAAGGTCATACTATTTTCTGATAGGATTATAGCCCCGTCTAACCGACGGGTTATTGTTTGTTGTGGGTTTTGTTGCGAGCTTATTATAAAGCAAGCAATTTCTAATTGTATGTTTTGTATTAAGTCAACAAAAACATCGTAGGAATAAAGGTTTTTTTTCAGAAAACAAAAAATGTTCACTCGAAGTAGCCAGTTGCATTCCTCCCCTTAAAAGTTTCTCCCGCAATACCCGTCTCGCAAGGAATGCTCATAAGTTCACCCTTGAGCCCGATTTCGGACTTAGCATGAAATATAGGGATTCTATTTTTAGCCGAACAACACGAATTTGGAATAGTTTATCCGGCGAGATTTCCCCTTGCCATTTTGATCTGCTAGCATTCAACACCAATGTTAATCGAAACCTCCTTTCCTTCCCCTCCCTATCTTTCTAATGCCCGCGCAGTGTGCTCTACATTAAAAGAGAAACAATTAATCCCTTGTGCGCGCGCTAATTATATAAAAAAAAAAAAAAACTGTACAACTGAATTATGTTGTTGGTTTTCAATTTTCTAAATACTGCAGACTCTAGCTTCTTAATCGATTTATTGGTCTAGATACACAATAAAAGAATTTTTTTTAAGTTCCAGTGTCTTACAACCTGCCACAGATTTTTGGGAAAAGCTTTGGAATTTGTTGATCTATATCTACATATAAAAAAGACAAATTTGCCTCATTTGCCAAGGAAGTTCTTATTTTTCGAGCTACCTTCAGACGTCAAATTGAAAGGTAAACATGTATATACATATAAGAAAACTTGCCTATTTATTAATCATACAGAATATTTTTATGACTTAAAGCTGTCCGGAAGTATATACCCATTTTGCTGCTACCGTACGATTCCCCAGAGGAACTACTCCTGGGTCCGTATTACGAATAACGAAAACGATACCCACAACATAGACCGATTATGAATTACGAGAATGTATCCATGAAAATGTTGCCAGATAAAATCAAAAAATCGAATCAAAAATCAAAGCAAACGCAAAACGTGTCAAAATGATAGCAATACAACTGCCAAAAGCAGTCGTTAATAAAAACGAGTATCGTTAAAAAAAAATTACTACCGTAAATCCTAATCGCAACGTAACGATAACGATGGGTTTTAACCGATTATCGTAATTCGTAATACGGGCCCTGTATTTGTGAATATAATTTTTTTCATGGAATACATTTTTTTCAGCAATCGTATAGTTGCAAGTTATTTTAATGGACACAAATCCGCTGTCGTAGATGGTATATCCCCCACTCTTCGCAAGAAGTGTTCTTCCACTCCACTGAAACCACTGCTTAAGCTTTCTATAGCTCCTACTCTGTTGGTTTCCTAAAAGATGGAAAATAGGATTTGTCCATTCTGTCCCCTCTTTCTTCCCCTTCCCATATCGACCTATAGCACTTACGTCTTCTTTCCGAGGTCATGGAAACGTTAATTAACCATCAGCTCAAGAAATATCTCGAAGACCGAAAGCTTTTTTGTGACCGGCATTACGGCTTACGCAACAATAGTTCCACATGTGACCAAATGGAATATCTCACGGAACAGTGGAACATCGCTTTGGTAAAAGTAAGATTATTGCACTTGATATTTCCAAAGAATTTTTAGAGTTTGGCATTGATCTCTATGTCTCTTATAAAAAATGCGTGCTTTTGAAATCGATGATACTCTTCTTCGTCGGATTAGAAACTATCATATAAAGCCGTTCAATACAAGATGTATTCGACTATTGCAAGACTGATTCTCACAAAATAAATGCTGGTGTGCCCCAGGGCTCTGTTATTTCTCCGACACTTTTCCTATTTTCTTATTAATGATTTTTGTCTGGTATACTTCTTATTCATTAAACCTTTTGCTGACGACTCAACCCCTCAACCCTCAGATTTTCATATTCGTTCCGTGGTTCACTTCCTCCACCTTCGGACGTACAATCCGAACGGTACCGTATATTAAGTTCCTTAAAATTCGATTTAAACAGCATTGTCATTGAAAATCAATTTTCTGGCAATTTTCCATGATTGTCAGTTACATCAAAGAAACCGAAAATCTTTCAGTACTAGGAACGACGATCTCCATTGGAACGACCATACCTACATTTTTTGCAAGACGTTTTTTCTTCTTCAATTCAATTCAATTTTTACAAATCATGATAGGCGGTCCCACCGAACTATTATCTATGTGCTCAGCGCCGGATTTAGCTTTTTTGGGCCCTAGCTCTAAAAGTAAATGGTGCCCCCTATTTATACTGTCAGATTTATTTACATATAAAAAAAATAAAAAAAAAAAACACCGTAGTGAATTCATTAAAACAAAAACATTTATTATTATTTTTAATGATAATAACGAAAATATGTTTCACATATTTTGTTCAGGCTTATTATGAAATATTGTTTTCTTTATTTCTTAGTAGCAAAGTCTTTTATAATTTCATCAAAATCAAAAGTGAAGTAAATTACTCACAATGCATAGCAAAGATAGGGGCATCAAGCCTTTCCTGCGTCATCATTCTTCGTCAAGGACTTTTTAAACGCTTTAATTGATAGAATGATCTTTCCGCTGAGCAATTTGTCACCATCAAACTTAAAAATAAATGTAATTCCGTGTCTACGTTTGGAAAAGCTGATGTTATTTTGGCTTCCCACATTACTTTTTATAAATTAGCTTGATTAAATTTTTTTAAATTATTTCCATTTTTATGCATTATAAGACGATGGAACTGTACAAGTTCTTCAACAAGTCCAGAACTTAAATTTTCAGAATATTTTGACACAGGCTTTAACATCGATTTTATTGTTGCTTGTGCAGAGAAAATCAAATCGTCCAGAAATTTCGCTGTAGAACTTGCCTGTGGAATCCATTCGCATTTGGAATTTATCGATAATAATATAAAAAGCGTTTGTTCGAAAATATTCCTTTGGGCCCAAATGAACTTTGGGAGTATTACCATCGTTATCCATTTTTTTTCGAATGCGTTCTCGTGTAACAGTGTAGCTGTCATCAGGTCTTTAAAGCGTATTTCAATATTGTTGAATATATCACGCATGTTTTCCAGTTGATCAGTTAATAATTTATACAGATTCGCGCACGTCAGTAATGTTACGTTTTCACTTTGCAAAACTTTGTTGACTTTTTGAAAACTTTGTAAAAATATCGTCCCAAATTAAAAGCAATAAAGCGAATTCTAGTTTATTCATGTTGTCCTGCAGATCACCAGCTTCCCTTCGAGCATCTCTTTTAAGTGTATTATCTTCAGACATATCCTTTAAAGTATCTAATAGTTTATTATATGATTTAATTATTGTAGAAGTAGCGTAGTAGTCGTATCTGAGACAGATTTTAACACTTTATCATTTTGAAGAGCAGATTTTAAAGTTTCCCATCTACTACTTGATGCAGAAATCAAAAAATGTAAAGCGATTGTAGGACAGAAAAAAATCAAATCATCAAATCAAATTCATCCCCAAGAACGTTAAAAAAACATTCAAAAGGTTCACCATATTTAACAAAGCGTGTAACAATACTCTATTGATCCACAGGCAAGCTAAAATATCCAGAAATATTTATTTGTTGAATGATTTCTTCGCGAAATTGTTTGGCCATTATCTCTATCAATTCTTCATTTATAGTTTTAGACTGATACGAAGTTGCTCCTGAACCAGGATGTCCGAATTTCGAAATATGAGTGGCCATGAAATTATCAAACTTTGCTATTAATTCGATAAGGCCCATCATGCTGGACCACGTTCAGATTATATGCAAAAAACAGCAACCACCCTCTTAAGTATATATTTCCAGTATGAACACGACTATTGCATTTGTTTTTCCAAATCTGTCTGATTTCCGAAGCGGGAAGTGTAATGCAATCCATCCTCTTTATGACTGAGATTTTTCATGATTATGTATTGAACAAGAACTTTTCCAATCAGGAAAACCTTCACGATTTATAAAAGTTAAACCTGGCCTATTGTCATCACAAAATAGCTTACAATAAAAGCAGAACAGTGATCCTGTTGAGAGGGAATACAAAACCCATTTACATTGATAGGTCTCACCATTTGCTTTTTACCAATAAAATAAGAGGACTGACAAACTCTGGTTTTTTCTTCTCATCGTTCATCGAGATTTAAAAAAATGGACCATCATTGATTATTGCATTTACTAGGTCCAGAGGCGATCCAATATTCAATATCATCTGCGGCAAATTTAGTCCATAGCGCAGGACCAGGATTTTTATTTACATCATCATCTTCCACTGTTCCGCTGTTCGATCCAGAAGAAACATCAACTTCATTTTCATGAGTAGCTTGATTATCTTTATCGTTATTCGATGCATCACCGGAAATTAATGACTGACTTGGTATTACTCCTACAGAATCAGAACCCTCACCATTATGTTGATTTTCTTCGTTTGAAATCTTTTGGTTTTTTGTCAAAGATTTTTGCTCCTTTTGTTCTTGTTCTTTAGCTAGCTCCCGTTTTTGAGCTTCACTTAACTGAGTTCGTTTCATTGTGCCTAGTCAAATGAATTACGAAGAAATAAGATTTGGTAGATACTTATAACATTTATTCGCATCGAATGTTTCTACTACTTAAATTCGATCGTTAAATTTATGAAAATATACGACACAACAAACTTAAAAGCCAAATCACTATTCCACTACCAAAGCTAACTAGTTATTATTATTTAATAATGCGAATTAGGAGTTAATACTAGACAAGCGCATGAAATTGTATCAGCCAAATTTTTCACATTTTCCAAATGTTTAAACTTTGATGTTAATTGAGATTCTGTTCCTTCATTGTGTGTAGTTTATTTTTGTGGTGCCCCCTCTGTTGTGATGCCCTAGGCCAGGGCCTTGTTGGCCTAAGGGTAAATCCAAGGCTGTATGTGCTTAAGTTAGTTTAAAATATTCCAAGACACTGTAGGCATAACCCTAAAACCACATGACCGTCGGTATATCCAATATTCTTAGTTCCCAAATAAAAGAATTTGTATTTTTAATTTTTGTTTAAAAATGAATGTTTTATAATTTTTTTCTCAAGAATTTAATTTTTTGCTTTTTGTAATTTTTTGTTTTGTTTTTTTAAATATAGTTTAAAATTATATACAATTAGTGTTTTTTTTTTAAGGTTACAATAATACAATTATAAATCTTATAACATAACATTTACGTTTTTCTCTCCGTATACTTCTATAATATATAATATATATATTGATGTATGTATTTACATAAATTTAATAATTTAACTTTTCGCGCTTAAATGAATTAAGTACAAAAAATTTCAGATATTTTTATTTTTTTTTAATCTTATCTTTGAATTGTTTTCTTTTTTTATTTTTTATTTTAAGAAAATAAATATTAAACATGGGTTTTTGTTATTTTTTTTTTTAATAATTTTCGATTTAAATATATTTTCTAAGTAAGTATTTACAAACAAAAATAGGATTCAAAATTTCTTTTATACAATTATTGCTGATAGAATGTTATATTTATTTTTGGAGTTTTTTGTTTTTATTTAATACAACCACGTGGTGATAATAGTACAAATTATTTTTGAATTTTAATTTAACTCTAATAACCAAAAACTATTTACATTTTTTTTTTATTTTTATTAAGTTTTTTTATTGCGATTCTGTTTTTTTACTTGTTTTTGACTTTAATTGCTTAGGTTCAGCAATAAGAGAAGAAATATATATTTTTTTTTATTTAATACTACTACATACATACTGTTCTTTGAATTTATTTCTATAATTTATTATTATTTATTTTTTAACTGGACATTTGTGTGTAACTTAAGATTAGTTAGTTTTTTTTAACTTTAAATCTTTTTTTTCCTATTTACAAAATGCTCTAGCATCACAGCAATTTTGGGGTTGAGGGGTTCATTTGGATGTAGGATGTCGGTTGCTCTATCCTAAATGCATAAGATTTGGATGAAAATAGCCCATGTAGAGTTGTGCTCCAGGAGCACCTCGTCCCAGGGCAGCCATTTTGATTTTTTCGATCTCAGCTTCTTGGAGGCGTTTCGCCTTGGCACGTCGATTTTGGAACCAGATTTTCACCTGTGTTTCGGTCAGCCTTAATGATGATGAGAATTCGGCACGTTCAGCAATGCTTAGGTATTGTTTCTCGCGGAATTTCTTTTCCAAGGATAGTAGTTGTTGGGTGGTGAAGGGCGTTCGGGGCTTTCGATTTGGTTTGTGTTTGCGTAGGTTGCATTTGATTCTTGGTGGTTCATTGTTTTCTGGAAGAAATGGACAAAATACTTTATAAGTATCTGTTTTATTAATTGTTTAGGTGAGTTAAATTGTTTATAGATAAATGTGCTGTTGTTATACGGAATTAACAGGAATTTGTTTTTAAAATCAGATTTTTTTTAAGAAACAAGTATAAAGCTACTAAGTTAGATACTTTTTACAAAAGTATATTGTATCTGGATCCTTCCAAATATCCAAAATAAGTAAAAAAACCATTTTTTTTTTTAAATAACATGGCCGACGGCAAATTGTAGCTGTATTACCTACGGTGCAGGACATTTATGTAATAAGAAATGTTTTTGATGTTTTAATTAATTTACTTAAATTAATAGAACTGTGGATAAATTGTTTAGAACAAGAAATGAGCTATCTTATTGAAATGTAATGCATAGAATTTTGTATCTTTCTTTTGGTTTATGTACAGGGTTCAGCCGTACAGGCAAAAAGAATAAATTATTCTATTGAGAATTGAAAAATGTCTTTAAACGCGATCCACTTACGGCAATAAGCAAATTATTTTTCTTTCTGTAGTTTATTTATATTTTTTTATTTAAAAACAATCCTCAGATAATATTTATATCATCAAAAATGGTAAATGTTATGAAGTAATGACATTTTCAGTGTATCTTGTAAAATACGATCCACAGACGTTATTTGTTTTATTTTGGACGAAATAATATAGTTTTTTGGTCTTAGCTATAAAGTAGATATGTAATTTCTCAACTTAAAGAAAGTATAAAGATAAAAGTGAAATTGTTAAAGCTTTATTAACGGAATCTTCAACTCCTTTAATTTTTACAACTCCACGCATTTTTAAAGCTACAAAAACGGCACAGAGATATATTATATTAAATATATTAAAGAAAAACGGGAATCGATTGTATGTAATTGGCTAACAGTTTTCAAAATGTTAAAGTCAAATTTTCACCAAAGTTATTTACAAAACATTTGACAGATGTGGAATAACCATTTCTCTCATAAGATACTCTATCATTCCCCCTTTATTCGAACTGAATTGAAATGGAATTCGAAATATTTTTCATAAATCTTCCAAATATGTATCTCTTCCCCGTCGGCAAATTTATAATATTCTCAAAAATTTACTTAAACACTTCACTCTCGACTTCATGGATCGAACGCCACAAATCGTGAATTAAAATTTATGTTGACTTTCCGCCTTTTTCCTTCCAAATGGCATTAATTTCAACCGAACAAGACCAAAGAGACGCATCACCAGTATCTTTTGTCCCTTCTGGATGGAAAATGAAAAATAAATCCCAAAAAAAGAATCCTATAGATAGGTATCCATATACATTCCAACATTAAATAGGGTCTCGTTTAATGATGCCCTAACCAAATGTGCTTTGCTGTTGTATACAAAATTATACTGAAACACTTTCTGGTGGCATGGACTATTAACTCGACTAAATGAAGTGAAAAGTGTTAATTGAACGCGAAGTAACATAAATTAATGCACCGAATTCCAAATGACAGACGAACGATATACACACTCGATCTTGAAACGATCACGGATAGATTTCGGAGTTTTAGACATAATTGAGCCAAATGACTGACAATGTACAAGCAACATCGTATTGTTTCCGAGAGATTCACAACATGCAACAATACAATACAAAACATGGTATCGAATCAATCAACACCTTTTTTTTGCTTCTTTTTTGAAATTGGCACATCTCACATAAAAGATTGTATCTTAAGCCATTCATGTGCGTCCACATCGCGTCTATTCTTATAAACATAATGTGTATCTTTTTGTCTTCATGTAGAAAAAATATCAACAATTTCAGTAGCAACCGCAGAGTGACAAAGAATTAAGCCATTTCCAACAATAATTATCTAAGTGGCCAATAAATTCGCTGTCTAAACTATTTGTCAGACATTAAAGAAAAAACGCACAGCGAGCGCCGCGCTATGTTCAGGCAAAATTTTTCTTTTTCTCTTAAAAAAAAAACAAAACAAAAAATCTTCAACCCAGAGATACATGCAATACATCTTGTATCTGCGTTAAAAAGAAAACAACTCACTGCACTAGCGCTCTGTGCAAAACGCATGGTCTTGACGAATTCGAAAATGTATCTATTTTGAGATTAACAGTGTAATTTAAGGGATTTTTAGGTCTTTTGTTCGTAAATATTTCGCATTTATCGTGCCGAACGAATGAAAAGATACACGATATTGTGTCACACTATAGTGCGGTATTTTAAGTGATTTTTAAATAGGGTCAGACGGGATCATGCACATTCAAGGATTCAGACATTTTCTTCTTTGATTTTTTTTTTTTTAATTTACTAAAACCGCCGAGAGATTGATATTGATAGTATCTATTGAGAGAAATTTAATTTCAAACTCGACTTGATTTAAGGAAATTTAATTAAATGCATCATTACATCTATTTTTGTGTAAAATTCATGCTAAAGATACATTTTCGTTAACCCAGCCAGTCTACACAAAAAGGGAACAATGACAATTTTCTTGGTAATGCAATGTATTTAACGGATTATTAACCCAACAATTAATGTGCCATCAAATTGACATTTTTTTGTGTATGTCAGAAAATGATCCAGGGACACATTTTTATAAGATGTATCTTATAGATTAATTCCAGGGTGGAAAAAAAACCGAATTAGCATACGAAATTCATTCATAAAGCGAAATGAAAATGTTCGACATGGCATTATGAGGCTGCTGTGGATGCAGATTGCCATGATTTCTCAGAATCGTTTCCAGGCATCTCTCCCCGCACAACCAATTGAACACACTCTCTTCACATCACCGACAGCCTGTTGAAAAAAAGTATCTTTTTGGGCTCATTTCTGTAATTAGTACAACATGGCTCTCAAGAGTTACGTTTTTATTTTATTTTTTTTTTCGAAATTGAATTTTATTTTTATTTAAAACAATTTAAAGAAAACAACCGGTTCTTATAAGGTTTCTTAACTTATTCCTTTGGTTTTGGATTTCGTTGTAGGCTATTTAAAAAAAACCTATAAAATTCGATGACATTTATTTAGTGGAGTGCCACACGTTTTTTTTTTTTAAGTTGACTTAAACGACATCATGTTAATAGTTTGATTGAAGATAATGACGATAAGGTCGTTTGTAATCGATCCTTGTGTGATGTGAATCAAAGATTCACATTCAGGTAGATAATATTTTATCTTATGGAACTGAATGGTGTTGCTTGATATTGGTTTAAGGGGCTTTTTTATTGGGGGACATCATTATTTAGACTTCCGATGCAAAAATCCATGAATTGTAATTGCTCATTATAGTCTGTTTTATTTCATCTCAAATTTGTCTAAAGAAAGTATCATATACCTCGAAGGCTTAACTTTCGCTTCGGCAGAGGTTGGTAAGAAAAAAAATATTTAAATTAAGGAAGAACTGTGTGAAAGTCTAAGTTTGATTGTTTCGTCAGCCTTCGACAATTGGAAATGGCTTTTATTGAAACCACCATTCATGGTGTTTTCAGGCGATTTAAATATCATCTGTGTTGTTTCCTTCCCAAGAAAATCATTTATAGTTTTCTTAAAATTAAATATGATTTTCTCATTTTTTTTTATTATTGACTAAACTCAATTTTCAGATCTATAAATCACATTACATTAAATTAAATTAAATAAATAAATTAAATTTATTGGCGCGACAGCTCCTTAAGGAGCCAAGGCCTAGTGACTTATACTCTCAACCATTCCTGTGTGTGTGTTGTTACTCTGCAAAAATGGAAGGGACCTACAGTTTACCGCCGAGTCCGAACGGCTACATGAGATGCACTTTTTCGAGACAAATTTTACTCTTGGAGGTTTTGTCAGTTCCTCGCAAGAGGCAGTACCCCAGAAAAAAAGGTGGCTATGAGCTGGATTTGAACCCAGGTTCTTTCGCTTAGCAGTCCGACACACTAACCACTAAGCCACGGGGCACTACAATCACATTACATTACAAACATTAATTTTTTTTTTTTTTTTTTTTTTAATTTGATGTAAAAATTGTTGTGGAACGTATTTGTTTTATGTTGTTATCTTCGTGTAGTTTTTTCTGTTGTTTATTATTCAGTTACTAATGCCAAATCTCTATAGCAAGTTACAGAACTGAACAGGTGTTCAAAATGATAAAACAATTCTTTTATCAAAATAATGGTGGAAACGTTGGGAGCATGGATCGACATGGATGGACAGTCGACTCTTCAACGTTTGGTGTCCAAATTTGAGATGACTGGATCGGGAAACAATTGGCCAACAACCGTACGTCAACTATTGGCCGAGGACATCGCTGCGGTCCGTAAAAGTGTACAACAGAACCAAAGGCTTAAGGACACAGCCTTTTGCAGACTTCAACGTTATGAATTTTGGGGCCTACATCCATATAAGATCCAACTGGCAAAATGACCTCAAAGTTCATGACCATAGACGACGTTGTGTGTTGCTCTGACTGGGCTTCAGAGCATTTGTAAGAATTTGGCCGACATTTTTTGGCCAATTTTAAGATGAATGGCTGTATTAGCAAGCAAAATTGATGGGTATTGAACAACACCAAGCCACATGAGGTTCATAGGTGACAATGGATTCTCAAAACGCTACCGCTTGGTGTAGATTTTGAGCTGGCGCGGCGGCGGCATCATTGGTCTAAACTTTTTTGAAAACAACAAAAGGAGAACGGCACTACGTTCCACACAGTGGACGCTACGATTGACATTCTGCATAAACGATTTGATGGTAAGAAGGGGACGTGAATTCGCATGCGATTCAACCCCACTAGACCTTTTCTTTTCGAGCTTCCAGAAGTCGCAGTTCTATGCGATAAAAACCACAATCGCTCAAATTCAGACGGATCAATGCGAAAGAGTTTTTGAAAATTGGACCATTTCGGATCCGTGCCAACGTAAGAAGCCGAGGTTGGGCATTTGAACGATGTCTTATTTCAAAAAAATAAAGTCTTCATGTGTTTTTCAAATAAAGGAGAATTTTATATGATTATTTTCTTTAAATTCCTTATCTCTATTTTTTTTCAAAAATTATGGAAAATAGGTAAAAAAACATTAAACAACACATCTTCCACAAAACATTCTTTTTCCACAGTCAAGTTATCATAGATACAAATTATGGCAATGTTGACATTCGATTGACATTCGCTATTCAATTTTTCACTCCAAATCCCAAAGAAATCATTTCTTTTTTCACATCGATCCCATGGAGCTGTATAAACTCTATCATGGCTACCGATACATCTATAAGCGATGAGATACTTTTGTCCGTTTTCAGATGTTTTTGTGCGAATATGTTTGTTTTTCTTTTAAAGTCTCCTTTTTGGCCCGATGCTGGTTCATGTGTATTCGAATGCACTGAAATACACAAGGTGAATTCGTGTTTTAGTAATTTTTATTGCAAAATTAATTGATCATTTGTTACTAATTGCTTGGTATAGGTTTCGCATTTTACCATAATTGTCTTTTGCGGTCGGTGCATTTATGAGATACACACATTTTTATCTATTCCTAACCCAACAGGGGATAACTGGCCCATACAACAACATACGGTTTGGATTGGATTATTTGCGGCAACTATCGACGACAATCCGAAGACCCGACTTGGCAAATTCAAGTTCCACTTTAATAGGTCTTTAAATGCAATGTCCTTTTATTTTTTTGTTGGTTGTTTTTTTTTTAGATTCGCGTATCTAGCGTGTTGATTTCATTGATTTAACGAATTCCCTCGATCGTTGTTGGAAATTAAATGCGAAATGGAGAGTAGATGTACCTAACCTACCCGGAGTATGTTTTATTTTATTCGAATCTTGAATTCTCCTTCTCATTTTACCCCCCGTGAACCAGCAATTAGTCTGAGCACGTACATTTTGTATCTTTCAGATGGTCTATAACCTGTAGGCATGTATCACCATCGATTAGTAATTATTCGCTTTGCAATCTACAACTATGGTTCGCACATCTATAGACCGGGCACTGTGTTGCCTTCTCGATGGGGATTTCGCAATAAAAAAAGAGTTTTCATTTTGTGTAGAAATTTTAATTAGATCCAAATTTGTCACTTATGGCAACAATCACAGCTGGATAAAAGCATTTTTTTTCTTTTCTTATTTATCGAACTCAAAGACTCTACTTAAATTAAGACTCCATGTTGTAGGTAGTTGATGTGGATTCCAGTTTTTTTTTTAATGCAGATCGTTTAATTAATTGAGTTATGTTGCCAGAGTAAAATACATTATAGAGGACAACACACAGAGTTGAAAATAATATAAAAATAAAATCCAAATGTCCTGGATCGACAGTATAAACAGCAGCCACACACTTCCTTTGGATCGTAAAATCTCGTCAAAACATTCTCCGGCCGTATTCCTCCTTTGCTTCTCTTTGGATTCGTTTATCCATAACTAGCCAGAGGGTATAATAAAAATCAAATAATTTGTGGAGCCCAATTAAATTTGGCACACTCAACGATTCCCACAACGGATCAACCACACCTTTAGCGACTGCGACGACGGACGACGACGCGGTTGGCAGTCCGTATCCACACATTTGTTTTCACATACCAATAATTTATATGAATTGATTTCTATGTGTAGATACTAATTAAATACAAACGATACAACTCCCCATCTTGGCTGAATCTGCCATATAAATTGAATTTGATTATCATCATCATCCACTTTGGACGGAGACGCAGAGTTTGTGTGACAATAAAGTGAATAAACTTAATTGACATATCAAAAGATATGGAAGTCACAATAAAATTCAAGTGACATATGGATTTCAAATTAGCATCTTATTTTTCACCCGTTTATATGTTCACTCATATTATGTGGGACGACGCAAGGAAGATACAAAATGCAGGTAAAAAAGTAATAAACTTAAAGATACAAGCAAACCAATTGGTTAACAAGAATGTCGAGATAAATTACAATTTAAATTCTCCAACTGGATATCGTATAAGGAGCACACTCTGTGATATCAAAGTGAAGCTCAAAAGGCACACATCTTGTAAAAGAAGTATCTACTAAAACAAAGGTGTATCTTTTGGGATTTTTGAGGACAAAACCGGTAGTTAATGAATGAGATCCACTCCCTTTTCTGTTTTCTTTTTTTTTAATGACCAAATGTCATATCTAAATAAAAAAAAATTGTTATAAGAATACAAATGGGTATAATCTAATAAATTTGAAAATAAACAAAATGTGAGAAGAAGATAATAATGAAAGGATTAACGAACAACAAGGATTGTGGAATGTATCTGGCACAACAGACAGATACTGTAAGTATTAATCGTTATAGGGATGCGCTTCTGTTTCAATATCAAGTTAAAATATAATTTCCTGGACGATTTGTAACTAAAGATAAGAAAATATCTCAATAAATTTGAGTGCAGGGTATCCAAAGAAAGGGTTTGTTTCTTTTCATTATATGTATGTGGATTTTAATCAAGAGGGTAATAAAAACGTTTTACTTAATTAATTCTGATTCGTATCTTTGACAGTGATTTTTATTCTTTGTTTTTCGTCTTCATACAAGACTTGTACCTACAACAAAGAAAACAGAAGTCTTAAGCAATCAACACGTCACTATTGCACCATGGGAAGGTGATTAGGAATTTCATTTTTATCGATATCGATGATTGGCTGGTATGATGGGGAATTTATTTATAAGGTAAGATTAAATTGCAACTGAATTGACAAACAGATATTTTGGTAAGCCTTATTCAACCTTACCTCAGTTTTCTGGGAGAATTTGTATTACTTTCAATTTGAATTGTTTATCTTAATCACTATAACTTTTGGAAAAGTCGGCAAATGTGAATTCTGTTTTGACATTGTGAAGTGAAATCTGTGGTGGTGGCGCAACGTGCATTTTGTTGCACCAATTGGACAAACACTGCGAAGCTTTGACGCTCGCGTTACAGAGCAGAAATATTCTGTTCTGTTGAATTATTGCTGCTTTTGCCGAAGATATCGAAGATGACACATGAAACTGGAATATCGAAGAACGGTTAATGTGAACTTCGAGCGCTACAACCACATGATCAACGATGAATTAGGATTGGAGGTCCTTCTAACAGGAAGGAGCGCCGGCGCACATTGTAAAAGATACATTCGATATTCTGAAGGAAGTATTTTCGCATTGTCTAATCTCTCGCTTTAGCGATTTGCACTGTTAGGTCAGATCACCCGATTTGAGCTTTCCAGACTTTTAGGTCCACTGGTGATCTGATGGTATATCTCCCTGAAAAATGGAACCAATCTTTACATTGTTTTGGTGAAAGTAAAATTGTTGCGCTTTCTATTTCAAAAGCATTTACGAGTAATAGAATTTGACACCAAGCTCTTTGATCAAAAATGCGTACATTTGGACTCGACAAAACTCTTCTTCGTTAGATTAGTAATTATCTGTCCTCCCCTCAATACAAGTTGTGTTGCACGGATTCAAGTCTGGATATTAACAAAAAAATGGTGGTGTGGCCCAGGGCTCTATTTTGTTACAGAGTTTTGTTCCTTATATTTATTAACGATCTTTTACCTAAAGCACCTTATTCATTAAATCGTTACGCTGACCAAAAACACTCTCAGGTTTTCATATTCGTTTCCAGATCCTAATACATATTCTTCAGACTGCAATGGCAGCTTATGAACGAGGTTTACAAAAGCTTTCTGTGGAATAACCATCTCAACGTTGCGAAGAACGCTGCGAGGTTTCTAGGTTTCCTTCAAAAAGGCAAACAAAGTTAACCCCACCTGATTTGGCTTCAGTTTCTCAAACCCACTTGAGTTTCCTGGGCAGATTTCAAAAAAGAGCTTTAAAAATTATAGATAATCGGGCAATAACAGAAACGTTTACATCTCTTAAGAACCGTCGTAAAGTCTGTTGCTTTTCTATATTTTATCGGTTTTTCTATAAAAAAAAAGCTCTAGTGAATTAGCCATCCCTTAAAAAAAACAACTGTAATACTTGCCCTACTAGGAATGCCTACAGTTTACCCTTGAGCCTAACTTCGGACGTACTATCAAATACAGGGATTCGTTTTTTAGCCGTACCACGCGAATGTGGAATGCTTTACTGGACTCCTTTTTCACTTCCATTTTGAAATGCAGAACTCTCAAAATAAACATACATTTGGTACTTCCATTTAAATCCTTTCTTACTTTCCTTACGCCTCCACTGTATTTTATCAATATTATAAGGGTAGATAAAAACTCTTTAGTGCATGTGGGCTAGTAATAAAAAAAATATAGGAAAATTGACTTCGATATTCATCTATGAAATTTACTTACTCAAACACCGAGCATGTTATGGTTTTGAATCGAAGTTTAACAACAGTTATATCTTTTGTTGTATGATTTTAAAAATGCGTACAATTAATATGAAGCTATGGTTGATTCGTTTTTTGTATGCTGATTCGCTTCAAAAAAACAAAGAATCTCGTTAGAAAAATACTCTTTATAGAATTAGCCTTTCACTAAAATACTTCCTCTTTTCTATGAATCATCCATATTGCATTGATAAGTTTAGTACTTCATACATTTCCTACCACATCAGGATTGTTTTACTTTTATTTTCCCATGCAACCTACAAACACACTCTTATGAAGATTTGTGGATCGTATTCGTGCTGGGTGCAATTTATTCACTGTCTACCCCATGCACATTACTCATTTTTATCTTAACCATTTAATCAACGTTTCTAATGCGTGTAGTGCTTTAAAAAAATAAATGATGCTTACAAGAAGCAGAGTAAGATACACTCAATAAGTATAAGCTACACAAAAAAGATACAATTATGATACAAATTGTTCTCTAGAAACAAACCAGCCGTCAGCGGATTTGTATCTTTATGATTGTTGCAAAAAATGAGAACAATTTCGCATAATCAACACTGCCGCAAACTTGTCTGTCTGTCTGTTTATTCCATTTAAAGTCCATCAGCGAGAAGTATCTATACTAAAACAACAGAGCGAACAAATTGAAAAATGGTTGAATTATAAAAATTATAAAATTGTTATTTTATTTTCAATTGCACTATGAGTGCTTGCGTTTGGATTACTTATTTAAGCCTGGAGTGTATCTATATGCTTATACTTGACTGCTGTTGAGAGCCTTAGTATATTAACACCACCACTTACAAGTGCTGAGAGATAATAGTCAACATCTCTGAAAGTTTATTAGTTAGCGCCGCACTTGAATTGTTATTCATCGTTCTTGGCAATCAAAAGATAATCACAACTAATGATTCTATTTTTTTTTTGTTCATTCGTTTAAATTCTAATCACTAATTTGTTAACCTCTGAAGTACACATCACATAGACATACAACTGTGAGTATCTATCTATCTTTTATAACGAGTTGGTATAAAGAAATTAATTACGAATTGTTTTTTGTGTTTTTTGTTTGCTGTCTTGAACTTTTGTTGCGGTTTTGCAAAAAAAAAAAAATTTAAGGTGTGTTTGGCAGTCAAAGTTGCATGCAATACTATTAACCTCATAATATGCATTTTGCACGCTATATTCCAACCGACCGACCAACTAATGGGCTCGTTTAAGGTTTGTGGAACGCACGAGTATTACCTACATATATCGCCTTCATTAGCTATTATCGTGGCTTATCTGTTAGATGTTTTGTTTTTGATACATTCGCACCTTATTTCGATTTATTTTTTTTTATTTATTCCACACATTTGTTCGTTTATTTGTTCCAGCGAATGATTAATGTTCAGCAGAAGTAATTTATTTGCATTAAATTACCATATTATTTTTATATGCGGCTAACCTGATCCAGCAGTTTGCTTAGATACTGTTTGGTACCTGCTGTGTGTGGAAGGTATGATTTGTGGGTGTGTGTGAGCTTATTTTAAATTGGCTTTTTGGCTAATTTTTTCCCAAGCCAAATCTAATTCATTTGTTTCAAGAACTGAAATCTATTGAACACAAATAAATATGATTTTTTCAATCACACACAGTTTTGTAATTTTTGTTTTTGTTTACCCTGAATCTACTAGTTATGACATCTGTGTAATTGGCAATAGATTGTTTTGTATCTATCCATTATTCAGATACTAATTAATTTTCCTCGGTTTAGCTTGACAGTCAACATGTTGTCAGTGTTTGATTTTTAAACAATTGGCATTGCTAACTGGGGGCACCAGATTGTGGATTGTAATTTTTATTGAGCATCAGAAAGGCATGTTAATTTTGTCTAAAGTGTCAAAGTCATTGGTAAATGTCAATAATACGTTAATAGATTGTTGTTAAGGGCTTACACATTGTTTGTACAATATAATTTGTGGCAATAACAGTAATAGATACAAGGGGCGAATACAAATATCTTATGAATCCAAACACTTGTTGTTGTGTTTGTTTAATGAATTCTTGTCTCATGACCTAATTTATTGAAATAATCGATTTATAAAAGCATTGATAAATTCTATTTGCCTTAGCAATGATTACCATCTATACATATTTTAATGTTGTTTGCTGCTGCTCTTGACAAAGTTATTTAAGAGCCAATAAAATATATTTTAGAATTTTGTTGATAGAGCTGGTACTTTTGACTATTATTTTGAAGTATGTTTTGAAGGACAATATGTTTGAAAATCCCATTTTTTTCTAAATTTCTGAACAAATTTTCAAAAAAACCCAATTCCTGGGTATTACCTTCAGAATCCATAACATTCCAAGGCAACCATGCTTGACTTAATAGAATATGCCACTTTTTTTTATGAATGAGAACTCATTTATCAATATTTCAATTTAAATTCCTAATGAGGCTGAAGTATTTTCATAATTTTTTTGTGTGGGCTGTGGGTGTCAAAAGGCATAGGTACGACTTTCGTTTTCAACCAAACATTTTGTCACTTGGTTTTGGGAATTAATTTAATATGGATGTTTTATGCATTAAAGGAATGCTAATAATAGATATAGAGAGATGCCTATACAAGCTGCAAGGTAAGAAAGAATTCATTACTAAAACCTTTTCGAACTAACCTTTCTTGTATATCTATCTAATAAATTTCATTGAAAGTTTTTGAGAATATATATTATATCCATGGGGAGTGAAAATCTTACACAAAAAAGAATTTTAAAAAATGTCAAAAGTTTTTGTATGATGAAAAACAATTTTTGGTGCAAAGTAGGAGTTGTGGAATGTAAGAGCAAAAGCGACAATCTGATGTTGTTTTAATGTAATTTTTTTAAGAAATCAAAAATGTTGCTTCTATTTGAATTAGAAATTTTGTCATAAAATCGAGAAAATGATATCGATAAAAATAGCCGGAGCTGTCAAAATCGTTGACAATAGGAACTCGTTTTATGGCATTTTCCATTCCTTGTGTCAGAACTTCTTGCGATAGGTTCTCGCATTCTTGTCGGATATTCTCTTTATGGGCTAAAAAGATTTTAACTAGACTTATAATATTGATTATACAAAGTGAGAGCGTTAGATAAATAGGGATGAATGTAAGAGGAGAGAGAATGAAGAGGAGAGAAAACAAAGCCCAGCGAGGCGTTCCACATTCGTATGGTACGGATATAGAAAGAATTCCTATAGAACTAAGCAATTGGCTATTTTACTGGAGTATTAATTATAGAAATTGCGATAAATAGTGAAAAACAACAAACAGGGGTGAAGAATGTCTTGCATCTTTGAAGGAAACACTTCGATTCATTCTTTGCAACATTGAATATATGGTCATTCCACAGAAGGTGGTCTGGTAATGCACAATCCAAGAACTGAGAGGTGTTCGGAAAAGCAAACAGTACTGTCATCGAGAAAGCAATTAATCATAAAATAGTGAACATTTTTTTGGCGTTTTTTGAATGCGTGAAATGAAAAATGGAAAGAAATTTTGTAAAACAACTTCAATCGGGATCTTTAAGACACTACAATATAGTATACCTACGTATGCCTGACGTTTAAATCATAACTTGAATTGCAGTTCTACAACTTCCCACCTTACTTACCATGGTTTCAAATTCTTTAACCCTAGATCTATGAGCAGCGGTCCCACAGAATGTGATGAATTTCGAATAGATGTAACCACAAATAGGATTATAAATCTAGGGTTATGAAGTTTGTTAGTTTTAGAACGTTATCAGCTGATTATGATTATAAACAATCAATGTCGTTTTAAAGTCAAATTTAAGTTGAGTTGAATCAGAATCTTCTCTTTAATGAACTCGGTACTGAAGTATCTTACCTAACTCACGTTTTCTCTAGACTTAACCTTTTTTCAGTGCGTCTTAATCAATGTCAAATGCAAATATAACATTATCGAGCTTTAAACATTCTAAAACTTACGTTCCACACAGCTTCATCTTTCACGGAAGTAAATTTCAAACCGATGTACAACTTAAGAAATTCAAGAAATGCTGGAGCATAACATATTCTTCTTCATACAAGAGGGACAATAAAATCACTATAGGTACATGAGACCCATGACATTTTGTTCCTCATCAATTTTAAATTATCTAACATTCAATGTAATATACCATTAATCCACTCAATTTATCCAACAGATACATCATTAATCATGTCAAATTCGTCTGACTTCCCCTTTCGTTGGTAGGTATTTATAAGGATATGATATACCATTTAAAATAAGGTTGCCACCTTACAGATTACCCATTCATCCCCTGTTTATTAGAAGACCACAAAAAACAGATAATTACCATCGTTCAACGAGAGCGAGATATGGCATTCGTTTTTATTTGCCAATCTATAGATACATCCTACAGATACATGATACAGAGGGCTTCAAATAGAATAAGGACATACACAAAATAAAAAACTACAAGCAACTGCCGGCCTTTTTTGTCTCATCATCCCCTGCGAGATATCACTTTTTTAAACAGCCACTGGTTGTTGAGAAATTTATTGTCAAACGACCCTATGCCGAAGCCGATGCATCGCCAGGAGCGGTACGCATTTAATGAGGCACTCCTGTCTGTCTGTCTATTGATGTCGCAAAACATTTAACTGATTATTATCACAACTGGCTATTGTTATTTGAAGATATAGTATCATCCACAAAAAAAAAATGCTTGATATGAGATTTTTTTGCCCTTTTCGACTTAATTAAGCGAAACACTTTTGACCTATTTTTATTCGGAGCTAATAATCATGAAAGGCAAGCGGCTCATGAGGATCAGAGCTCAGTGTCTTGAAGAAATAATCTGCGACATCGATCTGGACGTGTGGTCTGAACCTTTCTGAGTTCGGCTATACCTTCTAACACCTGATGATGAAATGGACGGCCTTGTTGTGCATTTTTTCTTATTCAATTGACAAGGCGCACCTGTTTTTTGTCTTGCCGCGGTTGTTGTATTGACAGTGGCATATAGCTATCGAAAAACGTATCTGTAAATGTTCACCCAGTGTTCCAATATTTTATTTATTTCAACTTGCATTTTGATTGATATTGATCGCAATTAATCGATTTAGTTCCTCCAAAGAACTTCAGTGGATCATAGCATTCTTAAGATACTTTCCAATATGGGTATGAGTATGGGAAAAAAGAAAACTCATATTAATTTAATTTGTCAACACCAGAAACAAGGCAACACAGCCATTTGAATTCAAATGTGAATCCGTTTTTGTTCGTTCCCATGGATCCCAATTCATTTGGCTACTAACAACATATCAATTCCCCAAAACCCATACCATATCCGCACACTAAGTCCACACAGATACACCAGTTCGGGCAAGTGTGGCATGTCATCCGTTCGTGTTTTGTAGTTTCTTTTATTAGGTAGATAAAAACTTCAATTTTATTATGTCAGTATCTGGTGTTAATGCTATAGCTGGATGAGGCTGGCTGCTGTTGTAAAGATTATGTTGGCTGTGCCTCCATATCTCTCCACAAAACGAAAATGTTAAGTGTGATGAAACTGGCGGACCCCAATAGGTTATTGCTTCTACTATGTCTTGACTTTCCGCGCCAGTACCCAGACCCAGAACAATAAAATAGAAAAAAAAACGAGAAACACGAAACAAATTGTTTATCTTACATTCTTCTAAAGGTCGCCTAATTAGTTGTAGGTATCTGATGATAGACTTATATTATTAGCTGTACAACAAAAGGGTGGGTGCTGGCTGGCTCCTGGCTCTGCCATGGCTTTGACTGTCGACAATCGAATTAATCAAATGCAAATAAGAAAAGGTATTGTTGGTAGTTGAACAGGCCTTCTGTTTCCTGTTTGCGTTATTTGTGTAGTGCCGGAGCTGGAGCAGTGTTACAGAGGCTATCGATAGAGTTTTTCTACCTCAACACTTTGGTGACAAATTTCCAGTTAAGTCTTAATGGATTCCGTTCGAGTCTTAAGTTGTCAGTCAAATTCCTGAAATATATGTTCTTTGAACCACCCCAACTGTTTGGGGAACAAAAAAGCAAATGGAGAAAATTCGATAATTTTCCTATGGAAATCCTCGCGAGGGACATTCGCCTCAGTGTGGTTGCATGAAGGCCGCTTTGAAAGGCAAAACGGAGTGACTCTTTAAATGCCAAAGACCGTGACAAAGTGTTTGTGCTAACAAAAACTAGTGCGAAATGGCTGCTGATATTTTATGCTAAAACAATGGAAGCATATAAGAAAAACCAAGTGGTGGCTTAAAGTAAGTGGTTTTGTCTTTAGCAGTGGGGACTCGATGTAAGTAAATTGTTATGAATTGTGTACTTTTAGATAAATGAAGGAATTGTTAATGTAGAAGGAATCATTGCCTTGTTTCTGGTCTTTTACTTACTTAGTTACTTATTACTTTTTATAAAATATTGAATTATCATAGAAAGAGGAGAAAAACTTTAGCCAAATTGTTTAAATAAATTAAGATATTTGGATATCAGAATTTGTGGATTGTTCTTATAACATAGTATTATGGTTTTCGATGCGTTTCTTGTTTTATTTAAGTTTTTGGATGATTAATCCATTTTCTGGAAAAATATATTAGCCAATAGTTACTCTTGTTTGTATTAAAAATACATGTGGAATGCATTAACCAGTTTCTGTTAGTATTGTAGGTGTTTAAACTGTTTAATCAAATGGATTCACTGGTTGAGATAATTTCAATTCGCTAAGAGGTGCAACAAATCAAATAAAAAAACACAATTGTTTTGAGAAAAAATTAAAAGAATGCACAAGATGAGGCAAAATAATAACCCGATGTTGTTGTAATTTTTTTTAGGAATGAAAAACTTAAGTTCTACTTGTGGATTATGTTTATTTAATGAATTAGAATTTCATTGGCTTGAAAGTGATACCTGTCAAGTGGCCGCCGTCAGAATGAGCTCTTTTATGTCATTTTCCATCACATATGTGTCAGAATTTCTAGCGACAGTTTCTCGCACTATGTAATATGTCGGATAATCCCTATAAGAGCTTTAAAAATTCAAAAGTCTGAGACTTGTTAACATAAACCCGGGACTTCAAGTAATCCCACATTAAGTCTAGAGCGGTCAAATTGGGTGTTCTTGCCAGACAATGCAAATCGCCAAAGCGAGAGATTAGACGACGCCGAAATGCTTCCTTCAGAATATCTGGCGTTTAAAGTGTCCTGTTTACTTGACAATTTTTAAAACAGAATTATAGCGTCTTTCAATATGATTATTAATTAAATCTCACCTTGAACATGATTACAATATAGATATGACTATTCTTTAACTGGACTCTTTTACTGAAAAAATAACATTGAATTCCAGCATATTTATTTCATACCTTTTGGCGATATTCAGAGATTTTAAGAGGTTACATGAAAAATTATTCTAAAAAATACATTAAAGGGTTAAATGATCTACCCCGCTTGGTGTTTGGAAATTCAATTCCTTAATTCACTCCTTAGGTACAAAGGAGCTGAGATAGTATCCGATTAGGCTAGATTTAAATTCGATTAAGGAAAGTGGATCTTAGTAGAAACCAGGTTAAGTAGTAAGATTTCGTTGTTCTACTGGCTCTTGTTCATAAAAAATTACTTTTCGATAAAACTTGGGGTACATTTTATAGATTTTTTTATTATATTTCAAAAAGAGGCACTTACAGTTCCATTCTTAAATATGGTAGTAATAACAACAAACAAGAGAATAAATTAAGTATTTTAGTTGCGTTTCACAGAATTGTTTTTACTTTAAATTTCGAGTTGAAGCGATTTTGGATCATAATTAACAATAATCTGCGCCATTACATTATTATATTCAACCCAATTTACTTTATTAAATTTCTTGTCAACACTAAGTCAATTTACTTACATATCAATCAATGTAACTAAACAAAATTCGAGTTCCGTTTTTAACCAATATTTTAAATTTACGAGTAAAACTTCAGAGAAAATACAAATTAATTTTAAGAATAGTCTTGAAACACATCGATTGACAGAACATTTTTAATTGGTTTTGTTCATCTAAGCTTAAAAGATACGTGTGGATCCTATTTGTAATTTTTTTCAAGATTAGTGGCAAATTCATAAACAAAACTGATTTTCCTACTTTCGTAACATTTTTCATAAAACTTTGCAAAATAGAATCATACCTCACTCTGTAATTGCGCTATCGTAATGGTTCACTTTCAAAAATGGCCGCCGTCGCACACTTTATCCAACCACACATAAATAAATTGGAACCTTGATTGGCTAAGCAGCGGACGTTATCTGTCTACCCGACGGGGAATTCACTAATTTTTGTTCGTGATGGCTTGGGTATAAATTTAATAAGTCTTGACAGCAAAAAAGAGACACAGTTGATTGTTTTTAATAAATTGGATCCAATGGAAGGCAATTGTGTTGTTTGTTATTTTTTTCATAAAACTGAATGGATAATAGGGTGAAAGATGCTCATTATAGCTTAATTTAACTCTTAATTGGATGTGGGCGGTTAATTGTAGAAAATGAGACAAATAACAAACCGAATTTGAAATAATTTATCATATGTGGAACCTATATTAAATACAGCACATATTTTACATAAATAAGTAATAAAATGTCTTTTGATGCTTACCTCCACCAGGTCCAAAGCTTTGTCCAGGAAATAATCCAGGCGGTCCGAATGGTGGCATTTGTCTGGCGCCCGGCCACGGAACTCCTCCACCAATACCACCCCAAGCTACCGCTGCTGCCGCTAACGCACTAAAAGGTGTCGGTCTAATTGGAACATGTCCCGCGGCAATTGCCGCCGCCGATGGTGATAGAATATGCGGGGAGGATTGCATTGAATTTGGCATTTCGGGCGATTTACTGCTGTCCAGACCAGGCGTGGATCTGCTGTCATTATTCATATCTTCAATATCAACAATGGAGTCTTCTTCCTCCTGATTGGAATCATAGTCCACTTCCGACTCGGTGGAACTGTGGGGCGTGTGACGTTCGTTTTTTGTTATTATTGTCGTCGTCGTTGTCAGACTGCTATGATTACTTTCTTGATGATGATGCAGCGATGACACAGGCGATGGTGATGAATTGTTGTGATGATGGTTGTTGGGCAGGTGATTAGATGAATTATTGTTGTTGTTGTTGTTGTTATTATTGCTATTTTGGAGGTGCTGATGATGCATGGCGGCAATATGTTGCAGGTGGTGCGGATGAAGATGCATTGGCGGATGATGTGTCGCTGGAGGTGATAGTGATGTCGTTGAGTGTGGAGAGGTGGTCGTAGCAGTGGTAACTGCGGCCGTTGAGGAGGAAAGGTTGGTTGGCAGCATCATATCAATGGGTTCCGTAGGACTGCGTGGCCTTGTGTCGGCCAGCAAGGATGCCACACTAAAGTTACTCAATCTAGAGCTAGACTTGTGCATTTGTTGATGATGCGATGTTGGGGGAACCGTCGGGCTCGTCATTGTTGTACGTACACCAGTTACAGTCATTCCTGATAATTTTATCATATAGGGTTGAATTTTTCAGTAAAACAGTTAGTCACACACACAATTTTATTAATTTTTAAGTTTTGTTTTTTTTTTAATTTGTTTTCATTCGAAAATGAGAAGTATCTTTCACTGTTTGAATTCACTGTAAAGGATTATCCTTGTATCCTTTATCTTCACTGGCACATTTTATTCGCTCGTCTTGATACAAATCTCAAGATGATAAAAATCTTTTATTTATTTGTGTGGAACATTAACACGGCAATATGTGCGATACAGATATAAAACAAAAACAACAGTTTTTTTTATCTCAGATATCTTTTTTTTAATTTGTGTCCACAAAAGACTCAAATTTTATTAACGAGGAACACGTCCAAATGAGATCACGACTGGTCTACAACTGAAGCACATGAGTTAAGATCGACATTCATTCACTGGTGCAATGGTGTCGTGTTCACATAGTTACCCATATTCACATACCCTCTCAAACAATGCCGTGGAACCTGTTTTTTCTTTGCTTTAACTTTCAGCTTGAAAATCCACACCCTTTCCAACCTGATAGCATTCTACCCCAATAGATGGAATAAGGACCAATAAAATACGTTTCCAACTTTTTCTCTCTTTTATCTTGCTCTAACTGTTCTCATCTTGTCTGTTTAGAGAAATTGTTTTTGTTTTTTTCAGTTTTAGGTCCGCCTTTCGAATTCAGTTCTGTATCTTTTTCCTACTTTCAGGGGAAACCATAGGGACGTTGGTGAAAAAACGTTGGTGAATCTAGTTTGTATATAGATTTACCATCTCTTTTTAACTCAATGTAATTCATGAAACAGTGAAGTGATGTTTTTCGAAATGGCAGACCTTAGATACCATTTTTTTGCTTTTATTCCTACCCTGTCAGTTGAATTATTATCTCTTTCCCACTTGAATGGATCTAACTGTTGGCAAGCATGAGGTGCTGAAACCAGTCACACACACAGTTAGTTTTGTATTTATTTTGGAAAATATGAAGATAATTGGCAATCGAATAATAAGCAATGGGGACGTCCTGTCTAGGCAGAGTCTTCTTTCTCCCTTCAGATACATTTTTGTTCCTTTTTTTTTGTACCCACTCAATTGAGTTTTTATTCCAGAGTGTTGTACTTTTTATTGTGTTTTGTTGCTTTTTTCGTGCTTAATCGCTTGCTCGTTTTACCCCTTTTATTTTTAATTTAGTTTTATAGATAGGTACCCAGTTTCTTGATGCAAAAAGGTATCTGCATCAGAGCGGAGCTAGAGCAAGTAAGCTAATAGAAATGTTTATTTTGTGTTTCTGGAGTGTTGTTCGTTTTGTAAATAGAAGTTGTTCGTTTTTTATGGGTTTTTTCAGTAAGGGGTAAAATTTTGGTGTAATTTTGTAAAATAATTATTATATTGTTGGAGTAATTTTGCAGTGATGGGGATTTTTTGTGAAAATATGTGGTCATATTGAAGTAACTAAAAGAAGATGGAGAAAATTAATTCATTTGTACTTTGAAAGAGATTTTAATCGCAGAGGAAATTATATTTTCGTTATATTTTTTTTATTTTATTTTTTGTTGGGTAGATAGATATATGTTGGTACAGAGTTTTGGGGGGTAAACAGTGGGAAGGCTTTGTGTCAATTCGGTAGGTAGGAGGGCGCTTTAAAGGGGTGGCGGTGGTGTTTTAGTGTTTTGCGTTTGTCTACAATATTTTTTTATTTGTATTTTATTTTTTGTGAAGATTAAACATTTCAGGGTAATAGGTACCTATCCCTTGAGTAGGAAAATGCAAACTTAACACGATGCCAATTTGTACATTTAAGAAATAATGGTTTCTTTGATCAGATCCATGTGCTAATTAGGAAGATTGTTTTTTATAGGTATGTTTCAGTTTTTTATTAAATAATGTAGATTATGTTTACAGGTACGGGTAGGTATATTTAAGTTTTATCAAAACAAAAATTGGTAAGAAGTTTAAGGTGTAGATATTTTCCTGCGGAGGAAGGGTTCTATTTGTAATTTCTTATCTTAATCATTGTATATAAACTTCAGTTTATTTACAATGATCTTAATATGTATTAACAAAGAAAGTTTATTTACAATGATCTTAATCTGTATTAACAAAGAACTCCATAGGATTCAATAGATGTAACCTGTAGGGCCATGGTTTTCTTAGCGATATTAGGCCGCAGGAATTAAGGCACAACAAAAAGATATAATGTTGACTCAATATGAATTTAAAGGTACAGCAAAAAGAAATGTGTTAATAATAAGTGCGCAAATTTTTAATATGATATTTTTTTTACATTTTATTTTTTTTTTATGTGAGGCGAATAAAATAAGACTCCCAAATAAAACCTTAAACATATAGGTAGATACATTTTAAAACATTTTTGTAGTACCAACCTATGTATACATTTCACATCCACTACGAAGCTCTCATATCCCAAAGAAAAAAACTCCTAGGTTCATACTACATAGAAAAAAGGAGCTAAATTCCCTTAACGTATATCCTTAGCTTCATTAGAAAATCAAACTGGATGAAGTATTATAAATTAGGACTAACATTTATTTAAGCAGGGGGCACAATGCGTCTTTAAGGTCGAAGTGCATTAGAAAAACCCCAATTTAATTCTTTAATTCATATGTACATACTTATGTGAATTATTTTATATAGTTAAGCTAGAAAATAGATCTAATTGTTTAAAACTGTAAAAAGTTTCATGCTTAAAATTATCAATGAGTAACTGAATCGGGGCAGCTGAGGGCTTTGCAAATGGAGTTCACGATCATATTGATGGTGATCGAAATCAGTGGGTGTCATTCATTAAGCACATTCCGTTCACGTAATTCATATTGTTTTCTTAAAAACAATAATAAACTCTATGAACCCAGCAGATATAACGACTAGCTTTATGAATATTTTTTTACAATAAACATCAAATGACATGAAAAATATGTGATAGTACTTTTAATATAAAAAAATGTGTACCTACGACAAAAAAAATGAATATGGTTAAGATGAACTTTCCTCAAAGTTCATAACTTAATATTGTATTGATTGAAGATACTAATATTTCGTGCGATTTTAACCGACGAATGCTGAAAGATATGCTACGATTTGTCCTTCTTAAACTTCTGAAATTTTCGAGATTTCAATAAAATACTTTCTTTTTTTTTAAGGAGCGGCCGTCTTTCTACATCGACATCCTAATGAGACTAATAAGCTTGGCAGTCATATTCAAGCTGGAAATGTGACGATTTAGCCTGTCTGGTGACACTATCATAAGTGGATATATGGTTAGTATATCGTTATGGAATTCTTTGGTCTTCACCGAGATCTTGGGCAATATCGATATTTTTTCAGTGGAAGATTTTCCTCGGCCGAAACCACATTGATAAGAACAAAATAATCGGTTTATATCGATTTGAATCATGAAAACAGTAACCAGAATTCTGAAATGTTGATATCTGCAGTCGAAGAACCTAAGTTTGCATATTCTTTTTTGTAGCAAACTTACAGGCCACTTATTTCGAAATATAAGCTTAGCTTTTTACATAAAATCCCGTAATAAACTACATTATGTGTCTTATTAACTATATTGAACGCTTTTGAACTACCCAGCAAGTAAGCAAAGTTGTAATTACACTAAGCTTGTCAGAAACTTCTTTTGGATGGTTGGTATTATATTAATAAATGGTAAAGAATTTTTCAATTGTTAAGAATTTAATCGTTTTTTCGGAATTATAAAACTTTTTCAGGCTTTTCCCGTTTAAAAGAAATATATAATTATTTACACAGCTGGATCGCACGTACTTGTTTCTATTAGCAGTCAATACAACGTTAGATTTATTATGTCATTTCAAGGTTTTTATTCGATTTATTTGATTTTATTGTTGATTGTTTGAAAAAGTAAGTAAAAAAGTTTATGTCTTCAAAATATGCAAATAAATGTGAATGTTTTTTTTTTTAAATGCTAGGTTTTGAGTAAAGTTTCTCAAACAGACAATATTCGGGCTTCTTACATATTTTTGAAAGTCAGTTTGGTATAATAATCCATAAATTAATTTTCGAAAAAAAAACATATAAAAGCATAAAAACGGGCTTATGGGAGATACACCATTTTAAAATTTTGATCACCAAATTATATCATAGGCCACTGATTTTTGTATAAAAATGATTTCAGTCGTTTGGAAGAAAACTTAGTTCTCTATAGAATTTCAAAAATAACTTTAAGTTCTAAGCTTGAAGACCGTTCCGTTCAAACTGTACATATGAAAAAAACAGGCTGATTTTGTCCACTAACTCATATATATGTTTTATGTAATCGTAATGTCATGTTTGATGAAGTTCTCGATTTTTTTAATCTGCTCGGAATTATTGACAATCAATATTTATCATTAGATATTTTACGTTTTTTAAGAGAGAGTACCTACTGTATTTCGGTATAACAAGTAGCCTGAGAGCTACAAAGTTACGTTCCACAACATAGATTTTCTAGGTAAATTGTAATTGATAGCTATATAGAAGTCGTTAAAAGCTATTTTACAAAAATTAGTGTTGATTCTTCTACTTAGTTGTTTTTCAAATTTAATTTTTCTTACAACGTTGTATAAATGTAACTTAATTAATTAATTACAAAAATTATAGGATATTCCTAGAAAGTAAGAATTGAGTTAAAAATTTGCGTTATGTAAGTGCTCAACAACGGAAGAAGAATTTTTATGAAATCTGGGTGTATTTCAACAACCCTCCCATGGATTTTAATTTGATTAACAAAACCCGTTCACAAGCTAGTGAAAAAAAAAACAAAAAATTAAACATTATTCCTCTAAGTCAAAAAATTTTTTTTTTAAATACGTCATCCCTTGATACTTTTTCCCTCCGAATATTTAAATTGTAAGCTCCCTGTTCGTGCAATATTCCTATTCCATCACAAATTGTTAATTTTGTAAAACGATTGTAATTAATTCTCACGTACAATTGGGGGTTGTTTTGTCTAATTAAATAGTCGCGCCGGCTAATGCAACGTCTTAATTATACAATATCCCAGCATCGCATCGTTAGGTCGTTAGTTTGCTGGTTAAAGCCCACTCCCCGTCCCATCTCCATCAGCGGCAAAAATAATTACAACGTCTGTCCTCTGTCTTCACCCCAAAACAAGAACAACTTAAGCCATTTGAATGCGGAGGTTACTATAGAATAACTCCTAGACTTTGGATAAAAGGCTTCGTCTATGTAATTATTATACAAAATGAGAATACAGCCAACCCATGACCAGCTATAGATACATTTGTATCTATACAGAGTAAGGCACATCAAAGCCGCGTTTTATAGCACAATGGTGGTCATGACTTTTGATTAATTTCAACATTTTGTTCAAATAAATAATCAAAATAATCAGTGTTGGTTAATTGCACACCAGACTAACGAATTAATGCAAAAATTTATAATTAATTACACAAATTTACAAAACGTTACATTAAATATAAAAATTAATTTTTTTGTGTGGCCGCCGCTCCGTTGTCGGCGAGCGTTAGACAGTTCATTTGTTTCTCTATAAACGCGGCAGTGTCGGTGTCATAATAAAACGAGCTTGGGCGGCTGATTTGTCCACCTTTAGCATGGCGACGGCAGCGGATGTTGGCCTAGTGGAGGCCATTAAATGTAAATGGGGGGCGAGAAGTCTTTGTTTTTTTTTCAACGCAATTATGAACGTTTTCGCCCGAGCGGGAGAATGTGTAATTAATCACACAATCAAAGGGGACATTCAGTTTAAATAATATTTTTCGAAGGCGGACTTCTGGATAGACAGAAACCCAATGTTCATTCCGGACAAATATTCCCTTAATTAATTTGCGGCTGGCTAAGTTGATGGATGTGATTTATAAATCACTTAATATACGCGACCTCACAGATAAATAAAAGTTAATTACTGTTGGTCTGATTAAAAATGATTATTGGCTGTGCCGTGTAGATCATAAAAATATTTTTAACAGAATTCTGTCATTTTCTAAGGAAGCATGCCTGCCATATTATATGGCTCGAAAATCCAAGATGTCAAATTAATAATCCATTTATCAATATTGGCAACAATTCATTCTCTTGTTCAACAAGAAAATGAAATTACACTTTTAACAATGGCTCATAGAAAGCAGCACACTCTCTTTTGCCAGGATTACAAAAGGATTTCAATGAGGGGTTTTCATTTCACCACGTTTATATAGCATATAAGAAAACACAAACACACTCGAGCGTGCTTAAGTGTTTGTAAGGATATATGAAGTGCTTATCGATGTGAATGTAATTCACAACGTATTTTCTAATGGATCCTTTTGTGGTTGCCGGTTGTTTAACCGGGTGGAAGCTTGAAATATTTTCGAATCACAAATTTCTCAATTTCCGCTATGGCGTTTATTTCATTGTCGCAGAATGAATAAATGATTGGATGTGATGAGTTATTAAAAAGCAAACGTTTAAGTCATGGAAAGAGGTTTTCTAAAATCTGGAAGAATAAAATGAATACTTCTGACGAAATATACCTTTTTTTTTTAATAATTGTGAACTCAAGCAATACAAAGTTTTTAAGAATAATATTAACGCCTAAAAGTAACGAATACCGCTGTTATAAAAGCTTGAAATTTAGTATTCGAAAAGCAATATCTTGAAACCCCCAAAAAAGCATCTGTGTCCACATCAAGGAAAGGGTACAATTAAATGTTAAATTTTAATGATACTTTGTTGAGTTTTTTCGGGTATTAGCATTATAATGTGCCAGTCAGCAATATTTTTTTTAATAAATTTCAGGAGACGAATTGGTGTAGATACCATTTTGACGGATAATGTTTTAGTATGAACATCATTAAAAACACAAAATAGAAATAAGCTCTTATTATTCGTTAATTTTGAAACTTTAGAAATACTTAAATTACTTACTACTTAAAAATGCTTAAAATAAAAACTGTTTAAAAACTATTTAAATGGATGACCTATATTTCTTTAAACATTAAACATGCGATTAAATTTTTAAGAACCACCAAATTTGTTATAAAGGGGTTTTCAATTAGCGCCTGTAGATTTATTCAGCATTTGGCAGCTATGTTTTTATGTTGACATCTGTCAAATTTGTTGATTATTGTTAAGATGTTGTAGCCAAATCTTAATGGCAAATAACTCGGTTCAACAGCAGGTCGAAATGATAAAATTTTACTGAAAAATGAGTGTTCGTTAGTTTAAACTTGGCCTTTCGCATACTTTGACTTCCGATTTTTTTTTGTCGGGCAAACAATGAAACAAATAACGGGTCCGCCAAATTACTTCTTTTTACTTGCGATTAAAGGGACTATAAGGCAAGTTATGCATTCGTAAAAAAAAAAAAAAAAAAATTCTAACAATCAAACATGATTTTACGATGATAGAGAAGTCAAAAAAAGTGGGTCCGGAAATTCCGTCCGTCTGTCTGTCTGTCTGTCTGTCTGTCTATAGTATTTTTGTCTATAGTATTTTTAGAGTCCTCTACCCGACAGTTTTTGGAATTGGCATTCTAGCTCCAAAACTAACGGTACCTGCCATATTACTTTTATTAAAAAACTTATTTTTCTCGAAAACGGCTCCTACGATTTTGATTAAACTTTCAGAATGATGTTTTCTGTGCAAAATCTATCTTTTAATTTTAATGGATTTTTCAGAAAAAGTTTTATAACGGTACCTCCCATATGACCGGTTTTTTAAAATCAGACTTTCTCGTTAACTAATTGACGGATTTTGATTAAATTTTCAATATATGTAGTGTTTTATGATTTAAATAATATTGCTTATCAAAATTTTCAAAAACATTTTTTTTTAAATTTTAATAATTTTTTTAAAAAAATATTTTGTTTTTTGAATATTTTGAAAACGGATCTATAGATTTTTTTTTAAATTTTTCTCCTAGTATAAACTATAGATTTCTTTAAATTGACATACTAAAAAAAATTTAAAATATGTTTTCGAAAAGTTTTTCAAAAAAAACATTTTTTTGAAAAAACTGGTCGAACGATTTTGAAATGAAAAATTCATAAAATAGAAAACAGCAAAAGAAATAAGATGGCTTACAACATTTTTTCCAAAAAAACGTTATGAGTAGTGTTTTTTTGAATTCATAAATTTTTTTCCCCAACATTTTATTTCATATTGCTCGGCTAAGCCCTAGCCAAGCCATTAGTCAAATAAAAGAAAGTGACAACCTACATTACATACATACTTACGTATTTTAAAGTATTTTTCATCATCATAAAAGCACAGAATAAATAAGGAAGCCTTTGATAAACACACAAAAACAACTAACAAATAAAAAAACTATTCGATTACTACTGAATGCAAAAATTTCAATCGAGAAAACAAAAGTTTACACCTTCCTATAAATAAACAAAATAACTGTGTTAACTTTTAATATTGTCTCTATACCTACTGGCTTAACAGTAGTTGGAACACGTATCTTAATTTTCCTACCTACCTTCCTTCCAACCTTATTATAGGTACCTAAATCCTTTATAAATTCCATTGGTCCCATATTGGGACGTATAAAGGTCCGTTTACCTAGCATTATTGCCATACTGCTGATTCCGACGAATCTTTATGCCAGTTGTTCAAATTTTTCCATACCAAAATGAAAATTTAACTGAAAAAAGTCCTTTGTATCTTTCTATTAGCAAATTATATTATAAACAGTAAGCAGCAAGTGGAAAGATAATACACTAAAAAACTGCAAAAGCTAACAATCCTATATATTTATGTGTTTATCCCTTTGTCGTGACGCATGTTCGTTCGAGCTTCACCCCAAAACGATTCTAAGGAAGTTGCACGTCATACAAAAAATATTAAAATAAAATCTTTGTCAAAAAGACGCCTGCACTTAAAAAGGATTAGCACATAAGAGCAAGTACGTGCGACCCAGTTGTGCCTTTTATTTTTTTTTTGAAAATGCTTCATCAACATCGAGTGTAGCTTCGGCTGTGTGGCACGTAGCGCCGTCCTGTTGAAATCAAATGTTTTCAATATCCTCCTCTTTAATTTTTGTGAACAAAAATTTGTTCAACATGGCCCGATAACGATCGCCATTGACTGTAACGGTCACTTCTTGCTGATTTTCGAAAAATGGCCCAATTATGCCTCTGGACCAAAATCCGCATCAAACAGTGACTCGTTTTGGGTGTATCAGCTTTTCAATGGATGCGTGCGGGTTTTATGTGCCCCAACTTCGACAATTTTGCTTGTTTACATACCCGCCAAGATCAAAATGAGCTTCATCTGAAAAGATGATTTTTTTTGGCAAAATCGGCATCTTCTCTAAGTCGATCGCAAGCAGTAATGTCGCGATATTTCCCAGCGTATACACAACCGTATTCGTTTAGCGGAAAGATAAAACTAATTATCTCTCAAATCAGACATGAGCTAAGTGTTACCATTCACGAAATAAGCACTAGTTAAAAAAAAAAAACAATAGATGGCGAACCCTTTATATACCTAAAGTTAAAGCGTAAAAACAAAAAATAAAAATAATTTGAAATAAAAATTGTGACACCAATAAAAAAAATGTCTAGGTGGTCTCCATTTAAAAAAAAATCGGCAAGACTGTGTTGAACGTACTTGTTCCTATGTGCCTAGTAACATTAGAAGGCAGGATCCTTAACAGAAACAAGTAACATTTAAATAGACAAATCACACGGTCTGAACATATAAAAAGTATCAAAATCACAGCACTTAACGGTTTTTAGTAAAAATGAAGTACGCTCTCAGACGTCTTAAATAATAATGAAATTATGAACAAAGTATTTAAAAATTGTGAGACGGATTTCGATAAAATCCTGTTTTTTATATTTAGTTTTTTGAAAAAAAAAATAATTTTTTGAGGTTTGGTATATGTATGTAGTTTTATTGTTATATATTTGTTGACAAGTTTTAATAACCCGTTACCGAGATAGTCGAAAATTAAAAAAAAAAAACGTTATATGAAATATACCGTTAATAGACTTTTCCGGTAAATTTGGTTTTGATTATATGAAAGCCAAAAATTCTAAAAAAAATCTCAAAACATTTTATCAAAATCGTTGGAGTCGTTTATATTCCAGGTACCGGTATTTTTAGCCCTAAAAATAAAACTTCAAAAATAAATCTGAGGAATGCCAAAAGAATCACTTACCAAATTTGAAGATAATCGCTAAAGCCGTTTAGGCTGCAGCTCATTATACATACAGACAGACAGACATTTGTTGCCACTAACTTTTTTAGACTTCCCTATGATCGTAATGTCATATTTGATTGTTATCACGAATTCTAAACTTGCCTTAAAGTCCCTATAATCGCAAGTAAAAATCTACAAAAGTTACTCCATATTAATTTTGTTAAAATTATAGTCAGCAATTTAGGGCTTATGCCACATCACTCAAGATGCTCAAGGCGGATTATTTATTGGGATAATGCAATTTATTGGATAAGGGTGAGGAACTTTTGGTAAAAGCCATTTATTCACATTAAATTAACACTATCGCAGTTGACAGGACAGCCAGCAAAAACGAGTTAAGATAACGTAGAAATTCGTTTGGCGATCCATTAATTTGGCTAAGTCCTGATAAATGTGCAGTCTCAACGAAATTTTTAAAACTCAGGAACACAAATTTTTACTTGCGATTATAGGTACTATAAGACAACTTTAGAATTCGTGATAACAATCAAATATGACATTACGATCATAGAGAATGCTAAACAAGTAAGTGGCAAAAAATGTCAGTCTGTCAGTCGGTTAGTCTGTCAGTCTGTCAGTCTGTCAGTCTGTCAGTCTGTCAGTCTGTCAGTCTGTCAGTCTGTCAGTCTGTCAGTCTGTCAGTCTGTCAGTCTGTCAGTCTGTCAGTCTGTCAGTCTGTCAGTCTGTCAGTCTGTCAGTCTGTCAGTCTGTCAGTCTGTCAGTCTGTCAGTCTGTCAGTCTGTCAGTCTGTCCGTCTGTATTTATAACGAGCTGCAGCCTAAACGGCTTAAGCGAATACCTTTAAATAATGTATATGTGATTTTTTGGCATTCATCAGAGGGGTTTTTATATTTGTATTTTTAGGGCTTAGAATAACAGTATCCGCCCTATAACCGATAAGGAAAAGCTATTTTTTTCCGAAAACAGCTGTGACGATTTTGAGGTATTTTGGTGGCTATATTGGCTATCATTTTATCAAAACCAAATATACCGGAAAAGTCTATCATACAACGATTTTTTTAATTTTCGACTTTCTTTGTAACGGCACGTCAAATTTTATATTTGAAAAGATCAATTTAGCCGAATTAATTCTGCGTATCAAAATGGTTTTTCTAATTATAATTAATTTTTGATTTTTTTTTTTTTTTTTTTGAAAAATGAATATTTTTAAAACTAATCCAAAAAAAGTATTTAACATTTAATGATCAGATGTTTTTTAATAAACTAAAAAAAACGGCACATTAAAATAAAAAAAAAAATAAAAAAAATAAACATAAAACATGATTTTATGAAAATTCGTCCTACAATTTTCGAGATACTTTGTTCATACATTTGTTATTATACAAGACATGGGATTGGGTACTCCGTTTGTACTAAAAACCGTTAAGTGTTGTGGTTTTGGCACTTTTTTTGTATGTTCAGACCGTGTTATTTTTCTACTTTAATGTTACTTATTTCTTTCAAAGATCTAGCTTTCCAAAGTGATTAGTTTGTCAAGCATATAAGAACAAATACGTGCGACCCAGTCGTATGTCCATTTTTTATATCAATTTTTTACTTACATTTTTTCAGAAAAGTTGATAAAAAAAACAAAAACAGATCATAAATGCAAACGTAAAACGAAGTGAATTAAAATGGAATTCAATGGAATATTTTACATTATTCAATGAAAAAATTAAAAAAAAATATATTCTATAATATTTCTTTGAGTTTTTATTAAATAATAACTTTTGAAATGTGTTTCAGAGCCCCCATTTCATAATCTGGCCCTGAGTAACCTATTACACGGAGAGAATTGAAAAATCAGTAATTGCGAAATGTTCAGTTGTAATTTACAAAACATGTTTTTTTCGTAAATCACCAGTTTTGCATTTAAAATTGATTCAAAAATTGGTAATTTAGCTTTCAAATCAACTCAAATTGCAACATTTTTAAAGTTGCAAGTTATGATTAAAAGTCACAATTCAAGCTTGCACCTTAAATTGTAAAATACAACTTTTCTGTCGTAATTTACTACTTCAAAGGAATAATCCTACTTCTACAACTTATGAATCTTGAATTGAGAAAAATATTTCGTTTTTGCTGATTTACAATCATTGAATTACAGAAACAAGCATAAAATACAATAAAATATAAACATTTTTGTTTGAAATCCTTTTCACGAATTCAAATCACTTGAAAACCCATGTACCTACACATATGTATGTTTATGTCAGGTCTTACCATTTACCTAACGGTCGCCTGCCTTGCACGACTGTGCTTTATTGTTATAGTTTCTGTTGGTTTTAAATTTTCAATGTTCAGTATGTCATTGGTTCACAATTCTAAACACATAATTTCCAACATTTCTTTAAATTTTTTGAATCACTTAGCTAATATAACAAAGGCAAGGACACAAACATTGGAAACTTATATTAAAGGTATATTTGAAATTTATAATGGAACAAGCGTCTTAATATTTATCATGTATTTCCAAATATTTTACAGCGTTCCTTCAGATTCACAAAGCATTCATGTTTTGTTGAGGGATACATACATCACTATTTACAACTGTATTGCCATTCGGCATCAAGCCCTTTTATCGAAAATGCGTGCATTTGGACTAGATGAATCTCTTCTTCGTTGGATTAGTAACTACCTTTCGAACCGCTCAATTCAAGTTGTGTTGGACGGATTCAAGCCTGATATTCAAAACATAAATGCTGGTGTGCCCCAGGGCTCTGTTTTGTCTCCGACTCTTTTCCTTATATTTATCAATGACTTATTATCTGAAACAACTAATCCAATCAATTGTTTTGCGGACGACAGTACTCTCAGCTTTTCATATTCGTTTCCAGATACACATCCATGATGTTGAACTGCAACGGCAGCGTATGGTAAGTTCATTAAATTCTGATCTTGACAGCATTGTACAATGGGGAATAAGAAATCGCGTAGAATTTAATGCTTCTAAAACTCAATGTTGTCTTTTGTCGTTAAAGCAAACATACATGAGCGGCACTTGCATTGAAGAAACAGAACACCTCTCAGTTCTCGGTATGTGCGTTACAGACCACCTTCTGTGGAATGACCACATATTTGACATCGCAAAGAATGCTGCGAGTTGTTTAGGTTTCCTTCGAAGATGCAAGAAGTTCTTTACCCCGTCTGATCTGGCTACAGTATATAAAGCATATATTCGACCGAAACTCGAGTATAATTCCCATATTTGGGCAGGTGCTCCTATAACCCACTTGAGTTTTCTAGATAGAATTCAAAAAAGAGCTTTGAAAATGATAGGCGACCGAACAATAACAGAAACGTTTACATCTCTTGAGCACCGCCGAAATGTTTCGAGTCTTTCGTTATTTTATCGTTATTTTTACATACAATGCTCTAGCGAAATAGCCAGCTGCATTCCTACCCTGAAACGATTCAACCGTAATACTCGAACTGCTAGGAATGCCCATCAGTCTACTCTTGAGCCTAACTTCGGACGTACTGTTAAGTATAGAGATTCTTTCTTTAGTCGTACCACACGAATGTGGAATGCTTTGCCAGGCTCTGTTTTTCCCTCCCATTTTGATATGCAGAACTTTAAAACTAATGTGCATCGGTATCTCCTCTTGTATCCCTCCTCATTTCCCTAATGCTCGTGCGGTGTTTAAACATTTAAAGGGTACACACAATAAAAATTATAAAAAAAAAAAAACTACGTCTTCTAACAATTTCTATATACAAATTAAACCACGTCAGTGATTTCAAAGGTTCTTATTTTACGACAAAATGTTTTTGAATTAAGATGGAAATGCTTCAAGAAAGACAGTAAATTGATCTTCAAAAGTTGCAATTTACGATTGAAAAATGCTAAACATGGCTCTCATTTCGTAAACCAATATTATTTGGTTGCATACTGTGACACAAAACTACTGTTTTATAAAATAAAGACTCATAATTCACAACTAAAAGATGGTAATCTAATTTTTTTAATTTTTTAATTTCTTTAATTTATTAGTAATTTTTTATTTTCATCTTTTGTTCAAATTAATAAGCTTTTATTTGCTTTGATTTGTTTAGTTTATAATATCTGTTTTCTTATTCTTTTTTTTTTAATTTTTTTAATTATGTAATTTTTAATAATTTGTAATTATGTATGTATTTAACTATCCTGTACATCTTTAAAGTTAAAGTTAAGCTCGTTGTACAGATGTTTTTTATTCAATAAATATCAAATATCAAATATCAAATCTACAACAAACTTTTATAATTTACAATCTAAAAAAAGATACAAATTGGGATCAATTTGCGATATGCTTATGACAATGTTTTATTTCTCTCGGTTGAATTATTGATACTATCAATATATAATATAATATAAGTCAACACTTTTCAATTTTCGAGTGTCAATTTCTTCATTTCGGCTCTTTTCGTAAATTGCAAACCAATAGCCTTAAATTACAAATATCCGAGCTAAGGTGTAAATCTAGGTAAAAAAGTTGTAATTTACATCTCATTTTTCTTGATTTGATCCTAGAATTTTCTCCGTGTACTCTACATAATCTACAGAATTTAAAAAAGTAAGTTCCTGCAAAATTTATACAGCTGAATGATACCTGCTTTTTTATAAACAAAATCAATTAAACCACTCGCTTAGATATTGAACTAGATATCTAAATACCCCAAAATACTAAGGGAAAAACAAACTAAATTCTAAAAAAATAATAAAAAAATAAATAAATAATAAAATAATAAATATCATAATTCCACAAGTACCTAGGTCCCTAAAGCTATAAAAAGCTATTCTAAGTTAAATCCAAGGTGCCCATTGCCCAAGCCATAGGATCTTATATGAAAATTATTTAAACTCAATAAAATAACTGAGTTCAAACTGAGTTATTGTCAAAATTCATAAATACCGTCGGCATTTTGTATTCTCTTTCTCTCCATAAGAGATAGAATTTTCAAATATATTGTTCGTTTTGTAAATTCAAAATAATTAATACACCTTTTCCAAAATTTCTAAGATTATAGGTATCTTATCATATTCAACAATATATTCATTGCCAACCCAAGAATCTCATATTTATAAGCTCCCACACACATCCTTCTTAATCTTTTTAGTATTTTCTATCCCTATTAACCAAAATGAATTAATAAAATAATCAAGAATATTAGGTAAGGTTCTCGTGTTCAATTAACCCTTTCTCTGGCTATGCATAGTTATCCTCCTAAAGACGTGACTTATAACATTCTCTCATGCTATCCTTACCCTAAACTAAAATGTCAAAAGAAGTCAATTTCTGTGTCCTTGCCCGAAGGGATTTCATATACGGCATCCCATTACAAAAGGATGCTATTTTCCTGACAACAGCTACCATTTAAATTGCTACTAATATACCAAACAA
Organism: Platycheirus rosarum; assembly: GCA_963971375.1. NCBI lineage: Eukaryota > Metazoa > Arthropoda > Insecta > Diptera > Syrphidae > Platycheirus > Platycheirus rosarum. The sequence goes on along the minus strand of OZ020509.1, from coordinate 131,634,668 downwards.
GCAGCATCACAAACTTTTCCATTATTATCCTTGCAAAGTAACAGTAATTGATTGTTATAAATGAGCATCGTCCTGACACTGCCATCTCTTTCTGTTTTACAGAAAATATCTATTGCCATCACATCGAATATGTAGATAGGAGTGTGTGTGTGGCTTATACAGGAAGATGTCCCATCTTGTTGATTCAATTTCAGTCGCACCAGTAGAACACAATAGTGTATTAACGGACGTTTAAGCCATTTCAGCCCCATGTCATTCCGCCTCATCCCTTAGCGGAGTTTTTTTTCGATATGTGTCACACAAATCGCTCTATCGTCGTTGTACTGTTATTGTGCATATGTGTACGTGCAGCGCCCTTAAATGACACTAAATGCCTTGCCTAGGCAAAACCCAAGAAACACCATGGCATGCCAGCCATTAGCCCTTATGAGGATAGAAATGGGAGCCCTTGCTTGACTGTCGCTTTACGGGGTTAAGCGTGTGTGTGTGTGCGTGTATACAAGGGCAGAAGATAACTTCAAATATGAATGGGGGATGAAATTCATTACCCTTATTGTGCGTATAATCGTTTTGTGTATTAAACAAACTTCGGGTATAGTAATGGTTTTGAATTAGATTCCTCGACCCCCCAACTCGAGGCGTCGTCGTCACTAAACAGGGGTTGATGTGGCTGTTGTGTACACTGTTACCCCCACCCATACTATTACCAGCAAAATCTTTTTTTTTCTATAATACCGCTTTGCCGTTTATTGAATTAAAATGAGTCCTTGTTGGCAGCCCTGGTTGACTTTGGTAATAGACCGTGTGTAATGCGATATCTATATGGCAGGACGGACGGGGATGGATGTTTTGGTTTGAAGTGATTTTCCGAAAATCTGTTAAATATAAGGGATGGTGTTTGTTAAGCACCCTGTGAGACAACGACGACGATGTTTTCATTTAATTTTTTTCTTCTTATTATTTACTCAAGTGTTGGCAATTTAGTCACTTATTCAATTTGCCATTTTTCAAATGTAATCGACAGTGTTTTGGGAGGGGAGGATGGAGAGTTTGAAGGGTGTGTTGGCTGTTTTGGGGGTTTGGTGTTATTTTGGGATGCCTGTGGTGTTTATTTGGCATTTTATCCCTCGGGGGTTTCTAGGGGGAGAGAATTTGCTTGTGCTTTGGAAGATAATGAATTTTCATTGTTTTTCGATTATGATGCGGGGTATGAGGGTGGGTTGGATTGCGGCGGAATTTGATAGTTTGTTTTAGCAAATTCCCCCTCTTTGAAAACATTAGGGCAGCAATCGGCTGTGGAATTTTTGAGTTTGGGGGTGATTAATTGTGCGGTAAAGTATAGACTGGGATTTAACAGTTTTGTTTTTATACAGCAAATTAGTTTTCCGGACGCAGACAATTTTGCGAAGAAGATTATTGTTTGAGGAGAATTGAAATTGATTGAATGAATCGAATGAAATGAGAAGTTAGAGTCAATATCTTATATTTAAATAAATATATAGCTTAAGGTACTTCCTCTAATTAATTGCTGTCATCTGCAGAGCTACAATTATTCTACAAGTTAACAACATTTTATCAATGATAGGTAGAATGAAAAGACTTTATCTTTGATGCAGCTAGCAACTGTGTTTGTATATTAGGTTCTATCCGTAGTTCAAAAAATAACATCAGTGCTGGGAATACTTACATGTAGGACAACTTTTACCAGTCGCTGATTTCTGTTACTAAGAAAGCAATTGGGTAGCAAAATATACTTTCGGGAAACAAAGGACTCAATTTTATAAGAACTTTATCAAAAGTCCAAAGTATTTGAGGATGCCTTAGATTTTTTCTAAAAGAAAAAAATCCTTGTCGTAGATGGACTCCAATTAATTATACCCTTGAGAAAATTCTGTTCAAGAACGCTGAAATTTCGGGTGGACCACATGATTATGCACAATGTATTAAACTTAAGTAAGCTAGCTATAGCCTCCGGAGTGGCTGAAGAATTTTGTTAGTCCACTCCAGTAAACAATAAATGAGTAAAGATTGAAAAATGATTGAATACTGTTTTCGGGATGTTAAGCTTGAAGATAGATTCAGAACCTTAACTACCCGTTGAATGCTTTACAGTCCAGGTTGACTTGGGCCTCGACCAACAACCTTCTTAAGCCAGCTCGGTTTTTAGCCAGCTGCCTCCAATTTTGGAAGTCAAGTTGTTTGATGTACTCTTCTATACCTGTGTACGTCACATAAGTCTCGGCATTCCTCTACTGTGCCGTCCCTCCGTGGTGGAATGGAAGATTTTCCGGGTTGGAGCATTGACGTCCATCTTCTCTATAGACCCAGCAATCTGAGAGGTTGGACTTTATTTTTTGGTGAGGTCTGTCGGTCTGTGTCACTATACCTCAGTTCCTCGTTGTTTCTCCTTTTACAATCGCCGTTATGCATACGTCCCGTCCACTTTTATGCCAGTACTCCTAAAGCCCTTATTGATTTCGTGATTTGTGAGCCCATTACTCAAGTCGGTTCAAAAAAAAAAAATGACACAGGACGCCTTATTGGAACGAAAGGCTTGGGCTAACGTAATGAAAACTGCAATTTATTTATTTGATTGGGGCCGAAATATTGTAATAGCTAGTTTGCTGTTCCCACACCTCACACCGCAAAACATGACCAGGTACTTTTCTGATCGAAACTAACTTTCAAAGGATTCCTTAACCGCCAGCATTAGGTATTGACTGAACCGAATTCCGCTGTCAGGCAGAATGAACTATTCTCTCTGGACGAAGTAGATCAACTTTTCCACCCACCCGATCTGGACGAAATAAGGCTAGCTATATCTAAGCTTCAGAGACTAATATAGCCCCGAACTCTAGCTACCAAACTCTCCAAAGCTGCAGGCAATGACTTAGTAAGAAGTATACACCAATTAACTCACAAGCAAAATATGATTAGAAGAAAGTTGCCCGATGATTTAAATCTTAAATCATTATTTGCCGAGAAAGGAGACACTCTGAATTGGTACTACAGAAAACTCCTAAACATCGCCTACAAGATCTTTTCTGCTGTAATGCGTGAATGGTGGTTGGGTGCTGTATGAATAGGGTAGGCACTGAAAGGCATCAAACTGGTGATGCACAGTCGCTGCAACTATATCGTACACATCAATTGTGCTTATTTTACCTCCCCGCGGTAACCACCGGGTACTGGTCTGTCCATCCGGACATTCCTGCTAAACTTATAAGCGCGAGTGTTGAACACAGAAAAAATAGCAACACTATAATGCTCTGCTTTAATGACTGTTCTGATCGATTCGCAGAAGTCTTGCACGAGCCCCTCAGAAAGAGGACGTACGGCGGATGAGCCCAACCAACTGGACCAACGGTGGCGTCAACAGTCAACGAAGCAGACGCCCTAATGAGCTACTTCGACGTATTTGGAGATAAGGTCATTAGGACAATTCAATGCAAGTCAGGGCATTGAAATAGAGATGGTGGCGGATGAACCCTTAATGGGCCAACGGCAGCGCTCATATCCCCGAAGTGGGTTACTGACTCCGGATTCTCCGGTTCCTTTTGTCCAAGGAATCCAACAAAGGACCTGGCCCTCCAGGTTGGGGGTTGTGCGTGGGGTTAACAACCCTGCCACGGAAAAAAGAAAAAGTTACGAAGCGACCAATAGCCTCGGAAAAGGACGGATTTACTGTTGACGACCCGGAAAAACGAATCAAGGACAACGACCTTCGGATCTGCACGTGGAATGTTAGAACTCTTAACAGACCACGTGCATCCAAACAACTAGCGGAGGCCCTAGACTGCTACAGAGCAGGAATTACTGCCATCCAGGAAGTGCGATGGAATGGGCCGGGCAAAAGGAGGATGAAAAACTGTGACGTGTACTACGGTGATTGCGCAAGAAGACCACAGCGTTTATTTGGGTGCGGATTCGTCATAAGCGGTAGACTTAGGCAAGAAGTCTTGGGCTTTCGACACGTAAGTGAGCGACTTGTGACAATCCGTATCAAGGCTAAATTCGCCAACATTAGCCTAATATGCGCTCATGCCCCCACAGAGGACAAAGATGACGCCACCAAGGATGACTTCTATGAGCTCCTCGACAAAATCTATGAGCAATGCCCTAAATACAACGTTAAGATCGTACTAGGCGATTTTAATGCCAAAATAGGTAAAGAGGAAATCTTTGGTAGGACTGTCGGAAAACATAGCCTACACGACACAACGTCTGAAAACGGACTTAGGCTAATTGACTTCGCAGCGGCACATAACGTCACCATTGCAAGCACACGGTTTCCTCATCTCGATATACACAAAGGGACTTGGCGACACCCAGATCAAAGAACCGTCAATCAGATTGATCACGTTGCGATCGATGCAAGACACGCCTCCAGTATCTTAGATGTTCGCACCTTCCGAGCAGCTAACATCGACTCGGATCACTACCTTGTTGCAGCAAAGGTAAGAATGCGAATAACCCGAACTCCACAACAACGGAGTAATACTGTGAGGAAGTATGACGTCGGAAAGCTGCAATCGCAAGAAACCGCCAGAACCTATGCCGATCGAATATCCCGTAACCTCTCAAGAAATCCAGTACCGCCAGCATCAAGTGCCGAAGATCAGTGGCAACACTGCCAACAAGCCATCAGAGATGCCGCAACTGATGTGCTAGGTTTCACCAGACCACCACCACGAAACCTCTGGTTTGATGACGAATGCAGGCAGGCCCATGCAGCCAAACAAGAGGCATATAAAACGGCGCTGCAAAGAAAGACGAGAGCTGCTCGCGAGCTCTATGAGCAGAAAAGACGGGAAGAACACCGGCTTCTCCAAAAGAAAAAGAGAGAGCATGAGAAGCGCGCGATCGAAGATATTGAGAGATGCTACTCCAGGAACAACGTGCGGAAGTTTTACCAACAGGTAAAAAGAACATGCCAAGGAAAAAAAACCCGCACAGAAGCCTGTAGAGATAGGAATGGAAACCTCGTAGTAGAGTCACAGTCGGTGCTGAGTACATGGAAGGACCATTTCTGCAGACTGTTAAACGGCGATGAAGGCCAAAATCCCGCTGTCAGGCAGAATGAACCATTCAACATGGATGATGACAGACAAAACTTCCGTCCACCTGACCAAAATGAAGTAAGGATAGCAATATCTAAACTCAAAAACAACAAAGCTGCTGGACCCGACGGATTACCCGCCGAACTTTTTAAAGCGGCCGGAGATGACCTGGTGGAGTGCATACACCAACTTATCTCTAAAGTTTGGTCAGAAGAAAGTATGCCTGATGAATGGAACCTCAGCATCGTTTGCCCGATCCAGAAGAAAGGAGACCCTCTAAACTGCGCCAACTATAGAGGAATAAGTCTCCTGAATATCGCCTACAAGATCCTCTCTGCCGTACTATGTGAACGCCTGAAACCTTTCGTCAGCAACCTGATTGGCCCCTATCAGTGTGGTTTCAGACCAGGAAAGTCCACAATCGATCAAATGTTCACGCTACGGCAGATCCTGGAAACCACCCAAGAATTCCAAATCGATACCCACCACCTCTTTATCGATTTTAAGGCCGCGTACGATAGCATTTATAGAGACGAGCTATACAGAGCCATGTCAGGTTTTGGCATTCCCACAAAACTCGTCCGACTGTGCAGGATGACGATGGAGAACTCTCGCTGCTCCGTCAAGGTTGGTTCTGACCTCACAGAAGCTTTTGACGTCAAAAAAGGATTCCGACAAGGTGATGCGCTATCGTGCGATTTCTTCAACTTAATACTTGAAAAAATTATAAGAAACTCGCAAGTCAATTGTAGTGGGACAATTTTTTTCAAGTCTGTGCAATTGCTAGCATACGCTGACGACATAGACATCATCGGTAGAACTCGGCGAGCTGTCACTGGAACGATTGCTAGCATTGAAGCTGAAGCGGCTAAGATGGGACTAGCAGTCAATGAGGCCAAAACGAAGTACCTGCTGTCCACAAAAAGGGACACACAACACCGGCGGAATGCACAAAACATCACAATAGACAGGTACAACTTTGAGGTAGTTAGGGACTTTGTGTACCTCGGATCCGCTATAACATCTGACAACAACATCTCGTCAGAAATAAAGCGAAGAATTACTCTTGCCAATCGCTGTTTCTATGGGCTAGGAAGGCAATTGAGTAGCAAAGCCCTCTCTCGAAAGACAAAGGAGACTCTTTATAAGACCCTAATCATCCCAGTCCTGCTCTATGGCGCCGAGGCATGGACTCTATCTAAAGCGGATGAAGATATCCTTAGTCGTTTCGAGCGTAAGATTCTTCGGAAGATTTTTGGCCCTATCTGCGTTAACGGGCTTTGGAGGAGAAGGTTCAACCAAGAACTATACGAGCTGTACAGCGACATTGACCTGGTCAAAAAAATACGCATATCACGTTTAAGATGGCTAGGTCATGTAGAGCGAATGGACAACAATGCTCCGGCTCGCAGGATCTTCGATTCCATCCCAGAGGGTAGACGCAGTCAAGGAAGACCTCGCCTTAGGTGGCGCGCTCAAGTGGAGGACGACCTCAACCAACTTGGAGTGCAAAACTGGAGGCAGCTAGCCAAAGACCGAGTTGGCTGGAGAGGCATGTTGGTTGAGGCCCAGGTTCGTCCCGAACTGTAGCGCCACCTAAGTAAGTAAGTAATGCGTGAATGCTTGATGCCATTCTGCATTATGTCACTGCGGTTTTAGGTCAGAATAGTTTGCCATCTACCAAATATTCACATTATGGCAGAACTTGGAAAAAACCAAGGACTTCAAATAGTCCTTGTATTTCAAAAACAATAAAGTGATACTAGAGACATGTGAACCGACACTTTTAAAGTCATAAACGATTTGAACAATGCGGTGCACTGTTCTGCAACTTCTTCAACATCATACATGAAAGAATGGTGCAAAACAACCCTGCCAGTACCAGAGGTAGGTATTAGGTATATACTATCTTTCAAATGTCCATAGTCCATCCAATTACTTACATACGCCGACGATGTTGACATTATCGGAGAATACAGCGTGATATTAGTACCGTTTCTGTGAGTATTGAGATGGAACCAGCGAAGATGCGTTTAGCAGTGAATTACGTCAAATATATGCTATCATCAAGAAGATACACCCAACATTGACTTCTTGGACACAACATCACGATAGACAACTCAAATTTTGTTTTTCTGGGCTATGCTTTAAATTCAGACTTTAGACAACATAAGCCGTAAGATCAAACGAAGAATAACTGCCAATTTTTGCTTCTTCGGGCTAAGAAGACTAGGCAAAACAAATCATGGTAATGGTGTCGATCAGAATATTGACGTTACTACCCAATCAGTGTGCAAAGAAATTTCTTGAGATTTTAGGTCCTAATCAGTATCACGAAGTATGGGGGGGGGGGGAATACTGTTCCCCTGCAACACCCCTGCTTGGACTTACTATAGGATTTTGAGTATAAGCGAGATTGGGTTTATGCAAGGATTCTTTAAATCCAAAAGAAACTTGGCACATACCTAACCTTGCATCTACTCCTCGATAAACCGACCATCTACGTTATTTCACCGCACCGGATGAACTATAGTTTTGCCTAGGAAAAACTAGTTCAACCTTATGCACTGTTTTTCAGGCAAAACTAGATTTGCTTAGGCAGAACTAGTTTTGTCTGAAAAACAGTTTTGGCAGTAAACCATATAATAATACTAGTTTCTATCCGCGACTTCATCTGCATGGACTTAGGATTAAGCATTTGGTTAAATTAGGTCTTTCCTCGTTCAAATCGAAGTGATGTTCCGCTATAACTGTATATTTCTATCTTTATATCTCTATATCTCTATGTCTTCATATCTCAATATTCTCTATCTCTATATCTCTATATCTCTATATCTCTATATCTCTATATCTCTATATCTCTATATCTCTATATCTCTTTATCTCTATATATCTGCATCTCTATATCTCTTAATCTCTATATCTCTATTTCTCTGCGCCTCTATATCTACATATATCTTTATCTCTATATATTTATTATCTATGTCTCTATATCGCTATATCTTTATATCTCTATATCTCCATATATTTATTATTTATGTCTCTATATCTCTATTTCTATATCTCTTTATCCCTATATCTCTATATCTCTATATCTCTACATCTCTATGTCTCTACCTATATCTCTATATCTCTATATTTCTATATCTCAATCTCTATATCTCTATATCTCTTAATAGTAATGAATCCTGTAACTCTTCCGTCTACCAAACTTCACAAATTCGTGCTGTCGTTAAGGCACAGAAGTATATCAAACGAATCTCCAGAAATGCGGTATTTCATATTTGTTCAATTTGTTTCAATCCAGCACATTATCCATCTACCTACCAAATTTCACCTAAATCTGTTGGGCCGTTGAGGCTCTAAATTAAAGAGATGTATAAAACTTCACTAAAACAATGACTCCGAATTGTAAGGCGCAAAGAATAATCTCCGACTAAAATAGCAAAAACACGTTACAATGGAGAAAAAATCGTAACATAACCTTTCTGTTACACTTCAATTGTCCGCCATATATTAAAAAAAATTTGTATTACTTAAATGAAAACTCGTCAGAGAAAATATTTCGATCTTTCTGCAGGAGAAATATATCGAAATAAAATGCAACCTTCCATCTACCCAACTTCACAAATTCATGCATTCGTTGGGACACGAAAGCAATACAAACAAACCTTCCGCCATACATCATTTCACATATAAGCCTCTCCCACAGGAAATGACATTTTTTTCAGGATAAAAAGTAGCCTATATCTGAATCCAGTACATTACCCACCTGCATACCAAATTTCACCCAAATCCGTTAAGTCGTTGAGGCGTGATTAGGTAACAAACATCCAAACATACAAACATTCACATTTATAATATAAGTAGGATATAATATAGGGTTAACCTAACAAATCGGAACTTGGCTAAAAACACAGTTTTTGTTTTCTGAAAATTTCTCTTTTTGTAAATTCATTGCGATGCAAATATCGTTTTCACTGAATGTTTTAAAATTGACAGTTTGGCCATTGGCTTAAAGGTGTGTACGTTCCAAGCAAACGTTAATTGTCGTCATGTCTTAACTGATAGGTACCCGTTTTTGCACCTCAATTTTCTAAAAATTGGTTGAGCTTACTCGAGAAACTCAAGAAAAAAACGGCTTTATTGACGCGTAATAATGTTTTCTTAACAATTCTCTAAAAAAATGTGATTTATAACTATTTTTAAGCGCGATATAAGTAAAGTCAGAACAAGTACTTCCAACTAAATCGTTCAACTTAGACCGTACTTTTACCAATTAAAATCCAAAATTCTATGTGAGGTCTTCATGTCACCACAATGTGTTTCTGCTCAATTAATTTCTTCAGAAAACAAAATTTTAAATCAGCCCTGGGAACTAACCATCGCCGTTCGTTCCATGATCCATCAAAAAACGTCAAAATCCAGCCGCATCCTTTAATTTCTCTATCTGTAGTTATATTCCCCACATCAATTTATATTCAATGTCTTGAAACAAATACATTTTCCCACACAATAGAAATTTTTCAGACATTCTTGCCAAAAAATTCTCCAGAATCATGATGACCAATCACCAATCAATTATGGAATAAAGGCAAAAAGGAACTAACAGCTAATATATGTATATGAATGTCCTGCCAATAAGATTCATATCTTTGTATCTATTTTTCTATCTATCACAGCATATGGACTATGGAGTGGGATTTAATTAAATTTAATTGTGTATAACTTATCAGCCTTTGGCCATCTTTAGTGTTGGAGTAAACTATCAAGGACAACACAAAGCATCAATTATACGGGTAGCGAGTTATGATATTCAAAACTGTTTGTCTGTCTATTGTTGGATCAATGTGTCAGGCAAATTTTGGCCAGCAGTCTGTATATTATATTTGTTTACATATGGGATAAAAATGGTCATCTAAATAGGGGATGATGGTGATGGGGTGACTAAAGATAAGAATCATACAGATCATAGCCAAGAGAAATCCTTAGTGAGGGTTAGGGATACAGAGAAAAATATTTGCAAGGCTATACAACATTATGTTAATTACTGAACAAACAAAATCCAAACACACATCTCGTTAACTGAGGATTAAGCGATATAATCACTAAGGTAAGATGGTTGATTGAAATTGGTAAGCAGCTTTATTTGAGTTAAATCAGGGGATAGATTGTCATCCAATAGTTTTCTATTATGAATTTGAATCGATAGATGTTAAAAGCAAATCAACCTTTGTTATTGTAATAGAGGATTTGATTGATGTATTTAAAAGGTTTAAGAATACAGCTTACATACAAATGCCTCAAACAAGGAATATTATTAGAGAAAGATTGTTGAAAGAAGTATTGACTGCGGAAACACCGAACTCATCCTCAAAAAAACTTGGACTAATTGGCTGTTTTATATACTAAACTAAATTACAACGATCCTTGGGGAACCCCTTGTAAAGTTATTCCTTCCATTTAATTATCAATGGGTAAAGTATAGAACTAGCTATGCCATTTTAATTGATTAATACGATTCTAATATCCAGAAACTGTAAAAGTGTAGTAATTCCATACGAGAAACAAGAGAGCAGCTAAATCTGGAGTCGTTTACGTAGCTCTAACTCTTGAACATTCTTCCTTCCATTAAAAAATTATAGAACCTACAACTTAGATCCCAAATTGTATAGCATGGTTCTTAGGGACCCATTCTGTCTATTAAACCCTTAAACATATTTTACAAACAATGTAATTAAACATTGAAGTGAGTGTCGTAAAACTCACAAAAACACCCACTGTAGGTACCTACAAGACAGATGTTTCTTCTTCAAGTATACCTACCCTACTGTGAGTGTTCCTTAGCCACAGGACATTTATTGCGCCCTGCACTGATGTATATTCCATTTGTCATTGCCCATATAGCCACTTGAAGGTAATTGAAATCAAAATTGCAGGAAAATGCCATCTCTATAAGGGTGAACCGCACACCTTGAGTGTTTTCCAAAAATTCTTGCCTTGCTACATTTTTTTTTGGCGCTAAGAAGTCTGCTTTGTTTTTCCCACCTCCATAGAGGACTGCACGTTCCTCTTCCTTTGATTGAATTCTGTTTACCTTCAACATAATACCTTCGTCCTTTTATAAACAAAACAAAAAAAAAAAACATAAAATATATGACTTTTGGAATTAAGTAAGAAAAAAACAAGCATTTTCGAAAAAAAAGTCATCCAATTTAAATAACTCAACTCTTAATTGCCTTTATCGGATTTGAAAGATTCTATCTTTGCTCTTTGTTCTGACAGACGTAGTCTTCCAATGCGACTACAGAACGTCGACAATAAGATTAGAAATTGAATTGTGTGCTACGTTGATTTAAGGGTTGTTAGGTTTATTTATTATTCCACCCTCTTGCATACACAGTTTTGTGGATCTTGATTTGCTGGTCCTGATGCTCTCGTTTTGTAAAGCGATTACGCCGAAGGGAATCTGGGAGAATCACTTCAAAGGGAGTTTACATATAAATTTATCTTAATTGGATGGAATTGATGGGAATGGTTGGTCGTTATCATCTCGAGTAATGATTGCGATGACAATAATTCTATGTTAAGTGATTTAGATAAAAAGAAAAAAACCTTTGATTTACTTGGAGCTTAGAAATAGTACCGTGATAAGAAGGAAAGTGGGAATAATAGTATAAACTTAATATTAAAACAAACAACTATACTTTTATCGTGCAAAGTCGTAATGTTCACTTACGACGATGCGACGTTTTCCAAAAAAAAACAGAAGTAACAATTTCGCCACGCGCCGACCCAAAATCCACACGAAACCGTAGTTTTGATGATGCATTATGACGTGGTGTAGATTGGTATCGTCGTTTTTTAACATAGCCATTCATCCAAAAATGCATCCCGTCGATAAAGACGATTTTTCGAACCAAAACGGCGTTGTTTATGGTAATAAACATTGAGCTCCGCGGTCAGTTGGATCTTAGCCCATGCCTCGGCGCATAATTCGCCAAGTTGAAATCTGCGAAATGCCGAGTTCTAGTGCACGAATACTGCTGCACACTTTCACAGACCGCGGCTCTCCAACGATCTTGCGTACTTTTGACCTACAAATGTTGGCTGACTGATTGCGGATCCGGTCAAATCAAAATGGACTACCAAACGTTGAAGAGTCGAAGTTCCGAATTTCCGGAACTTTCGATATTAATGTCTATCTAAGAGCAACCCAAATTGCATATAAACAATAAAAACCTTTTTTTTTAATTTGGTATCATCACTGCCAAGTCAATCCGAGAAGTGTATATCCTAAAACTACTTAATAATTTGAAATCATCAACAAAACGAGTGTAAACGTAAAACGTCCCCACCTGCCGACGCAATTACTTGATTAAACGTTTTTTCCACTCCACAATTCACGCCACAAGTGCTTCTCCATATAGTTTGTTTTATGTCTTAAGCAGCCTAAACCGGGAGCCGGCAGAGGCAGACTACCATTAGTAGGCATTTGGCTTCAGACAAATATTTACCACCAACTCGCAGACACTCACTCTACTTTGCTTTCAAAAAAAAAAAAACCAACCAAAGCAAATCCGAAAACCAAATAAAAATGATACGCAGATCGCTCTGAATGTGGACACTTCTCCATCAAGAGTGCCCCATAAGCCCATTGAGGACGAGGGAATGAAAAATCATCAGAAACGCTAAAACCAACAGAATCCGTTAAAAGCAATTAAGCGAACAGCGCAGATTAGCAGACGCCAATAAATTTGATTCGAATATCATCAGCCATCACCGCACAGTTCCAAGGATTGTCACTCATATCGTCTAAGCCAACGTCACGGGTTCTTGAGATGAGTCGCCTTCTGTCAGCGCATCATCGCGTGAAGGTGCCATCGTGGCCCGTTTGCATAGTGCAGCAGCTCCAGAAGCACTTCATTACTCATATTGATTCGCTGTTTGTTGCACCATGCAAATAATGGAGGGCAGAATGTGCTAACTCAATCCGAGCGCTGCTGCACATAGACAGAGGCCCAACTGTCATTAGTGGCATTTTATGCCACTCTTGGATTTTGCGCGACTGATGGCGCAATGGCCGCGCCAGCCACTGTTTGTTACATTTTATGTTTGGCGTTGTACGTGGATGCCTGGTGCTTGAGACACAACTCGAGATCCACAAAGCCGAAAAAGTGCACACAATGACAATTCTTTGACTCCTGAATGTTGGGATATTTGTTATGTCAATTAGCAGATTCAAAATGACACTTAATGTGACGGCGAAGACGATAAACTTATTCTGTTTGGGGCGACGGGGCGACGACGACGATGCGACGCGACGGCCGACGAGTGCAGAGTGCTTTCGATGTGATTTTTGTACGCGCTGTCCGTCCGTGTTGTTGTCGTGAATGCCGGTGAGTTGTAGTTACCGATGGATGGTGGAGACAATTGAATCCACAGTTGTTGCAAGATTGCAAATATACAATCTGAGGTTTTGTCTGTGCGGCGCGCAGGTAACAACGAACGCCACCGCTATATTGTCGCGGCTGTCGTCATTGTTTGCGACAATAGCCAGGAGGCACTTTGATGATTGCCCGAACAGAACTGGCGTGTTGTTCTATTCCATTGATGATGCTGACGATGATGACGGTGATTTGCCGTCTGAGGCTCTAATGACCTCCAACTACGCGGTGTTCATGTTTGATTCAATTGGAAGTTTGTTTGGCTTGGTTATTGTGGTTAGGTATTTAGACTGGTTGGTGCATTTTGTCCACGACTGATGGAGTCTTAAGAGTGGAGAAAAAATTATTGCTAGAGCGGCATAAGTGAGTCATTAAATAAACATAGACTCTACGTCTGGAGTAGCGTGGAAATGCGCTTGACTAGGTACTTGATACTTCGTAAGCTGGAGAAGAGATATTAAGACTAACTATGCTACTGTTTCTTTGATAGAATAGGAATTGGGTTTTGGTGCGTGAAAGTAAGGACTTAGTTTTCTTAGAAGATGAATAGATTATTCTCCTTGAATTTATTTCAGATTCGAATTGGTATTCGAATTGCATTGCCTAACAAGGTAAGGACAAAGATTTAATTGTCTTGACACTTCCACTTAAGAAATTCGATCGAACACAGGGTTCTATTATGTTACCTCTTCTTTTTTGTTGTTGTTTTGTATGGGGAATACATGGGCTACTATTAATGGGGGATATGCCGTCTCCTGCATAAAACTCTAGGAGAAAAACTGTAGCAGCAGCAGGGTCAAATTGCACGTCACCCACGCGAGAGAAAGCTCTACCCTCAAATCCTTCAGAATGTCCATTTTTGTGTGTTTACATTGTTAGAACAGTGCCCACCTTTTTCATATTAAATGTCGTCCAAATTCAAACATTTCCAGCTTAAAGAAATGAGTCATAATATGTAGATATCATTAAGTTGATGTTTTGGCCGAAACTGAGTTCCTTTCTTAATAACTACGAATCACCGTAGTCATTTACTTCGGGCTTTTGGATCAATTGGACCATGATCAAGGTCGGGTATATGATTGATAAGCTAAGCATATATAATATATACGTCTACGAAAAGTTTCAAACCTTATAATAGAACTGCAGTCCCGTAAGATTATAGTACCAACAAAAAGCACATTCTCAACTTCAGACTTCCAAGTGTAAGCTGGCCCGGAAGAATGGACGAGTGCCTACATTACAAAGTGTCTTTCAATTGGCAGGTTTAAGCGGCCTGTTGTTTTGACGGTGGGAAGTAAATTGATTGAACAGCATGTCGAAATGATACAACTTTATGTCAAACGTTGCGTCTATTTTTCAGGAGACATGGTTATGGTCCTACACATCCGACTCTTCATAGCGTTTCGTTTGGTGGCCAATTTTGAGAGCCAACTTACCTAGAACCTCTTAATTCATGGCAATAGACAACTCTGTTTGTTCGTTGACTATGGACTTCGGAGTATTTGGAATCATTTTTAGCGACGAGGCGCTTTTGTATGAACGGCTGTAACAATAAAACTTCGTATAGGTATAGGACGACACAAACCCACACGAGGTTCACCAGGTGACAATGCTAAGTTAAGAGCTGATTTGGAATTGGGCCGGCAGCGTCATTGGTCTGGACTTTTTGTTGATAAGGTGACGTCAATTTCATTTTTCAACTTAGTGGGCATTTTTGGATCACAGAAGATGGCAAAGTTTTTCCGCCTTTAATTTATTTTCTTTGGAAAGCACTCAGTTCCTTTTTAATAAATGTCTGGAATAGGTGTGTGTGAATCAGGAACATGGAAGCATATTGGTATTCTGTCACTTAAGCGCTAACCAAGCATCCGTTGTCCGGGAGTAGAAACATTCATGTTCTTCAACTTATTATGGTTCCATCGTTAGCAAAGTATAATTGATTCACTTTCGGGTCCGTGACTTAACCCTCTAACAGAAAATCAAGAAATGTTGTAAATAGTAAAGGACTTAAGCTTTTCCCTGTTGCAAATTTCAGGTAACACACTTCTTCTTGTAGGTTGGGAGGATGGAGGCGGTAACTTTGCCACCAGTAAATAGTGGTCTAATCACCGCCAAAAAAGGAAAAGATGGAAATCGTGAGAAAACAAGGCTCGATATCTTCCATCGTTTTTCAGAACTCTGAGAGTATCTTGTCTGGCTCAACTCATTTATTAATAAGTATAAGAAATAGGAACAAAAAAGAGGTAATTTATCTTAATGTAAACTTTTATGCTATCTCGCATAGTTTCGTTTCCATTTGAAGGATTTAAGCACTCTTAGAATGTTCTTCCACTAAGCTGATTGATTAAATATTTTAAATTCTTCCATCACCTTAGAACCTCGACTAAAGCTTCGCATTTTCTTTGTCCAGATCTTAATAAAAGACTACATAAATACAAATATGTAGATTAGGTTTAACAATTTTCTAAAGAACAAGTATGTATAGGCTCACAATTAAGGATTGACATATTCGCATTTCGTATATGAGAAAAAATCAATTCAACAAGTCAACGCCTTCACGCCTGTTTTCTAAAAAAAAATTAATTTTGTATTTTCCAAGCTGATCAATAATCAATCATGCAATATTGAATAATAAAACGTCAAATATCACAACTCTCAACAAACTTAAGTATCTGCCTTCAAGAAACCACTCAAAAAATCAACCATCTGCCCACTTACCTTTACAACCTCTGAGTTGCCATGCCACACGTGGCTAGAACGCCATTCAAACATCACAAGATCCTCTTATGCAAAAAAAACTACATTTCCAATGAAAAGAAACAAACTCCAAGAATAACAAGAAATTCCAAAAGGAAAACAACACCTCGTGCCAATGAATGCCACTAAATTGGCTAATAACCTTAATTCCATCGAAATCCACTCGACTCCTTATCCTATTTACCAAATCGGCATAATCAACTCCTGTATGGAAGACTCTACAATAACAAAACTGTATTCAATGAACTGCTATGCCAAGGCGACTCATGCCAATATACCCACAAACTGAAGGACTCTCTTGGTTCTCCCTAATGCGATTCTCCTTTTCTTTTGATCACAAGAACTTAAGAAATCTCTACTTCATACCTAAGCAAAAGGTTTTACAAGAACAAAAGAAAATCCCCTGGAACATCTATTTTCAAGTGTCAAACTGACATTCAAAGACATTTTAAATGCAATTTATAAACGCATTCACAGGCGCTGCAGGACTTCTTCCAGAATGTATGTAAGTAATGGACAAGGAAGAAAATACCGAATCGCACTTACAATGGCGGAAAGGTGTCCTCGTACCTTCAAAAGATCTTCTAATTCCTTTTTTATTTGCCAACATAAGGACCCCTAAAAGGCTCATGGTTCGATTTCCCCAGATGCCGAAGCCGAAACGAAATGAGGTTCTCCGTTTGGTATTTAGTGTCATCAGACCTGGTTTTTGACTGTACTTCTGCGTGACTGATTGGTGGTTTGGATGACATTAAATGGGGTCATCGATGTCCTGATGAGTGTAGCAGTAGTGACAGTGAGACGTTGTTGTCATCCAGGACAAGCAGAAGAGTTGGGTTTGTACTGGTGTTGTAATGCGGTGTTGATGTTGATATCCTGTCTTACCGATGATGATGGGGCAAGTTTATAGGAAATTCAATTTCCAACAGACAGATGTTAGACTTAACCCCTGATAACAGCCCATGTCCTTGATGCACAAAATCGATGTCCATTTACTGGAATCGTGACCACAAAATATAAGGGTCTGGACATACCCAGAGTGTCCGGCAATAGTGTCTCTACCTATAGTTTGTATAAACGAGGTTGCTGGCTTTATCGCACATTTCCAATCAGGATTCATAATTAAATTGCATTAGTGATTCGTGGTGCAAGATTTTGGCGCCTACTTGAGTATGCGCTGATACTAAATGGACCCTTTGTCCCATGAGAAACGAATTTTAATTAGAAGAACCCCGATTAAGATTGAAAGCTGATAAGACCGAAATCGGGAAGAATTTATTTTTACTGAATAGTGGTGAGAATAAAATTAATTTTTACTGGGTAGTTAGCTATCTGTGGCATGCAATCCTGTCATACTAACTAGCTCCTATTATTCAACAACAAAAAGTCAGCATAAAAAGGAACAGGACATTTGGTCAATGATCTTTATAAATTCTAATCAGTGCCAATACAAAATTATGTCTTATTCATTAAATAATCAGTAATCTCATATTGTTAGCAGAATAGGTTAGAATATTTTAAAGTTGCTTATTTGGCTTGTTGCAGTTTTAAGAAAAAAACCGAATGTTAGAATTGAGGTAAAGTGAGCTAAGGTCTTACCTCTTCTTTAAGGTTTTCTTGAAGACTGAGAATTGAAAATTGCGATTTTTATCAAAAATTACTTCATTATTTATTGATAGTAGAAGTCCAAAAGAATGGTTTTCTTCATGCGATTTCAAAATCCAGCTGCCGACTGATGTCTCTAAAGCTAATAAGGACGATTCGATCTTAATTCCCAAAAAAAAGGGAATAAAGGCGAATAACGGTTTTAATTCCAGTCGAATCTAATTCCGACAAAAATGATAAAAATGTTGATCACAATTTCGGCGTTATTACGGAATTAGTGTTCAAGGAAATTTCTTAAGATTTTATCAACCAATCAGCATGAGATAGGTATGGAGGGGCATGCTGCCCCCCAAAGCAAGTAGGCTTGGGCTTATTATAGGATTCCTAGTAGGTGCGAGATTGGATATATGCAAAGAATCTTTAAATCCAAAATTCTTTACCTAAATCCAAATGAAAATTTGCATAGACCCTACCTTGCACCTTCTTTAAATCCTATATTTAGCCCAAGCAGGGCTCATACTGAGTTTTTTTGAGGTAGGACATATTTTCCAAATTTGTTTGTTGGGGCGTATGTCAAATACATCCCACATGGCACTCGTAGAAGTGCAATAAAGCCATTTGACTTTATTGCACTTGACAGGAAAAGACATATTTTTACAAATACATTTTTTTTATTTATCTCTTTCTATTGGTATTACAAATAAAAATGGTAACACTTAGCTCATGTCTGATTTGACAGATAATTAGCTTTACCCTTCCGCTAAACGAATATGGTTGTGTATACGCTGGGAAATATTGCGACATTACTGCCGGCGATCGACTAAGAGAAGATGCCGATTTTGCCAAAAGAATAATCTTTTCAGATGAAGCTCATTTTGATCTTGGCGGGTATGTTAACAAGCAAAATTGTCGCATTTGGGGTCCAGAAAACCCGCACGCATACATTGAAAAGCCGATACACCCAAAACGAGTCACTGTTTGGTGCGGATTTTGGTCCAGAGGCATAATTGGGCCATTTTTCGAAAATGAGCAAAGAGTGGCCGTTACAGTCAATGGCGATCGTTATCGGGCCATGTTGAACGAATTTTTGTTCACAAAAATTAAAGAGGAGGATATTGGCAACATTTGGTTTCAGCAGGACGGCGCTACGTTCCACACAGCCGAAGCTACACTCAATGTTGATGAAGCATTTTAAAAAAAAAAAAGTTATTTGGCGGACCCGTTATATCTATATAAAGGATGTTTTTTTTAGACATGTGGTTTACAAGAAGAAATAAAACGCATATAGCTTATTGTTATGGCCAAGAATTTAGCTTTATTATAAAGATAAGGGTTCGCATTATGTTTTAAAAATGAATTCGGGGATATGGGCGCCAAGGCTGGCTCGAATAAATTCCAGCCGAGGCCCAATTTTGTGAAAAACGCGATCGGTGGCCATCTTGTTTTGAGCCCATTCATTGAACGTGTGACGCGCTTGATGGTCGTTTGCCTTCAATTCTTGCACGAGTTGGATTTTGTAAGCCTGTAAACCAAGATTCTTCCGCAAAATCTTACATAAAGTGGATAGGCACATCTCCAATTGTTACGCGCGATTGCGGATGGACTCATTCGGGTCTTCTTCAATGCTCTGGGCTCCACCGAAACGAACCATTATTTTGGTAATAAATTTGCACAATTTGCAAACTTGTTTGGGAGTAAGTCTATTCATTATGAAATGGCAAATCAAACTGAGCATAAATCAAGTGACAGCTGTCAAAAAGACTTACTCCGAAAGAAGTATTGCCAGATTAAAAACTACACGTCTATTAAAATAAAAAAATATTTCTTTTTAGAAAATTCTTTCATTTTTTACTTGCGATTATAGGGACTATAAGGCAAGTTATGCATTCGTAAAAAAAAAAAAAAAAATTCTAACAATCAAACATGATATTACGATGATAGAGAAGTAAAAAAAAGTGGGTCCGGAAATTCCGTCCGTCTGTCTGTCTGTCTGTCTGTCTGTCTGTCTGTCTGTCTGTCTGTCTGTCCGTATCGATATCTACAGCCTAAACGGTTGGGCCGATTTGATTCAAACTTGGTATATAGTATTTTTAGAGTGCTCTACCCGACAGTTTTTGGAATTGGCATTCTAGCTCCAAAACTAACGGTACCTGCCATATAACTTTTATTAAAAAAATTATTTTTCTCGAAAACGGCTCCTACGATTTTGATTAAACTTTCAGAATGATGTTTTCTGTGCAAAATCTATCTTTTAATTTTAATGGATTTTTCAGAAAAAGTTTTATAACGGTACCTCCCATATACCGGTTTTTTAAAATCAGACTTTCTCCTTAACTAATTGACGGATTTTGATGAAATTTTCAAAATATGTAGTGTTTTATGATTTAAATAATATTGCTTATCAAAATTTTCAAAAACATTTTTTTTTAAATTTTAATAATTTTTTTAAAAAAATATTTAGTTTTTTGAATATTTTGAAAACGGATCTATAGATTTTTTTTTTAATTTTTTCTCCTAGTATAAACTATAGATTTCTTAAAATTGACATACTAAAAAAAATTTTAAAATATGTTTTCGAAAAGTTTTTCAAAAAAAACATTTTTTTGAAAAAACTGGTCGAACGATTTTGAAATGAAAAATTCATAAAATAGAAAACAGCAAAAGAAATAAGATGGCTTACAACATTTTTTCCAAAAAACGTTATGAGTAGTGTTTTTTTGAATTCATACATTTTTTTCCCCAACATTTTATTTCATATTGCTCGGCTAAGCCCTAGCCAAGCCATTAGTCAAATAAAAGAAAGTGACAACCTACATTACATACATACTTACGTATTTTAAAGTATTTTTCATCATCATAAAAGCACAGAATAAATAAGGAAGCCTTTGATAAACACACAAAAACAACTAACAAATAAAAAAAACTATTCGATTCCTACTGAATGCAAAAATTTCAATCGAGAAAACAAAAGTTTACACCTTCCTATAAATAAACAAAACCACTGTGTTAACTTTTAATATTGTCTCTATACCTACTGGCTTAACAGAAGTTGGAACACGTATCTTAATTTTAGTACCTACCTTCCTTCCAACCTTATTATAGGTACCTAAATCCTTTATAAATTCCATTGGTCCCATATTGGGACGTATAAAGGTCCCTTTACCTAGCATTATTGCCATACTGCTGATTCCGACGAATCTTTATGCCAGTTGTTCAAATTTTTCTATACCAAAATGAAAATTTAACTGAAAAAAGTCCTTTGTATCTTTCTATTAGCAAATTATATTATAAACAGTAAGCAGCAAGTGGAAAGATAATATACTAAAAAACTGCAAAAGCTAACAATCCTATATAATTATGTGTTTATCCCTTTGTCGTGACGCATGTTCGTTCGAGCTTCACCCCAAAACGATTCTAAGGAAGTTGCACGTCATACAAAAAATATTAAAATAAAATCTTTGTCAAAAAGACGCCTGCACTTAAAAAGGATTAGCACATAAGAGCAAGTACGTGCGACCCAGTCGTGCCTTTTATTTAATTAGCTTACAAGTTTTTTTTTCGGAAAAACTAAGTATGCAATAACATTTGAAAACTAAATGTCTATCGAGGAAAAAAACATTGAAAATCGTTCGACCAGTTTTTTTTAAAAAGTCGAAATCGAAAAAAAAAAGTTTTTGAAAATACTGAAATGCAATATTAATTGAATTATAAATGACTTCTTGTGTGCAAAATTTTATTGAAATCGGGATAATAGTTTACGACAATAGCTTTTTGTTAAAAATTGTACCTGCCGTTATTTTTCGGTCAAGAGCAAAAAGGAAAAACACCCCCCGAGATACCACCTAATAAATACTTTACTTAGTGCCCTAGCTTTAGTACTAAAATTATACTAGGCGTCTTTAATGCCAAACCAGGGAGAGGGGGTATGTTTGTTGGTAAAAAGCCGATAAACACAGCCTGCATGGTAGCACCTCCAATAACGCATCCAAGCTAATTGATTTTTTCTGCTGGAAGAAATATTCCAAAATCTAGAACGCAGTCAATCAATGAATCGTAAAGCAGCTTGACTACAGGATATCCAGTATTATTGATGTCCAAACCCGCCGAGGGGCAAACATTGATTCGGACCACTTCCTCGTTTAGCTTCTAGGTACGAAATATGTAGAAATATGTAGAACAACTATTCCGCCCACTCGATCTGGACAAGGTTAAGCTAGCTATATATCTAAAGCCACCGGAGCCGATGACCAAGCAGCCGAAATCTTCATAATTGCAGATGATCACTTGGCTAGAAGTATTAAATATCAAAAGCAAGATATTGTTAGAAGAAATTATGCTCAAGAATTGAAATTTCAGCATTGTTGCGTCGATCCTTAAGAAAGGAGGCTGTCTGAACTGCGCCAATAACAGAGGTGTCAGTCTGCTCACACATCGCGGACAAGATCGTTTCTGCTGAACCTAAAGTTTCATATTATTGTGGTTTTAAGCCCGGAAAGTACATCATCTACCAAATATTCACATTACGGCAGAATTTGGAAAAAACTCAGAAACTGCAAATCGGTAACAACCAACTTTTCATGAATTTAAAAGACAGAATTTATAGAAACTAGCAAATGTGCAGTTTTGGCATCCCTGCCAAACTCGTTCGCCAATCCAAAATAACGATGTAAAACGCCGTGGTTTCGTCAAGGTCGGTAAAGACCTCACCGACACTTCTTGAAGTGAAAAAAGGATTTATTTAACATCATATTTGAAAGACTAGTGCAGAACTCTCACGTCAATTATTCTTAACATGCATACGCCGGCGATATTGACATTATCCGAAGAACAAAGCGTGATGTCAGTAGCGCTTTCGTCAGTATTAGGATGGAATCAGCGAAGATGGGCTTAGCAGTATTTTATGCTGCCATCAAGAAGAGGCCACCAACATCGACGTCTTGGAAAAAACATCACGTTAATAGCAACAATAACTTTGAGGTAGTTAAAGGGACTTTCTCTACGTGGGCTCCACAGTCAATTCTGAGCTATCAACTCAACAACACCAGCGATGAGATAAAATGAAGAATAACTCTTTCCAATGGCTGTTTCTTCGAACTTAGAAGGAAATTGATAATCAAAGGACACTTTTGGGCAACAAAAGTGCTTTATAAGACCCTCATCATCCCAGTCTTATTGTATGGTACAATGGCATAAATATTGTCAAAAGTGGATGAGGACGCTTTAGGTTTTTTCGCATTTGCTTAAACGGCGCGCCGAATGGAGAAGAAGATACAAGGAGGAACTGTACGGGCTGCAAAGTGACATAAACCACTGACCTAACCAAAAGAGTAATAATCCAACTTTCCAGATGGCTGGTGATCATAATATAGAGCAGATAGATACCAAAGCTCCGGTCCGAAAAATCTTCGATACCACACCTAACGGACGGCACAGTAGAGGAAGACCTAGACTAAGGTGGCGCAAGCAAATGGAAGAGGAACTCGATCAACTTCACGTGCAAAATTAGAGGCAGCTTGGACTGGTGACTGGTGACGCCGCCAGCCCAAAATCCACATCATAGATAGTGACTTTTTTGGGATGCATTTAATCCATTCATTCAGAAATAGACCTCATCACTTTTTTTCGATGAAATTTAGCGTCAGTTTCAATTGGTCGTAATACGTCGACGAAGCGTGCGGAACGTGGCCCGAACAGAACACCCATTTTGATAAAACAATTTAATCATTTGCACGTATTGTTGAAAGCTATATCCTTTTACAGTGATTTGCCAAAACAAACTGAACAAACGGTGTTAAGAACATACCTAAGTATCCATGGTCATCAAGGTTTAATTAAAAAAAAATATTATGAAAATGCTGTCAAACAATTATTATTAAGCTTGCTTATCTGTTTTGATGATGGCTCCGCCATTATTTTCGACAAGACAAAAATAACTGAAACGACCTATGCGCAAGTGCTGTGACAAAACCCAACTCCAAGCACGAGTTCCCCAGACCCGGTTCATCAAGTATTTTCTTTGATTCTTCAAAGATTTGAAGAGCAAAATAGGACAAATAAAATATTAAAATTAAAATTGAGCATGCTGCAACATACGGCTCAAACAATACATAATAAATAATAAAAATGGACCAGTTGTTTAAAATTTGTACATGGAATACCAACGACCTGGCCTATTTTCTAAAATGGAATTAGAAAAACAATTGTCAAACGAAAAAATTGACATATGTCTGATTTCTGAAACACACTTAAAAAGGGAAACCGTAATCAATATTAAAGGTTATTCTGCCTATCATGCGTATCACCCATCTGATGTAAGAGGTGGATCCTTTCTATTTATAAGAGAAAACACTGACCATTCCTTAAAGTTAACAATCGAACTTGAGAAAAAGCAAGTTTGTGCAGTCAATATAAAATACAGACGTTCGACATATAGTATTGCATCAATATATTGTTCTCCCAGGTGCAAGATAGAGAAAATAGATTTTATAAATCTTTTTGAAGCTCTCGATTCGAGTTTATTATATGTGGTGACTTTAATTCAAAACATACGTTTTGGGGATCAAGATATCAAACAGAGGGAGACAACTTTTTAAAGCTTGCATGGAAACTAGTGCTGACTTTTTATCAACCGGAAAACCAGCTTACTGGCCTATGGACGTAGCTAAAACTCCAGATCTACTTGACTTTTTTTTATCGCAAAGGGTTTAAATAAAAACTATACCAAGATCGAGGATAGCTATGATCTTCCACCAGTCACCAGTCATGTTGACAGTAAGCGGAAGCCTAATAATGAAGGAAAGTGCGTCATTTTTGACTAACAACAGAACGAATTGGGAAGAGTTTCGTGCAGATTGCGAAGAGGCTATTACACTTGAAGTATCATTGCAAACTCCGTTTGAATTAGAAGATGAAGTCAACAGATTTCTTAAAATCGTCCAAGATGCTGCCTGGAAAAACACTCCGCAAAATAGCAGAAATTCAATTTCTAACGAGCAAAATGTTTTAATTGAAATTAAAGAACTTATATTCGAAAAAAGAAAAGCACGTAAGAAATAGCAGCAAACCCGGTGATACTCGCTGGACCTCTGAAAACTTCCGAATTCGAGATGTCACATTTTCAGAACTTTTAGACGCTATAAGAAAGCAAAAAAAAAAAAACAAAAAAGCTCCCGGATTTGACTTGATAAATGCACTTAAAGAGTTACCTAGAAAAGCGATCACTAAAATCCAACATCTGAATAATGCCACGTTTAGGCTTGCATACGTCCCACGGCAATGGAAAGTGGCCGAAGTCAAACTCCGCGCCTACTTCCAATTGTAGAAGAGAAACGGCTTATTCCCGAACACCAATTCGGTTTTAGAAATAACCACTCAACAATTGATCAAGTATACTGAATAACAAATGAAATTGAAAAATCCCTAGAGGGGAAAAAGATATGTTCAAGCGCCTTTCTTGATGTTTCCCAAGCTTTCGAAAAGGTCTGGCACGACGGCTTAAGATTTAAATTAAGACAGGTTTTTCCGAAACAAATTTAATATATTCTGGAATCCTATCTGGAAAATAGACTTTTCCGAGTGAAACAAGGCACTGAATATCCAGGATTTAAAGAAATAAATGCTGGTGTTCCACAAGGAAGCGTTTTTGGCCCGGTGTTATTCGTTCTTTATACTCGAGATATACCTCAAGAAGAAGACGTCACTATAGCAACATTTGCTGATGATACGGCCATACTTGCATCATCCAGCTCAATTCAAAAGAACAACTGAAAAGCTACAGAAAACTCTTGACAAAATAACAAACTGGACGAAGATATGGCGCCCAGCTAAGCTGCACTTGAATGTTAGGCAAACCAAACCATGAGTTTATAAACCCAACTCATAGGGGGCATGTCACCCTCGGCAACTTGTCCGTCAATTCCTTTCATAGTGTGGGTATCTATTACAGATACCCAGATGCTACACGTCATCATCGTGACTATCGCATCATGTGAGACCGAGCGCTCGGCGAGGGCCTATAGTGTCTATGAAGATTTTTTCATCTTTCGCCGTAGAAAAAAAAATTATTTTCGTTTTCGTTTTCCATATTTCACATAAGCTCATAGTACACTTAACAAAAAGTTATTTGGTCGAAAGAGTGGGATTTATTCTGACTACAAGTATTCAGGAAGATTTAGCATCCTGCCTTATAGTAAGTAAGTAAGTAAGTAAGTAAGTAAGTAAAAATTCATTTATTATTATTTGTTTTCAATACATTTGCAAAATTTTTTTAATGAATATTAAAGCTTTGGTATTACCGTCAGCTCGGTTGGTAAAATAAAATAAAATACAAAATTGAACCTTTTAAGCTAATTCTTTGTTAAATGTTTAAGCATATTCTGATAGCAGTAGCATCCTATAGGTGTCACTAACTTTAAGAAAATTGGCAAGATTTATCCAGTCTGCTCCATTTAGTAAGTCTATTGTTTCCTGCATTGAAAGTGTACGTTTTCCGAAGTATGTTATTCTCTGTTGCTTGAAAATGGGGCATATGCTTAAAAAATGGAAACAGTCTTCCTTCGCTTTATGATTGCAAAGATCACAGAATTGATTAAAACCTCCATTATACGGACTACCATTTAAATAAAGGACCTCACTTCTTGCTTTAAATATTAACGAAATATCTTTGAAGTGTAGATTGAAATTTAGTTGGCTGTATAAAATCCTGCTTTCTGACTGACATGCTTTTTCGATCAGCTGATTTCGTACATTATCTTCCGTTTTTTGGATTATTTTGTAAAGCTGCTCCTTTAAGAAAAGAATATTGTTGGGGTTAATCTGCAAATTTTCTCCACAAGCCTCACCAATATTTTCCCATTTGCCCAACCACCAGTCTTTGTTCCTTATTTCATAAAGCAGCATAATTTTATTCAAACGATTTTCTCTTCTTCCGCAAACTTTAATTATGTAGTCAGCTTGCAACTTTAGCGTAGTTGTATATAACTTCGGCAAACCAGTTTCTAGATATATAGCATATGTAGGTACAGTGTTAGGAAGACTGAATATTTTTTTGACGAAATTTCTCTGCAGCTTCTCAATTTCTTCGTATTCATTCATACCCCAGACTTGCGCAGCATAACATAGAGTAGACTTTACGACTGAGTTGAAAATAGCGTATTTTGTTGAAAGGTTTATGTGTTGGTTTGTAAAAATTTTCCTCCATGTAAGATTTATAAGGCTTTGCGAGACGTTGGCTTTTTCCGATAGGTGTTTTTCGAAGTTCAGTGTTGGGTTAAGCTTTATTCCCAGATATTTATATTCCTTCGTTACTTCCAAATATCTTTCATTAAGCATCCAGTTATATCTTACTTCACCTCGAATAGTTCGTGAGAAAACCATAACTTTCGACTTTTCTGTGTTTATAACAAGACCCCATTTTGAACAATGTTCTGCAAGTCTATTTATCATTAGTTGCAGATTTTCTGGCGTCTCAGAAAGTATCAACAGATCATCGGCATATAACAACACGTTAATAATGGTATTTGCAATTCGGATTCCACCGGGGAGATGATTAACGATATCGTTTATGAATACAGAAAATAGTAAAGCGCTGAGAGGAAATCCTTGTTTAACTCCAGTATCAGTTTTAAAAGCTTCAGAATAAAGTGCACCATCCCAAACTGCAGCTTCCGTATCGGTATACATATTTCTAATAAGTTTGAGAAATCTCGTGGAAACTCCAAGTTGCGACAGCTTGTATAGCAATGCATTCCTATTCACCAGATCAAATGCGGATTTGAAGTCTATAAATAAAGCATAAACCTTCTTATTTCTAGCACGAAACGCTTGTACTATTGATGAAAGAGTAAATATGTGATCGACTGTTGAGAATTTTTTTCTAAATCCAGCTTGGAAGTCTGTGAGGATGTTGTTCAAATCAATCCACCTTTCGAGTCTTACAGCAAGTACTCCGCAAAATATTTTTGCTATAACGTTCATAAAAGATATTCCTCTATAATTTTCCACTGCATTTAAAGAACCTTTCTTATGGATTGGAAAAATAACAGACTTCTTAAACGTAGAGGGTATTTCAGCATTCATGAGGATCTTGTTAAAAAATGAAACCAGATAGTTATGCAAACTTGGAGAAGCATATTTAAAAAATTCATATGGTATGCCATCTTCTCCCGGCGCTTTCCCGTCTTTTGCGTTACGTAAAACAGAGTGAATTTCAGAAACCGATATTTCAGAGTCCAATATGTCATCACAAGTAAGTGGTTCAGCACATGAAAAGTTTAAGGATTGATTATTTTGCAGAAGATTTTTGAAATATATAGAGAGATCATCTGCAGAGACACTTGAGCCAATCATGTGGTTTGAGCCATTTATCTCTTTTGCCATATTCCAAAATTGTTTTGTGTTCTTGGTTTGACCAAGCGCTTGAGCTTGCATTGTTTCATAGTTTACTTTCTTAGTGAAACAGAGGATTTTATACTTTACATTGCATTCGAAGTACCATTTTCGTAGTTCTTCACTAGGAGAGATCCGAAATGCATTTAAAAGAGCAAATGATTTATTCCTTGCATTAAAACACTCTCTGTCAAACCATTTCTGCTTAAATGATTTTGCTATATTCAGATTACAATTTTTCGTAGAGTTTCTTATAAAATCCGTTATTTGATTTGAAAGAGCATTAGCTGACTCGTTTAGCGTAAAAGGAATTCTTGAAATAAGATTGTCCAACGAGTGATGAAATGTTTGCAGATTTAAGTTTCCCCATTTGAGTCTTGGAATTAAATTAATATGTCTCTGTTGCGGTTCACTTTCGGATTTCCATTCAACCACTAACGGCATGTGATCAGAAAATTGTTTGTTCAAAACTTGGAATTTAGAAATGAGATTAATCCATTCATAGTTAATGGCGCAGTAATCGTTTACAGAATTTCCTTGACCTCCGATAAACGTGTATTGACCCTCAAGATCTCCTTCTGTACAGCCATTTAAAATAATACTCTCAAACATTTGTAACATTTCGAGAAGCTGTTTTCCATTTTGGTTGCAGACAATATCTTTGGACGGTCTATTGTTATTCGCTTTGATAAGTGCATTGTTGTTAATATTTATTAATGTTTTGACTTGGTTGCAGCTAATTCTTGCATTC
Source organism: Platycheirus rosarum (assembly GCA_963971375.1). Classification (NCBI taxonomy): domain Eukaryota; kingdom Metazoa; phylum Arthropoda; class Insecta; order Diptera; family Syrphidae; genus Platycheirus; species Platycheirus rosarum. Next base: position 131,605,662 of record OZ020509.1, on the reverse strand, counting down.
AGATCGCCGATCAACATAACACTTTTACTGGCTAGGGAAGACTTAACGCTACTCAATCTATTAAAATCCTCGGTCCACTTATTACAATTGACATAAAAGGGTACAATAAACATATCATTTCTTTTTAAGAGTTTCAGTACAACAGTGTTTTCATATTCTACAAAATCGTAGTGTTTAAGTTTCGAAGATTGTATCCCATACAAGCATCCACCACTAGCGCGTCCTCTTAAAGATGTTTTGATTGCTGGGATCCAGAATAATTTAAATCCATTAAAGTATTTGTTGAATTTACTTGAATTTTCTATGGTGATATGAGTTTCAAATAGAAAAAAAATTTCAAAAGTTTTGATAAAATTAAAAAAATCTAAAAACATGATCTTATTATTCAGACCAGATATATTATAGGACAATATTTTACAAGGACTAATACTATGCGAGCTGACGGCGTCTAAACCTCAAATTCTAACCACAGTCCTATTTTCTTGCTGAAGTGGCATCCCTGGACTGCCATCAACCTGCCTTATACAACCAGGAAATAAGAATTATAATGCTTATGCTTTAGTGCTTCTTGAAAAAAGCCTATGTTAGATAGTGGTTTTCTTCATATAAGGACCAATTATTTTAATATTGGTAATATCTTCTAAGAAACCAAGTATGTAACTGGGCATTATTCATATCCATTTACATGTATTTATCCAGAAATATAAAATATTCCAACTTGTAGTTCAAAGTAGCAGGTATTTTCAAAAACGAGTAATTTTATTCTACTTAGAAATCATTTGCCGAAGACTCTGGAACAAAATTGTTAATTTTGACCAAGCAATACCCAAGAAACTCTGCAAAAACCAACCAGACACCTTGTCGTGACTAATTGTCTGCCAATGATGTTTTGAGTCACTCCATTTGTTCTGCATCATTTGAAAGTATTTTCCGCAAAATAGAAATTCGCCGAATCGATTTGTGACACAATAAACCAGACAACAAGAAACGAACAAAAGTGTTTCTTGTGAAATATCCATAAGACGAGTATACTGCACATGTCCAATAGGTCACACCTTTAGTTTTAAAGAATGCATCTTCGACAAAAGGCAGATTCCAGCAATTATATCACCATCCACTCCCTAGGGCCACTCACAACAACAATTGGAATCAAATATCAAGAAACAAAAACCCAAACAATAACTCTTGGACAATAAGTCGAACAAAGGCCAGCAATTTTCGAGGGGCGCTTCAAATGCACTTCAGCACACAAGTGCCAACATTGTCTGAAGACAAAAGAGGCCCACCAAGCCGACAACAGCCTGGATTCACACTTCGAGATGCGTGCCAAATTTCTAGTTCAAGTGGTCCACAATCAGATGCATGACGAAGACGAAGTGGAGGGCGGGATACCATAACAGCTCTTTGAAGAATTGACTCATTGGCATTGCAGTTTCTGACCATAATAGTCGGGCCTTATTATTTATAGCTGCTGATTTGTTCGAATAGCAAATCACCTGCAATTATCGCATTAACCGGCGGCGGCGCAGCAGCCTCGAATTCAGGCGAAACGATCGTCGTCGTCGGTCGATGGACTCCTTATCGGCATCCGTATATAAAGTAGGCGTTCGGTGTATTGAGTTCCCATGGAAATCCAATTAATAGAATTTAATTTATCACGACAAACAATGAGTGGAAAGGTAAGCCTGGGCATATGTTCGACGGGATGTTTTTCACACTCCCGTCCCAGGCCAAACCCAAAAAATTCGTGTAAGTTAATAACTTAGGTGCAACTGCAGAGCCCTGCGGATAAGCAACATTGTGGAGTGGCGTATACCGTATAGTTTGGGTAATTAGCTTGCGTGTTCAGAGGGTTCAGGCTTACAGTGATCGTGGAGGTGTTAATTGCATGCGCAGTGCATGCCTTGCAGTTTCTCTTTTTTAAAGGTGGAAATGAGTGGGAATATCTATGTTATTTTAATTTAAATTACTTGTTATCAAGTTATAAGAAGAGTTTTTGATCAGAAAGCACTTTCCTTTTATGCCTATTATAAAGTTTTGAAAAAGTAGATGTCGCCGTTTTATTAGAAATAATTGTTTGAATAGGTTTGGTAATGTGTTCATCATTTTAACATCCAAAGTATTGGCAACTTATGAGGGTCGATTTTGTTTCGTTAAGTTAAATTATTTATTGTTGCTGGAAGGCTGACTTTACTAAGTTGAAAAAGCTCCTAAGTAACATAAATTTTCATGTAGTTTCTAATCACAGTGTTAGCAATTGTGTTGATACATTAACAACTACTGATTTTTATAAATTTTGCCAGTCATCCCGCTTTACACAACACAAAAATATGTCATCTTCACCACCATGGTATTCAAGGAAAATTCGTACACTCCGCAACTCCCGAAACAGTATTTGAAAAAAATATTTCAGAACTAGATCGGAAACAAACTACTCTCTTTATTTAGATGCCTACAATGAATTTTCGACTCTTCCAAAAGTTCTCTGTGATGGGTATAGCAATAAAATGCAATTTAAAATAATTTCAAATCCTAAACTTTATTTGTTTTTGAGATGATTTCTCATCGGGCTCAGATGGTTTGACTGCAATTGTATTAAGGAAAAGTGCCGCCAACTTGGATCAACCTCTTGCCACTCTTTTCCAAAATCTCTTTCTCAAGGGTTTTCACATCGATGTGGAAGGATTTCTTTATCATTCCTATTTACAAAATTGGTTGTAAGACAGTTGTTGCTAACTACAGACCAATTGCCAAATTGACGTGCAACCCAAAAGTATTTTCTTCCAAACTATACACTTTCATTGTAAATCAATTTTTTTCACCCAAACAACATGGATTTCTGAAAGGTAAATTAACGACCACTAATATAGCGAAATTTGTTTCGTTTACCTTAAAATCAATAGAAAATAAAAACGAAGTTCAGGTTATTGCTACTGAATTTAGCAAAGCATTTGATAAAATCTCACATAAAATTATATCTTTCAAACTGAAAGCTCTTGGATTCCCTCTTGGTTTCATTCAATTGATGGAATCATATCTTTGTGACAGCACATATCGAGTGTTGTTTAGATCTATAGTATCAGAGCCATTCAATGCAAAATCGGGCGTCCCTCAAGGTAGTCATTTAGGCCTTATTATATTTATCTTCTCAATCAATGACGTGATTGAGCACTCGGAAGTTCCGACGTAGGCAGTGACATGAAAATCTTTAGGAAGATTTCTTCCTCCCTCTCCTCCAAGATCGTCTGCGACTAATTGGATTATACTTTGCATATAATATCTATAAAAAATCAATAAAATAAATTAAAAAAAAGATTATATATACAAAGGATTATTTAATCCCTTGAAAAACATCTTGAAGTTGCCGATGTTCTTTTTGTCCACCAAAAGTTTATCTGGGGTAGTAGAATCATCCACATTCCTTGAGAAAATGAATATTAACGTCAATTCACACTCCGTCAGATCTGTACTCCAATTTCAGGAAGATCGTCATAGAACTGATTATGGCAGAAACGAATCTGTAAAGAGAATGTAAAGAAGATTGAATGAAAACTCAATTTTTTTTGATTGTATTCATAGTAAGATCCCACATGAGAATCTCTTATATGGATCCTTCTAACTACCCCGTTTTCGAGGTACTGCCTCTTGCAAGGAAGGAACTGACAAAACCTCCAAGAGTTAAATTTGTCTCGAAAAAGTGCATCTCATGTAGCCGTTCGGACTCGGCGGTAAACTGTAGGTCCCTTTCATTCTTGCAGATTAACAACATATACACGGGAATGGTTGATAGTGTAAGTGACTAGGCCTTGGCTCCTTAAGGAGCTGTAGCGCCAATAAATTTATATTTTATTTTACTTATTTCAAATTTTCAGATTTTCTTATTTTCCAATTTTTTTTACATTTTGTAACTGCTTGTAGCTTGTAAAGGGTCCGCCATCTAACGTTTTTTTCAACTAGGCTTATTTGGTGAATGGTAACACTTAGCTCATGTCTGATTTAACAGATAATTAGTTTTATCCTTCCGCTAAACGAATATTGTTGTGATTATGCTGGGAAATATTGCAACATTACTCCCTGCGATCGACTTAGAGAAGATGCCGATTTTGCCAGAATCATCTTTTCAGATGAAGCTCATTTTGATCTTGGCGGGTATGTTAACAAGCAAAATTGTCGCATTTGGGGCACAAAAAACCCGCACGCATACATTGAAAAGCCGATACACCCAAAACGAGTCACTGTTTGGTGCGGATTTTGGTCCAGAGGCATAATTGGGCCATTTTTCGAAAATGAGCAAAGAGTGGCCGTTACAGTCAATGGCGATCGTTATCGGGCCATGTTGAACGAATTTTTGTTCACAAAAATTGAAGAGGAGGATATTGGCAACATTTGGTTTCAGCATTACGGCGCTACGTGCCACACAGCCGAAGCTACACTCGATGTTGATGAAGCATTTTCCAAAAAAAAAAAAAGTTATTTGGCGGACCCGTTATTAGGCAGCCCACTCTTGTCTTCTAATGATATTCGTACTGCTCTCCGTGACTTTTTTTAACTTCAAGAAACTCTAACAAGTGCCGATATAATTAGCCATCTGGAATGCGAATATACTCGGTGAAAATGGACCCAGCGCTTTTGGTATCTGGGGGGGGGGGGGGTAAGAGGCGTGGGATAGTTAATAAATTAATTATTTAATTACGCCCATTCACTAACTTTATCGACTGCATTTTGTAATGTAATGCAGCCTACGTAACAGATTTTTCTGGCATCACTAATGGCGCACTTGGGTACTTTACATAAGGAATATTTGGTAGTCAGACTTTTCACGAATCCACTTAAAGGATCATTTTTGAATTAAAATTCTGTTTTTTAGTGCATTGTTAATAGTTCATCTGGGAATTTCATAGTTTGCCATTTTCTTCGAGCTGTTCATCTTTCCACTAACCGCTCCTATATTTGAACGGAATATTTAACTTCTTTGTTCATTTCAAAATAGTTTAGGCACTTTCTTCTGCAGCCTGTTCCACATCAGCAATAAATTGTTCTATTTCATGATCATTTTGTTCATTCGTTTCCATACCAGATCCTGGGTTTATAAAAATTTCTTTATCCTTAATTCGTTCAAAAGTTTGTTCTCTTATTCAGCAGCTTAGGATTACTGTTTTCTAATATTTTGGTTTAACTCAGTGATACAATTCCTGAAGCATGATTTGAAGAAAGAACAAAATTTAGAGAGTAGTATTTGAGGCCTGCCGTTCAAGTCGTCACCAGCAAGAAAGTAATGTCTTCATCAGTTGGAGAACAGGGAGGATCAACTCTATAAAATGGATGATACGAATATCCTTTTATATCCATTAACATTTTTTTTCTAAAAGTGAGGTTAAGTAATCAGGCACGTGTCATTTTTTTCGTTTGACAATTTTTGTATCGTATCGTAAAATATTCTGCATTTGGTACTCTCGTATTAATAATGTGCAATAAATATTACTTCCCAAACTTAAAAATGAACCAAACCAATTTTTTGTTCATCTGTTCTTCAAGTTATTCCATGACTACATTACCAATATAAAACCTTAATTGCCAAACCATGTGCTCATTGTGCAGTAATGAATCTTGTCCTCGAATGCTTGAACCTTATGACTTCCTGTGAAACCCAACTTATCACCTCCGCAAAAATTAAAAAAACTTGACATTTAAAAATCGAAATAAATTAATTGACTTGACAAAAATGTGCAATCAAATCAAAAAGCCTTCCAATATAAAACCTTAAAGGAACAAACATTACTTCTGCACTCGTTGCACATTTGCTCAGTGATTAATGTCCCAAAATGACCTTAGTTAGAGTTCAAAACTTCAGTTCCAACCACGCATGCGTGCCCCCAAGCCAACAGAGTCAAGCCAAACCAATAATTCCGCAAGGTTGTCATAAAAGGCCTCGTTTGGCGCAATTAGCCACAATGAATGCATGTCAAATTAATAATAAGAAATACAGATAAATTATCCGATCCGCGGTCTTTGTCGCGTCGTGACTCTTGGATTTATTGCTTCGAACTGCGAATTAAACAGATGGCAGGTCGCCCTGAAGTTATAGGCTCCGAGCTCAGACCTCCCTTAGGCCTATAAAGCTGGTGATAATTCCACGCGAGTAGTGCATAATTGGCGGCATCACGCTCAAAGTCCAAATCGGTAATGGATTGTGACTGACTTGGTAAGTTGCAAGTCCAGATGCATGTGGGACGAGATGCAAGCAATCATATTCCGATACCACAATCACCGTGAAATGGGATTAAGGTTCGTGTTGCATCCGTAAGTGTCAAACATATACTTACACAAATTTCCGATTATGAACACCAAATTAACACCACACATACCGCACGCGGATGGCTTGTATTTTCAATAATAAATTAGCCTGATGGAGGCGACCCAACGGACGACGAAGGATGATTCTCTTTGGCGCAGTCGCGCCATCGTCGTAGTGATTTATTGGCTTATAATTTGGGCGCGCACAGATTCGCGTAGTATTCGTGAATCGTGAGTCATGGACAGCTTGTGTTGGAGGCTGGTGCGCTTAATCAATGGACTCATCGGCTGTTATACGCCTGACGCTTGATTTGCGTGCGTGAATGCATTCCATTAGGAGAACGATGATTGTGATGGCGTTCATGGCTTGTTGCACATTCAGTGAATAGTTGGTAGAATTTTAGAAGCTAAAAGGTGTTTCAGGTGTAAATTCCTAGATAAATTCATTTTGATTAATTGTTGTTATGCGTCAGCAATCGGCACTTCCTTTGGAAAACTCAAACAGTGGACCATATTGTAGAATTAACATAAAAAAGTGTTTGATTTAAATCTTCATTTGAATTGCACTATTAAAGGCGCTCCTAACTGTAGACTTGAGCTCGTCTTTAATTATCTTCTTCCTTTATAAGACTCCAAAGGATTTGTTGAAAGTCGTACCCTGGATTGTCTGGAGCAATGTTTACCTCTCAGAAATTCAGATTTCCACGATTCGACTTACATCGATAAGAAATGTGATTATTATGGTATAGTATATGGATCATCCCGACATGCTCGTTTTCATATCAGAAACTCAATTTTGTTTGGTTTTCTCTGCTCCAACATTGCACTACTACCAGATTTTCTGTTAAGTGGTCAAAAAAAATTGTTTGTATAGCTCTTTGATTCCCAGTTAAATGAGGATTAATAACGTGCGATTTCAAAATATTTTTTTGTTTGGCATATCAAACACACCTTTTAAGAAACAACTAACACTGTCGAATTTCTCCTATCAATCGAAATTATTACAACCAATGAAAAAAAAAACAATTCTTTTTGTTCTGACAGTTTATTTCAAGTTCATTCCTTTTCGTTTAAATTGTATCAGAATTCCATTTGTGTAAAAGAAATAGAATTTTGTTTATTATTTTTACATGTGATTATAGGTATTATAATGAAAGTTATGCATTCGTGCAGAAAAAAATTGAGATAACAATCAAACATGACATTACGATGATAGAGAAACTTATTTGAGTCATACTGGCAAAATTATGTCCGTCTGTCTGTCTGTTGTCTGTCTGTATGGATGTATTTTGGACTGTAGCCGAAACAGTTGGGCCAATCCTCTTCAAATTTAGAACTTAAGGCTATTTTGACATTTTGTAATGTTAAAAATTAACGGCACCTGCCAATAACCGTTAAGTAAAAGCTTATTTTTCTCAGAAATAGCTCAACGAATTTTTATGAAAAAATGAGTGTACTATAGTAGGTGTGGCTTAAAACTGTACCTCACATAGGACCGTTTTTTTTCCTCGACTTTCTCGAAAACTGGATACCCGATTACAATTAAAATTGTTATTTAAGAAGATGTAGGTAGACTTAGTAATTTCACTTTAAAATATTTTCAAATTTTTTTTTTAATATTTAAAAAAAAACGGGTGGGTGAATTTTTTTCTTAAATTTTGTTTTAAATGTAGGTGTTTTTTGTGCTTAAGTTTATTTATAAACTGTTCCCACGATTTAGAAAAAAAATCATTCTTATAGAAAATAAAATCGAATATTAACCCCAATACTACAAGTAAGAAAATTTGGTCTGACATTAAAACGATGACAGGTAACTACTCATCCTCCAATATTAAAGCAATTAATACAGCATCTGAAACCTTAACTGATCCATACAAAATTGCAGAAACTTTGCCGAATCCTGGTCAACCTATTCAAAGGACTCTAATTTCCCTACACAATTTTGCAATTCAAAATACTCTTCAATTAACAATAATAACAATATTTTCCAGCCATCAAAATATGCGAAACTTATTGAATTACCCATCAACATTGTAGAATTTGAAAACTCTTTAAATTCGGTTAAAGGGAAAACCCCTGGTTATGATCGAGTTTCATATCCATTCCTCAAAACTATCAAGTCAAAAAACGTATACTGTCACTGTTCAGTAACATTTTTGACCAAGGCATAACACCCCAATCATGGAAAACCGCTACAATAATACCCATTCCTAAACCAAAGAAACAATTGACTGAAACCAACGGCTACCGACCCATTTCATTACTACCATGCATCAGCAAACTCTTGGAAAAAAATATTTCCAAAGTCAGAATTTTGTCGTCTTAAATCAAGTTGCATTTAAACATGGCCGTAGCACCATGGACGCTCTTCTACATATCGACGAATATATTTCTTCAACCCTCTCCTGTAAAAATCATGTATCCATAGTATCATTAGATTTTGAGAAAGCTTTCGATCGGATGGGTATTCATGTCATTCTAAACAAATTACGTAAATGGAACATAGGACCCAAAATGTATAATATTGTTAAATCCTTTCTTTCCAACCGGAAATTCAGATCAAAAGTAAATAATTCCTTCTCTTGCATTCATAATTTATATAACGGTATACCCCAAGGGTCACCACTCTCGGTAATCCTTTTTATTATTGCCTATGATGATTTAAGCGAAATTGTCATCAGATTCAAAAATATTGATCACGCTCTATACGCGGATGACTTGTATTTACTTTCTAAATGCAACGATCTTAACCGAACTCAAAATCAATTAAAAAAATAACTCGAGTATCTAATCGGGCGCTTTATTGTCGTTAAGTAAAAACAAACATCTACATATTTGTAGAAAAATAAAATGTTCTAGTTTCAGTATTAATTTCAATAACATATTATATACAAAATGTAACAAGTTTAGATATTCTTGGAGTATTATTTGATAGTAAGTTTACTTTTAACAATCATTGCCTTGTACTAAAAAATAAGCTTGTATCTAGGCTTAATATTGTAAGATATTTGTCATCTAAACATAGCTATGCCCACACTAATACTCTTATCCAAATAACTAAGCTAGTATTATTATCAAAGATTGAGTACGGATTGGCAATATTTGGAAAGTGTGCTAAGTCGATCCTAAAACTCCTCAAACCAACGTACAACGCAGCAGTCAGATCATCCTTAAGAGAATTTAAAACAACTCCAATCAAAAACATGTTCACTGAAAGCGGACTCCCAACAATCGAAGAACGTAGGGACATACCAACATCTGTACTTATTCCCAAAATATGCAGTTCATATCTATCCCCTATTCATAATGACGCTGCCAAAATACTTTAAAGGAAGAAAACACCTAAGCAACCATCGACTTTGTACAATGCATTATCGAACTATGTCCAAATATTAAAAGCTTAGCAATTGAAAAATACCCTCCTTGGCTGCTCCCACTAGATGCTATTAACATCAGCCTATCCAAAAATATTCGAAAGATAAAACTCCTAAAGAAGTATTCACTCAACACTTTCAAGAACTTTTAAATTTCTTCCCAAAAACAACGTGGAACACTTTCCAAAAACGAGGATAGTGCTGGCCTGGCAATTGTCAACAACAATGGAATTCTTCTTTGCGCTGAAAATATTTCACCATATTTTTCCATTTTCTCAATTGAATCCTTGGCCATATTAAAAGCTACACAACTTGCGGTTAAGTCCAACAGAAAAACCTTAATATGCACTGACAGCCTTTCATCACTCAAAGCTATCGGCAACATCAAACACCGTGCTCCAGTTATCAATAACATCCGCGATAACATAATCTCTCTAAAGGATAAAATAAAGTTGGCTTGGATACCATCTCATATCGGAATAAAGGGAAATGCAGCAGCTGACATTGAAGCAAAAGCAATAACAAACTCAAATGCAGAGATCAAACAATACCGGCCTTCAAAAACTGATCTAAAAAACCTCATAAGGACACACTGGATTCAAAAAAAAGCAGGCAATTTGAATGAATATTCCCACTACTATACATCAGTTAACCCAGAAGGAACGCAAGCTTTATATCCAGCTACTACCAACACTAACAAGGTGGTAACTCTGTTCCTATCTTCAAGTGCTATAGTTTGCTCCCGAGTAATTCGCGTTTCTATGTGGTTATAAACCGATCTTAAATATTATAAAAACTAACAATCTATTTATAGTTGTTGCATTTCTCATTTTAATTGAAATTTGTGGTGATACAGTGCTTAGTTTTTGCAATTTCTAAGAAATCTTATTTCCTTTAAAGCAAATACTCTAAGTGAACTCTAAGTGAACAATTCACTGTTATATCAAATATTTTTTTTTGATTTTTTAATTTTAAAATTTTAAAATTTTAAAACGATTTCTGTGCTTAGCGTATTTCCTAAGTTATAGTAATTTTTGTGAAAAAAACCCATTTAATTCGACCCGTGGAATACCAATTTAAAGGGTTGCCAACTTTTTTTGTTTGTTGTTATTATTATATTTTTGTTTGTGTAGCTCACGTAAAACGCCCTTCGTATTTTGAATATACATTTCTTAAGCTGTCTAGTATGTAAAAAAACTTCTAGTGATGTAACAGTTTCTTGTGCCGTATGATTGCAACTAGTTCATGCTAAATGCATAGATATTAAAGGTAAGGATGCTGATAAATTCACTTCTGTAGCTGGCTTACGGTACTTTTGTACTAAGCATGACAAAATCTCGGTGGATAAATTACATTGGAAAGTCCTTAAACTCCAAAAATTATTCAACAATGTCTCCACAATATTTTCGGATATTCAAAAGTTATTCGATTTCGAAGTTTTATCGTCAGAAAGAATGAGTGAAAGTTTTAAGGCCATTGAAAGTCCGCAAATAAATCCTGAAGTTCAAGTACCATTGATTTTGCTGACGCCTTCACCGCTTTCAAATGAAAGTCGATCGGATCGATGTAAGAACCCAACGGAAAAAATTCTTCAGCAACAAAATAATCACCGGGAACCTCAAGTCTTGGAGAAATCTTCGTCGTCACCATCTTTGTTGCAACCTAGAACTCTCCGTTCAGGTCCGAAACCCCAAGCTGAGAACGATAAATTGGTAGCCGTATCAAAAAAACCTTAGAAACAACCAACAGTTCAATCCAATGATGAGTTTACTGGCGGCCCACCGGTTTCCTCAATAGCTTCCATCACGGATGAGAGGATTTCTGACCCGGCAGGATCCTTATCTGATGGTATTGAACTGTTGCCCTCAACTTCCGCAGTGGGGGGAGAAAGAACCGCAGAGGAATTTGATCTCTTTGCTATGGAAAGACCTTTGCCAATTTTTATTTCAAATTTTCCACAAACAATTAGTGAGTCAATGATATGGTCTTATTTACTAAAAAAATCACCAAATTTAGACTCATCTTGTCTTAACATTCGCAAAATGAAGCTGAATGCAGATCGGAACTACTCCTCCTTCTTTTTAAATTATTAAATGATGAGAAATTCTGGCCGGTAAACTCAACAGTTCACCCTTTTCGGAAGCGACCTACTGTAGCCAAAAAGAGGTCAAATGTACGAAATACTCATAGAGTTATTTCTCAATGTTTTACCAAAATATTGGAGGATTGAAGACAAAACTAAAATCAATGTTTGCTTCAAGTCTTGGGTTTAACTATGATCCAATACTTTTTACTGAAACATGGTTAGATAAGTCTATTTTGGACAATGAAATACTATGTAGTTCGTATCAAATATTTCGGTCAGATCGGTCTTCCTTAACTAGCAGTAAAAAGTCTGGTGGTGGAGTTCTAATTACCATAAGAAATTGCTATAACTGTAAAATTGTCTCTATGCCCTCAATAAGCGTAGAAATGGTATGTGTTACAACTCTCCTCAAAACTTTCCAACTTTTTATAGTCTGTGTCTACATTCCACCAAAAATGCATTGTGAACTTTACGATCAATGTGTTATAAACATTAAGTACATCGTTTCCCTGATGAATCCCAACGATCGGTTACAACTTTTTGGTGATTTTAATTTACCAGACATTGAATGGGACGTTCTTCAAGAAGATGACAAATTTTTGTCACCTACATCGTTGACATCAGAAACGAGTATTTCTTTTGTGGACTCAATGTGCTCTTTAGCCTTAAATCAAGTTAACCCGTTTAAAAATGAAAGAGGTAATTTTCTCGACCTCGTGTTTACGGATGATGTTAATGGCTTAACGGTGCAAAGATCATGCCCTTTATTGGATGATGTTAGATTTCACCCTTGCTTTGAAGTTTAAATGGAAATGCCGACCTCCGTTTGTGCTAGTCAATACGATCATGGCTATGAATTTGACTTCAAGAAAACTGATTTTGAAAAACTCAATACTTTCTCAATTTCACTGGGATAGTGTCTTTTTTAATATGGATGCTAAAAAAGCAACTGATACTTTCTATGAAATATTGTACAACAGTTTTTTGAAAACAATACCTTGTCGCCGCATCAAAACTATTGATAATTGTGTTCTTTGGCTCACACCTTTCCTTAAAAGGCTTAAAAACAAAAAAAACAAACTCTACAACAAGTTTAAATTCAAGTTTACAGTTTCCACTGCTTAAGAGTTCAGCAGAATAAGAAGAGAATTCCAAGTCAAATAAAGGGCTGCATATAGAAACTACATAATATCTATGAAAGCTAACCTATTACGGAATCCTTCATCTTTTTGGAAATTTGTTAAAAATAAGAGAAAAATAGCTGAATTCCCATCCTATATGAATTTGGATCAAAGATCTTCAAATGATGGGGTAATGATCTGTGATATGTTTGCAAAAATGTTTAAAGGCATCTACAAATGTAATAATGGGTTGACCATTACAAATCTGTTGGAAATTACATCATGCATAACAAAAGGATTCATGAATGGTCATCAAACGGATGTAATATACACTGGCTTCTCCAAAGCCTTCGATCAACTTAATCATCAGCTGCTTGTTAGAAAACTTTCACTTTTCGGCTGGTCCCCAAAACTTGTGCAATGGATTGCAAGTTATTTATCATCTCGTACTCAATATGTTAAGTTCAAGTCTCATTTATCAAGTCTGGCGTGCCTCAAGGAAGCCATCTGGGACCACTGTTATTCGTATTTTTTATAAATGATTTACCCTCTGTGATAAAATACTGTGATATACATCTCTATGCTGACGATGCGAAAATTTCATATTCCTATAAAAATAATGCTGATTATCTTCAACTGCAATCTGATATTGATCATTTGCAGGAATTGTGTAATAAGAATGATCTCACACTGAACTCTAAGAAATGCAAAGTAATGACCTTCGCTAGAGTTAAAAATGTTTTCTTTAATGAATACTCTATAAATAATTCAAAACTTGAAAGAGTTAATTATTTTATAGACTTGGGAGTAATATTTGATTCAAAATTAGACTTCAGAATGCACATCGACTCTATAACTGCAAAAGCTTCTGTTCGTCTAGGAATGATTAAACGATGGTCAAAAGAATACAACGACCCTTATGTGACAAAGAGCCTGTTTGTTGGACTGGTTCGTTCGATCTTGGAATATGGTTGCCAAGTTTGGTGCCCATATTACTCCTGTCACATTGCCCGCATTGAATCCATTCAAAAGCAGTTTCTATTATTTGCTCTTCGTCATCTTAACTGGGATAATCATCACCATCTTCCACTATATCGTTTGCGACTTTTACTGATTGCTCTAAATACGCTCGAGGACAGGAGGTCATTCATATTCAAACTTTTCAACCGAGATATAAATTCTCCTTATTTGCTTTCCTTAATAAATATAAATGTGCCATTCCGTCCAAGTCGAAATTATAAAATTTTGCGAACACATGAAACTACTTTAAACTACTTAAATAATGGACCGTTCTCTCTCTTATGTAAACAGTTCAAAAATTATAATTCCTTCGTAGATTTTAATCTTACTTCATTGAAATTTAAACGAATTATACTTTTATTCAATTTAAATCGTCACTAATTATGTAAATGTAAAATTATTTGTATAATCCAAATAACTGTGATCAATTATGTATCTGTGGTTATAGTCAAATAAATAAATAAATAAAGATGAACAGATGTTTTTTAAGGCTACGTCTTGGACACACTCAACTTACGGTCATTTACTGAACAAAGAGCCACCTCCTATATGCCACTTTTGCCAAACAAATAAAACTCTTTCAATCAATCACTTAACTTCAGGTTGCAGCAGAATCAACAGTATTTTTATACAATTCTTTAACCATAAGCTTTCGCGCTTACTTGTGGTTCCTTCTGAATCAAAAAAAAAAAAGTTTCCAAATTATTAGAAATACTGAAACTAGAAAATAAAATTTAAATTAATCCCTCAATGAGAGGGGGTGGTTGGTTGTTTCACGGAGAAGTGGTAACACTTTCTTTCTATGTGTGCTCAATCACCCCTCTTTCACTTCTCAAACATTATTTAAAAATATAAATTTATTCAAGTTAAAACAAAATCTTTAACAAAATATCTTTTATTAAATATTACAGAAACAACATGTTAAATAATTTATTAACCTATTAATTGCTTAAATGTATTGTATATCTTTATACCCGCTTCTGCAAAATCTCAGCAGAAAGCCCATGATGCTATTGCTGATAATATATTATTCTATACATTTATTGTAAGATTAATAAATAATAAATAAAAAAAAATAAAATAGAAAATAAAATGGCGTTTGAATTGTTTATCTCAATACAATTTTACGTACTTTTTTCCAACAATAAAAAGTCGCAAGAATCGAATAAATACTTTCATGTTCCCTTAATAATTTAAATTTTTTATTTGACGATGTGACCGCTCATATGATGAAGTACGTGCGGTCCAGTCGTGCAATTTATTTTTCATGGCGCATAATTAAAGTATCCTAACTCTCCACTTAAACTTACTTTACTTAGTGTGACCTTTGTTTCGTAATTTGTATGAAAACATCAGCAAGTGCGTTACACTTATTTTTGTATAGCGTTTAATCGTCAATAATTTTGCACCATTCTTGATATAATTTCGCATTTTTACTTGTGATTAGGTAGGAGGTACGTTAAGGCAAGTGCCTGGGTCGCACGAACTTGCTCCTAATGGTCTTAATCACATTGGAAGGCAAACTTCTGACAGAAACAAGTAAAATTTTCCTATAAAAATAACACCGTCTAAACTTATAGAAAGTGTTAAAACCATAACACTTAACGGGTTTTAGTATAAATGAAGTACACGATCACACGTCTTAAATAATAATGAATTTATGAAAACTGATTTAAAAATGGTAGGACCGATTTTTGATAAATTCGTGTTTTTTCTTTTTAGTTAAAAAAAATAATTGACACAGCTAATCATAAAATTCTAAATAAAAGTAAGTTCTAAAAAATACTGAACATTAAAAAAAAATAAAAAATTAAAAAATGAATTATAAGTACAAAACAAATACATATTCAAAATGTTGGAATGCGGAGTTAATTTGGCTGATAAAAATTCAATCAGCCGTTACCAAAAAAAAAGCAAAAAATTAAAAAAAAAAACGTTACATGGAAGTCACTGTTAATAGACTTTTCCGCAAAACTTAATTTAGATAAAATGATAATAATGTTCTTTGGAGCCGTTTTGAGAATAATATGCCTTTCTTTAAAGGCTATATGACGGATCTTTTTGCCTTAGTTGATAATTCTGCCTGTCTGTATAGATGTATTATTTTGAACTACAGCTTGAACGGTTGAGCCAACCGTCTTCAAATTTAGAACATAAGTTTATTAGGCATTCTACAGAGGGGATTTTTCATTTTTTTTTTTAGCTCAAATATGTATATTTAAAATTTTGTTCGACGAGGTGATCGCACATAACAGCAATTACTTTCGATCCAGTCGTGGTATTTCAAAATATCATAAATATTTTTGGAGGGTGCTTCAAAATATTTGTAGAACCAGAAAATTTTGGGTGTGTCAAATATTCGATTACGGGCAAACATTATCTTGACGTGAATAGATGTGGAACAGTTTCTTCAGAAAAGAATACCTTTTGAATCTTGGTTTTAATACACGTGTTAGCAGAATGTGGTAAATATAACAGTTTGAGCTTGTATACAACTTATTTATTACATATTACAATCCCAATTGAATGATTTTTACCAAAATATTCACGTGGCTCGTACTTTCCAATATTTTTTTCTTCGCGGCAACGCTGATTTGCAGGTCCCCTCGATGAAGGTTATTCATTTTTTCTTGCGATTTATAGGGACTATAAGGCAAGTTATGCATTCGTAAAAAAAAAAAAAATTCTAACAATCAAACATGACATTACGATGATAGAGAAGTCAAAAAAGTGGGTCCGGAAATTCCGTCCGTCTGTCTGTCTGTCTGTCTGTCTGTCTGTCCGTATCGATATCTACAGCCTGAACGCTTGGGCCGATTTGATTCAAACTTGGTAAATAGTATTTTTAGAGTGCTCTACCCGACAGTTTTTCGAATTGGCATTCTACCTCCAAAACTAACGGTACCTGCCATATAACTTTTCATGAAAAAACTTATTTTTCTCCAAAACGGCTCCTACGATTTTGATAAAACTTTCAGAATAATGTTTTCTATGCAAAATCTATATTTTAGTTTTAATGGATTTTTCAAAAAAAGTTTTATAACGGTACCTCCCATATGACCGGTTTTTTTAAATCAGACTTTCTCGTTAACTAATTGACGGATTCTGATGAAATTTTCGAAATATATAGTGTTTTATGATTTAAAAAATAGTGCTTATTAAAATTTTCAAAAACATTTTTTTTTTTTATTTTTAATATTTTTTTTGAAAAATTATTTTGTTTTTTGAATATTTTGAAAACGGATCTGTAGATTTTTTTTATTTAATTTTTCTCCCACTATAAACTATAGATTTCTTTAAATTGACACACTAGAAAAAATTTTAAAATATGTTTTCGAAAAGTTTTTCAAAAAAAACATTTTTTTGACAAAACTGGTCTAACGATTTTGAAATGAAAAAATTCATAAAACAGAAAACATCAAAAGCAATAAGATGGCTTACAACATTTTTACCAAAAAACGTTATGAATTTTGTTTTTTTTTGATTTCAAAAAAATTTTATTTGTTTAATATTTTCCCCAAAATTTTATTTCATATTGCTCGGCTAAGCCCTAGCCATTAGTCAAATAAAAGAAGGTTACAACGTACATACATACCTACGTATTTTAAAGCATTTCATCATGATAAATAAGGAAGCCTTTGATAAACACACAAAACAACTAACAAATAAAAAAACTATTCGATCACTACTGAATGCAAAAATTTCAATCGAGAAAACTAAAGTTTACACCTTCCTATAAATAAACAAAACCATTGTGTTAACTTTTAATATTGTCTCTATACCCACTCGCTTAACAGTAGTTGGAATGTGTATCTTGATTTTATTACCTACCTTCCTTCCAACCTTTTTATAGGTACCTGATATCCCACGATGTCCATCAAACATAATTAAGCTATTTTAATTAATTTGATTTCAAAAAGTAAATTATTGTTATTGGGACCTATATAGGTAGGTCCCTATACCTAGCATTATTGCCCTACTGCTGATTCCCACGAATCTTTATGCCAGTTGTTCAAATTTTTCCATACCAAAATGAAAATTAAACTGAAAAAAATTCTTTATATCTTTCTATCAGCAAATAGAAAGATAATACACTAAAAAACTGCAAAAGCTAACAATCCTATATATTTATGTGTTTATCCCTTTATCGTGAGGCATGTTTGTTCGAGCTTCAAACCACAACGATTCTAAAGAAGTTGCACGTCAAAAAAAAAAACATTAAAACTAAATCTTTGTCAAAAAGACGCCTGCACTTAAAAAGGATTAGCAAATAGGAGCAAGTACGTGCGACCCAGTCGTGGCTTTTATTTTTATTGTGAATGTTTTGATTGTTGCAGATAGTTTGGTCTATATATTATTTTTATTATTTTTTTCATGAATTTAACTGAACTAAGGTACAATTTTAGCTCTGTTTGCTACATTCTTGTTTTGGGTTCTGGTTTACCTCAAGGTAGCAACTTAAGTTCCTTTCTTTTTACCCCACTTTAATAGCAGCGATCCGATATTGTTGTTAACTTTTCTTATTAACTTAAAAAGATGTCCAGTTTTCGTCAAGTAAAAGCTTACGAAACAGAGAACCGTGAAGTAGTGTGATGGTCAAATAATACTTTTAGGCCTTGTCAACGATACAACGCTATTCCGAGATCAGAAGAATTTTATGTGGTAACATACGTTATGTAATAAACATTAAGTTTAAGTCTATTCTTGGTTTACTAAACAGCCTACAATCGGAACTTAATGACAATGGAAACAATATCTAGCAACTGCGTGCATAGTTTACAATTACAAGTGGCAAATTCATTGACAACTAGGTCAGCAAAGAACAAAAGCACAGCAATTATCCCCTTCACCACTTCTCAAGCCACATGACTCCCATATAAGACCAATTACACGCCTCTAGCTTTCTCATGTCAAAATCAATTTCCATTCTCTTTTTTTTTCACTCCGCGTAATTTGATAGTTCTTACCATAACCACCGCGCAGTCGGTCGCCACAATCGTACTTAGCATAATTTGAATTATTGACATCGAACCGCAAAATTGACAATTGAAATGACTTATTCCAGCATGATTTGCATTTAATTTATGTTCCGCGCACAATCTGTGTGTAAGGCTGACTTGAACAACAAATGATTGCCAATTGGCGATTGCTGGATCATGAAATTGCAATTAATTTTTTTTTTTTTTTGCTATCCAATTAACATTCACGTTTATGGAGAATGGATCTTACATTTATTCAAATTCAGAAACATAAAGCTCTGTGTGTGGACAGATCGATCATAAGAATAGAAAACTTGATCATAAAAAGCCAAAAACAATCATTGTGTGGACATGAACCATATTGGGCACATAATAATGCATAACTGATAGGAATTATGCCGAAGTTGTCACAAAGGAAGCACACCTTCTATAAGACCAACCTCGTACAGATGTGCTCAGAAATACAAGTATCTAAATCATAAGACCAGCTCTCCAGAAATGTTCACACAATGGACCTCCACGGTTTGGTTCACGACGATTGCCAAGTTCTATTTAGTTGTTCATATCCCGGTTGAATTCTCTTGATCTGCGGTTAAGCTTTTCCGAGCTACCGTTGAATTCCTTTGTGGATCATATGCACTTCACAATAAGCATTTCTTACAAAGTAACTTGATTAAGCCGTTTAGTCATAGTTTATGTTAGCATGGGCTTAGGACGCTTTGTTAGAAGGTATAGTTAACATCAACAGCAACTCTTAATAGATTATAAGCATAATTGATAGTTCCGTGTAAATTGTTTTTAGACGTTTAGTTAAGGATTTTGACATTTTGTTACAGAACAGCTTAAGATAATACATAACGAAACGTATAGATAAAAAAGTGTGAGTGCTTTCAATGGCGACAATGAGGACACGTATGTCTCGGCTTGGCTTATATTATTGAAAGAGCTATTAGTAGGATATTTTGATTGAAGGAACAATTACTCTGCCGCAAAAGAACAGCTTGAGTTGAAGCCGTAAAAATTCAGTTTGATAGTAAATATGATGGGGATAAAAGCTTCAAGCTTCAAGCATCGATTGGGCGTCTTCTGTGTTTCTTTTTCGAAAAGTCAAAGCCACAGGTTGGAAGTACACGTAGAAAAGGGTGTTTTTTAGACGTGTGGTTTTCAATCTGGCAATACTTTATTCGGAGTTGGTTCTTTTGACAACTATCACCCGATTTATGTTTAATTTAGTTTGCCATTTTACAATAAATAGACTTGCTTCTGGACAATGTTTGCAAATCGTGCAAATTTATTACCAAAATAATAGTTCGGTTCGGTGGAGCAGAATATCGAAGAAGACCCGAATGAGTCCATCCGCCATCGCCCGCAATAATTGGAACTGTGCTGTGCCCATCCACTTTATGGAAGATTTTGCGGAAGGATCTTAGTTTGCGGGCTTACAAAATCTAACTATAAAAGCCGAACGACCATCAAGCGCGTCGCACGTTCGGTAAATGGGCCCAAAACGAGATGGCCATCGATCCCGATTTAAAAAAAATTAGGGAAAATTTGGCCTCTCGGCTGGAATTTATTCGAGCCAGCCGTGACGAAATCATTTTTTAAACATAATGGCAAATCATTATCTTTATAATAAAGCTAAATACTTAGCCTTAACATCAAATTATATGCGTTTTATTTCTTCTTGAAAACCACATGTCTAAAAAAAACACCCTTTAGATAGTAACAGTTTGACATTATGCAGTTGAGGGTGTCTTTCATGCTCTAAAAGCATTCCCAGTGGGAAATATATGTATATTCCAGAATGCATATTTGTAAAACTTTAGCCAAGACAATTCAAACAAAATTCTATATAAATTTTTAGGGTCGTTTTAGAAAATATGGAAAGAAACTGTTATTTGCGACGGAAGATATGAGTTAATGTTGACTGAAGTAAACAAGCAATTTGCAGCAACGACTTGTTCTGTTTAGACTTAAAGCAAGTTGCTTGGGTTGGATTTGAAAGATGATCCGGTGATCTGACTGATGATCAAAAACCAAATTATAAAAGCCTGTTTCATCAAACATTAAAAACGAAAGCCTTTGTTACAATTTTTCGGTTTCTATAAAATTTTTTGTAACCGTCATTATATATTATTTGTTTTTAAGAATATCATTTTTTGTGTCCCGAACAACTAACGCGGTATTTACATTCGCATCCCAGTGGCTTTGGGCATCCTTCTAACGTAAACAAAGCCTAACTTCTAACACGTTGCCTTCTACCTTAAAAAGAACTACAAAAGACTTTCCGAAATGCTTCCTCTTCGCTCATATGAGCTAGGTGTCCAGCTTAGCGCAGTTTACCACTTCATAGCTAGATTTTTACGACAACCACAATCTTCTCCGGAACCGTCCTCCGTCGCATATTGGTCTGGTGTGCTTTAAATAAGCACCCAAGAGTCTCCGACGTGTATGTGGGATGTGGTAAGACGAAACCATAGGCTTGCAGAGCAGCACCTTGGTTTTAAGGTAAGATTTATAGATTTAAAATCGAAAGATTATAGTTTAGGCTCTAGGTTCTTAGTGAACTCTTCCTCTTGAAATGATGGATTCTCCAATTTCCTCTCTATTTCTTTAAATTTTACAGGCACTGTTTTTCTTCGAAGATGCCTAAATTGCCTAAGTTATTTTTCCTTGTAGTAGTGTTATGTCAGCTGTATATGTGGCCAGGACATCGACTAGCTGATGTGCAGTTCGAGCTCTGTAGAGTAATCGCATATTCCATGAGAAAATTCGTCAAAAGTTAAGCCATTGTCGTTGCTTGTTTCGTCGTCGTGTAATCTGGCTACTTCCGATTACATTGTTGTCGGGTTCTGAGGTTCTTTGTTTGGCGGAAAGGTATCACAATCACAATCCTCTCATCGATCCTGGGCAACCTAGCCTCTTCGTAATGAGCCAAACTTTTTTTTTAAGAAGTAATAAAAGCTTTTTCCAGCAGCCGCCACGTGTAGGCTATGGAATGACGTCAGTCAGTCGGCACGGTTACCTATATATTCTCGTATGCTACATGTAGATCCCCTTGTCCAACAAACGGCTGACCATACATTGATCAATCAATCGATGATTATATTAATCCGTCGGATTTGCATTTGGATCAATCTTGAGCAATGTTTGATGATTGTACTAGTGTTTTAGTGAGATTTATTAAAAGAAAGGAAAGTAAGGGACAGAGAGAGGTTTTTTTATTTTAATACAGTTTTTAGGGAAACACTCGTTTTCTTTTTTTCATTTTATTACGTTACAACTTGATTACCACGTCTACTTCAGTCGGCTTTACAATTATTACTGAGTTCATTTGTGTTCATTGGGCTTAGCAATGAACATAAAATAAATATATCTTCATTTAACATGAATACATATAAAACAATGAATATTTAGCAGAGTAGATAAGCTTCTTACTGGTTGGCGCAATTAATAAAGTTTTGCCATTTGCAAGTTCTACTAAACTTGTCATTTTGATTAACATTATTTTCATAAATCAATAAAAAAATCATTAGACCTCAATATCTTATTGGCATCGAAAAAATACATTCAATTTCTTATATTTTCTAGTAAAATAAGTTTAAAAAAAAATTAAATAAGCTTAGTTTCTTTCAAAATTTAATGTTAATACTCTGAATAGAGTCATCAAACAATCAGATTATAAACTTAAGCTTCCCACCTATTAAGATTTGATTAAGATTTAAGACCCCCCAACATCTCAATCATTTAAGATTGGGTGTTAAATTGTTGAATTAATAATTTCCAAATAGGAAACCCCTGTCCATTCGGCTCTTCAATATTATTAGCGGATTCCTAAACTAAATCGAATAGTTTTGATAAAAAAAAAAATGATTTATGTTTTGGAAACACTTTAATAGATTCGGACCGGATTCGAAGAAAAATATCTTCTTACAGCCCGCGTTTTGTCGTAAATCTTAGATTTCTGTCATAGCGTGGCAATTAAATCAGGATCATCGCATTCGAATGATCGTGCGTCACATTGCATTTCTATACTTGGAAGTTAATTGTCGAATTGGTTAACGGGCAGCGAATGAGATATTTAATCTTAAGATAGATGATAGAGATGTTTATTAATATATTTCATGTTGGATGATAAATCATGATCAGGAAATTGCCTTAACAAATTCAGAAATGGATTTAAAAAAAAATATTGATCAGCTTACGAAAAAGAGTTTCTTGAATTAAAAATTAAATTTTGTGTGGTCGTTAATGATTTTATTTGAAAATAGGGTTTTGAAAATCTTACATAAATTTAAAACCACTTTTACCTCACATCTTCTAAGAAAAAGGCCTTATTAAATCAGCGGCTCATTCATTAAAGATACATACGTTTATAAAATTACGTTTATGAAATTTTCATCACCATGACCATTTTGCATCTTTCTAAAGGCAATTTAAATTAAAGTTCAATAAACTTGCCACTTGGAACACCTTCGCATGCGATTAAACTCCACTCGAGTCCACATACAAAATAACCTCCCCAGCATAGAACGCCACACAAATATTAAATCAAATCCCATGAGTAGACCTATTCCACCTCCACTTTTGTACAAAAAACGACTCCATAATACAGTCCCCATGAATTATTCGTGTTTTGATTTCGATTCAATAAGCACCAAATTAATCCTAGTTTATGGGTGTTGAAAGTCTGGCTGACAATGAAACGCAGCGTATAGGGTTTATGATTGCGATGTATTGTTCCGAACAGGCTGTGTATAGCTTAATGCGGTCCTCGCGCGAAGCAAAGCCGTAGTATCATGATTATGGTGTGACTGCAGATGCAACGAATCGTCCTAATGCAGTGCGAGAAGATCCTGGCATGGAGATCCCGGGTGACAGCAATAAATCCGAAACGTTTAACGAATAACCTAACAATGGTAAGGGAATTGTGATTGCTGGTTTGCCACGCTATTCCGATTTTGGATGGAGGTAAATTAATAAAAGAGTGCTAGTTAGAAAAAAAAATAAAATTAAATCATTTGGATGGAAATAATTTTATAATAAGAATATACATCTTGTCAAGGATTTCTAATTGATTATAGATCCGATATGGCTCCTTATATATAATTTTTAATGGATTTGAAATGATCTATTCGATTAAGGGGAATCTCTTTAAGATAATGAATAGAATTTTTGGAGAACCCAGAAAGGGATTTGAGACCTTTAAAACGTTAGGACCGTGGTAGAAGCATGAAAAATTTGTAAGCAGATGATTGCTTATGAAAAACAACTTTTTAGGTCGTGTAAGCTTTTTTTTTTGTTATTCATCCTGGTGTAGAAGGTGGAGAGGGTAGAAACTTTCAGCAAGTTTATTAGATGGATAAATGGATCTGTCGAAATCACTACGTGGCGCAGAGAACTCTGCTGAATCAGTTTTGCCTTCGAAATAGCATCACGCAGCGGCGATCTGATAATCCTGATTTTACCGTATTCAATGATGAAAACTTGAAAAACGCCATTACCTAAAAAGGGAAAATATATTTCCTATCCGGCGGATTTCTGGTCGACAGGTGTTTTCCCAAGTATTCACGAGGAATTCGAAAAAGTTCTAAATAAAATATTTAATACCATGCGCTATATAAATCATCGAAGCTTACCATCCTCAAGAGCACGCGTTCGAGCGTTTTCATTCCACCTGAGGCTTTTGCGCTTTCTAAGTTTAAAAATAGTCGAGGGCTGATACAGGATAGGTCGGGATATTTTGGAAATAAATTAGAGGAAAAGCGACTCCTTTTCGACCGAGACATTCTCGCAGGAAGCGAAGCCCGATCGGGAACGAATGGAATTTTGTGATCAGGCTTACCAGTTTTGGTGGCTTCATGAACATTGTAAGTTTCAGTCGAGATCAGAGAAGTTCATTCAGAGCTGGTTGAAAATAACACATAATTTGGTAATGTCGAGCCGAAGACGAAAAGATTTTCAGCATATTCTGTTTGAAATCGATTAAATTTGTATTGCAATTTTTTTCTTTCCTCCAGAATGCTTACGTACCTTAAGTACATAAACCTATCTACAAAAACCACCGAACAGGAAAAAAAGACAGATACCACCAACATTTTAAATTGAATCTCAGTTAAAAAAACACAATCCCTTCAACAGCCAGATATATCATATTCATGAATCAGGATGACTCCCTGCTAGCGTATATGGAAAGAAAAATTCATGAAATTCAAGGACTTTATCGAAAATCAAAACTAATTTCCTGTGGTGGTAACTTTTAATTGAAAATTTTGCATTTTGATGGAATTTCAATCGTTTCTCTTTTTTCTCTTGACTGGATTACTCTTTTTTCTGCGCCGGATTCTTTATTTTCTTTTTCAATATTTCATTGGTAGTGTTTTCTGCCGCTAACAGGATCATGTGTCATTGTTATGCTGTTGTCACAATGGGTTGGCAAAAAGTACTTTTGATTGGAATTAATTTGTAATATTTTATCAGGATTTTTGTTTTTTTAGTTTCTCCGCAGTTTTCCATGAATAAAATTTGCTTCACAAACAGAATAGGATAGATAAAAAAATATCTATGATATGACTGGGCTGGGCTTTTGATAACAACTCCCAAGGCAAACAAAGTGTTTCAATCGATACTGAAATCCACCGGAAACTCATGTTCCACCCATCTAAGAAACATTATCTTGTATTTGTTGAATCATTTTTTAAAAAAATTCAACTTTCGAAAAACGAAAAATCAAAAACCAGATGTTTAAACAAAAACAACTGAATAACACACAAAACACGCTTCAAAAAGATAGAAATATCAAATCCATAGCTAACCAACCAGACGACAAATAAAAATATGATTAACTGAGCCTCATTGTGCAAACAAGAACCTTCATCATGTTTGTTTCCCTAAATTTAACACAACACCCATCAGGAACCATCAGCAGCCATCAGCTACCATCACACCATCGCCATCCACAAACAATATCCGAGTTACATTTTGAATGAAAGCCTTTATTCTGGTAGATCACAATAGAAGAATTCCAAGCAGGAGGAAGAAGCGTTTGAGTCAGCAGCCATTTTTCTTCTGTTCCAACTTTTCCTATTCTGCGATTCCTGTATATAGCATCATCAGCAATTCCAAAGTCCCTCCGTTCGTTGGGTTCTAGACAAATCGTATGGCAATAAACGGAAACCCTGAACCCCAAGAAGTTTCGTTGTTCATTTCTTCAGTTCATTCAAGTGTGATAAATTGCATTAGGAATGCCAACAAATCGCAACTTCTTTTTTCGCATCCTCTTATTGTGACTAGAATGCACCCTTCTCGCACTAAACTGAGGGCTGAGCTCGTGTGGAAACTGTAAAACGATCAGGAGGAGTCAATTCGCCCAATGAATGGCTATGCAAAACGAAAAAAGACGGACATATGTAGCATCCATCTATTTAGTAATGAATTTCAATGGCTGCTTATTGCTTAATGAGTGAACGGATATTTTTGGGATAATTACTTCTGCATGCAACGTCAGTTGGGCAAGCTGCAGAATTAAAAATTTCCATTTGAGTGGCGTAGAGGGTGTTCCTTTTCTCAATGTGGTTTGGGTTGCTGATTAAGATACTTGACAGCAGCGCTGACAGCTAAGTGTAGTTTTGGACGATTAATTTTCCATTAGGGGTGTTAAATAATGCGGGAAACATGACAGTGTTAACTGTTAAGTAGGTTTATGTAGACAATAATGGCAGATAATAATGAGAATAAATCGGGGTCGACAATAATTGACAGTGGTGGGAATGAACACAGCAGTAAACAGTGGATTGGTTTTAAATAAATTAAATCAGTATAGATTGTGTTGATCAAATTATTGAGTTGATTACATATGCATACATATAAATAGTAATAAATGAATATTTTGTATGAAGCATCTTGTGGAAGAAGTATAGAATCAGTGGATTTTACATGGTTTTGAGAGATATAAGGTTGCAATTTTTTTTTTTGTATTTATTGACTTCACATCATAGTACATTCAGTCTTTTTTGCTATACTTTTACATAATGGTTAATGATTAAGTTACAATTAAATATAATGAAATTTACCAATATAAAATTATAAATAAAAATAAAAAAATGATAATAATTACATGGAAAGAGAGAAAAATATTGACAATGAAAGTAAGATTTAAAAAATTAAGTAACTATTAATGATGTTGGCTTCTCAAATGAACCTTTAAGAGATTTTGAAAAGAATTGTAGCTATTTGGTCTCCTCAGGTTGATTGGCAGGGAATTCCAGAGACCAATTGTATGCACAAAGAACTGTCGCTTTGACGTTACGAAATTTAAATATGGGAGAGATTAAAATATTACTTCTTTGTGATGATGGAAACGAAAGTTTTTCAAAAAGATACTCAGGTGTCTTATGTTGGATCAACTTAAATAAGAAAATTAGGGCTTGAAAATCAAGGAATTTGCTCAGAGGCATGTCGAAAATACTGCTTGCATACCTTGAGACATGATCAAACCGATTTAAACCGCTATGAAACGAGCAATGTTGTTGAAAGCGACTTCTAGCTTTCGTTTGCTTCTACTATCTGGACAGCAGAAGATAAGGCTACCGTATAGTAAAATAGGAAGAATAAGAGTTTTTGCTAATATAAGCTTTGTGTTTATAGGCAGACAACTACAGGCGATATTTAGAGCCATCAATGCAGCGTAGGTTTTTCCTAGAGCACAAGAAATATGATGTTCCCACGACAAAGTTTGATTAAACCAAACTCTTAAGTTTTTAACTTTTTCGACGTAATTTAATGCAAAGCCATTTATTTCAATGTTTGGAAAATATGATGTTTCGAGCGCAGATTATTGATAACGATAGCCTGGCATTTATTTAAGTTTAGTTTCAAAAGATTCCGATCAGATCATTCAACCACACGCAGCAGATCTTCAATTTGAGGATCGAGGAAAGATCATTATTAAATAGGGTGAAGAGGAGTGGGCCCAAAATTTTATCCTTGTGGTACACCAGGATGCG
The DNA here is from genome assembly GCA_963971375.1 of Platycheirus rosarum. Classification (NCBI taxonomy): domain Eukaryota; kingdom Metazoa; phylum Arthropoda; class Insecta; order Diptera; family Syrphidae; genus Platycheirus; species Platycheirus rosarum. Next base: position 131,577,783 of record OZ020509.1, on the reverse strand, counting down.
TTGAGAGGAAACCAGAAAGTTCATTATTAACCACAACAGCCTGAGGTCTACCAGTTAGTCATTCCTTAATGAGGGAAAGAGCCGTGTTTTCAAAGAAAAAAATGTGCTTTAACTTTTCCAACAACAAACTGTGCGGAACTGAGTCAACCGCCTTAGAAAAATCGAGGAGTACCAGGGTTGTTACAAGATTTGTATCCAATTCTTGTCGTATGCCATGGACTATTTTCAGCAGTGCAGTGTTGCAGCTGTGTTGAGATCTGAATCCAGATTGGTTGGGTGAGAGTAGTCTACAGGTAGGTACTTAAAAAAGATGAAATCTGCCGGCTCATTATCTTTTCAAACGCTTTAGAAGTAAAAGGTCAAATGGATATTGGGCGTTATTCTTTCTGTTTTGTGAGGAACTTTTTAGGAACTGGGATTACTTTGGAGGCTTTCCAGACCTTAGGATAGCAGGAGGAAGTTAAGATGGAATTAAAGATATGGGAAATGTAGGGTGAGAGAAACGGAAGAAGCAGTTTGATGAATCTAGGGTGAATTGCATCCAAACCGATAGCATTGGACTTTATCTCACTCAGAGCCTTATACATTTCCAATTCACTGATTCTATGGAAGCTAAACGTTTGAACGTTGTCAGTTTCAGTAACTAAGTTAATGTCGATGTAAGAGTCATCATAAAAGCTTAAGGTGGAGGGAACATTCACAAATAGGTTATTCAGCTCGTTTTTATCACAGACTACATCGGAGCATTCAGATTGTTTTTAGACACCAAGGGATTGTATATTCCTCCACAACTGTTGTGAAGTAAGGTTACTAAACTTGGAGGCATAAAACCTCTTCTTTGAGTTTCTTATCTCAGTGTTAAAAGCATTATAAAAATCAAATAATAATGGAATTCGGAATTTTTTTGAAACGTTTGTAGCATTTCTCTTAGCAATTAATTGCTCGACCCTTACACTGAACCATCTTAAATCATTGCTTCGTACTTGGATTGTTTTAGTGGGAACAAAATTGTCAAATAAATTGTTTATCATAGAGGTAAAAAATGCACTTGTTCATCAACAGATTCAAGGTGGAAAATATTTTCCAAATTGGAGTTGCTTACATGATAAACAAGAGCTGGCATGTTAAAATCAGTTAACATCTCTGAAACAAATTGTATTCCTTGTTGGGTTGGAAGTAAAGATGAGGCTATAAAAAGCAACGATAAGATCGTGCTTTAAGAAACCTGGAACATCAAGTTGATGGTAGCAATTCACGAAATTTGGTTGGCCTACCTACAAGAAAAACATCTAGCAAAGTAGAGCTCGTATTTGAAAAATGAGTAGGGTATTCATGATTTATTGGATAAAAGTTTAAAGAGGCAATATTATCATTAAAGCATTTTACTTCGCTTTTTCCGACATCTAAGAGGTCAACATTTAAGGCACCAGTAATTATAATGTGGTTATAACTAGGAGTCGGTGATGGAGCTTGTTTCGATAACATTGGGAGGGTTGTATACATCACACCGATAAGACATATATGTGCAACACAATCAACTTCCAAAAACAGAAATTCCAGTCCATTGGTTCTATTAGATGAGATAACAACTTTGCAGGATATAGTCTTTTTTATAAATATGGCGACCCCTCCTCCCCTGAAACCTACACGGTCTGAACGAAATACCTTGTAGAAAGGGATTCTCAATATGTTTAGTTAGCCAAGTCTCTGAGACGCATACAATGTCCATAGCCGTATCCCTTAACGTGCCCCTAAACTCATCTAAGTGCAATTTATGTGCTTTAAGTTTAGTGAATATTAAAATCTTCAAAATTTTTATTTAAGAGTTAGAAAGGCATGTAAATTCTCAATAAATTTTCTATCGACTGTGAATAAATTTTCTTAACAAAAAAACACACTTGCCGATTGCAAGACAAGTGACTTTATTCTATGGCTGGAACTTGGAAAACAAACAAAGTACTCCAGAAAAATTGCAAATAATAAGGATCGACCTAAAATGCAAAATAAATAAGAAGAAAAAATAAAACTGAATTAGAAGCAAAGCCGCATATACTGCACCATTCTAATGATATTGAAGAAGCTGTTGTAAGAATTTGGCAAAAGATGCGTTTTTTATTTAGAGATAGGAGGTGTCGATTAACATTAGTTTTGAATGTTTGCAGATCAAAATGGCAAGGGAAAATCCCGCCGGGTAAACTATTCCAAATTCGTGTTGTTCGGCTAAAAAAGAATCCCTATATTTCACGGTACGTCCGAAATTGGGCTCAAGGCTGAACTGATGAACATTCTTTGCGAGACAAGTATTACGGGAGAAACTTTTAAGGGGAGGAAAACGATAAAAGAGGAAACGATAAAATAAGGAAAGACATGGAGCATTGCGTCGGTGTTCGAGCGGGGAAATTGTTTCAGCGGCAGTTCTATTTCCTATCAAAAATATGAAGGAAGAAATATGTGAGCGGCTGCTTAAATCCAACATCCTACAGAAATTTCTATAGGATGCCGAGGCTCTTCAAATACACGAAAACTTACTATAAGCTGCTGCTTGCTGCTAGACAAGACTTCCCTCTGTGGGTTTGGCGACAAGAATAGACCCAAGGTATGGATATGCCTGCAGTAAGAGTCTGCTAAGAAGAGACTGCTAAAGCTCCTTCCCTATAGGCACGGGGCAGAATTGGCCAATGGTTGTGGGTGTCTCAGGTAATAGTATTCTAATCACACCACCCTATAGGGTGTACGAATAATTCTATGGCTCGGGTCGCGGGAAGTAGAAGTCTTCCAAGATCACGTCTAGTTCAGAGCTCTCCACATACAATACATAGCTGGCTAGGTGGTATGTCAAGGAAGAATCCAGGTCTTCACTGCGATTGACAGAATTCAGATCTGATTTACTGATTGGTGGGCCAGCGTACCTTATGGGGTCGATCCACAAGTCTATATTTTCAGTCCTTCGGAAACGGACGGGGCCTGACCTAGGCTTTAAATAAGAACCTCGGCTTAACAAGGGTCCCATCTGATTATGTGAGCCTAGCTCGCAGCTGCATGTTAAATTGCGGTTGGCTTCCTTTCACGTTTTTGAAAGAAGTGTCTATACATTGTCTTATTTAACCTTGATACTAGGGGTGCTTGTAGGCCCTGCTCCTCAGCAAGGAGAATGGATTTACCATAATAAATTCATTATTTACTTTTTACTTTTTTATTTTAATAATAACTTATAACTATACTTACGAGCTAGACAAAAATCTTAAAACTAGCTAAAACTATTATCTAAATTAATCTTTAACTTAAATTCAATTACCTTTCAGCCTAAAAATAACTAAAATTTATCTTATCAATGAAGGGTTTTATTTTTCACCCAGAAAAATTAAACTGCGTATCTGAGCTTTTTGCTTAACCTATCTTAGACTACTTAAAACTAACTTGAAATAAACTAAAAAAAATAAACTTAAAATACTTTAATCTAGAACAGCCACAGCCAGCTTTTTATAAATTTTATAGAATTTTTTGTATTTTTTTGTATTTTTTTGTATTTTTTGTATTTTTTTTTTGGTGCCGCCGCAACTGCCCTACTTAGCTTAAAGATACTTAAAGATAAATGTAGGTCGGCCATAAGCGATATTTCGTCTCTGCCGACTGAAAATATCGGGTTTTAACTAGGCCACCAAAATTGGTGGACCTGATCATGGGCTTCCTTCCGATCCCGGTTGGGCACGGCCCTACTGAAATGGAGGCGCTCTGCTTCGCTCCCAGCGTCTATGTCTCAGTTGTAGAGGAGCCGCCTATCGACTGTTCTGCGGCCGACGATCAACGGAATCGCCGATCTATCCTTTATCAGCCCTCGACTACTAAGGTATAGGAAAGCCTCGGGCGGGATAAAACCACTCGAACGTGTGCTTTCAAAATATTCATCTTGGGGGTAGTAAGCCCCGAAGATTTGTCCATTAGTTGAGGTCATCGCTCTTGCAATGTGTCCGCGAATAAGCTTAATTAAAAAGTTATCTATCCTGTTTTTATTGGCCCCGTTGTATAGAACCTCGTTGGAATTGTTTGTACTCCGTCTCTGGTGTTCTATAAAGTCCGAGAAAAGTGCGAAGACACTGTCTCTCGAACACCCGAATCTTTTCCATTAGTGATGGTGCAACGTTGAACCAGGGCATCCGTAGGCAATCATCGTCCTGATTAGGGCTGCTATAAAACAACCGTCTTGTCAGGGCAAAAGCTCCCCTAGCCCTGACCAGAGCAGCCTCTATATGTCGATTGAAATATAGATACTGATCCAACAGGATGCCAAGGTACTTTACAACATTTTTACTCGCCAGTGGATGTCCATGTGGCCCAGCGATCACTAGTTTGCGCCAGTTCTTTCTCGTATCCCCAGAGGCAACAGCAAAAGGGGTTCTAAACAGGTTAGTTTCACATTTCTGGAAGTTGATTTTCAGCTTCCAATCATTACAATATTGTTGAATTTTATCGAAATAAAGAGAATCGGCGAGTTCACCACTCCCTGTTGCAGACCGTTTTTAATATCAAACGTTGTGGTAGATGTTACATTGCCACTCTTGACAGCAAACTTTCTACCATTAAGCATGTCGTAAGGCATATATAACAGTGGTTTACTTATGCCCCATCTGGTTAGCTTCAGATACAGACCTTCTAACCAAACGGTGTCGAAACCCTTCTCCAAATCAACCAGACAGGCACCCGTGCATTGATTCTTAGCATTGTTCCATTGGACATCAGATACTAGCTTGGACGCGGCATGAATTGTGTCCTGTCTGGAATTATATTTTTGTCCTCGGCCCACTTGGACAGATCTCTTTTGAGAACTTTTTCGAATACCTTGCTGATACTCGGAAGAAGACTTATCGACCGTAGATTTGCCGGATTGGAATTGTTCTTTCCCTTTTTCGGTAGAAGATGTACAACAGCTGTCTTCCAACTCACTAATATGCAGCGCGTTGTTGAACCATGTTGTGTATATGTCTATTGCTTCCTAAGGAGATGTCGTATTACAATATTGGGTATACCATCGACTCCGGCTGACTTCTTTTTCTTTAATGATGCGAAGATCATTTGAAGTGTGACCTTCGGGATGAGCAGGGATCTTGGCCCATTTCGCTCGGCGATGGTTGCGTTTTGGCCAGATTGTCTTCATTGAACCTGGTAATAGCAAGATTCTCAGATCGCTATTGCGTGATGCTATTTCGAAGGTAAAAGTGATACAGCAGAGCTCTGTTCTCCAGGTCGTGGTTCGGGCAAATGGAATCATTCACCTTACACACTTGCTGAAAAGCAGAACCCACTGTCTCAACCTTCTCCAATGGATCTTCGATCACAAAGAAATCGTAGTCCACGACGGCGTCCCCCAGATCTATTCCTGCGGTCAGGAGTATGTTTTCGTTGTTTGTCATTCTCTAAAGCTTAAGACACGTAGGATCGTCTTGATTGTTTTTCTGAAAATTGTATTAATCTCGGAAAACATACTCGAGTCGCTAGAGTTAACGGCTCGAATCTTGTTATCCCAGTATGAGTTAATAGACAATGTGTAATTATGCTTTAATAGCGTGTTGACATTTTTACGACTTTAGTGCCCTAGTCTCCAGATCATTTCTGTTAGTAAACAACAAAATTTGCAAATAAACAAAAAAACAAATGGCCACCCATCATTTTTATATAACAATCTTTATTACTGGAGAACGTTGAAAGCATAAATATAAGTAAAAACATTACTAAAAAATATAAATAAAAATGTTAAAGGATTATAGAATAGTATAATATAGTATAGGTATACTAACTATATAGATCAAATTTACAAAATTGATCTAACGATAAAAACATGAAGAGATTATTTAAGTTACAAAATAATTCGATTAAATAAAGTGTTTTTAATTCATAGCTCTCTAAAAGTAATGGAGGGCTCTAGGTAACGCCACCTCGGTGGCCCTAGGCTGAATGAAAGGAAAATCCCTATGTGCACTTCCTCGCGGTAGAGAGCGGGTAACGCTTACGCACAAGGGGACCGAACAGCTGCCGGAATAAGCAGCCAACTCAGCTTTGCTGGTTAGGGCACGGACTTGTCCTTGGGTTGAAGAAAATCTCCCTAAAGGTGGAAGAACTGTAGATTGCGGTCAACGGCATGTTAGTCTGGTGGTGGATGAGCCTTTTTTAAATTGGCCAACGGTAGCAGCAAGTAGCGTCTGTACCCATAGTGGGCGGCTACAAAAGGCGTCTGTTTTCCCACAGTGGGCGGCCTTGTTTTATATATGTGTTCGACCATCCAAAGGGCTGGTGGTGCCTGTCGAACTCCTGGCTTGAGCGTGTTATTAACCTTATCCAGGAAAACACTAAGCGGCGGGACGAAAATATATTTTTGCATGAAAGATGACAACGAATGGAAATGATTCCCCAAGGGGTAACCATACTTTGGTGAATCCTCCTACGGCCCCGGCTGTAGTAAACCGCACATCGGATTTGGGGGTGCGGCAAATTTCATGTAGAAATGACGATCGGGACGTCACAAATAACGAATCAGCAACAGGATCAAGAAATCCTTCAGATTCAACAAAACGGACTTTTGGCTACAAAACACGAACGAAGATTGGAGCATGCAACGTTTGCTCCCTGCACGCACCAGGAAGGTACGAACAGGTGGAACGTGAAATGCTGCGGCATAACATCAGCATTCTGGGAGTGAGCGAAACCAAATGGAGAGGAAGAGCTGAATATACTGCAGAATCGGGACTTACGAGAATGTTGTATTCTGGCGAAGAGGAGGCAGGCAGAGGTCCAAGACTCAACGGTGTAGGCATTATGCTAACTAAGGAATCTATCAAGAGTCTTATTTCGTGGAAACCGGTTTCGGCAAGGATTATGACTGCGAGGTTTAGCTCTAAAATCTGAAAAGTCACCATAATTCAATGCTACGCTCCAACGAATGATGCACCAGCGGACGAAAAGACCTCTTTCTATACTCACCTGAATTCAGTGTACAACGGTGTTCCAGCGGGCGATATAATTATCATCATTGGGGACTTCAATGCCAAAATCGGATCGGATAACCTGGGTTATGGGGAAGCACGGCTCAGGTCAACGAAACGAGAATGGTGATATGCTTGTCGACTTCTGTAACGCTCGTCAACTTGTAATTGGGGGTTCTTTATCTCCGCACAAGACGTGTCATAAAATCATGTGGGAATCTCCTGATGGTCGAACTAAAAATCAAATCGATCACTTCATCATACAACAGAAATGGAGGAAGTCACTGTGCGATGTTCGAAACGAAAGAAAGGCTGACGCAGGTAGTGATCATCATTTACTCTTGGGTTTGCTTCCTTTACGAACAGCTGTTGCCCAGCGCCGCTCAGAAGGTATAGCAAGGAGACCAAGATTCAACACAAGTGCTCTTAATGACCCTAGTGTACGTCATAATTTCACCACCACACTCGGCGTCAAAACGTCAAACTTTCAGAACGCTTTCATGGAAGCCGGAACTGAAACTGTACCAAGACAGTCAAGACACCTGGGACAAAATCACATATCGCAGATCACTCAAAGTTAGGATCAATTCTGAAAATGATGCTCAGCGAAAATTGTTTCTACGGAACGAGTATAGAGCATCTCATAAGACAGTGTACCGGTGTGTGAGACGTGATAAGAGGGCAAGGGTGGACAAACGTGCGGAAAATGCGGAACAGGCTGCAGGAAGAGGGGACGCAAGAGAACTGTATAAAATCGCTAAGAACATCGTTGGCCAGCGTAGTAGCACTAACACTAACCATCCAGTGTTAGATTTGAATGACAACCTTTTAGTGACGATAGAAGATCAGCTACAAAGATGCTAAATAGTGACCAAAATGCAGAATTGAATCCACAATTGAACGACATGCGCAGAACTTCTAGGGGCATTGATACCAGTCCCCCAACGGGTACAGGGATTAAAAACGCGATCCATCTTCTAAAGAAAAACAAGGCAGCTGGACTTGACGGTATTCCTGCGGAGTTCCTGAAAACAGACCCTGAAGCAGCTTCCCATATTTTGCTAAATTTAGTGCAGGCTGTTTGGGAGAGCGAAACTTACCCACAGGACTGGAAGGATGGACTTATTGTGAAGTTACCAAAGAAAGGGAACCTCAAAAGCTGTAATAACTGGCGCAGTATCACCATATTGTCCGTTTTTCCGAAATTAATGGCAACCATTGTTCTCGAAAGGATAAAATCCAGGATCGAATCTACTCTCAAGAGGCACCAGGCGGGATTTCGTAGTGGTCGGTCTTGTGTCGACCACATCAACACCTTGCGAATCATCTTCGAACAATCGTCTGAGTACCAATCACCGCTGTACTTCATGTTTGTGGATTTTGAGAAGGCATTCGACAGGATTAATCGTGAATGCATATGGAGATCGCTTATTGCTAGAGGTATCCCTGAGAAAATTGTCGCCATTATTAAAGAATCTTACAACAACGCAAGGTGTTTCGTTTTGCACAATGGACAGCTTTCCGATTCCTTTGATGTGCGTCAAGGAGTGAGACAAGGAGATGTCCTGTCACCAATTCTGTTTTTACTGGCAATTGACGATGTGATGACTGCCACGGTGGGTGAAACTGAGAGGCATGGTATCCAATGGAGTCTGTTTGACAAACTCAGCCACATAGACTATGCTGACGATATATGTCTCATGGCGAACAACACGGCTGGCTTAAATCAAATATGTCATTTGCTGCAGCTAAATGGGGAGGTTGCTGGCTAAAGGATCAACGCAAATAAGACCAAAATAATGACTACGGGCCAAAGCACACAACAAGTTACTCTAAGGCAGGGACCCATCGAGGAGGTCACGCAGTTTAACTACCTGGGCAGTTTCATAGCACTCGATGGCGGAACGGAACTGGATGTAAACAATAGAATAAACAAAGCCCGTAGTGCATTTGGAATCCTTTCTCCTGTGTGGAACTCCAGCAAAATATCGCTACGCACCAAGTTGAGACTCTTCGAATCCAACGTAAAATCTGTGCCGTTATATGCTTCAGAAACATGGAAATGCTCTGCAATCATCTCGAGCAGGCTGCAAGCCTTCATTAATCGTTGTCTGCGTTACATTCTGAAGATCCGGTGACCGCAAACCATATCGAACGCTGAACTGTGGAATAGGACCGGACAGAGAAAATTGGACGCCGACATCAGACAACGGAAGTGGCGTTGGATAGGCCATACACTGAGGAAACCTAACGACAACATAGCGAAGCAATCCTTCGAATGGAATCCTCAGGGTAATAGACGCGTTGGAAGACCGAAAACAACTTGGAGGTCATCTGTTTTGGGGGAAGCTCGATCTCAAGGTTTTCAATCGTGGCCACAGCTAAGGTCAGTCGCGGCGAATCGGGACAGATGGAAGGATCTTGTTGCTGCCCTATGCTCCAGGAGGAGTTGAAGCGCTACATTGCAGCCGGATAACATATTATTTTAATTCTTGTCAGAAAATAATTAAGTCATTCGGAATTCGAAAGTGTTTTCCTCATTTCAAAAGACCCATATCTTTCTTAATTATATTAACGAAACTTAATCTTAATCTTAAAGTTCTTAAGATAAGAAGATACAGAGGAAAACAACCAGTATCTTAAAGTCATTAAAAAAAGTAAATTGTTGTAATTACTAAAAAACAAGCGTCTTGATAAAGAATGACATAATTATGAAGATTGTCGAACTACTGCATCCTTTCAGTCTTTTCCATCTTATCTCTCGGATGCAATTACAACAAATAATTCTTTAAATTTAATTACCCAAAACTGAAAATAAAAAACAATAAGGCATCAGCAATCAGCATCAATAAAATTTCCAGAATTATTATACCATACATCAACAACCCGCCCCGATAACACGACAATTTTTATTCCCACAGCAGAAGGATAGACTCGTCTTCCTTTATCATTCCCATAAATCACCTCACTCTTTATTTTTTAAGAAAAAATCAATCTAATCATTGTACGATACGCGGGTTCAAGATGAAAAAGGACCACAAGGTCAGGAGCATAATTGCTGCAAGAAGCCTTATCACTCCAAAGTCATAATTGAAATTAATCTGAATGCACAACATTGCCGACGTTGAGTGTTTCTGAACGCACATTAGAGCTCCAGTGTGCGTAGTTGATTGAGAAGCGATATCGGGAGATTTGTTGCTCCCCAACTGCTGCTGGGCCCAGAAAAGCAGTGCGATAAGCGCACTTGACCCCTTCCATTGTAACCTCTCCTAATCGCTTGTATATTGATTGTTAATTGACGTTTATCCGTTTCGAATGTCATTATCTCGAAACAATTACTGCGCCCGATAAGATGCACCGTTTCAATGTCACCAGCACTGTATCGTCGGAATTAAATGTGTTATTCTCTTAAACTGTCAGATTTCACGCCTTTTTTCGCTGAGAAACTTGAAACGTTGCGGCGCAGTTTCAGATGCGCGTTCATCCGCATCCGCGAACGGCGCCAGGGGTGTGAACTCTTCTGTCTGGCGGGGGAGTGAATTGCTCATTCGAAACGCATGTATCTTCTTTGGGCAAGCGATTGTGGCATTCGATCCAATACCGACAAACCACTTCAGATCCAATTACCACTGCAGGAGTCGTCCTTCCACGAAGGATTCATGTGTGGCGAACAGCAGCAGCACAGAGCGGCGCTTTACATTATGATCGTTAACCCTCATTTAATGATCCTGTCAAACGAGAACTCGAAGGAGTTTGACGCGATGATTTATTTCGCGGTCAAAACATGTGTTTGACTTGACAGCTCAAAACGCACAAGGATGCACCGCGCCGCTCCATGCCAACGCCAATAAGGCTGCCATGATTAGTTTAGGAATCAAATTTCTTAGTTCGACAAGAAACACGGAAAATCCGTTCTGGTCGAAATGATTTCCAAGACATGGAGGCGCTTGGGCTTCTGACTTGCCAGGATGTAGGAGTTAATGATTTGTCAAAATAAGATTAAGAACTATTTTGGAGAGGATGCCGGAAAAAATTGAAAAAAAATGTGATTCCAAGGAAATGGTTTGAGTACAAAGTTGTTTCGTATTGCTTAATGGGTTTTTACACGGTGAGTTAGTTTTGGGGTATTTTTTTCTTCTAGGAAGAAACAAAATAATTGACGGAAACTAATTAAGAAAAATTAAAGTGAACAGTTTTTTTTTTAATGAAAGCATTTTCCGAATTTTTCAGAAGGAATTCAGTATTTTTGTTTTATGTGATTTTTCAATAAAATTTAACTAAGGTATACACACTTCCATTGAGATAGAATAAAAGAAGGTAAGTCACCAATCGCGCGATTTGGGAGACAGTTTGGGATATTTCATATTTTTGTATGGATCAAGGAACAGATATCCGGGACAATATCTTTTAAAGATACACCACTATTTAGTAGGACTAATTGGGTTTTTAATGTGGGCCTTGATAATGTGACGAACATAAAAGCAAGGAAGAACTGTGACCAACCTCAAGCTGTTAGTACTTAAAACTTGTATCTGGGGGCTGTGGAGCTGAACTGTCTGCTGAAATGAAACAAGCTTTTCAGTGTATTATTTATATAGTGTATTATCTTTCCACTTGCTGCTTACTGTTTATAATATAATTTACTAATAGAAAGATAAAAAGAATTTTTTTCAGTTTAATTTTCATTTTGTATGGAAAAATTTGAACAACTGGCATAAAGATTCGTGGGAATCAGCAGTAGGGCAATAATGCTAGGTATAGGGACCTATATAGGTCCCAATAACAATAATTTACTTTTTGAAATCAAATTAATTAAAATAGCTTAATTATGTTTGATGGATCGATAAACGTATGGTGTGGGTAGGTATTAATGGAATTTATTAAGGATATTAGGTACCTATAATAAGGTTGGAAGGAAGGTAGGTACTAAAATTCCAACTACTGTTCAGCGAGTGGGTATAGACAATATTAAAAGTTAACAAAGTGGTTTTGTTTATTTATAGGAAGGTGTAAACTTTTGTTTTCTCGATTGAAATTTTTGCATTCAAAAGTAATCGAATAGTTTTTTATATTTGTTAGTTGTTTTTGTGTGTTTATCATAGGCTTCCTTATTTATGGTGATGAAATGCTTTAAAATACGTAGGTATGTATGTACGTTGTCACCGTCTTTTATTTGACTAATGGCTTGGCTAGGGCTTAGCCGAGCAATATGAAATAAAATTTTGGGGAAAAAATTTTATGAAATCAAAAAAACCCTATTCATAACGTTTTTTGGTAAAAATGTTGTAAGCCATCTTATTTCTTTTGATGTTTTCTATTTTATGATTTTTTCATTTCAAAATCGTTCGACCAGTTTTTTCAAAAAAATGTTTTCTTTGAAAAACTTTTTTTGAGTATGTCAATTTTAAGAAATCTATAGTTTATACTAGGAGAACAATTTAAAAAAAAATCTATGAATCCGTTTTCAAAATATTCAAAAAACAAAATATTTAAAAAAATAATATTAAAAATTAACAAAAAATGTTTTATATTATTTAAATCATAAAACACTACATACTTTGAAAATTTCATCAAAATCCGTTAATTAGTTAACGAGAAAGTCTGATTTAAAAAAACCCTCATATGGGAGGTACCGTTATAAAACTTTTTTCTGAAAAATCCATTAAAACGTAAAGATATATTTTGCATAGAAAACACCATTCAGAAAGTTTTATCAAAATCGTAGGAGCCGTTTTCGAGAAAAATAAGTTTTTCATTAAAAGTTATATGGCAGGTACCGTTAGTTTTGAAGCTAGAATGCCAATTCGAAAAATAGTCACATTTGAATGTGACATAGTGACATTTGAAACGAAATACACTACTTCGCCTAAAATATGGTTTGTCCTCCATCTGTCAAGCTATGAAGTGTTAAATTCCATTCAAGGATGGCTACGATATCGTTGGATTAAAAAAAATATAAACAAAAAATCATTTTTAACCGCAAAAAGGCATAATAATCCTAACGAACCTACTCAAAGCAAAGCGAACTACCGAACCAAACTACCAAACCGAACCGAGTTACTCCAAAACAATGAAAAGTATTCACCGCTTTTGCTTCAAACCAAGTTGGGCAAATTTAAAAAAAAAATTGTTTTTGCTATTTTGAGGTTATTTTTTTTACACCTTTGTATAGTGCCTTGTTTCAGTTTTGTAGGTAATTTTTTTTTCTGATTGTGCTTAATTATAAAATGTTGGCAAGCCTAATTGTGCTCATTCTTCATCATGAGCATTATAAGTAACACAAAAACTTCTCTGAAATCTATCAGCAACTAGTAATATAAACACATAAATGGTTTCTATCGCCATCCTAGTCATTCGTTATAGAATATCTTAGAAAATGAAGTAAGTAGAATATCGAGATTCCATTTAAATGAAACTGAAAAATGAAATATCAAGAAAAGGTGTTTTGTTATCATTTAGAAACTGAAAAAAAAAATGAAACCAATCTGTAACCTTAAGAGAACTTAATAGTGACAAGAGATGCCTGTTTTGAAATTTTGTATCCCTTTTATTTCTACTATTTCCGTCTTGCTCTGTGAATCTCTCAGTGACCGTTTAGTTACCAAAACGATAGAATAGATGTCACACTAATGTTATTTATGAAGCGTTTTGTAACAGAAATAGTTGGAACTACTCTGTGATCGCTCTGTAACTTAATAGTAACTACATCGGTTTATGTTTATGGATGCCATAGCGAAGTAAAAATAAAAAATAAAAACTGAAACAAAATTTTAAGAAGATGAAAAAAGTAGTTTCTATGAAGATTTGTTCGAGTTTCTAATAAAAAACTTATGTTGCTTTGTTATTGAGTGGTCACTAACAAGTAACAAACATTGCGCCATTATTTTTGTTTCAACTGAGTTGTAACTCAGTTTTCTGAAACAATCTTAACTAATTATGTTTCTAAAGAGTCACGCAGAAATAGCAGAAGTCGGCAGTTGCTGAACTGTTTCAAATTTTGTTACAAAAAACAGATTATTTAGAATTTTGTTGCGTTGAAACTTACGTGTAACAGGTTAGTAACTTGTTTCATATGAGTTGCATCTCAGTTTTGTGAAACATTATATATTACGTTACAAAAGCGACACACAGAAGTTGCAGAACGGTTTCAATTTTAGTTACAAAAATATTTTTTTAAGAAATGAGTTGCATTGAAACTAATGTATACCTGGTTAATAACATGTAGGCCATATGGCCATTATTTAACAGATGTGCAACTTAAATAATTTATAAGTTTTTGAAATAATTAAGAAACCTCTGGGGAACATCTGAGAAACTACGGTGATTCGGAAAAACTTCTGAGCAACGCGTGAGCAACCAATTTTTTTAAATCTCTGCTTGCCCAATTCAAATGTGTGCCACTCGGCCATTATAAGTAATTCTCGACTAAGCCTGTTTCTCTGTTCCTTTGGATGTTCTGCTATCGGGAATGACATAATATTAAGCAAGAACCTCTATAGTATCGCTTAGCTACCAAATTAATGATTATCAGGTAGCATTTCCAGGTTTGGCAATAGAAGTTATTTTGTTATATCTTTTCCAACCATTTAAACAAAATTTAGATCCAGAAGAAATGAGGGTTTTCTTGTTCCCATAGACCACAAAAAACCAATTCAAAGTATTCTAATGTTAAACACTACTGTTTCTTCTATACCTAAACAAAATACATACATTAATCTCCATATATGGATATAAAAAACAAACATTAAAACTTAAAAGTACCGCACTTCACAAAATTAAAAAGAAAAAAAGAAAAAAAAAATCCAAAATAATGCAGTCTGTTCTACTTAATAAATCACATGCAATTTTCAAAAATCCTTCGCCACGTTTGTAATCCCCTAATGACTGTTCTATGTCCTCATAATAGGGGTCCTCAATCCTCATCCTTTTCCATAGACTCATCCACTCAAATAAATGTTTTTAAAATTAAACGAAAATTAAAGTGTCCTTTCCAAATTGACATGACTTCCCATATACACCAGGGAGAAGAAGAAGAAGAAGAAAAAAAACAGGATCACCAGTTTAATTTAATAGACTCCCTGGCATTCATAGAGTAGGGCTTTGAGAGTTCATCTGCGATGTCACCATAAAAGGACACCGATACTCACACGAATTTATCTACCTAAATACAGAATCAAGGATAATAAATTAACTCCGCCATTTAATGGAAGAAAAATTAAACTGAATTCGACGCAGCGATGCATGAAAATAATCATAATAATGACAATAAATGAGAATTAATAGGGAGGATGCTGCAGCTCCTGATGGTGACTCTCTAGCCGAGTCCTTTTCCGCCACTCTGCATTCATCCAATGACAATTAAACCCAAATGAATGTTCGAGTGTACAAACGTTTGAATACACAACCTGAATGTGACCATGTGTATTCTGCTGAGGACAAACATTCTAAAGAAAAAAAATTTATGATTGAGACTTAATGATCCGCGAAGGATCATTATTTCTCGTTCCTTTGGTGAACGGCGTGCCACATATTTCGATATCGAATTTCATGCGGCACATCCTATAAAAATCCACAAAAAAAAAGAAGAACAATCCTCTTCTTAAACATGAGATGGTGTCAAAATTCGTGTCCTTTATGTCCAGTTGTGGAGCAATGTTTGCTTGTGATAAATTACCATTGCCACTGAACAGAGTGTGAAAAAGGACACTCGAAGATGACGGAGCTGGGCGGCAATGCGGCTCTTCTGATCCTTCGGACATTAGGCGGGGCTGGACATGCTACCTTTTGTGTTTGCTGTTCGTCATCATCGTCATCCTTTTTATACGCACTTTCAATTCAATGCGTGAAGACGATCAATTCGAGGACTAAATTCACAAAAGTACACACAACAAGGTGTAATATTCATTCATTCAGTTATTCATTGATTCAACGAGGATGAAAGGACGAACAAATTGCATTCAACAGCAGAATTTGTATTCCTTGGACTGTTTTTTTATTTGCCATGAATGGAATGGGATGGCAGATAAGGTCAGCATAAAAAACAAACAAACGCATTACATCAAAGTGCGTGAAGATGCGATTACTGACAGTTCATTACATTTGACATAATTAAGATATATAGTTTGGAATGTATTTGTGTTGCAAGTTATTTAGGGAAATTCATGGCATGTAATGCGAGATTGAGTGTCGTTTTGCGATAAATTGAATAGGATTTTCTTTTTTTGCGTAATATTTGATGTTCTTTTTATATTTAATGCGAATTTAATGGGGCGATGAGAAATTGTCAATTGATTGATCCTTTTTTTGTGGTTTTATGTGCATTGTGAAAAAGTGAAAGGAGATTGGTTCAAATGTTGGGATAGATTGGTGAATTGTCGGTTCTTTAGATCCTGGGAAATATTTGGTCAGAGAAATTTCACACGACTTCTGACGTAGTGATAAATGAAGTTGTCAAAATGAGGGAAAGAGAAATCAATAATAATATTCATAGGTTTTTAGTTGGTAATGTTTAATTATTATAAGACTCGGCTGCTTTCTTCAGGATATGTCAAACCAATATCAGTAAAATTGAATTAACGTTAGGTATAATTGTTCGTTTGCTTTATTGACTACGTATTAGGTTCTAATTAATATTGACAATCGTCCGGCTTAAGTACGGTTGAACTTTTTTATTACATCAGTTAAAAGTTTAACATTATTTAATATGATTACAAAGTAGAGATTTTTCCTTATTACTGTAAACGTGTAAACATATTTTTTTGTTGTTTATATAATTAACGCGCGCACAAGAGACTATTTTTTTTTTTTTTTTTTTTTTTTAAATTAACGCGCGCACAAGGGACTATTTGTTTCCCTTTTAATGTAACACACTGCGGGGGCATTAGGAAGATAGGGAGGGGAGAGATAGGAGGTGTCGATTAACATTGGTTTTGAATGCTTGCAGATCAAAATGGCAAGGGGAAATCTCGCCGGGTAAACTATTCCACATTCGTGTTGTTCGGCTAAAAAAAGAATTCCTATATTCAAGGTACGTCCGAAATTGGGCTCAAGGGTGAACTGATGAGCATTCCTTGCGGGGAGAGTATTACGGGAGAAACATTTAAGGGGAGGAATGTAACTGGCTACTTCGAGTGAACATTTTTTATAAAAGAAACGATAAAATAAGGAAAGACATGAAACATTGCGTCGGTGTTCGAGAGGGGCAATTGTTTCAGCGGCAGTTCTATTTCCTATCAATCTTAACGCTCGATTTTGTAGGAGGATGTTGGGAGGATGGGTCACCTTTCTTAGGGACAGGCTGGACAAATGCTGTTTTCCATCTCCCAAGAAATATCTTTGAAAAGTAGGAGCGATGGAAAGCTTACGCAGTGGCTTTGCCAGTGTGAAAGAACAGCTCTTCAGAAGAATCGGGGGTATACCATCCGGGCCAGCGGATCTGGTCATTTGGGTCATGCAAAAATTTGGTTCTTTCAATAACGGAGTTGCATGAGTTCCTTGCTTGTTTGTGCTTTTTCCGATTTTCCTCTGTGGCGTTGGCTTTGTAAGATCGGAAACTTACTTCTTTGAGCCTGATAGCTTCTTTACACTCAGAATTAAACCAAGACTTTTCTTTAGGCTTGATGCCTTTTACTCTGTTAGGAATAAAAGCACGCATCCCTAGAAGAATCACATTTGTGATCATTTCAGCACTGGCATCAATGTCACTATCGAGGAAGCATAGTGACCAGTTAAAGTTTCGGAAAAAAATATTCAGGTTGTCCCAGTGAGCTTTTTAAAATTGCCAAACGGTCCTATTGGGAAGTTTTTCCGTAACTGGATGGCTGAAGGACGTGAAATTAGCTGAAATGACACAATGGTGTAAAGTGCCAAATGGAGAAGTTACACTAATGGTATATTTATCAGGGTGAGAAGTAAGAAACAAGTCAAGAGTATGGGCGGCTTGCCCAGCAACATCCGGTATACGCGTTGGCCCATCGATCAGTTGGGAAGGTGATGTAACCCTGCAAAGAGCTCATCATACCTTCCTTCGGGTGTTGTCTGACCAGAATAGCGGAGCCAATTGGAATTGTGTACATTGAAATTGCCCGAGAAAGGGGTTGGCAAGAATTAATCTTCGTTTGAAATCAGCTCTGGTCTTGTTCTCTGAATCTTTTAAGCAGTTCAACTGTGATACTGGCACTTCTACGAATGCCCAGCAGTTTATTTTTGAGCCAAACTTCTACTTCTATTTTCTTTTACATAATTCTTTATTTTGCTAACGCCCACACTGTGTTTACCAAAATAATAAGGGAAGTTAAAACCCATTTAATGAGGGCTAATTCTAAAAAATTAAGTCACAAGTCTTCACAAATTCCTAAGGACTTCTGACCCATTGAACCCATTGGGTTCATTAAAAGCCTAGAAAAGACTAGTTTGTATGGGGGGCTGGCAACCCCCAGGTTTGGATCACAGTTGACTTGAAGTATGTGCAAAGTTGGATTTTGTGGACTTTTGACCATTATGCTTGGGTTATTGAAGTTATTTCCCAATAATGCTCGCACTGCTAATCCATTGTAGTTGACAGTTGAATACAAGAATCTTTGTCTTAACCTTGCCACCATTAAAAAAATTAAATAACAACATAACATGACATTAAAAAAATACAGAAACATTATTCAGCAAAAACAATTTTAATTTTAATTTTAAAAACAGATAAATCAAATCAATGAAAAAAATCAATAAGTTATATTTTAATAAGATATTTTAAATTAGAAAATTACATATTTTTTTTATTTTTTTTTTTTACAAAAAACCAAAGCTGGAGACGAAACACAAAAAATGAAACAAACACATTTGGTTGAGTTAAAGGATTTAGAATAGGGCAGGTTTAGCGAAATTTAATGAGATGAATCCCAGTCACTGCTTCGCTTGTAAGCTTTTAATGGGTTGACATGTGAAATTCGAAAACATAGGATTGCTTTCCGTTTTTGCTTTAATCGTCATCATAAGTACTGCAGAACATGTTTTACTCATATGTAAACTACCTACGGAAAAGACAGTGACGCTTGCTGAAGATTTTGTGCCGACAGACGGCGTGATTGGTCCGTAATTTCTCGAAAACGGCGTTGGTGAGGGTCAATGTCAATTCCAGCTTTAAGGCAAAATTAAATTAGTAGTCTGTAGAATTTCTAAGAAAAATTAATTTGATTTGAAAATCAAAAAACTTCCATGCAAACAGAAAAATTTTCATGTCTCATTTCCAATTTCAAAATTCTGCAGAAAAAGTTTCTACAATTCAAACAGAAAACAAAGAGCAATTACAATAATTAGACCCATTTCAGAAAATCTACTCCAATACTCATTATCGACATGTAATTTCCCACTCCGTCAAACCCTAATAGGCCCTCTCTTTCATTGAATTCGAACACATCAATCAAGAACACCTTTCAAACGCCTGCCTGTTGCCCGCGTTAACAAAATTATCTGCACTCTATTTAACCACATCCTACAAACTTTTTATTAAAAAAAAAAAAAAAAACTAAAAGAGAACAACTACAACAAATATCGGCCTTATTGGAACCCTTTGATTCATTAAAACCAAAGCCTACATCACTAACAAGCTGCATGCCCTGACAATTTATCCCGCTCGCACAATGAACGCACTTCAGCACGAAATCAGACGTCGCGTCGCGGAGCACATCCTTTTCTGCGCCGCGCTGCCCGGAAAATCATGTACCAATTAATTTTCACAATGCACAAACTAATCACCATGATTCATAAATGGCCACTTAAGGTGCCAGCCATGTGCTCCATGTCCCCTGTGGTGTCGTCGCACGTTGCGGCCAGGGTCGGTAATCCGTTTGTTGTGCCTTGTATAACGTCTTTAATTTGGCCCAAAATGAATTGTTCAATTATGGCACAAACAAGAACTTAATAACAATGATTACTCTCTTGGTTGTCGATTGGGATTGGATTGCTCTCGGATCGAGGGAGACGCAGGCTGTGGATATGAAGCTGGAGCGCCCTCCAGATGATTGTTATTAAATTTGATCATCATGGACAAGCTGAGGATGATCGCGTTGATGAGGTCGGGATGATCGCAGGGCGTACTTTGGCGTCAATTTACGGTAATTGCGACACAGGCAGAGGTTGGAATGGACTTCATCAATATCCAAGTCCAATCAACAAGTTTTGATCGTTGATCGTAAATATTTAGGTGTTTTTCAAATTACCGATCGTTATTGAGTGGACTAACACGGATCATGGCTAAGGGCTTCGATGTCTAATGGAATCATTTTTATTTTTGGAATTGGATTAGTTGAATTGGTGAAAGGTATTCGTGCGTGGGAACCGATAACGATTGATTGAACTAGCCATGAATTTGCAACATCTTTTTGTTTTTATTTATTTTTTGTTGCAAATTATCAGCTGCAGAAAGTCGTTCATCAAGTGAGCTGTCGTCAGTGCAGTTAGAGTAATAAAAGTCAGGGTTATGGGTGCCCATTAACTACACTATACCTCACATGTGAGTGATCTCGCGGAAGTCGAATGATTCCATCCCATATCCTGTCTTGGATCACGTACATCATTTGCACTATTTCAGTGAGTTGTTGGTCGTAAAATGAGATTGAGTGTCGGCAAAATTTATCAAAAGGCCACATAAAATTTGTCGTTTTGTATGTCGACTGATGCAGTTTTTAGCGATGTATTTCTGCACAAGGATAAGTAATGCTAATTTTAATTAAGACGTGAAACATCTCAGATATTTTATGGTTTTTTTGTCTTGTTCTGGAGTCGTTAACAAATGATCAAAGTAGAAGATATCGAAGGAAAAATAAAGAATTTTCTTTTATACGTTCAAATTAAGGAATAAAAGTAAATTGATCCACAATCTATGAGTTTCTTTATACATACATCACTGAAAAATGTTGTCGAAAACAGGTTTTACTTAAATAATCATATTGAATCCTGAAACCATTAAAATGCTGATAAACATATTAGTGTTTTTTTTTTGGTTTAGGCTAAGACAGTTGCATAAAACCGATTGACAAACTGGGCCAATAGATCCCCATTGTGGAAACTCGAAAAACTAAAGGGAGGTTTACAGATAACCCATAAGTTTCAACATCCAACGCTTTTTAAGAAACTTGAGAGTCTATTTCTTAATGTGCTTTAGATCGTTCAGGGTCGTTCGAGAACTCTCCTAAATGAAGTGTTCTTTTGTTAGAAAAAGCAGGGCATATGCAAAGAAGTTGTGACATTGGAACTCCTGCAACGTGCAGAATAAAGTTGAGTGAGAATACTCTTAGCCTAGCACCTTGTCCAAAATTAGACAGTGTACTGCTTTAAGGGAAAGCAAGTCTTTAAACCGATTCAAATCTACTTCAGGCCAGATTTGCTTGTTCTTAATACAATTTATATTGATTTTTTTACTTAGATATTTGAATAAGAATCAGTCTACATTTGGGTATACGACCTATGTTTCCCTTGCCGGGCAAGAAAGATATTTTGGTTCCGTTTCTGACGCGACTATTATTAAAGGCAGGCTTCTTCTTTTCTTAAGATCTATTTGATTCAGGAATTATGACTTTGATTTTGTTATCGAAAACCAACTCGGGGAGATGAAGTCGAAGTGACTTGGGATTGCTATAAACAAGTTCAAAATGATAGAGTGTCCAATTGACGTATTGGCGAACAGGGAAATAGCTTTGAGATGGATGGCTATGCTTCTGTGGATCTGTTTGTATAGTAAAAGAAAAAGCGGAAAGTGTCGAATGGGGTGCCACACTGATACAAATATTCGTTGTTTACTCCAATTTATTTAACTTGTCAGCGACGCAACTACCGCGATCAAGTCGTTTAATAAGTTTTTCTATATATTCTACAGGCCGAAGCCATCCAATTGCGTACCCCAAGGCGTCGGGTGTCCTGGTCTACGCCATCCTTCCAACGCAAGCAAAGTCTGCCACGTTGTATTTTACCATTCAAAATGTGTTCACTCAGTCTGCTGAGCTTTATTTTTTCCACAACATCTGCTACGAGGTCAATTTTATAAAATTCTCCCTTGCAAACTAGGCCAACAATTCACCGTATTAGTAGGCACCCAAGTCTCGAATCTGTATTCTGTATGTGAGTATTGGTAAAGTCGATAGTCTTGTACAGTAGCAGCTTAGTTTTTATAGTAAGGTTTCTGGTTTAAAGTAAAAGCCTCGACCGACTATATAGTAGGTCCTGTTGGATTATAGCATCCGCCCGCGTCTTCCTTTATAAAAAGGAAAAGCATCAAGCCTTAAGAAAAATCCTGGTTTAATTCTGAGTGTAAAGAAGATATCAGGCTCAAAGAAGTAAGTTTCCGATCCTACAAAGCCAACCCTACAGAGGAAAATCGGAAAAAGCACAAACAAGCAAGGAACTTATGCAACTCCGTTATTAAAAGAAACAAATTTTTGCATGACCAAAAATTACGGCAAAAAATTCTGCAGTGTCCCAAAGGCAGTAAACATTTTTGGTCATTTGTAAAAAATATTAAAAACCCCTAAACATCTTCTAACAAACCAATTGTTTACTGTTCAGAGAAGGCAATCTTGCTCGCCTTCATTTCGCTGCCAGCTCCACGCTGCCTCACAGCAACGTTGCTCCTCCCGTACTTGAGAATGTAAATTTTTCCATGGGACAGATTTTTTTCCGCACTCGTACAGTAGCAAGAGTTCTCAAAGATCTCGATATACACAAATCCGCTGGCCCCGATGGTAAACCCCCGATTTTTCTGAAGAGGTGTTCTTCACACTGGCAATGCCACTGCGTAAGCTTTTAAATCGCTCCTACTCTTCTGGAATCTTTCCTAGTCCTTTGTCCAGCTTGTCCCTAAGAAAGGTGACTCATCCTCCCCCTCCTCCTACCGACCCATAGCACTGACATTCCTTCTTTCTAAGGTTAAGGAATATCTTGAAGATCGAAAGCTTCTCCATGACCGCCAGTATGGCTTCCGCAGCAACCGTTACACTGGTGATCTAATGGCATATCTCACCGAACAATGGAACAAATCTTTACATCGCTTTGGTGAAAGTAAGATTATTGCTCTTAAAATCTCGAAGGCATTTGATAGAGTTTGGCATGAAGCTCACTTATCGAAAATGCGTGCTTTTGGGATCGCTGATACTCTTGTTCGTTGGATTAGAAGCTATCTTCTGGACCGTTCAATACAAGTTGTATTGGACGGATTCAAGTCTGATTCGCACAAAATAAATGCTGGTGTGCCCCAGGGCTCTTTTCTGTCTCCGACTCTTTTCCTCATTTTTATAAATGATCTTCTGTCTGTTACTTCTAGTCCACTTAACTGTTTTGCTGACGACTCTACCCTCAGCTTTTTATATTCGTTCGATAATTCACGTCCTTTGCCTTCGGACGTACAATTGCAACGGTACCGTATGTCAAGCTCATTGAACTCCGATTTATACAGCATTGTCAAATGGGGTAATAGGAATCGTGTGCAGTTTAATGCTTCAAAAACTCATACTGTCTTCTGTCGTTAAAGCTAAACATACCCCCAATGCCATTGTCCATGAATGGCACTTACATCGCAGAAACCGAAAAGCTATCAGTACTCGGTATGTGTGTCAACGACGACCTCCGTTGGAACGACCATATACTTGAGATCGCTAAGAATGCTTAGGTTTTCTGTATCGGTGTAAGAAGTATTTTTCCCCATCTGATCTGGCTACAATTTATAAAGCGTTTATACGCCCTAAACTCGAGTATAACTCCCACCTCTGGGCAGGTGCTTTGCAAACATCGCTTCACCTGCTTGATAGAATACAAAATAGAGCGTTAAGATTGATAGGAAATAGAACTGCCGCTGAATCAATTGCCCCTCTCGAACACCGACGCAATGTTTCATGTCTTTAATTATTTTATCGTTTCTTTTACAAAAAAATGTTCACTCGAAGTAGCCAGTTGCACTCCTCCCCTTAAAAGTTTCTTCCGTAATACTCGTCTCACAAGAAATGCCCATCAGTTCACCATTGAGCCCAATTTCGGACGTACCTTGAATATAGGGATTCTTTTTTTAGCCGAGCAACACGAATATGGAATAGTTTACTCGGCGAGATTTTCCCTTGCCATTTTAATCTGCAAACATTCAAAACCAATGTTAATCGACACCTGCTATCTCTTCCCTCTCTTTCTTCCTAATACCCGCGCAGTGTGTTACATTAAAAGGGAAACAAATAGTCCCTTGTGCGAGCGTTAATTATAAAAAAAAAAAAAAAATATATATATTATTATCGGCTGCTTACTCTTGCCCCAAGGTAGTTAAAGGACTGCACTACTTCAAATTCATGCTTCACTACCCTGATTATTGGAATAACACTTCTCACAGACATAGCAACCATGAACTCGGTTTTCCCTTCATGAAAATGCAGCCCCATGTTTTGTACCGCCTGCTCAATCGTATTTTTTTTTTTACTTCTACGAATGATGTCGACGTCTTCTGCGTAAGCCAATATCTAGTTTGGTGACCTCAATCCCCCTTACTGAAGTGCCAGCACGGATTGATTTCTCCAAGGCTAGGTTGAAGAGAATGCAATCTATAAGACCATCTTCTTGTCAGAGTTCATTAAAGATGTTGGTTGGTCTGGGCAGCGTACCCGATACTTTTACTTTGTTTGTAATGTTAGTTATGATCAGCCTATACATAAAGTTCTGTCAATTTGCAGTTCGACATACTAACCACTAAATCAAGATGTGCTTCATCAGTAGCAATCCCATTCCCATCCACCCACGCCAAGGAGTTTGCTGCTTAACTCAGTTTTTTTAACATCAATTTAGGTACACGAAGAAGTTGGACATTGAAGTTTACGGTCTTTTAGGGCTTAACACAATATCCAACCTATTTTGGAACTTTACTATTCCAAAGGAAATACTTTTTTCAAAATAATATTGTCCAAAAGGAGTTCAACAAAAACAAAGGAATAAGGAGTACTTTCTTATAGTTAGAAAACTCTTTTACTAAGTTTGAAACCTGAAAAAATAAACAGTCGGAACCGGAAACCTGGAAGAGGAGACCATGTCCAAAGTGTTTTGCAAGCTGACTGCAAAAGTATTTTTAAACGTTGAAAACAGTTAAAAGGTATGTCATGTTGTCAACTAACTAAATGATAAATAAAGTAAACATCCTTTTTTAATATTTCAATCAAAGCCTCGTCTGTAAAAGTACCTTAAGTGCCTAAGTACCAACTAAAAACAAATTAATTAGAAACAGACGTATAAGCCAATTCGCAATCACCAATTCTTAATGAACAAACTAACGCTTAGTAATCGAAACGCTTTTAATCAATTTAATTAAAAAGCTTGTGATATGTAAATGACGCGCAACGCGCACTGTCAATCCGATAGGTCTAGCCTATAAAACAATTTGCATTGGCAGCCAATTTGAACAAACAACAATAATTATTTATTAAATTGCCCCCTTATCGCTCGTGTTACAAGCCGGCTACCTAATTAATTTCATTTATGTATACACACTGACTCCGGTGACATCTAGCGTTCCAATTAAACAATCAGCCTTTAGCAACGCTGTTGTAGAGGTTAGCTGGGAGCTGTCATCGCGCAAAAACGTCTCAATCTTAGGTCGAGAGTTGTTTACACCAAACGGCCGAGAGGACCATGAATAATCGTCGCGTCTGGTCGTCGTTCGAGCTATTAATAGCTCGAAGGCGAGGCTCTATAGAAGCGATAATATTAATTATACAATTAAATATTTAACCATTTATGACATGAGCGATAGCTCCAGGTTATAGACGCAGAAGTGAGCAAAAAAGAGTGTATATATGTAAAAAAAAAACAAGTAAACAACGCCAGGGTACACATTTATCACAAAACTCAAGGAAGGATTGAGCAGTTGTTGAGGATGGGGTATAGGGTGTAGCGTAAAAAGCACGCGTTAATCGCTTTATTCAACAAAATCATGTCTTTTGTCTGTATAGGCATCAAAGACAATAGCGTTACAAAGTTCAAGATCTTAATATATATATGCATCTTAATATATAAAATTTTATTGCACGGCTGTTCCTAAACAGCCTGACCCAATTTGAAAGCATTATTTAGGATAACGAAAAAGGTTTTAAGTTTAAACTATAGATATACCCTATAGTGTTCGTTGTCGAATTTTTTAATATAACTTCTTGATGAAGTGAAAAGAAATCTTCAAAATTGTAAATTCTTAATTATTTGGATGGTAGTGCCCCGTGGCTGCTAAGCAAATGAAGCTGGGCTCGAATCCAGCTCATAGCCATCTTCTTTTCCGAGGTACTGCCTCTTGCGAGGAACTGACAAAACCTCCAAGAGTAAAATTTGTCTTGAAAAAGTGCATCTCATGTAGCCGTGCGGACTCGTAAACTGTAGGCCTCTTCCATTCTTGCAGATTAACAACACACACACAGGAATGGTTGAGAGTATAAGTCACTAGGCCTTGGCTCCTTAAGGAGCTGTCGCGCCAATAAATTTATTTATTTATTTATTTAATTATTTTGATGTTCCGCAGAGTAGGCACTTAGGACCTCTACTTTTCATATTATTAATTTAAGGATCTTCCATTTGGAATTCGCTATTCTTACTGGAAACTGGATGCTTGTTATACGGATGACATGAAAAATGGTGCCTGCATTCACATAATACAATGCACATTCAGTTCACCTATACGTGTATTTAGATTTGTACATACATATCCCGTTGGAAACTATCCGCTTGAATGTTGAATCAGTTTGTAGTCAACAGGACCTAAGGTATAAGTGTTGTTGCCATATTACGCTTTAATTTGAAGCTGAATTACAAAGCTTCAAAGGTCAGCCAATAATAACTGAAATTCATGTTGCTAACTTTTCTTTATGAAATGAAATGATCCTTAGGGCTAATGCACACGGAGCAACTGGAAAAGAAAAAACTAATCAGGGCAGCGATGCAAATTGGCAACTAGTTTAGTTTGAGTCATACCATGTGTAAATAAATGGGACAATACACACGACTCAACTTGTTGAAGACTCATTTGCGATTCACAAAAACTAGTTTGTAACCAGTCGTCTGTTGATCAGTAGGTATGTTGGCTTGCCTAATGATTTCAGTTTCTAGTTTGCCGAAGTTGAGCGAACAACAAACCAACCTGTTGCTGGTGGGGAAGGTGGAAAAACATCCTGAAACACTGAAACACTGAAACACTTAACGAACAAAAGATTTAGATTGAGTTTTCTCGTGTGTGTAGTCAAGTCACCGCTGGCTGGTGTACGTAATTGATCTGTAACCCGAGTTGCCAACAGGCTTAGTTTTTACTTGCGATTATAGGCACTATATGGCAAGTTTAGGATTCGTGTATATAAAAAAGTCGAGATAACAATCAAACATGGCATTACGAGAAGTTTAAAAAATGTAGTAGCAAAAAATGTCTGTCTGTCTGTCAGTATTTATAACTATGTAGCTGCAGCCTAAGCGGCTTAAGCTTCAAATTATGTGTGTGTGGTTCTTTTGGGGTTCCTCAGAGGGGAAATTGAAATTTTATTTTTAAGACTGAAAATAACGGTACCTGCCATATGACCGTTACTGAAAAGCTTATTTTTCTCGAAAACGGCTCTAACGATTTCGATGAAATGTTTAGAGAATTTTTTTTGTAGGTATTAGCTACCATCTTATAGTAACCAAATTTACCGGAAAACTCAGTTAACGGTACCTTTCATAGAACGGTTTTTCTTTTTAATTTTTGACTTTGTCGGTAACGGCTCAATGGATTTCAATCAAATTTTATTTTTAAAAAGACCTTATTAATTCTGCCAAATTAATTCTCTATACCAACGTTTTAAAAAACTATTTTTTTTCTATTTATTATTATTTATTTTTTATTTATTTTGAAAATTCAATATTTTTAAACTTTATTTAAAAAAAAAATTTTTAATTTTAAAATCAGATGTATATTAATAAACTCTAAAAAACTGCATACCAAAATCTCAAAACAACATTTTTTTTCAAAAAACTAAAAATAAAAAACAGGATTTTATCAAAAAATTCTTAAGACGTTTGATGGCGTACTTCATTTTTACTAAAAACCGTTAAGTATTGTGGTTTTCATACTTTTTATAAGTTTTAAGTTTTTTATTTTGTAAAAATGTTGTTTGTTTATGTCCAAGATCTTGCCTTCCAATCTAATTAAGAATATAAAAGCAAGTACGTGCGATTCTGTTTTGCCGGTTTTTTTTTCTAGTTGCTCCGTGTGCATTGGGCCTTTTAGAATGTGGTTGCTTGGTTTTCAATTTACATAAAGAGTAGACATAATAGTAGATGAGCCCTTAAGATGAAACAGTGAGTTAGGAGAATTATGGATCCAGTCAATAAGGGGGAAAAGAAGAAAGAGAAGAATAATAAGAGGCAAACAAATTTTCCATTCATGTAACGGGTGATTTTTTTGAGGTTAGAACTTTTTTTTAAAAAAAAAACGCATAAAATTTGCAAAATCTCATCGGTTCTTTATTTGAAACGTTAGATTGGTCCATGACATTTACTTTTTGAAGATAATTTCATTTAAATGTTGACCGCGGCTGCGTCTTAGGTGGTCCATTCGGAAAGTCTAATTTTGGGCAACTTTTTCGAGCATTTCGGCCGGAATAGCCCGAATTTCTTCGGAAATGTTGTCTTCCAAAGCTGGAATAGTTGCTGGCTTATTTCTGTAGACTTTAGACTTGACGTAGCCCCACAAAAAATAGTCTAAAGGCGTCAAATC
Source organism: Platycheirus rosarum (assembly GCA_963971375.1). Classification (NCBI taxonomy): domain Eukaryota; kingdom Metazoa; phylum Arthropoda; class Insecta; order Diptera; family Syrphidae; genus Platycheirus; species Platycheirus rosarum. The sequence continues at coordinate 131,549,070 of OZ020509.1, read as the reverse complement.
GCATGATCTTGGTGGCCAACTTACCGGTCCATTTCTTGAGATGAATTGTTCTCCGAAGTTTTCCCTCAAAATGGCCATAGAATCGCGAGCTGTGTGGCATGTAGCGCCATCTTGTTGAAACCACATGTCAACCAAGTTCAGTTCTTCCATTTTTGGCAACAAAAAGTTTGTTAGCATCGAACGATAGCGATCGCCATTCACCGTAACGTTGCGTCCAACAGCATCTTTGAAAAAATACGGTCCAATGATTCCACCAGCGTACAAACCACACCAAACAGTGCATTTTTCGGGATGCATGGGCAGTTCTTGAACGGCTTCTGGTTGCTCTTCACTCCAAATGCGGCAATTTTGCTTATTTACGTAGCCATTCAACCAGAAATGAGCCTCATCGCTTAACAAAATTTGTCGATAAAAAAGCGGATTTTCTGCCAACTTTTCTAGGGCCCATTCACTGAAAATTCTATTCAGTGATGAATACCAGCTGTGGTTCAATGGGTGGGATGAGTAGTCTGGAGCGTTATAACATTCAAAGTATCAGCTGACGGTCTTTCCACCGAGATACAGCCAGCTGACGTTTACATTTCTTTATAGTTGCGTATAAGCTACCATCAGTCTAAATTTTAGCTGAGAGGAAATCACTGAAAGTACTTTTTTTCTTTTTTTTTTTTGAAAGTTCAAGCATGCAGTTGACGCATAATCCGCCTTGTTACAGCCAGCTGACTGTTTTTTTCTTCAGGATGATGGATAAGCTATGGTTTGACAAATTATTAGTCGGGAGGAAATTACAAAAAAAAAAAAGTTATATTCTTCGTGCGTGGAAGGCTACCACAAACCATCCCACCAACGGAACCGCAGCTGACGTTCACGAGGTCTTATAATACTATTCCCTGATGCTATTCACCAATTATCGTTTGAGAGGAACGTGGTCATGGAAATCTTTCACTGGCTCCCGGACTATTATGAATACCAAACATTAGTTCGAAAGGACATCGCCTTTTGCTTCTGTTATTTAAAAACTTTTGAACTTAATTTTTCAATTTAAATCAATTTTAAGGCCTTTGTAATGAAATCTTGGTTAGTACAGGAATTGTAGTCCTATTCATTTCTTCGACCTGGCCATTACCTCTTGATACCCCTGTCGATACTTGTATATGTGTTTTATACCATTCTCTTAGCAATATTCATTAAAATCAATTGAAGTAAAGGATTTGTCTTTGTCCGTGATAATTTCAAAAACAGGCTACTTGGTTGGCTGACTAAGAATTTGAAGTTCTTCTATAGTAATAGCGCACAAGCTTTTAGTCAAATATATCCACACAAATTTATTTGAACTGTCTACGACCACTCAGGATAAGCTTGTACTGCTTCCCAGTTACTGAAAGTAGTCCGACGTGATCCAAGTGGTACGTGTGTAATGGACGACCTTCTTTCGGAATCGGGTAAAAATATCCTGAAGTTTGGATACCCGATATTTCAAATTTCATATTTCATAAATTTATTTGAAAAGATTTATACAGTAAGACACATTATCTGTTAAAGTAGTGTAAGCTTAATTATTTAATTAAGATGTGTTGCTATCCTTTTCGTAAGAGTTCAACAATTTGTGTTTAATAAAGTTTTGAAATATTCAACCCTTATTCGAAAACATAAAAGAAAAAGCAAAGAAAATTCAAAAGGAAGAAGAAGAAAGAAAAAAACAGGAAATGAGAAAAGAAAATTTGTATATCGTTTTCGTTATTGTTTTGATTTTTTTTCTAATTCGATTGTTTCAAAGTTAAATATAGTAACCTTATTTTAAGACTTTAAATCATATAAATGCTCGTTTTCGTTAATATTTTGACCATTACGGGTCTTGTCCTTCTGGATGTTGAAAAGGCTTTTGATAGCATATGGCATGATGGTCTACTTCACAAGCTCAAGTTATTCGGTTGTCCTTTATATATAATAAAATTAATACAAAGCTTCCTTAGGCAATTTCACGTTAATTTAAATAGAACGCATTCCTCCGATCAAAATATTACATCGGGGGTACCTCAAGGGTCAGTATTAGGTCCATTATTGTACATTAAGTATGTTACTGATTTTCCAAAAATATGGAACTGTGAAATAGCCATGTTTGCCGATGATACCGCCATTTACAGTTCAAGTAAAATTGGCTATGAAATTGAGAATGATTTGCAACATGCTCTCAATAAAATTCATGATTATTTTATAACATGGAAAGTAAGACTAAACGCTGAAAAAAAACAGGCAATCTTTTTCACCAGGAAAAGAAATAACTGTGATAGCCCGTAGGTTGATTCTGTCAAATATCTTGGTGTATATTCAGACAAGACATTCATTTTTCGGGACCATATTACAATTACCCTTAGCAAAATAAGTATTGTTACTAAAATGCTATACCCACTTATATGTAGGAAATCACCCCTGAGTAAGTTCAATAAGGTTATTATCTGTAAAGTAATTTTCCAGGCTATTATTGCTTATACATGTCCAGTATGGGAAACTTGTGCAAAAACACACATAAAAAAATTACAAGTTTCTCAGAACAAAACATTAAAAATGATGGCAAATTTACCTTGGCATTTTTCCACCCAACTTTTACACGATCAAACTGGAGTTCATCAAGTTACAAGAAAAATTGAAACTCTCAACCGAAGATTTTATCTAAGATGTAGTGATTCAAATAATATGTTAAAACAAAATTTAGTAGTAAGTCCATAATATCAATGTTTGTAAAATCGAAATTGTAATTATTTATTTGTATTTAATAATTGTTATTGTTATTTATTCATTTATCTATTTGTTTATTTGTTTATTTATTTATCTATGTATTTCTTTATTTATTTATTTATTTATTTATTTATTTTTTTATTTTTTTATTTATTTATTTATTGATTTCTTTATTTATTTATTTATTTACGTACTTATTTATTTACTTATTTATTTATTTATTTATTTATTTATTTATTTATTTATTTATTTATTTATTTATTTATGCAAATTTAATCATTTCTTCTTAAATATTATATATTGTATTATTCAATTATAAAATACTTATATACCAACTTGGCAATTCCTCTAGTTTGTAAGTTTAATCTAGTATTTTTTTTTTTTATTTATAAAATATATCGAATGAAGGTTTTTTTATCATAGTTTTCCTTCAAATGTAATTTGAATTTTTTCAATTCAAATGTATTTATTAACTTCCAAAACATTTGTCAGTTGTAAGATATATTTCAAATATCAAATCTCTGAGCAAATTTTTGTAAAGCCTTATCTATGAAAAATAAAGTATCTATCTATCTATCTATCTTTTGACCATTAAATGAAACCAAAACAATTATTCAACTGCTGTCAAGTGTTGAGTAAATTTTATCAATGTTAATCAATTAAAACCATAAATAAAAAAAAAAAACCTTCCATAATCTCATCACCAAAGATACAAAGCAAACAAAATAACCATCTCCTTCGAAAAATCTCAAAACCAATAGATTTCAGTATAAGTGTAGCTAATTGTATTTGTACACAATTACTGATCGTAAGTTAATTCTGATTTTGGTACATCCAACCATTAGGATTGGAAATCAATTATTACTATCCACTCCGGACGCCCGATGGCACGAATTGAATCCTATAAAAGACTTAAAGTAAGTCTGGGTACTCTTCAAGCACCTTTCTTCGCACCTCAAGTTAAAATCAACTTCAATAGTGATATAATCAATCATCATATCAAAAATCATTGATCCTAATGACGATCACAATCAAGTGTATGAGCTCAGAAAAGAAGCATCAACATCAATAGTGTTCCTAATTAAATAATAAATTATTTCATTGATCGGCCACATCAGACAGCGGCACGTCCAATCGGAATCCACTCGATTCGCCACTTAGAACCTCAACAACCATAATGATCCATCTCATCCAATAACTGACAAATACCCCCACACAAATCACCAAAGAAATCACCGAACTCCAAACAATTACCACGAGAGGTGTCGGAATCACTTTGGCCAGCCCGACTACAGTCCCCAACCTGGATCGACCATAATAAGAGATTTTTGATTGAATAATGATTCAACATGAACCCACTTATTGACCCGTTTGGTAATTTTTCAGTTCCACTGGAATACATCGGAGGTACTTCGGAGCTGCAACAAATAAATCGATCAAAGGAAAACGATGATCGTGCTTATTAGTTTCAACAAAAATGTATCCAAGGGGCATAAACTGAAGGTAAAGCGCGTTAAAGAGCTCACATTTTCTTGTACGAGTCAATTAATTCAAAGAATTTTTTTTTTTTTGAAACACAAATTGATTATTAAATTGTGAGTGATTCATGAAATATTTGTTTAGCAAGAAGTTTTAAAAATTGGATTGTGTAAAATGATTTATATGGAAATATAGAAAGATCGCCTTGGGGCGATTAATGTTTGTTTTAAGGCCCATATGGGGTCATCTCTGTTACGATAAGGTAAATGAATGGTGGGCCAAATGTTATGAATAGAGACGTCAGTTCTCTCTGATGTATAGTGGAGTCAAAGTAGTAGCTTATGCAGATGATTTAGCTCTGCTAGCGACTGGAAAATTTCTCTCCACTATTAGTGAACAGATAGAAGGAGGTTTATCCTTGGTAAAAACCTGGTCAAGGAAATGTGGGCTAGTGGTCAATTCGCAAAAGACAGAACTGGTTCTCTTTACGAACAAAAGAAAAATACCAGTTTTTAAGCTTCCTTCAATAGAAGGGGTTCCATTCATCGATTGCTAAAGGGACTGCAATGAAGGCAATACCACATGCTGATATCACCTTTTTCATTGATAGCCAAGCAGCGATTAAATCAATTTCTGCAATTGAAATAAAATCAAAGCTTGCAGCTTGCTGTAGCGAAGAGCTAAAAGTTCTTGACGCGCAGCATAATATATATATATATATATGGGTTCCTGGCCACAGTGGTGTGCAAGGAAACGAAAGAGCTGATGAGCTGGCAAGAAAGGGATCATCCCTAGAACTTAACCAAGCCGATACAACGGTGAAGATCCCAACCTGTATGACATTAAACAGATGATAGGGAATAAGGCACTCGCCGCAGCTAACGAGAGATGGAACTCGCTCGACTCCTGTGTCGTAACCAGGAAACTATGGCCCTCCTTTAATAAACAAAAAACAGAAAATATTCCACAGCTCAACAAGAAGTCGCTACGATCCCTTGTGAGGATGTGATACTGACGGGGCATAACATGCTGGGTTACCACAAAAAGAAATTAAAGCTCAGCACGGACGACTTGTGCAGAGGTTGTGGCGACATAGATGTGCATGAGAACACTCCTAATTTTCTCTGTCACTGCTTAGCACTATACCGCTTAAGAAATGAAGTTCTAGGAAGTCATTTCTTCTAGGACTTAGAAGAACTATCTGAACGGGTACAAACCTGCTCAGATTTATTAATAACTCAAAATGGCTCGAGAATGTATAGGGTTTTCATAGGTCCCATGCTTATTGGGCCCAAACCCCCCAGGGTATCACAATGGATCAACATTGATCTAAGTGTGATAGACACCCCATCATCCATCAGCCCACAAACCTAACCTAACCTCTGTCTGATGTACATAATAAAGATAATTAATAATGAGAGTAGATACCAACTCTTTGCTTTGAAAAAAAAATTGGTTAAATTTGAAGGAACATCGATGGCCTTTTACAAAAAATTTAGATAGTAACGATATTGAAAAAAATGGGACCTAAATACACAATTACTTTCGCAATAAATGTGGGATCTTAGCGGTACTCTCTTAGAAGAAAATGATACAATGACAGTTAACAAATTGGCCGAACAATTTTCAATCTGTGATTACCAAATCTTGCTTTTTTTGTGAAATCCTGAACTTTATTCCAATTTTTCAAAGCATTTAAGCGACAACATTGAAATTGATAAATAAACATGCAAATACAAAAACTACTTAAATGAGAAATTATGCAAACTCTAGGAACACGTATGCGTACAACCAAACCAGGATAATAGGGTAACTATGTACTCAAAATGCAAATTCCTCTTTGCATCTCTATTGACCCGATCCAGGCTTGTAGCGACTAAATCAATTAACAATTCCCAAACCGTTTGCATTCAAATGAGTTGGCCGTAAAAGTCCGCAACCGAACAACCGCACAAATGAATTCTTCGCCAAAAACCGCGCAATGTCAATTCCTCATTAACCTTTCATTGCCAATCCAAAGTACAAAGCAGGGGAGGAGCGCACTATTGATGGTGATCCGCGAAGAGCTGTGCAGCCTGAAAGAAAGCACATCCGATCAACCCACCAGCTTCACGTAAATCGCATTAAATGAGGAACAAATTTCATTGTTAATTATATTGTCAACATGCATTCCTTGACGACAACGGCAGCAACAATGACTCCAAGTCTGCTCTGCTCTGGACAAAAATCCAACTCCTCCACGAGATTCGCATCTAACCCCAACAGCACCTCTACAGCATGCGCGCCCGAATTGTGTGCGACGACCGACGACAACGACTTTAATGGTCTTCGCTTCGTCGTTCTTCCATCACAGTGGCAGCACCAGCAACTCGCCCGCCACTCTGCCACGGACATAACTACTTGCAACATGCAAATTTTCCACAATAGCCGCATAGGAATTTTTCGTGCGCCATAAATCACATCTCCTGCAGGACTTCTGAACCCGCCATTTCCATTTTTCCCGCTCGTTGTGTGTTTTGAAATATTCCAATCGGCAACAACGCGCACCGGTCGGTCGGTGTGGCGTAGTTCGGCGGGAATATGAAATGTTCTCGAGTGCACTTACAGTGTTGCAGCGCGCCACATTGTGCTGTGCTGCATGACATAATCGCCCAAGACATATCGACAACTTTATTTCACATTTTAATATCTTCATCGCGTTTAGATGCGGTTCGTTGCGGTGCTGTCGCTGCCATAAGCTCCCGAACTCCTTCCAAGTGTATAGCATGACATGGTCTCTATGGCGGCCATGTGACTAGGCCGGGATCGAACGAGTGTCCAAAGTGCATTGTTTAAACAAATCTACGTGCATTTTTCGAACAAAATTCATTGTTGTTGTTTTTTTTTTTTATTAAGTATTTTTATTATTTTTAAAAGTTCCTATATTTACAGAGGCTGGCGCGAGAGTTCGGAAAGTGGAGTTTAGGTCTAGCCCTGAGCTTGGATGATTGTACCTTTATTCGAGGCTAACTGTTCGCTAAATCTATAAGGAGTAACTTGTTGGTTTTCAGTGTTCGTCATGTCGTGTACTTTTGGCACGATTTTGTGTCGCTGTCGTCGTCGGGTTCTAAAGTGGGCCTCATGCGAAGCAGTTTCGGATGGAAGCAACTTGGCAATTTAGAGGAAATTTCTACGAAGTGTAGACTGTGTCGCACAATTATTATGACAGCATATGGATTGTCTTTGAATTGCAGGGTATGTTATGTGGTTGCTGCATGCAATTTAACTCGGAGAACAACAATCTGTTTGGGAAGGTCTCAGAGACAAAGAGGTCGTAAGATATGAAGGACTTGGAAAAGTTATACGAGATTTCTGTATTATGATGTAGTTCTTTTTTTCCGAAAAAATCCTATTTCTAATTTCAAGTAGCTGTAGGAACTTTCTTTCTTGTCAACATCGTACCTACTCATCAGATGAAAATGAAAGGTCTAAAAAAACTCTAGATGCTTTTTCTGAGTAAGAGAGTCGAATATTGTTGCCAAATTCTCTAGCTACTAATGCCTTTATATGCGATCTTAGGTGCGGTCACAGCTTAGAATAGAATAGAATCGTAGGAACGGTTTTGAAATAAAACGGTTTTTATTTAACATCTTTTTTTAAAAATTAAAAAAAAGTATTCAAGAATACAAACTTAAAAACTACAATTAAAAAAATCCATCTACACGTTTTCAAAATATTGATTTTTGAAGAAAAAAATTAAAAAAAATTATTAAAAATACAAAAAAAAAATTTCGAAAATATTTTAAAATAAAATTACTTAGGCTACCAACATCTTCTTGAATATCAAATTTGATTGAAATCGGATGACCAGTTTTCGAGTGCCGTTTTTAGCCCACCATCTTGATTTTTTTTAACGAAAACATAACCTACACCTACAAATAGTAAACTGATTCGTTTTTATAAAAATTCTTGGAGCCGTTTCCGAGAAAAATATTTTTTTACTTAACTTAAATGAAATAAATTGCACGACTGGATCGCACGTACTTGCTCATACCGTTGTGACCGCACACATTGTAGACTAAAATTAAAGAAAGTTAAAGTGAACATCAAACCATTTATTCGATTTTTGTGACTTTTGATTGTAAAAATTACGTTAAATTGTATTGTGTGAAATAATTTAAACGCCATTTTATTTCCTTAGGAAATGTAAAAAACAACTTTTTTAAAAAGTTTAAAAAAATAATTCAAGAATACAAACATAAGCACAATAATAAATAACATACATTTAAAAACAAAATTAAAAAAAAAAAAACACTTTCCCGTTTTCAAAATATTGATTAAAAAAAAAAATTAAAAAAAACTTATTAAAAATACAAAATAAAAGTTTTGGAAAAAAAAATCAATGCAAAATTACTTCGGCTACCTACATCTTCTTGACATTTGTAAAAAATATAAAAAACTCTTTGTCATCATCGGTTCCTACGCTCATTTTCAATGATACTCCTGCTGTCAGTTCACAGGAAAAGGCAGATCTGATTGCAGCCCAATTTTCGGCTAACTCAACGCTGCCAGCAGGTGTCAGAACTCCCCCTGTACTTGATAGCGTTAATGATTTTATGCGACCAATCTTCTTTCGCACTCGTGCAGTCGCAAGAGTCATGAAAGATCTCAATATACACAAATCCGCTGGCCCGGATAGTATCCCCGCTAGTCCTATTCCTCTGGACTCTTTCCGAGTGGATGGAAAACAGCATTTGTCCAGCCCATCCCTAAAAAAGGTGAATCTTCTTCACCCTCAAACTATCGACCCATTGCACTTACGTCCCTTCTTTCTAAGCGTTTCCATGACACGTTGATTAATTTTCAGCTTAAGAAATATCTTGGTATATCTCACCGAAAAGTGGAACCAATCTCTTCACCGTTTTGACGAAAGCAAAATTATCGCACTTCATATTTCTAAGGCATTTGATAGAGTTTGGCTCTTTTATCGAAAATGCGTGCATTCGGACTCGATGAATCTCTTCTTCATTGGATTAGTAATTACCTTTCGAACCGCTCAATACAAGTTGTGTTAGATGGATTCAAGTCTGATATTCAACACATAAATGCTGGTGTGCCCCAGGGCTCTGTTTTGTCTCCGACCTTATATTTATTAATGATTTATTAACTGAAACAACTAATCCAATAAATTGTTTTGCGGACGACAGTACTCTCAGCTTTTCATATTCGTTCCCAGATATACATCCATGTTCTTCGGATGTGGAACTGCAACGGCAGCGTATGAGAGGTTCATTAAATTCTGACCTTGACGGCATTGTACAATGGGGAATAGAAAATCGCGTAGAATTTAATGCTTCAAAAACTCAATGCTGTCTTTCGTCGTTAAAGCGGAATATGCCACTATCCATCGAAGAAACCGACCACCTCTCAGTTCTCGGTATGTGCCACCTTCTGTGGTATGGCCACATATTTGACGTCGCCAAGAATGCTGCGAGGTGTTTAGGTTTCCTTCGTAGATGCAAGAAGTTCTTCACCCTGTCTGATCTGGCTACAATATATAAAGCATATTTTCGCCCAAAACTGGAGTATAATTCCCACATTTGGGCAGGTGCTCCTGTAACCCGCACTTGAGTTTTCTTGTTGCAATACAAAAAAGAGCTTTAAAAATGATAGGCGGTCAAACAATAACAGAAACATTTACATCTCTGGAGCACAGACGTAATGTCTCCTGCCTTTCATTATTTTATAGCTACTTCGATAAACAATGCTCTAGCGAAATAGCCAGCTGCATTCCTCCCCTGAAACGATTCAACCGTAATACACGCACTGCAAGGAATGCCCATCAGTATACCCTTGAGCCCAACTTCGGACGTACTGTTAAGTATAGAGATTCTTTCTTTATTCGAACCACACGAATGTGGAACACTCTACCTGGTTCGGTTTTTTCCTCCCATTTTGATATGCAGAATTTCAAACTTAATGTCCATCGACATCTCCTTTTCATCCTTCCTTTCTTTCCTAATGCTCGCACGGTGTTTTAACATTATAAGGGTAGAAAATGAACCCCTTTCGAGCGTGCCTATTATAAAAAAAAATATCAATTTTGATTCTAATCGGATAACCAGTCTTCCAGAAAGTCGAAGAAAATAAAAGGCACGACTGGGTCGCACGTACTTGCTCCTATTTGCTAATCCTTTTTAAGTGCAGGTGTCTTTTTGACAAAGATTTAATTTTAATGTTTTTTTGACGTGCAACTTCTTTAGAATCGTCGTGGTTTGAAGCTCGAACGTCATGCGTCACGACAAAGGGATGAACACATAAATTTATAGGATTGTTAGTTTTTGCTGTTTTTAGTGAATAATTATCTTTCCACTTGTTGTTTACTGTTTATAATATAATTTGCTCATAGAAAGATATAAAGGACTTTTTTCAGTTTAATTTTCATTTTGGTATGGAAAAATTTGAACAACTGGCATAAAGATTCGTGGGAATCAGCAGTAGGGCAATAATGCTAGGTATAGGGACCTATATGTGTAGGTCCCAATAACAATAATTTACTTTTTGAAATCAAATTAATTAAAATAGCTTATTATGGATCGATAAACGTATGGTGTGGGATATCAGGTACCTATAATAAGGTTGGAAGGAAGGTAGGTACTAAAATTAAGATACACATTCCAACTACTTTTAAGCGAGTGGGTTTAGAGACAATATTCAAAGTTAACACAGTGGTTTTGTTTATTTATAGGAAGGTGTAAGCTTTTGTTTTCTCGATTGAAATTTTTGCATTCAGTAGTAATCGAATAGTTTTTTTTATTTGTTAGTTGTTTTTGTGTGTTAAAAATAAGCTTCCTTATTTATTCTGCGTGATGATGAAATGCTTTAAAATACGTACGTTCGTATGTTAGTTTTCACCTTCCTTTAGTTGACTAATAGCTAGGGCTTAGCCGAGCAATATGAAATAAAATTTTGGGGACAAATTTTTATGAAATCAAAACAACACTATTCATAACGTTTTTTGGAACAAAATGTTGTAAGCCATCTTATGTCTTTTGCTGTTTTCAAAATCGTTCGACCAGTTTTTTCAAAAAAATGTTTTTTTTGAAAAATTTTTCGAAAACATATTATAAAATTTTTTTGAGTATGTCAATTTTAAGAAATCTATAGTTTATACTAGGAGAAAAAAAAAATATATATATCTGTTTTCAAAATATTTAAAAAAACAAAATATTAAAAAAAATATATTAAAAATTAACAAAAAATGTTTTTGAAAATTTTAATAAGCAAATATTATTTAAATCATAAAACACTACATATTTTCAAAATTTCATCAAAATCCGTGAATTAGTTAACGAGAAAGTCTGATTTTAGAAAACCGGTCATATGGGAGGTACCGTTATAAAACTTTTTCTGAAAAATCCATTAAAACTGAAAGATATATTTTGCATAGAAAACATCATTCTGAAAGTTTTGTCAAAATCGTATTAGTCTTTTTAGAGAAAAATAAGTTTTTCATCAAAATTTTTATGGCAGGTACCGTTAGTTTTGCAGCTAGAATGCCAATTCTAAAAAATGTCGGGTAGAGCACTCTAAAAATACTATATACCAAGTTGGAATCAAATCGGCCCAACCGTTTAGGCTGTAGGAATCGATACGGACAGACAGACAGACAGACAGACAGACAGACAGACAGACAGACAGACAGACGGACGGAATTTCCGGACCCACTTTTTTGACTTCTCTATCATCGTAACGTCATGTTTGATTGTTAGAATTTTTTTTACGAATGCATAACTTGCCTTATAGTCCCTTTAAATCGCAAGTAAAAAACCGGTCCTATGGGAGGTACCGTTTTTAGCCCACCATTATTTTTTTTTTCCACCAAATTATAATGCATACTTACACTAGTATACTTTTTTTATAAAAATTCTTGAAGCCGTTTTCAAGAAAAATGAGCTTTTACATAACGGTTATATGACAGGTACCGTTAATTTTTGAGCTTAAAAAATTGAAAAAACTCCTCTGTAGAATATCAAAATAACCTTAAGTTCAAAATTTTAAGACGATTGGCCCAATCGTTTAGGCTGCAGTCCAAAATACATCCGTACAGACAGACAGACAGACAGACAGACAAACAGTCGAACTGAATTTTGCTAGTAACTCAAAAATGTTTCTCTATCATCGTAATGTCATGTTTGATTGTTATCTCAATAATTTTTTTTTGCACGAATGCATAACTTGTATTATAGTACCTATAATCGCAAGTAAAAAATTCAAAGAGAATCAGCTCTTCTTTACAAACTTTATTTTAAATTCAAATATCGCTTTTGCTCAGCGTTTCTGAATTAGTGGGCTCTTTAGCCTCTTTCAAGGAATTGTTAATGCATAATTATTGACAACATTTCGAAATTTCAAGGAGCGCGGTTTCCCGGTGACCACACTCCTTGAATTTTGAAGCGAAACTTTCGGGGTAAGTAAGATGTCTAACTCACTAAATATTTCTATATTACGCGGTTTATCGGAAAATTATCAAAATGTCCCATAAAAACAACCGCAAAAATCTTAAAAGTTGTATTTTTAAAATAACTTCGAATACCAAAAAATCATGACTGCCGAAGGTGCCACTTGCCAAAACTAAAATTTAGCTTTGCTATATGTGTTTTCACACAAATCGCTCACAAATCAAACTATCTTCAGTTGCCTTGGCCAACAACTTACTTTGGATAAAGATTTATCCCATTGTCCTTTGTATTCATAAACAGATAGCAACTTAAACTTGTCTTCATAATTTATCTCTGTATCTCGAGAGTTGGAATCAATTTATGATTCTCTAGTGTTAGATTATTGGTAATTCCCAACCTCACCACCAAAAAAAGAGACAACTGTCTTGCCAGATCCATACAAGTCGTGATTCCATTGTTTTATATTATTTTCGATTTATTTGAATAGAAATAGAATTTATGTTTTTTTTTTTGTTCAAACAAAAAAGGGTTAACTTGGCTTTTCTCTTCAAAAGATACATTTCAACCATAAAATCGGTGGCAGAAGTAGGTGTTTATGTAATTAAAAACGACACACCCTATCCCTAAACTCTGCCAAAAAAGATTACAAATTTCCACGGCCACTCTAAGCCTTGTGTCACGTGGACAAATGAACAATTCACCTGATAATTGTAATCTCCTTCTGTGTCGTCCGGTCCATACTCCCGAGGTCCGAGGAGGACTTTGCATGGGCGTTTCGTAATGCGAAACAATCATTACGTCTACTTCAGAGATTACAAAATTGTGTTTGCAGTTAGAAAAGGTGTAGAACGCATAAAGGATGCCAGTAAGTATCTACATATATATAATTTCAGGTATGCCGAGGGATACTTTGAAAACCTGGTAAGGTGAGAGTGACTTATGGCTTTGACAACAGCTTAAGGGATTATGCATTTAACATGGGTCCGTCATTTGCCAGACAATAAACGCACACTTTTGGCATGTGTAAGTCAAGTATGGTCATCTTTGAGGTAATTTTTGAGAAAAAAAAAACTATAATCTCATTGGATTACGAGTGAAATCCAATTTTGTTATTTTTCTTTGTGTACCAAACAATGTAATAAGATTATAGTATCGGAAGGACTCGTGCGGTGGTGGTCCTTGTTTGTTGATTTGAATCCAATTGGCACTTGTGGATTAAGAAAGGACTTTTGAGGAAAAAAAAGGATGAATAGGTAAATAAAAAATTAATTTTTTATTGAATTAGTAGTTCAAACATCTTAGGAAATGCGATTAAAGAAACGGATCAGTCGGATACATGAAACGACGCCAGAGAATTAAGAAAATCTTTTTTTGAATTACTCGAGACACCTTGGACCCTAGAATCAGTATCTAGAAATCTCTGACTATGAGATAACACATACTAATGATACCCCTTTTCCTGTACAATTAACTTCCTGTTTCTGATTTTATTTTTGATTATAAGAGTTGTTTTAATTTTTTTTTAATTTAACATTTTACTTAAAAATTAAGTCCCTAAAACAACTTTTTTTTATTTTTATTTTTTTCAGCATAAGTGCGAGGTCGTGATTGAGATCCGAACCCAACCCACCCAAACCAATAATTTACAATATACACTGCCTCATCAAAAACTACATAACATTCGTCTTACGTCAGGATCAAGAAATCATCACGAGCACCTCGGTTCGGGAACATGTTATTTGTGTCGATAAAAAGCCTCGTATAGATCCCGCGCACCGCTCGTGAGCATACAACTCAAAATTACGTATTGCAAATTGTATGAATGCTTCAAGACCATCCTCATCCTCATCGTTTAAGGTTTAAGTATCCCAGTCTATATAGCAATTTGGTTGCCATAAAATAAAATGATTTGAGACCTTTGAGGCCTTAACAGCTTCATTTTGCGATTGAAGTCGAAAATGAGTCAATCAAACCTGACACTAGGAATCAATTGTTTTGCGCGCCAATTAATAGAAATTATTGTCTAAATTTCATTGAAGAAACGTGAGGATTGTTGGGAAGAAGGAGTGTGCACGAAACTAAAAGGCAGCAAACACGATTCCCCACAGGCTACAGAGCAACAACCCTGGAAATCATTGTTGGGCTAATTAAAAGTTATAGCCTCTTAATGAAACTGAATGGAAGCGATAATTGCGGAATGGAGTTTCGTGGCGAAGCTGTGCGCCAATAGTTGTTAGCCAAGCAGGAAAATGAAGAAATTTCTTTTAGGGGTTTTTAAATGGCAGAAACGTTAAAATTAGAAAGTTCAAGATTGTTTGTGATGCAAGTTTTTTTGTATTTCAAAATGTTTATAGATTCTGAAAACAGTTACGTACAGTTCAACTTACATTTTTTTTTTAAACAGTAATTCAAGACCAAAACTTGAAGAAATGAAATTGCTAATAATAATTTGACTATAGTTCGTTGTATATCAAGAGCAAGCAATCTTAAGGTAAGATTTACAGCAACAAAGGCTAGACCTTTTTCTGGCCATGTTTTTTACTTGCGATTATAGGGACTATGAGGCAAGTTTTGGATTCGTGAATAATAAAAAAATTGAGATAACAATCAAACATGACATTACGATCATAGAGAAGTCTGCCTGTCTGTCTGTCTGTCTGTCTGTCAGTATGCATAACGAGCTGCAGCCTAAACGGCTTAAGTGATTATCTTCAAACTTGGTGTATGTGATTATTTTGGCATTCCCCAGAGGGGAAATTGAAATTTTAATTTTAGCCTTAAAAATAACGGTACCTGCCATATGATCGTTTAGAAAAAGCCTATTTTTCTCGAAAACGGCTCCAACGATTTTGAGGAATTTTTTGAGAATTTTGTTGATGGCATTGGCTATCATTTGGTTAGAACCACATATACGGGAAAAAACTATTAACGGGACCTTTCATAAAACGTTTTTTTTTAATTTTGGGTTTTTCCGGTAACGGCTATTTGGATTTCTGTTAAATTTTATATTTGAAAAGACCTATGTATTAATTCTGCATATCAATTTTTTTAGTAACTTTTTTTTTCTAATAACATTTTTTGAATTTTTTTTTTTTGAAAACTCAATATTTTTACAACTAATCGAAAAAAAATTATTTTAAATTTTATATCAACATGTATATTAATAAACTCTAAGAAACTGCATACCAAAATTTAAACAAAAAAAGAATTTCAAAAAACTAAAAATAAAAAACAGGATTTTATCAAAACCGGTCCTAGGTACGTGCCTACTATAATTTGAACTCGACCTTAAGGATTCTTTGTTTGGGAGAGAGTGGGGGAGAGAGTGTTATAGGATTCCCCAGGTCTTGGGAGGCTGGAGGAACGCTGATGATATTTCCAGTGGAACTCGACACCGGGGTTTCATGGAAGCCTACCATGTTACTAAGTGTAAGTGACCAGTGTGTGAATGTCCCGGAAAACGTATGGCTCAATTGATGAATGTATCGGAAAAAGCAGGTGGAAGAATTAAGCTAAGCTTGACCAATCACTTCTTGATTTTGCAGCACAGCGTTAAGACAACAGATTAATACCTATTTTTAAGGTGTCGTCACACAATGAAAGGAAAGTACTTTCAGAAAACGTTTTGAAAATTCCTATTTAAAAATAATTTTCAGAGAGCAGTCACACTACGAAAGAAAAATTCTCTCTGAGAGCGACTTCTTACTTTTCAGAAAGAAAAATTTCTTAGTAGGCACATTTGGGGTCTTCACACTAAACGAAAATGTTTTCTGAAAGCGCTTTATGAAAGTGTTTTGTGTGTAAACGGGTACGGAGTGTGGATTTTTCACTCTGCATGGGATGAGTTTTGTTTATTGCTTATCTATGGTAGCTGAAAAATGGAGTTTAATATAATAAATAAACTCATTGAATTTGCAACCAGATATATTGTTGTTCGGCCGTTAAATCGCCGAACCATCGCCGTATCGTTAAAAAATGCTGGTATCGCATAATGCTTGCTGGCGTTATCTCTACAAATCGATGGAACACTATCCTAACATGATTAAGAAAATCGTATCTGCCGTATGCCTATTTCTTTATTATTGTTTAGCCCAAACAAAGGAATGGTTTCCATCAAGGGAACGCTTTCTCGAAAACGTTTTCATGAACTAGTCACACACTGAAAGTATTTTCCGGAAAGGAGATCCCTTTCAGAAAACGTTTTCAGGAAAGTAATTTTCAGGTCTTCACACTATGAAAGTCTTACTTTCAGAAAACGTTTTGTTTTCTGAAAGTACTTTCCTTTCATATTCCAACGACTCCTTTAGTAACAGAGAAAGAGGAAAATTATTAAGAGAGGAATTTTAAAGAAATATTTGGTACCTTTATTAATTAGTCGTGCTGCGTGGCTTAGCCGTTAGTGTGTCGGACTGCAAAGCGAAGTGTCGGGATTCGACTGCCCGGTACATTTTAACTCCCCATTGGGAATATCAATATTCTTATCTTACATTTACCTTAAAAAAGAACATTTTCAGCATTTGGTTTGTTTTTATCACAAATAATTTTTTTTTTAATATACTCATTCATTTAGTGCAAGGATGTAGGACACTCACTTAGGATTGGTTCCATCGTCAGCAAGGAGTTTAAATGATTCACTTTGGGGTCCATCGCCATCGGGTACTAAAGACGCTCCAGTCCTTAATTAAGAATAAAGACTTTTGCGGGATATTTTACCCTAAGGAATTTTTTCGAAGATGTCCATGGTCATCCGCGTGTAGATTTTCAGAGCTCGTCATTGCCTAAGGGCAACACATATCAGGTCTCGTGATTGTGTTAATTTATTAAATAAGTGCTTAATGCTCTGGCCTGGGTGCTGGGTGTTCAAAACTACCTTTGTAAAATGTTTAAAGAACTGCACGACATAGAGTGCGTCACCTTGTGGTAATACCATCTGGTGGTGGCGAAGGTCTAAAAATATCCCTACCAACCTTAACGAAGCATCAGCGAGCATTCTACAATCTTGTCATGATAAGACATATTCCAAAGATAGACATTTCTCGGTTCAGTTTATGGCAGTGTAAATAGGTATGAACTGTACTGAGAAATGGCTGTCGTTTTATGAAGATTTGTTCAATGGTACCTGGTAGAATCTCCAGGTCTAAGACCGCCTTGAAAAACACCTATTATTGCGTCGGCTTACGGGTTCACATAAAACGCTGGAGAGGATCTTATATAGGCGATATTTAAGAGCTTTATTCCTCTATAGTTGGTGCAGCGTAGTCGATCTTTGGACTAGTTAAAGTGATATGTATATCTAGATGGTTAACATCGACTGCGTAACTACTTTAGTGTTTCCATTCCCATCTTTGCAGGGCAACGGACGGCTAGTGATACTTTGACTGCATCACTCTGACCTCTGCATGTCCTGGAGTTAAGGATATTGGAGATCTATTTTTCTTTCTCCTTAACTCAACATAACGTAGAGATTATATAAGATGCTTTAGTTCTTTTGTGGAGCCATGACGTCTGTGTGTCCGTTTTGGCTTTGTTTGCCTGAGCACATTCGGAGTCGAACCAGTGGTTTTTCGGAGCTTCTGAGTGTATTTATTGTTTTTTTTTTCCAAATAACAAACAATTGAACTCTACAATTATTTCGAAAATCCAAAAAATAAAAAACATTTGTTTGCTGTTAATAAATATGTTGTTTTTCCCTTCTAATACATTACTCGATGAATATTCTTCTTTATTCCTTCTTTATTTATTCTATATATTCATAGAAAAGAATGCCCATATTTGGATATCCCTATATTCTCACCAAAATCTGCTACCAAGGCCAAAACCCAACATACGTTTAAATTTTTATTTCAAACTATCGACATGGCTAACAATGCCCGAAACGACTGTTACCAAAACTGGATGTTTGCAAAGCCATGCAATGGAGCCATAAAAAAGGTGCTTCATATAACAAAAACGTCTTAATTTGGAACCATTATACCAAGTTCAGCCACCACCACCACCACCACCGCTATCCATGACGACTTTCGTCCTCCGCAAATGATCTTAGCTCTATTCGCTGATGGTTCGGTTGGCACAACACCAGCTTAGCCTCTCCTCCTTATGGTAAGCATGAATCAATGAATGTCTTTATATTC
Organism: Platycheirus rosarum; assembly: GCA_963971375.1. Lineage (NCBI taxonomy): Eukaryota > Metazoa > Arthropoda > Insecta > Diptera > Syrphidae > Platycheirus > Platycheirus rosarum. The sequence goes on along the minus strand of OZ020509.1, from coordinate 131,530,286 downwards.
CAGTCCTAAGCTCGAAGAAGTGGCCACGTTCAACTCCATCTAACGACGGTTATTAGACACAACGAATGCACAATAAATGAGACAACAACAACGTCCACCATATCCTCGAGTGATTTTATTTATTGGCCAAACCTAACACTGATTATGCACACAGCTCTCTGGGTATATAACTTCCAGTTCCAGAGCCTCGAGGAGCAAGCATGGATCTCTGCTTCTCGACTTTTATATGCGACGTGAACGCGAACCGAAGTGTGGGTTTCTTCTTTTGATTCCGGCTTAACCATGACAGCCATAGGTTGATATATCTAGGAGGGAACTCACCATGCCCAACGCACAGAGGATGGATTCACGAATCAATGAGGACCAAGTTTATGCTGCATTCGGAACAAATAATTTAGTCACCAATTAGTGAGGTGGTGGGTAGAGAACGTGAGCTGATATAGCGATGGTGGGAAGAGATTTCACTCAATAAATAGCCAACTTGATCTATTTGTAAGGAGAAACTAATGAGACACCGACCGTTGTTGGATTATATATATACGTTATACCTTCAAGACGAAATGCACATCAATTAATGTTCACAGCACGGTAAGCTTCTACTTCTTGGAATCTCTGCAGCTGCTTTGGTCCGCAGAGTCATTAAAAGTCGGCAGCATAATGTGTCCATTCGCCAAACTGATGTGTTCATCCTAATTTCTTTCGAAATTAATTGCCGCCATTAATCTGGACAGTTACAACAAATATGGCTGAGAAATCGCGCATTCCAAATGGATTGGCTCCAGTTCAGTTAATTTTGTTTAACCTTTTCAGTCCATCAGGAGTCATGTCGTTTTGAGTGCGGTTTTTAATGGTTTCCTTACAATGGCAGGCATCGAAAATGACGAACTGCAATAAAATTGAGATACGTCCCAGTGCAGGAGCCAAACGGGCTATTAGCACCGAAGCATAGCCTCTTCTCGAGGCTTGGTTGAGTGAGCATATAAGTTGGTTTAATGGCGACCAAGAACATATTAATACGAAATAAACATAAAATCCTAACAAATAAAATCTGGAAGGTTTTAATCTGTATAAGAAGACATCCCAAAATGGTTACCAGCTGTGATCAATTTTTTAGTATCGACTTGATGAAGAAAAAAAAAGCAAAACCTGCATTCAAAACGTACATTTTGGTAAATCATAAGTTTTTAATATAAACGTTTGAAGAAGTAGTAAAGTAGCTTGGTATAGGCTTAAAAGTCTGCAAAAGTGATCCAAAATTCGTTGATGGGTATTGGTCAACAAATATTTAAAAGCGAATAACAAATCGTTCCTTGAAAGTGGAGCGGTTTTTGTAATAAAAGTTAATAAACTTAAAAAAGGGTTTTTCAATAAGAGCGCTACAAAAGTTTTTTTTAAATAAAGAAAAACGGTTTTGGATTTTATGAAATTTTTTATTCCTGTGATTATGTATGGAACTCGATTTCATGGCATGGCCACCATGGGCACGCTTGCAGAAGTCCAGACGATGAACCCAATTTTCGACGGTTTTCAAGCATAAATCGGCCGATACTGCTGCAATTTCACGTTCGATATTCGTACGAAGTTCATCAATCGTCATAAACTTGACGTATCCCCACAGGAAATAGTCTAACGGCGTCAAATCGCACGACCGAGGCGGCCAAGCGACTGGACCATTTCGTGAGATAACACGTTCTCCAAACTTGGTTTCCAATAAATTGATTGTGACATTCGCTGTGTGGCTTGTGGCGCCGTCCTGTTGGAACCACATGTCTTCCAAGTCCATATCATCCAATTGGGCCAAAAATATTCGGTTATCATTGAACGGTAGCGATCACCATTCACAGTAACGTGCCGGTCTTGATCATCACGGAAGAAGTACGGCCCAATGACGCCGCCGGCCCATAAACCACACCAAACCGTAATTTTTTCAGCATGCAATGATGACTCATGGAGTACGTTTGGATTGCTGCCTGACCAATACCGCATATTTTGTTTATTGACGAAGCCATTCAGCCAGAAATGAGCCTCATCTGAAGATGATTTTTCGATGAAAATCCGAATCATTTTCAAGTTGTTGCTCAGCCCAATTCACGAACATACGACGCTTCAGGTGGTCAAGCGGCTTCAGTTCTTGCGTCAATTTAATCTTGTAAGGATGTAGGCCAAGATCTTTTCACAAAATTCGCCACAACGAGGTCACAGAGATGCCCAACGCTTGAGAACGACGTGTGAGAGACACATTTGGGCTTTCTGCAACTGAAGCCTCAGCGGCAGCAATATTCTCGATACTACGGGCACTTCTTTGTCTCACTGGCATGGGAATAGTTTTTACTGTGCCTGTGGTATCAAATTTTTCCGCTAGACGCTCAATTGTTGATCTGCTAGGACGATTATGACGACCATAAATTGGACGTAGCGCTCTGAATTTCGGTAGTAAATTTTAATAATTTCGACTCCTTGTTGGCTCGTATATCTTTCCATCATAAAATGGCAAACTTTACTAAAGAGAAATGTCAAAAGAGCGGCAAGAAATATGGCGTCTTTTACTGTTCCTGTTGCTCTACTTTTGTAGCGTCCCTGTTGAAAAACCTGATATTTAAAATAAAAACATATCAAAAATATAAAAACCGACTTGGCAACCACGACAGTATCATCAGCCAGCCAACAATCGAGGTACCTACATGTTGCACCAAAATAATCACTCAATTTACCATTTGAGATTGGTATTGGAAGAAGGCAAACTACAGCAATAGGGCTTTCAAAAAGCCATTACTACTCGAGCAATAAAGACGCCCTTGCGGTGTATCCAGCAGAGTAATCAAATTACCAGCACCAGGAGGCTCTTAGATCTTTAATTAAGATGTATCTCCGTTGATGCAAGATAATAATGCTATTGGCTGTTATTTGAAAGCTCACTGTATTGAACCTTGTTAGGCTATGGAAGAAAAACTACTTATGAAGTGCAGTGAAAAAAATATTTCGAAAAAAAAAGTATAAAATGTCATGTTTTGTTCATTTTTTGACATTGAAAATATTATAATTTCCTATTATTGTGACATTCATTTTGATGTTTTGAATAATCAGTTCAATTCGCTTGCATTCGATTAAAATTTGCCATGATGGGTTGAGTTCCGAAAAGCATCGGACAAATGAAAGCCTTGGGCGTGATGAAACTGCTCGAACTGTTTTGAAAATATTTATCTGGTTGTGGTAAGCCCCGAAATTTTCTTGAGGGCATCGCCCTTGCAATGTGACCTCGAATCAGCTTAATTAAAAAGTTATCTATCCTGTGACTTCGTTAAGATAATATTGTTTGTAATCCTACTATGGTGTTCAATTCCAAGTTAGGTATGAAGCAATGAATATTATAGTGTCTCAAACACCCGAAAGGGGTTCTTGACAGGATAGTCTTACATTTCTGGAATATAATTTTTCCAATCATCACAATATCGTTTAATCTTTTTCGAAGTCGCGGCGCTAGAGAATTTTGATTACCTCAAGTCTTGGACTTGTTCTGTAGGAGGGAAATTGACGGTATATACGCAATTGCCTGAGGTAGACTTACCATGAGATCGCTCGCATGAATTCTGAAAAAAATCGGCGAAATCACCGGCCGTCAGACCATTTTGAATGTTAAATGCCTATTTTGACAACAAAATGTCAATTGCCTATTAAATACGGATTTCGAACAGTATATATAACATTGGGTTACTTATGTCCCATACAGTTCGCCTCGGAATGAGACCTTCTAATCATACATGGTGTCAAAAACTTTTTTCAAATCAGCCAGACAGGCGTACTTGGGCATTGATTCTTAGCATTGTTCGTCTAGACATCAGAAACGTGCCCCGAGTTCATAAATATAAGAAATACAGCATCACTGCAAAAAAGAATTGTAAAAATACGGTACCTACTATTTGCGTACATTTTTGGCAATATTTTCCGATACTACGAAGAAGACTTATTGATCGGAGACTCGCCAGATTGGTACATCGTACAGCAGCTGTATTCAACCCACTGGGTTCTTATAATTCATTATTCATCTCGGTACCACTGACTCCTGATGACTCCACATGACCGGTTCTTTCTCGATTTTTTCAAGAACTGGTTACCCGATAACAATCAAATTTGTGATTTTTGTGATTTTTTTCTGTTTTCTATCATATCGACAAGCTTTAGCTATGATTTCATCACGGTTCATTCTTTGAAATGGGTCAACACCTACATATGTGGACGCTAAACGTACACACTTGTAGTCTTTCTATAAAACCGTAGTGAGATCCACTCCATCAATGGAAGTCATATATTCTATGGAATATCCTCTACTCTGCTTACTAACTTGACTATCGGTCGGCAACTTACACGCTGGTATATGATTTGCTTTTGACTTGGTGCTTCACATTTGTTCACCAACACGCAGAGCCTACAGCTGTTTTTGGGATAGAATCAAACCGCGCGTTTAGTTTATTGACAAGAGCACGAATGGAAAACAAAGTGTCATAGCCAGGATCTACCCATCTTTATTAACTCGGTTCAAATTCCGTATGCTAACGAAGCAAAGTATCTATGCATGACTCTTGATGCTAAGCTTCAATGGAAGACGCACGTTAAAAAGAAAAGAGACGAACTCGATATTAAGTTACAAGAACTAAACTGGCTAATTGGAAAATATTCCAATCTAAGTATTTATAACAAACTGCTTATCTACAAGCAAGTGCTAAAACCTGTGTGGACTTACGGAATACAACTTTACAATAACAAACACTGCAAACATTTCAAAGTCCTCAGAGCAATCGTTGGTGCTCCATAGTTAATACGAAACAGCGATTTACACAGAGACCTGTGTATGGAAACTGTCAACGACGAAATTAAAAAATCTGCCACCAAGTTTAAAACACGTTTAAAAGGCCACTGTAATAGAAGCATACAGCGGGCCTTTGAAGGGACAAATCAAGTACGCCGACTTCGGAGAACGAGACCGTTCGACCTAGCGTAGCAAGACATAACCGTTTAATTATGCGGTATTGCAGGTCCCCTCGATGGAGAGCTCCCTACCAAACGTGATTAATGAAAATGAAGATTAAACAACTCGATAAGGCAACTTAGTTGTAGTCGTATGAACAGATCGTAAAGAGGCTTTACGTGGACACCTGCCTATTAAGGCTTAATTCCACGGTGGGCCTACCCACTTATGGAGTTCCCTTTGGGCGGACAAGACCCCTAAAGTGGTTTACCAGACCACACTATCAACTAGAGTGGTCCGCTAAACCACTCTAGTAGCAAATCATGAATTTCTCATGGTAAATTCATCCTCCTTGCTAAGAAGCAGGGTCTATCATGCACCCCTAGTATCAAGGTTAAATAAGACAATGAACACACGCTTCTTTCGAAACCGTGCCATCCTCCCAGAAACCAAAGATACCTTTTCGCTTCCGCATTTCGAGTAACCAACAGCCCCCACGAAGCGCCCACAAGGGGGCGTACCTCAATTTTGACAGGCAGCTGCTACCAAGACAAGCTCACGTAATCAGCCGGGGCTCCTGTTAACCCACGGTGCCTACTTTTAGACCCTAGGTGAGGCTCGCCCGTCGCACTTGTGGTTCGACTCCATGAAGTTGCTAGCCCACCATCCAGTAAGGCAAACAGTTCATAATCCAGTCAACCAAGGTGAAGACTAGGACACGCCCTGAATGCCCGCCTAGAAGCATGGTTACTACCTCGTTTCCTTACGGATAAAGTGGTAGTTGCTTAACTAGACTAGGTATTGGAAGGCTCTTACTTCCGGTAACCTGACCGTGGGCCTATTCTTTCACCCCCGCACCCACAGGGGGAAGTCGTATGAACAAATGAAAGTGTTTTTTTAGTGACTAAGAATCTCACACTACCATAGGAATGGGCCTATGGAGTCTATGAAGATTTTTTCATCTTTCGCCGTAGAAAATAGAAAATAGCCAGAATCGTTGCCTTTTCAAGGTTTGAAGCGAGAACTTGGTATGGCAGATTAGCTCTAGTTTTGCAGCATCAACAATAAAAGTTGAGGAAGCTGCTGGATTTTCTATTTCGCTAAAATTGAGATGCCTTCACAAATGCATCTGTTGTTTCAGCTTCGTTCATTTGGTGGATGCATTCTTCAATAGCCTGTGCATCATTTTCTGAAATATCACCTAAATTACCCGGCTAAATTTTGTCAAAAACGTGAAATATAGGGATTCTTTTTTTAGCCGAACAACACGAATTTGGAATAGATAACCCGGCGAGATTTTCCCTTGCCATTTTGATCTGCAAACATTCAAAACCAATGTCAATCGACACCTCCTATCTCTCCTCTCCCTATCTTCCGAATGCCCGCGCAGTGTGTTACATTAAAAGGGAAACAAGTAGTCCCTTGTGCGCGCGTTAATTATAAAAAAAAAAAAAAACAAAAAAAAAATAAGGATCACAGATGGTGTCATCGCTACAGTAAGTATCCTCATCAGAATCTACTGAATCGATGAATTCAGCCAATTGATCGTCACTCAATTCTTCCAAATTAATTTTTACTTGCGATTTAGATTCTAAATTGCATGTTTTGGATTCGTGTAAAAAAATAAAAAAATCTAACAATCAAACATGACATTACGATAATAGAGAAGTTGAAAAAAGTGGGTCCGGAAATTTTGTCCGTCTGTTTGTCTGTCTGTCTGTCTGTTCGCGACTCTACAGCCTAAACGGATGGGCCGATTTGCTTTAAACTTGGTATTTAGTATTTGTTAGATAGTATCTTTGGGGGTGTTTTTCATTTTTGCTCTAGGTAAAAAATAATGCTACCTGCCATACAATTTTTAACAAAAAGTTTGATTTTCTCGAAAAACTTTCAGGCTGGTATTTTTTTTACAATAATACATCTTTCAGTTAGAATACATTTTTCGAAATTTGTTCTATAACGGTACCACTCATATAACCGGTTTTTTCAAATGCGGTTTTATCGTAAACTCTTATCCCGATTTCAATAACATTTTGCACACAGCAAGTCATTTATAATTCAATTAATATCGCATTTCAAAATTTTCAAAAACCTTTTTTTCGATTTTTTAAAATATAAAAATATTTTGAAAATGGGTTGAATGATTATTTTTAACTAATTTTCCCAGATGAAAACTACAGGATTGCCTTATAATGACATACTAGAAAAAAATTAAAATATTTTTTGGAAAAGTTTTTCAAAAAAAACGACTTTTTAAAAAAACTGGTCGAACAATTTTCAATATTTTTTTTCCTCGATAGACATTTAGTTTTCAAATTTTATTGCATAATTAGTTTTTCCGAGAAAACTTTTAAGCTAATTAAAAAAATGAAAGACGTGTGGTTTTCAATCTGGCAATACTTTTTTCGGAGTTGGTCTTTTTGACAGCTGTCTCTTGATTTATTCTTAGTTTGGTTTGCGATTTCATAATGAATAGACTTACTCCTGAAAAAAGTTTGCAAATTGTGCAAATTTATTACCAAAATAATGGTTTGTTTCGGTGGAGCAGAGTATCGAAGACCACCCAAATGAGTCCATTAACCATCGCGCGCGGAAGGATCTTGGTTTGCAGGTTTAAAAAATCCAACTCGTTAAAGAACCGAAGCCGAAAGCCCATCAAACGCGTCACAAGTTCGGTGAATGGCCCCAAAACGAAATGGCCACCGATCCCGATTTTCACAAAATTGGGATAATTGGGCCTCGGCTGGAATTTATTCGAGCCAGCCACGGCGGCCACTTCTCCGAAATCATTTTTAGAACCCTTATCTTTATAATAAAGCTAGATTATTGGCCATAACATTAAACTATATGCGTTTTATTTCTTCTTGAAAACCACACGTCTAAAATACACCCTTTATATACATACATATGCAGCCACTAAGCATTTATCTAGCATAAGAACTAGTTCATGCGACCCAGTCGTGCATTTTATTTAAATTTTATTCGACGATGTGACCGCACATATGAGCAAGTACGTGCGATTCAGTCGTGCAATTTATTTTTTTTTAAGTTTTCACGTTTTCGAAAAACGCATTAAAATTCAAATTAATTATAAAATATTCAAATACTGCAAATATAATTATGTTTTTAAACACAAAACACAGAAAACAAGAACTTATCTTTCTTTTTTCTATCTGAAGGTTAGGAGATGAATATTCATTTTGATTGTTGTTTCTAAAGATTTTATTGAACTCTAGCAATCATACTCTAGCCACAGTAATTACCGTCTTAAATGTTGTTATTCCATTATGAGTTATTAGAAAATCTATAGTCAACCAAATACATAACTGAACTATTTTTTATTTACGCGACATATTTTTATAAATCTGAAACAAACATAATCACTTGATTGATGGACTTTTATTTATTTTATTTTGGTTTAAAATTAATATAAACTGTGTCGTAAGAATCTAACATTTCTCCGCCTAATATGTCTCTATTTTCAATAAAAAAATAACTTCGAACCTTTTTTTTTAATATAAAATAATTTTTTGAACAATAATACTTTTCAATCACATTTCAAATAATTTTTGGAAAATTTTCCAGTTTATCGAAATTGTGTTTTAGTGAGAATTCATGACAAAATTAATAAAAAACCTAAAGCGCAACTATTGTGAAAATGTTTTCAAAATCAAATAGGCTGTTGCTTCAGGGTTGCTGGTGCAAGTCAGAAAATGCATTTCTAAGCCCTTCAATATTCCCGAGGGAAATAATTTTTTTTTTGAACATTCCCGATGTTGGAAAGGTGTTGGATATATCGTGGTGTATATAAATAAAGCTGATGTTGCTGATGCTGATTTGATAGAAATGGAAGTGAGGGAATTGCTGAATAAATACGGATTTCCAGGGGATGAAGTGCCTGTGGTAGTGGGGTCTGCATTGAAAGCGCTGGAGGATGACAGTAGCGAATATGGAAAGAAATCAATAGATAAATTGATGGAAAAGTTAGATGAGTATGTGGCGGTTCCACCAAGGCCTGTGGATTTATCATTTTTATTGCCAATCGAGGATGTATTTTCGATATCGGGGCGAGGAACGGTGGTAACAGGAAGGATAGAGAAGGGAGAGATAAAGACGGGAGAAGAGATAGAGATAATAGATCTGAAAGCGACGCAAAAGACGATATGCACAGGTGTAGAAATGTTTAAGAAGTTGCTGGATAAGGGGAGTGCAGGACTCAATGTACTCAACATACAGACAATAGCACATTATCTAGTGAAGCCAATACTTGAATCAGCACTCGACCGCTATATTGAAAAGCATGGGCTAACAGAATATTTAGAAGAAATGACGCAGCAAAAGGAAGAAGATTCGATAAATTTTTATGAAATTACTGAAGGCAGTGGCAGCAAGGCTTTCTGTGGCATGGAAGTCCTATTGCAAATATATAAAATTTCTAATAATAACTCAGCAACACTCCCTAGCAAAGTTTCTGATGTTACTTTGAAAATAGGTCAAGATGACCTAAAAGAAGTGGGTTTAGGGGTGATAGGTATGAAAGAAGGCGGAGAGCGTGTAGTTACTATTGCCAATGATAACAAAATGAATTTTAATTCTTATTACGTCAAACTGATCGAAGTAAAGGATAAATATCCCGACTCAGTGAATAATCTGATGGTTTTTAATGACTTAATTAACAAGGACAAATTTCTGATTGAGAAAAAAAAATTAAGACTAAATGTATTGATAAAAAACTAAAAATTAATAGATTTGTCCTATTGTCCTGATGTAAGGGGTGGTGAATGAATATGTCAAATGTTATACGTAAAAACTGTTAAGAAATTGGCGATGTTCTTCACTGGCATGTTATTTTCGCCACAATGTTGCTGTTGGGAAAATGTTGGTACTGTATGCTGCATCAAATGTATGACAATTTTTTCTTTTTTTCTTTAAATCTAAATGTTTTTCCTTTTTTAAATGATAAGTTTATGCAGTAAGAAAAGATAGCGAAAATTCTATTTAAAATAAAACTAAATGTTTTCTTTTTTAAGATTTTTCAATTTTAATTTTTATTTAAATTTTGAAACAACATTTATTTAATAAAAATCACGACGCGCGTTTCGGACTTTGCGTCCATCATCGAAATGTCAGAAACGCGCGACGCGATTTTTATTAAATAAATGTTGTTTCAAAATTTAAATAAAATATTAAATTGAAAAATCTTAAAAAAGAAAACATTTAGTTTTATTTTATAAAAAAAAAGAGAAACATCTACTACAAATATATTTGTGTGCAAAAAAACGGCCGACCCAGTATAGGTCGAATTAAAACCCAAATGACGCGTGATTAGTGAATAAGAATTTTCAATGTTGTCTCAATGTAAACCTTATAAGCTTCGTTTACACATACCGAAAGTACGACAAAGACTTGCAGAAAGAGGAACGAGTGACATTTAGGTGAGCTTCTTTAACTCTCTGGCATGGCATTACTTTGGAAGTGAATACCAATCTTAGTTCGTATACGACCATCATCGTCTGGGCCTACGTAAAGATAAATCCAAAGGGTGCTACAACAGCATGTTTTGGATGAAAACGCCCATCAGCCCATTACCGAGCTGTTTTCCCCTACCCACGGGAATGTACAGGAAGGAGCCCTTAATCAAATCCCATTTAATATTTGTGGGATGAGCTTAAGAAAAGGATCAAGGCTAGGACTGATCCGGCGGAAAACCTCCAGAAACTAAACGTGGCTATGTAAAGAGAGTGGGAAGATATACTTCAAAACTTTGTTTGATTTAATCTGGGACAATAGTACATAAGTGTAGTTACTAGTTAGAAGCCTAATTTTTTTTTTTTTTTTTTTTTATAATTAGCCCGCACTAAAGGGATTTTGACTACCCTTATAATATTAATTAAACACAGCGAGGGCTTTAGGAAAATAGGGAAGGATGTGAAAGGAGGTAACGATGCACATTTGTTTTAAAGTTCTGCACTTCAAAGTGGGAGGGAAAAACAGAGTCTGGCAAGGCATTCCACATTCGCGTGGTACGACTAAAGAAAGAATCCCTGTACTTGACAGTACGTCCGAAGTTGGGCTCAAGGGTATAATGATGGGCATTCCTTGCAGTGCGAGTATTACGGTTAAAGCGTTTCAGGGGAGGAATGCAACTGGCTATTTCGCTAGAGCATTGTTTATGGAAGTAGCGGTAGAATAATGAAAGGCAGGAAACATTACGTCTGTGCCCCAGAGATGTAAATGTTTCTGTTATTGTTCGATCGCCTATCATTTTTAAAGCTCTTTTTTGTATTCTATCTAGAAAACTCAAGTGGGTTACAGGAGCACCTGCCCAAATGTGGGAGTTATACTCAAGTTTAGGGCGAATATATGCTTTGTATACTGTAGCCAGATCAGACGGGGTGAAGAACTTCTTGCATCTTCGAAGGAAACCTAAACATCTCGCGGCATTTTTGGCAACGTCAAATATGTGGTCATTCCACAGAAGGTGGTCTGTAATGCACATACCGAGAACTGAGAGGTGGTTGGTTTCCTCTATGCAAGTGCCACTCATGGATAGTGGCATTAGGGGTATATTTCGCTTTAACGACAAAAGACAACATTGTGTTTTCGAAGCATTAAATTCTACGCGGTTTCTTATTCCCCATTGTACAATGCTGTCAAGATCAGAATATAATGAATTTATCATACGCTGCCGTTGTAGTTCCACATCCGAAGAACGAGGATGTGAATCTGGAAACGAATATGAAAAGCTGAGAGTACTGTCGTCTGCGAAACAATTGATAGGATTAGTTGTTTCAGATAATAAGTCGTTGATAAAAATAAGAAAGAGAGTCGGAGACAAAACAGAGCCCTGGGGCACGCCAGCGTTTATTTTGTGAGAATCAGACTTGAATCCGTCCAATACAACTTGTATTGAGCGTTTCGAAAGGTAATTACGAATCCAACGAAGAAGAGATTTGTCGAGTGCAATTGCACGCATTTTCGATAAAAGAGCCAAACTCTATCAAATGCCTTAGAAATATCAAGTGCAATAATTTTGCTTTCCCCAAAACGATGGAGAGATTGGTTCCACTTTTCGGTGAGATATACCATCAAATCACCAGTGGACCTATTGCTACGAAAGCCGTACTGCCGGTCATTAAGAAGCTTTCGATCCTCAAGATATTTCTTAAGCTGAAAATTAATCCATGACCTTGGAAAGAAGGGACGTAAGTGCAATTGGTCGATAGTTTGAGGGAGAAGAAGATTCGCCTTTCTTAGGGATTGGCTGGACAAATGCTGTTTTCCATCCACTCGGAAAGAGACCAGAGGAATAGGACAGATGGAAAAGCTTACGCAATGGTTTTGCCAGCGTAGAAGAACACCTCTTCAGAACAATAATGATCTAATTTATTCCGAAACGAGTTTTGGACACATCATTTTTAAAAATTTATGTAATTTTCTATTTTTTTAAATTTTAGTCCAAAAACATTTTTTTTTTAAATAGTTAAATTTATTTATTTGTTTTAAAACTATTATTATAGAGTGTGAATTTGCAATCGTTTAAAATTGCTTAAAGTGTGGAAATCGTTAGACTTCCTTAAAGATGATTATGTAGGGTTTCGCCCATTATACGAACGGGTCATTATTATTATTATTTTTTTATTTTACAATCTACTCTGACGTAAATCTACGAAGCAGAGACACTTAAAAACACTGGCATTTGGCATTTTCTATGCAGAGTGGTTAAGGCCAAACGTACAATATTTCAGAAGACAAGCTTTGCTACAGGGGTCTAAAGGACCAAACGGTGTTCCAAATTCACGTTTTACAAACTGGCCATACTAAAAGTATTGATATTGATCAATCATTTGAAGACAAGTAGTGGCATTATAGATGAGTAACTGACTTACATATTAATTTGTGTGATACAAATTATTTTAGAAATGAACCCAGTTTTAGCTATACTAAAGTTCCTCTTCGATTTTAAAATGAACCATTGTCTTTTTATCTTCTTTTTTTTGTACACTTATAGCCGAAATAATAAAGATCTTTAAAACTTCCATACTCTTAGTGTATCAAGAAATATCTGGCATTTCTTAAATAATTTTACTGATTGTGACATCCTCCTTGGACACTGATGGTTTGCTCCATAAAATAACAAAACCATTATTTAGAATCCCACTTCTCTGTTTCACATTAAATTTCCACGTTTTTTTATGAAAATTTTAAGTTGACACTATCATATAACTCAAAGTAATTTAATTTCATTATTGTAAAAGCCATAGACATTGGCTTTAGTTGGTATTTATACTTTGGTGGCATGGAATTTATAATTTTACCAAAAACAAAACCTTCCATTTAATATCAACTTGAGGTCTTCAGCCAAAGGATATCTATTAAAATAATTGTATTAATTTCAATTAAATTGTATTAGAATTATACTTGCTTGTACAATTTAAGATTATAAAATATTAGGTAACTTCAACGCTGTAACTTAAACATTAAGATACAACTAAATGACTAAAAATCTACTTAAATAAAAAAAAATTAAGATATAAAGGGTCCGCCATCTAACGTTTTTTTTTCAACTAGTGCTTATTTCGTAAATGGTAACACTGAGCTCATGTCTGATTTAACAGATAATTAGTTTTATTTTTCCGCTGAACGAATATGGTTGTGTATACGGTTGAACAACGCTGGGAAATATTGCGACATAACTTTGAAAATCATGGTAATGTTGCAGAATGTGTGCGAAAATTGCGTACGGATTATGGAAGAAGAGAAGCACCGTCAGCTCCGTACGTTCGTTATCTTGTGAAAAAAGTGAAAGAAACTGGCATCCTGATTGATGAACCACCGGAGAATATTGCCGCTGTGGCAGAAAGTGTGCGTGAAGCGCCATCAACATCAATTCACCGTCGTTCTCAACAATTGAACATTTCGGAGACATCATTGAGATGAATTTTGCATAAAGACCTTGGTATGACGCCATACAAAGTCCAATTGGTTCAGGAGTTGAAGCCAACTGACCATCCAATGCGTTTTCGCTTCGCTGAGTGGGCCTGCGATCGACTTAGAGAAAATGCCGATTTTGCCAAAAAAATCATCTTTTCAGATGAAGCTCATTTTGATCTTGGCGGGTATGTAAACAAGCAAAATTGTCGCATTAGGGGCCCAGAAAACCCGCACGCCTACATTGAAAAGCCGATACACCCAAAACGAGTCACTGTTTGGTGCGGATTTTGGTCTAGAGGCATAATTAGGCCATTTTTCGAAAATGAGCAAGGAGTGGCCGTTACAGTCAATGGCGATCGTTATCGGGCCATGTTGAACGAATTTTTGATCACAAAAATTGAAGAGGAGGATATTGGCAACATTTGGTTTCAACAGGACGGCGCTACGTGCCACACAGCCGAAGTTTTTGAAGATCGCATTATCAGCCGCAGAGCTGATGTCGTTTGGCCACCTCGGAGCTGCTATTTGACACCGTTGGACTATTATTTGTGGGGTGCCGTAAAAGATAAGTGTTACGCCGACAAGCCAGAGATAATTTACGCTCTAAAGGACAATATTCGTGAAGCCATTGGTGAAATACAGCTGCACACAATCGATAATGTGCTTAAAAATTGGACCGATCGTGTAGGCTACTGCATGGCCAGCCGAGGCAGCCATTTGAATGAAATAATTTTCCATTATTAACCGGAAGGATTGTACTTTCAAATAAAACAAGAAATTTGAGAGTTGTTGTTTTTTTATAGCATTTTCCAAAAAAAAAAAGTTATTTCCGTTATATCCTTTTTTTTAATAATTTTTTCTTCTGTCGTCTTTGCCATCCTTGTAGAAATTGTGGTTAAAAAATACAACATTTAAAAGCAGCCACCATTTTTCAGCAGCTAAACTGCCCACCAACAAGTCAACTTTTCCACCATTCTGTTCCATAATGTCAGTTATAAAAAGTTGTTATAACTTGGTGCAAGCTCCACCTCCGAAAGGCGTGATAATCCTTCTATCTTGATTTCAAATCAGGTTTCTTAGCACCTTCGGTGGGAGTGGGAGTGCAACCTCCTACAGTCAGCTGTCATGGCAGGTTGACATTAAGACTTGTTGGGGAGCAAAAAAATTCAATGATGGGCACGATTTCAGCTAACAACATTGGTCAGATCAAGAAACTTGGTTGCAAGAGTGTGGACTTGTTGATCCCAAATTGTGGGGAAATTCAACACCAATACAATGCTGGTGCTGGAACACAAAAGCAGGTGAGAAACTGGTTATCTCTCCTCCAGCTAGGCTAGGAGTTCGGACTCCAGAATTGGAAGCTCATTGAAGTTGTGCGCTTTGTGGTGTTGTTTCTCGATTCTGTGTTCGTTCCGAGGGACAAGTGTCTTTAGATATACCAATACCTAATCTGGTTTTGTGCACTTGCTCAGCATTCGGAGTTGAAGCTGTAATTTAGAACACGAAGGTTAATTGGCGCAATTGTACCAAGTGGCGCGTCTTCGCAGTTCCGTTGCAGAGTGTGTGCGTTCACGGTCTATCGCCCAGAAGAGTGTGATGGCACGTCAAGGAGCAGCTTAGCTTGTATGTGGGCAATGCGCGCTTCTAGTGATTCTTGATTTTTTGCTTAAATCCGTGTGCGCGCCTTGTTTACCAAGTCGGATGTCTTCATGCGTCATGATGCGCAGACCATGTTATGAATTAAGCTGGCACTTGTGTCATTAGGGGCAAGCAATATGTTGCACTGATGCAGCTGAGTCTAGCCGACAGATGTTGTCGGGGAATCTGAACTGGGCAGATGGATCCGCATATGGACAACAACATGAAAGAGGATTAATTTCGAAAGCAATGTGTGATCCAAGTGCTCCATCATCTAGAACATGTGTTGCTTGTATCTGCTAACGAGGTGGCTAAGTTTCATAGTTGCCTGTCTCTCTCTTATTGGAATGTAATAGCATTGGAATCGAATGTCAATTGCAATTAAAAGTGACACGTGCAAAAGAAAAGTTTGTTACCTATATTAGTTACCTATCCACGTTTAAGAAATGAAAATGAAACTTTGATTTCTGACTTCCGGGTGAATTGCTAACGAAATTTATTAAATGTAAGGAAATTATTTGTACAAGTTCTTGCTTTTCATAATTTCAATCATGTTTTAACCGTCGGTAGAAAAATAATGGCTTATATAATATCGAAGATTGTCCATTGATGGCCCAGCAAGCAGCATTCTTTTGAAAATGGTCTTCAATGAAAATAAGCTATTTTTTGGTGTCATTTTGAAGAAATATGGATGTGAAGGATTATACATATTTATTGGAGTGCAATTTTTTTATTTTATATTTTTAAGCCTTAAGCATTAATTATTTTTTTCCTTATACATATCTATGTTAAAAAAAGAACGATAAAGTTAAAATTTACCATTATTAGTTGCTAGAATTTATGCATTTTGTTTTTGCTATGGCTTAAAATTATAGGATCAATCACACATATACATCTGCTGTGTGGTTTGTGGCATCGTCTTGTTTAAGCCACATAACATTTGTGCCGTGATAATAAAGTCGAAAAAATTATGTGTGGAATCAACTTTATTTCTATTTCTATGTCGAATTTCGTGGCCGACTTTTTTTTATTTTGAAGAATAATATTATCGACCGGGATAGATATCATGTCGAAAATAAAAATGGAGATAAAGCTGAACCTCGGACACCAAAGGTCGGTACTTTTTCAAATCCTTAGGTTGCCCAGAGCAAGAGGGTTCCTGAATTCAACCGTTCGATGTCATTACTCATTAATGCAATTATAATTAGAAATAATGTCGTCCAAGAAATTCGAAAGTATTTTCTATGTGAAACGGAAATAAAGCCGATTTGACCTTACTCCCTTCGACAAGTAACTTCGCTTATGATTTTAAATGTTTTCCAAATGTCTTTTCGGTGTTTTATTTCGTTCATTCAGAAATTGCTAATAAAATTTGTGGTCAGTTCAACGTCGTAAACGAACCAAGCTTTAGACTGCAATATGGTGAATTTTTTGAAAGAATCTTGGTTTACAGCTTTTAAATATGAATTTAACTCGAGAACACAAGAACTAAAGCCATTAAATCATATGAAGCGCAACGTATCTCTGATTGGTCTCTAGAAATTTTGAAAGAATCTGAAGCAGATCAGTAAATTGTTAAAGAGCATCATTGGCTAACAGGCATTAGAGTATGAGTTACCTATTAGTCAGGTGTGAGCCCTAATGTGCTTCAAGAAATACGATTTAAAATAATTGTATGTTGTGGTTCTTTTTTTTTTTTTTTTTTGTAGTTAAAGAGATCGCTACAGAGACATGTTGCAACGTTGATTGGTGCAAAGAACTAACTTTACTCATGAGAATTAACTTCAAAATACTTTTTTTGGTGAAATAAATTCTCACTAGAGGTGAGAAATAATTTAACCTAAAAATCGTATTAAATTATTTTCCATCAATAATATGAAAATCTCAGGAGATTAATTAGAACTGTCGAATAAATAAAAAAGTCATATAGATTTAAACAATTTATAGTACCTAACTAAGCAAAGGTTTTAATAACAAAAAATGTAAGCAAAAAGGTTACAAAGAAGGGAACAAAAAAAAATAAATTCGTATATTAAAAAATGTGTGAATTCGATTGAATCAACAATTTATGTGTAGCTAATATCAATTTAAATTTTCAAAAGGAAGCATTTTGAAACAAATTTAATTATACTAGTTCGGAGATAAACTTAAATGGAGATCTAGACGATGACAGTTCGACAGTACGGACACAAAACTAATGAGCGCCAGTTTTCAAAAATTCTTGCAAAATATTGAAATTGTTTACGTTTCACAAGAAAATTGTAAATTATTTATTAAGAAACCTGATATACATATAAAGTGGTGTCAAAAGTAACTTTAACTTACATTTAAAAAAACTTGATGTTGTTCTTTTTTAAATTAAATATACAACTGTGGTTTCCTTCTTTATGAGATAAACGAACTTGTTTAAGTACATATTCGGATAAAAGCTATGGATGGGAATTAGGATTTGTATCTGTTTTTTTTTTTAATCAAACATATATATTTAAATCTTGTGAAAATATATGTATTATTTCTAAATCGTTTTCCTTTTGTCTTGTTATACTGCACAAAGGTAATGCGGTCTAATGTCTTATGCTATAGAGGTTGACTAAATCCCTTAATTGTGGAGAAAAGTGAAAATCTTTAAGCAAAAGTGAAAGTCCGTATGAAAGAAAATGAGAGTGTTGTAAATTGTTTGAGAACTACTGTACAAAGGTAAAATGCAAAACCAAATAAAGTTTGAAAATAAAAAAAAAATAATAAAAAGAGCACTTACCAACTACTAAATTCTTTTTAACATCCGTTGTAGCGATATCCCTCATTCTGAAAATAATAATAAGTAACAAATTAATTAAAAAGTAACACAGTGTTGATGAATTAAAAGTATAGAATTTTCTTACTCTGAATTTATTATGATAACGATGTGTTTTTTTTTTTTTCTTAGAAAAGATACCAAGATTTTATCAATTTTTTATAGAAAACTTCGAAGTTAGCCAACATTTTATATGATCAGACCGGTAAGCGCCTATTACTATTACCTACTATTTTCATCAATTAGGAAACTTTTTTCTATACCTACCTCTAATTATGACTTAAATGTTAGCATTTTTAATTAAATAACCCAGATTAGAAAATTCATTCTTTGGAAATTTGAAGAAAAAAGTTAACCGAGCTGTTATCTAAAGTGCTGTTTTTATTCTAGGATTTAGCTTTAAAGAATACTTAAGAGACTGCTAAAACTATGTCGCCCAAAAGTTCAAAGCTCCGATAAATACAACATTAATATAAAGATTGGGTGGGATTCTATGTCATGAAAATTTTCTTCTTTGACTGACGCACGTTTGATTTCAACAAGAAGTGAAGAACCACAACTCTCCACTTTCGGAGGAATTGGACCTTTGAAAACGTCAACAAGTTTCCCAGTTTTGGATTGTGTCATGTCTTTTGAAGAGCTGTTCTTCCACGCTGGCAAAGCTACTGCGTAAGCTTTTCCATCGCTCCTCCCACTCTTCTGGAACCTTTCCTAGAAGATTTAAAAGAGCATTTGTCCATCCTGCCCCAAAAATAGGTGACCCATCCTCCTCTCCTCCAACAGACTCATAGAACTAACATCCCTTCTTTCTAAGGTCATGGAAACACTGATTAACCGTCAGCTTAAGGAATATATCGAAGATCGAAAGCTTCTCTATGACCGTCAGTATGGCTTCCGCAGCAACCGTTCCACTGGTGATCTGATGGAATATCTCACCGAACAGTGGAACAAATCTTTACATCGCTTTGGTGAAAGTAAGATTATTGGTCTTAATAACAGGTGATTTTTTTGAGGTTAGGATTTTCATGCATTAGTATTTGACAGATCACGCAGTATTTCAGACATGGTGTCAAAGAGAAAGATGCTCAGTATGCTTTGACATTTTATCATGAATAGACTTACTAACGAGCAACGCTTGCAAATCATTGAATTTTATTACCAAAATCACTAAACTCCGATTTATACAGCATTGTCAAATGGGGTAATAGGAATCGTGTGGAGTTTAATGCTTCGAAAACTCAATGCTGTCTTCTGTCGTTAAAACTTAACATACCCCCAATGCCATTGTCCATGAATGGCACTTACATCGAAGAAACCGTAAAGTTCTCAGTACTCGGTATGTGTGTCAACGACGACCTCCGTTGGAACGACCATTTATTTGAAATCGCTAAGAATGCTGCTAAGTGCTTAGGTTTTCTGTATCGGTGTAAGAAGTATTTTTCCCCATCTGATCTGGCTACAATTTATAAAGCGTTTATAAGCCCTAAGCTCGATTATAAGGTGCTTCGCAATCGTCGCTTCACCTGTTTGATAGAATACAAAATCGAGCGTTAAGATTGATAGGAAATAGAACTGCCACTGAAACAATTGCCCCTCTCCAACACGGACGCAATGTTTCATGTCTTTCCTTATTTTGTCGGTTCTTAAAAAAAAAAATGTTCACTCGAAGTAGCCAGCTGCGTTCCTCCCCTTAAAAGTTGAAATATAGAGATTCTTTTTTTAGCCGAACAACACGAATTTGAAATAGTTTAACCGTCGATATTTTCCCTTCCATTCTTGCAGATTAACAACACACACACAAGAATGGTTGAGAGTATAAGTCACTAGGCCTTGGCTCCTTAAGGAGCTGTCGCGCCAATAAATTTGTTATTTTATTTATTTTTGATTTGCAAGCATTCAAAACCAATTTTAATCGAAAGGGAAACAAATAGTCCCTTTGTGCGCGCGTTGATTATAAAAAAAAAAAATAGTTTTTTGCTGTAGGAGTTTTTGGACCTGCCTTTCCGCGATAATTTTGAAACGTGCCAAGCTATTCCTTATTCAACTGGGGGATCTCTAGACTTGGCATGTGGCAGTACCAGCTTAGTCCGCCATGATGTACTTTTTCCTAGACAATATTCTATCTGATTTTTCTGTTATGCTAAGCATCTTCATTTCAGTTGCAGTCCATATGGTTCAATTTGGACAATACGAATTTGGTTATCATCGTTCTGTAGCGCTGGCTATTGACTGTCAATAATGTCGTTTTCGAAAAAGTATGAGTCTATTTTGCCGTCAGTCCCAAAATTCACACCAAGCGGGTAACTTCTTGAGGATGAATTTTCACCTGGTGTAACTGATGTGAATTGGTGTCGTCCCAAATATGTCCCCAGATGAGGGCTCTTTTCCAAATTATTATTCAAAGCCTAATCAGCGAACAGGCGTTTGTCTGTAGCTATAGTAATGATCCCAGTTCTACCATAAAAAAGGTGCTACCAGATTTGACAGATGTCACCATAATACCGTGGGCCCCGCAGGCCACCAAAATTTACGCGCACCAATTGAAAAAACCCTTTATAAATCTCAAGATCAGTGCGATTCAGGAAAGCCTATATCGACTGAATAGACTGTATGTTCCTAACCAGAGAATTGTTGATACAAAAGTGGGAAAGTTATGCTTACGAGGAAAGGAAACTCCCCAAACTTCTCTTACTATAAATGAGGTAGCACTCTTGATCACTGGTGGAATTAAGTATCTTGGGTTAGTAAAAGTAAAATATCATAAATTAGACTGAACAAAAAATCGAAAAAGAGAGAGAGAAACGTTTCAAAAGGGACTCCATATCTTAGAACAGCGAAATACGATTTTCCGAGAAATGTATTCCCGACGACTGTTTTTTGTCTTTTATATTAACTTAACACTCTCGCTTAAAAGTAAGTCACCACTCTTTTTTTACGCACTACTCTCTAAGCAAGTATTCATCAATATCACTAAGTCCTTTCCAAGCGATATTCATTTTCAAACAACTCAGTCGTCTTTTAAGCTATGACTTGTAAAAATAACCAAATGAGACATCTTCATCATAATCTTGCTTCAAAGAGTATTCGTAAGACTAAAACATCCAATTACCATAATTGCTTCGTATTTGTGGGTGAAAACTGACAACTGCACCTTGTGCCAACATGGCGTCCATATCATAGAATAACAATCCTTCCACGGTTTCCCACTAAGCTACACAGCCAAGCAATCATGCAAAAAAAATTGTCCTATTCCCATGAAATGAGCACTTATTACAATCGCAGTTCAAATAAATCCCCCCCAAAGCGGCCCTGCATCGGCAATGCCACCACATTTCATTCGATAGCCATTGTCTCTGCCTCCAGTTAAACGCGCGCAAAACCAACGATCTGAACTCGGACACACAACACTGTACCCCTTTGTGCATATTTAATAATCGTATTAACAACCAACATTGGTAGCAACAGACACGCGCATACGTCCAAGCTAACGCGGACTACAAAATCACAACCGCGTGCAGAAAAGAAGCAAACGTTCAAGGTGACAACAACTGCCTCCAACAACACCAGCAGCGACAGAATGGGCTACATTGTGCTAACAATTAAAGATGGCAATGAGGTGATAAAAGGATTCCATCTCTCTGGAGAATACGAGTCCAACATAACCACACACTCTCATATAAAACGACGACGCTGTCACATTTTCCAGATTTAAATTTCATTCGAATGCCCCCTTGGGGGAAGCCGACTGGCCGCGCGATGCCATCGCCATTGCCACCGCGCAATGACAGGTAAAATAGTTTATAATAGTGGGTAATTGGCTGCCAAGATTCTGGCAAGGCGTACAAATCAGTGTTTTATTTACTTGCCGTGCTTCTATGCCAGACGTGTGTTTTGTTTTGAGTTGATATTTATGGCCGGGGGGGGGGGGGGGGGGGGGCTTGGTATTCTAAGGTAGGTAGAAAACGTAAGAGGGTACTTAAACGGTGTAAAACGCCACAAGCTTATTGTATAGAATTTATGACGTGGACGGAGGTCACTCTTAGTCCTTAGTCCATAACTAACGTCTGCCACATTCGAGTGGAACATAAAAATACTGACGCAGACGTTAATTTTCAGAAAACTGAGTTAAAGAAAGGGTATACTTCACAAGGACTTTAGCCAAGAACCAAACATTTTGGAAAAGATAAGAGGTACCGATGCACATTTAAAGTTTAGAAATTGTTAAAATAGGTTACCAAAAAAGGTCCAGGCAAAGTATTTTGCGGCCAACTAAAGAACGAAATTGTCTTTAATCCGAGAATTTACATGAATGTTATTCGGAAAGTTCTCATGAGGAGTTGTCGCACTCTTTTAGCCGTGTTTTATTGGTAATCTGTAGCTAGCGCAGTATTGGAAGTCCCAATAAAACTCTATATTTACTCCATAATTCACTTTTAATTTAACCCCCGAAGTGACAACTGACGTCTTGTTGAATAAATTTTGAAGGGTGTGTTCCAAATTCAACTCAGTTCTTGAACAGAGACATCTGGATAGAATATCCAACCATGACGTCATCAGTGACCCTTGATGACAGAATTAAATTCGGTTTTAGAAAAAAAAAACTGCAGTAATTTTAGTTTCAATTGATGCAAGTTTTGTCTAATGTCTTATTTGATTGATTCAATATACATTTTAAGTCAACTGACACTTTGGATCCTTTCCAAAAAAATTATTTAATTTAGTCAATTTGGGTCACTGATGACGTCAAAATACAGGAAGGCGCTGTCTTGTTATCTTGTGTCATGATACTCAACGAACATATCCTTAAATAATAAAATCTTATCAACCTTCAAGTACATATTTTTTCTACATTCCAATTGGTTGACATTTCTTTCCCAGATTTATCTCAACTTATTATATTCACTAATTTCACTAACCTAATTATCGACACTTATTGTTTGTTGTTGTTTGCCCTATAAAATTTTACTGCGCTGGGTATACACTTACCAATGAAACACGGCTTTTATATCTGGAACTTAAGAGCTTTTGATAAGTTTTCAAATTATTGATTTTTGAAAAAAAAATTTCAAAAATTAATTTTAATTAGAAAAAAAAGTTATTAAAAATTTTGTTATGCAAAATTAATTGGACTACCTAGATCTTTTTAAATATAAAATTTGACAGAAATCCAAAGATCCGTAACCGAGAAAGCCAAAAATTAAAAATACCGTTATATGAAAGGTCCCGTTAATAGACTTTTTCCGTATATGTGGTACTAATCAAATGATAGCCAATACCAACAAAAAAATTCTCAAAAATTTGTATTAAGATCGTTGAAGCCGTTTTCGAGAATAATAAGATTTTCCTAAACGATCATATTGCAGCTACCGTTATTTTTAGGGCTAAAAATAAAATTTCAATTTCCCCAACACCAAGTTTGAAGATAATCGCTTAAGCCGTTTAGGCTGCAGCTCGTTATACATACTGACAGACAGACAGACAGACAGACATTTTTTCTCGATCACTTTTTTAGACTTCTCTATGATCGTAATGTCATGTTTGATTGTTATCTAATTTTTTTTAATATTCACGAACCTTAAACTTGCCTTATAGTCCCCATAATCGCAAGCAATATAGAAAAAAGGACACAAAAGAAGAATACATTTCGATGTTCGAATTCCTAGGCCCTTTGGATTTGCCGCCATTTTCAACATTTGACGAAAAATGCACATAACAAAGTTGTTCAGAATTTAATTTTCTACTTTTTCTAATAAATATATTATATATATTATATTATATAATTTGGTGCCCTACTTGATACGATTTCGTCGAATTCAGCATGTCTTGCAAGAAGATAATGTTAAGTTATAAGTTTTGAGTGGTTTCAGTCTAATATATAAATTTAATGTAGGGGCCATCACGTTCCCCAGGCTGTAATTCTATAGAAATTCTTTGGGGAATTCTGACTCAACATATTTTCGCCCATAATAAACTATTTGCGACTGTTGTTGAGCTACGAGAGGCAATTGTGGAAGCTTGGAACTCTTTAGACAATTCCATATTAAAATAAATTGCACGACTAGATCGCACGTACTTGCTCTTATGTGCGGTCACAGTTTCGAATGATATTCGAAAAATATTAAAGGAATTTCAATGTTTTAATTCGATTTTTCTAATTTTGGATTATTCAAAAAAAAAGTACATTAAATAGTTTTCAGCGGAAAAATGTAAACGTCATTTTATTTCATTAAAAAATATGAAAAAAATAATTTAAGAATGCAAACTTACTTACTTACTTACTTAGGTGGCGCTACATGCCTCTCCAGCCAGCTCGGTCTTTGGCTAGCTGCCTCCAGTTAAGCACTACAAGTTGGTTGAGGTCGTCCTCCACTTGAGCGCGCCACCTAAGGCGAGGTCTTCCTTGACTGCGTCTACCCTCTGGGGTGGAATCGAAGATCCTGCGAGCCGGAGCATTGTTGTCCATTCGCTCTACATGACCTAGCCATCTTAAACGTGATATGCGTATTTTTTTGACCAGGTCTATGTCACTGTACAGCTCGTATAGTTCTTGGTTGAACCTTCTCCTCCAAAGCCCGTTAACGCAGATAGGGCCAAAAATCTTCCGAAGAATATTACGCTCGAAACGACTAAGGATATCTTCATCCGCTTGGACAGCAGGTACTTCGTTTTGGCCTCATTGACTGCTAGTCCCATCTTAGCCGCTTCAGCTTCAAAGCTAGCAAACGTTCCATTGACAGCTAGCCGAGTTCTGCCAATGATGTTTATGTCGTCAGCGGATGCTAGCAATTGCACAGACTTGAAAAAAAACTGTCCCACTACAATTGACTTGCGAGTTTCTTATAATTTTTTCAAGTATTAAGTTGAAGAAATCACACGATAGCTTCAATAATTGGCTGTTTTCTTCATTTGATACTACTCCGTGTCTGATTGTCAAACGTGTGACGAATTTCTTACGCAGTTAAGACGAATATCAAGTTTCGTTTTAACAATAGAGCCAGAATTTTGCATTGATTTTCTCCACGATGCATGATAAAACTATAATCATAATTATTATAAATGAAATGAAAATATTTTGACAGCTCAAGGTCATTGGTAATTTTGACAACTGTTCGAATTTAAGAATCCACCATGTCTACCTGACCAACCTTCACTATTGACAATTAGTTGAATTCATTCCGGGCCAACCAAGTTATCATAAGTATTATAAATTTTCTAAAAATGAATACTAGAATTTCAATTTCAATTTCCAATCCAACATTGTAAGAATGGATACATTTTACCATTGATTTCCCCCTCCCCTCGAAGTAAACGCTAACTGATTAATTGGCTTAGATCAAAAATATGCAAATTTGACCAATTTAGTGTCCAATTCGTAGAACTGTTCGGCATGTCCTTCTGCATGCAACATAATTGGATCTCGAATGAATGAAATGAATTTTAATATTTTATTCGCGGCAATAAATAAAAGATATTGCCGGTGGACGACGCG
Source organism: Platycheirus rosarum (assembly GCA_963971375.1). Lineage (NCBI taxonomy): Eukaryota > Metazoa > Arthropoda > Insecta > Diptera > Syrphidae > Platycheirus > Platycheirus rosarum. The sequence continues at coordinate 131,504,468 of OZ020509.1, read as the reverse complement.
CGTAACTATACATTCATCAGCCATCAACGTACATATATACATGCACGCAGTCCGTCACGCCGGCCGCCTCACAAACTACACAGAAGAATATGTGCGGACAATCAATAAATCAATATTTTGTATTGATAAAGTCTCCAAGGCCTCAATCATTATAATAATTGGCCAATGTGCATAACATAGTCCGAATGGCCTGGAATTTGATGCCGCTGGCTGCCATAACGCAGCAACTTTATATATTCGGGCAAAAGGGGACTGCTTTGAGATCCCTTGATCTGATGAAGGTAACAACCGAGCAGCGCAGCCATTACATGACGTGACTATACGGGCCGAATATCCTCCATTTGCTCCAGCTTCACCAACGTTATCTGCTGCTGCTGCAGAGCTTAAGCCATGGTGACATCTTGCGCGGGCTTACACAGGAAGAAGATGGTGCACACATATCATACTCGAGTCCGCAGAGACCTCTTCTCTGAACGACCAATTAGCGAGATGATAGAAAATATGTCAATTTCTGCTTTATGTGGCCATTCCAGTCCGAATATTATATTCGCCTGCAGCATGAGCAGATCGCAGATATACTGCAATAGGCTATAATAAGGTAAATAACGTTGTGACGAGCGGCAGTGGCGAAATGTAAGATGATTTCGATCAGGATGACAATGACAGGAGCCGAGAACTCTCCTCGCCTCGTTGTTCCATTCAAGGCTACCACCAAACATAAGCTGGACTTCGATGGTATTTATATGGAGCTGGAGGAAGACAATTGTTTGGGAATAAGTACAGCAGAATTTGGTTCGCTGATTGCTGCACCTTCGGTGTAGCGATGATATTATAGTTCCATAATGGAGGTCTGATTTCGAAGGTATGGTATATTGCAGTGTTGAAGACCTACTTAATCATCTGAGTAAAGTCAATTGTTGGCCGAGAGATTAGGAAGAACAATTGAATTGTTAGAGAAATAATACAATCTTTGTCAAAAGAGAAATCTTTTCTTTTTTGTTGGAAATTGGTCAAAGTATATTAAGTGGGATTGAACAACTATCTACTTTCTTATCTCACACCCGGTTAAGGTCAATTAAACGGAAATGGCTTTAAAAAAAAATTATTTACCTTGAGCTTTGATACACTACAACCTGGGCTTTGGAAGACATTCGTTTCTAGGAAATATACAAAAGGCTTAGTAAATCGGGGATACTCAATTTTCTTCCAGGCTTTAAGCGCAATCAGTCATAAACGATGTGGCAAGAAGCCATCAGTCTGGGAGGGGATTCAGGATTAACAGCACCTTTTTGTCAAGTAACCTTACGAAATATATTGGGTTTTATTTAAATTATCGTATGTTAAAGGTTTAAGATAAGTCGGATACATGCGATACATTTGCTAAGTTTCCATAATGGCTCCAATTGAGAGTTTTGATAAACCAGCAACAGCTGGAACTTTAGACGCGAACAGGCAATCTATGGCAGCGAGCATATTATCAACGCTCTGAAGTAATTGCTTGGGAGCTTATTGGGTTCCAGGGGTGGCAATCGAACCGGCATCGGGGGCGTAGTTCTCCAGAATGCCGGACTTAAAAGGTGCCGTTGCCTTTTCGACGAACGAAGGGCCAGCAGAAACGACAAATTTAAACAAACCACCAACGGAGTAGATAATATTTAGGGCGCTTATACCGGCCAGCGGAGGCAGCAGCCTTAGTCTAGCTACCGTTGGTATTTCCTAACTTGAGAGAGCTCGTAGATCAATACCGCGTTCAAAGACGGCATAAGCAAGTGCTTCTTAAACGAGCGGTTTTGCTTCCATCAAGATTCGAACACCGCAAGCTCTGGCACATCCAAAGACGGTATTTTGGTTGATATCTACACCATCGACAGCGCAACGGACAACAGTGCAATTGTTGGCAACATATTGCAATACGTTTTCGCCAGAAATGTTTCCTTTGTGTTTGGACATGCAGTCCGGTGCGGAAAGCTGCCTTGTGGAGAAATTCTACAGCACGATTCTGTGGAGAAAAGTCTAGGTCTCAATTAAATACAGGCTGCAAATAATGTATTTCAACACCTTCAATCTTACATCCTGTTGATCACTGGTTGTATCAATAGTGTACATACATATGTCAGGAGTTCCTTATCGAAGAGGCGCTCAAGCTTGCACCTATTTGCTGCAAGTTTATGGTGACCGTCTTATATTTATTATTACATCCAAGTTCTCATAATTCTCATTCCGAGAGTTAGCCCGAGAAACTTCACCCGTAATACTCGTCTCGCTAGGAATGCTCATCAGTTCATCCTTGAGCCCAATTTCGACGCACTGTGAAATATAGAGATTCTTTTTTTAGCCGAACAACACGCCCGGCGAGGTTTACTTTTGCCATTTCAATTTGAAAGCATTCAAAACCAATGTTAATTGACACCTTCTATATTCCCATCATGCCATGTTAGGCATTATACAGGGAACCAATGGAAAGGTACACACGAACGTCCGCGACCAAAAAGAGTCGGTATGGTCGCGCGAACTGTTTTGACCAGCGACTTCCCTTCATGACGCACAAACCGTAGAGTGTCATAAAAAGGGTACTGAAATTATTTCGGAATGAACGCACAAGCTTCCAAATAGGTGCGCGCGTCATTTAAATTTGCAATGGGAAGGTGAGTCTTATTCATTTAGATTTTTTTTTTTTGATAAATTAAATGAGCATAATATCCTGTCGAGCATATTATGCTGATGCGGTCGCACGAATATTATGCAGCTCGTTTGCCATTAGCCTTAGGGTTTAAAAAAAAGCACGCAGGTCCCAATCACTGGCAGAGGGCCAGTATCCTGTATCCTGCGTTTTTCGTATCTATTCTTTTCTAGATTCCCAACTCTGATCCTAGGATTTTGAACTCCAAGTTTGCTTTTGCCTTATCACATCTTGCCTTCGAAACAGCATAACACAACGGCTATTAGGAAACCTTAGTTTCACTAGTTTTAATGAAGAAACTTCGCAAATGCGACCAACTTCGATCAAAAGGGGTGCAGTTCCATGTTCCTTTCGAAGATGATATTCCAAAACATTTTCGGGAAAAGAAGTGTGAAGGAGTCGAAAGTATACCCAGCATTATACAGTGACATCTCTCTTTATGGCGCAATACGCATTTCCATCAATGTTTAACAACGCGCTCTACCGAAAAGAGAAACGATCCGGCGAATCTCCGGTCGATAAGTCTTCTTCCGAGTATCAGCAAGGTATTCGAACAAAAAAGAGGACAAACGACAACGTCGAGTGATTTCCCTGAAGCTAGTAGGAAGTCGGTTGTTAAGAATGGCAATGTTATGTTTGATATTAAAAAGGATCTGTAATAGGAGGGATCATCTTAAACATTTACACCAGCGATCTCAGAGTCTTTCTCAAGCAAAAGTAATTGCTCAATGATGATGATTAAATCGCCTACAGAACTGCCCAACTAACAATTTAACTTGTAGATATAATGTTCTAAACAAGCTATTTTCTGACTGCTATAGTAACATTAAAAGGCCTTATACAAGTTATTTTGGTGCACATTACACTAGCTATTTAACTGCTGTAAGACTTTTGTAATAAGCAAATAGCTTTTCATGAAATGTTATTAGCTTGTCTGAGCAAGCCATTTTGTGACAGCCTAATGCTAATAGCATGCTCTGGATGTTATAAAAAGGCCTTACCGAAGCCGAAGAATTTAATGAGAGCTTTTCCTAATATCAAACAAAACTGCCTTTTCTACAGGATACTGTATTCATTGAAAATTTATTTTAATTATAAAAGTGAAAAGTTTTTATTTACCTGAGTTTTGAACTCGAATCCTTCTCACTCACATTTCACACTCCAGTACTCTACCTATACACCAATTCATGGTTGGGAAAATTAACATCAAACATCGACAAAACAAATATTATTTTAGTTTATATAAGGCTTTTGTAGGCAAGCCTTTCACAAGTTGTTTGCATTTTATTTTTAGAAAGGAAGGCCTTATACATGCCATTTTTATTATTTATATACAAGCCTGGTATAGAGCTTTCCAAACTAACTTTTAAAGGCCTTATAGCTGCTATTGTTTGAATTGTCAAAGTTTGAAATGTGTGATTTGTAAAAGTTTGCCTTATACAAGCTCTATGCAAGCGATTGCTCCCAAATTCAAAAAAAATTTAACCTTATACAAGCTAAATTGTTAGTTGGGTGGTCCTATCTCCTATATGGTCGATGTCATCGGAATTCTCTCTCATCGTTATTTTGACAAGATTCAGCGATGTTGTGACGAAAATCAACTTCCAGAAATGTGCAACGATCCTTTTTAAAATAGAACCCATGTGTCTTAGCCACCTGGGATACAAGAAAGAACTGGGGCAAGCCATTGTATAAACATTCTCTATAGTACTCTCATGGTGGTCATTTTTCGTCTGGCCATCTTCCTGGTTGATTTAGAACTAACTCTAAATAGTGGAGACAAGAACCGTTACCGATATCTTACCAGTATTTAATACACTTTTGTTGTCTGTACTTATTTTATATTAACACCAATTGGCAATGTCAGCACGCCTGATTGCGACTGGATTCAGAACTAAAATATGATGTTTCATGATAGTACTATAGGCAGTGTATATACAATGGGCAAGCTAGTGATTGTGGGGTCACATAGACATCCACCAAGGAATTAAAAGCGTAGTAAAGTATATATAGAATATAAATACAAACACCCTTATTGCGATTGTCAATTTTGAATTGAAAGTTGACATTTATCAACAATTTTTTTAAAACGCTATTGTGACTGTCAATATTCAATATATTTTTGATCTACCTATTGTGAATTAACATAAACCAACCATTTTCAATTGAAGTCCATATTGCGAGTGTCAATCGTTTGCAATTATATTGCTTTTTAACAATATTTATGTCAAACACAAAAATTTCGAATGTAAGTTTTTTAATAATTTGAACCATAAAACTTTTTTAAAATGTTATATTTTAAACAAAAGGGCTAAAATAGTTAGCAATAAAGTGCAATTGACGAAACTGGTGATGCTGATGGAAGAGAATTTGGATGTTGCAAAGGGTTTGTGTTCAAAAGTGGCGACGCAAAGAAAATAGGAGCAGTTTGCTGTGATTTTAAATGGTTTAGGTCCTCCTGCACGAGAATGGAATAAATGGCAACGAGTAATTAATTCATAAATTTTCATTTTTTTTTTATTTCATAAAATATTTTCTTCAATCGTAGGTTTGGATTGATCTTAAATTCAAGACTAAAAAGAAGAAAACAGAAAACAAGATTAAAATTTCAGCAACTGGAGGAGGGCCCAACAGACTTCATCACTTTAATGATACAAAGGAAACTATAATCCGAATTTTGGAGTTAAATACATGTGTTGATCCACCCGGTCAAGAATTCGGTTTAGACGCCAACGTTTCTTCGAATAACATGGATTCATCTCAATGCTTTGTCGAAAACCAAAGTTCAACAATTGAAGAATTTTTTTTTGGAAGATTGCGTTGGTTTGAATTGTAGTGAAGCAACAGAAGCCATTACAGAAAACAGATCTTCAAAAAATAAAGAAAACTTACCTTAAAGGTACTCAAGAAGTGAAAAACTCCAGTTGTAAGTATTTAACAAGAAAAAAACTAAGAACAAAATGTTAGAGATGAAATTACCAGCATAGCATTGAGGCTGTAAATTCCTTTCCTGTTATAATAAGCATGTTGGAGAGCTTTTTTAGGAGATGTTATTTTTATGTGCGTCCCATCAATGCAACCTATTATACCAGGAATACCACTCTTCTCATAGAAAAACGCTTTTGCTCGAACCTTATCAGCTCCAGAATAGTTGAACCTTATCCATTTCGGGCAAATGAACGTTTCGAGGATTTTAAATGTGTCTTTCATAATTCAAGACACAGTAGATTGTCCAAGACCAATAGAATGTTCATTTCCGATGCTGATCTGGTATGAATAGAGTATGTACATTTATATTTTCTTCTATGTTCTTAAAAAAGCATTCTGTACTTACATGCTTTCCTCTAATTCTTGAGGATTCGAAGCATCCCTAAGCTGTCTTCTTCTCCTCAAAATATCCAAAAAACTTGAATGGTCATCAAGAAGACGATGACCATTCATCGTACCAAAACTCCACGGAAGTCATTTATTTAAATTATTTTGTTTTTAACCATTGAATTAAAAATGACAGAGTTTATTTTTTTTCTGTAATTTCTAGTATAAAATATTAAATGTCAAAAAAATGTCATTCACACCTATCAATTTCATTCACAATCGAAAATGCTTTAGTCAATTGAGTTACACAATACCAAATTTCAAATTGATTGATAAATTTTTTCAATGTTCAATCGGTTGATAATTGATCGCAATAAGGGTGAAAGTATAGTATAAACAAAGAGAAATGACACTATAGTCATCATAAGACAGGAATTTTGCAGGTATATGTACTAATTATTTTAATAATGTTGCAAGATATACGGCATTGATTGATTCGTCGACTGACTGATTCTTTTTAGTAAGTAACTACCTTTAAGTCCAACAAAAAACAACAACTCAGAGGCAGCGATATTCTTACAAAATACTTCCTTCATTACTGCCACATCTTGTTGCATCAAAACCTCTAATGAAAGCCAATAACTTGCGCAACTGATGACAGCGCACCTTGCTAACGACCACTTGTACGACTGCCATTCAACATTAAATGAAACATATAACGCGTGGGTGGTGCCTCATAGTTTCACAATCAATGCGACGAAATCCAATATCGCCATTCGAACAATCCTCAAACATGTCTCGCTACGTGTCTGCAATATTCAATTTGTTGCCTCATCTTCCAGTAGCCCATAGCTACTATACGTAACCACCTACGATCCAGCAAGAAACCTTAAAACATTTAATAATAATTTTCCAATTAGCAACTCTCAGCTGTTGAATATACTGTCTCCAACAACAACAACAACCTACACATCCCAGCCAGCTACTGGCGTTCTGCAATGAAACGATAAAAATCTTTACGAGGATTCGTACAATTATTAATTTCACTTAAGAGCCAATCGAGATAACAGCCATTGCCATCATGGAAATGGCTATAACTCAGCATTAAGCCACTCTTTCGCAATGACACCAGTATGTCCGTCACCTGCGTCATCGTCGCTGACGGCGGACGGTAAGTTGACAATTCTTTCACCAACTAAGTCAAAATGTCCAGCAAACCGAAGAACGAACTCTTCTCCGAGAAATAAAAATTGACAAACAATCGCACAGACAGACATAGTGCTTCCATATTATTTGACCAGACCAAAACTAACCAACCAACCATTGCTTCTTGTGCTCTTGGTGGCGATTATAAGGTATCGGAAATGTGTCTCATTAATTGGAACTCCATCGACATATCTCTCGGGATCTTTCGCCGAAGACTGTCCACTTCGCCCAATTTATTCGGAATTTTGTACACACAACCTTTATCTGAGGTCGCTTGTCTGATTTTTTTGAATTTTGTGTTTTTTTTTTTTTTTTTTGACCAACAGTGGCCAATAAAATTGAACAAAAAATAATTGCCCCAGGCCCAGAGTATGGCCAGGCAGATAAATCCCAGCAGCATGATGATGCTAAAAGGTTCGCTTTGTCCAAATTGGTCTAAGTTCCACTTCGCATTCTGGCCACCGCCACTACCCACTTCTCTGCCATTCCATGGAATCACGTCTCAAAGAGTATAACAACAACAACAACAAAATATTTCCAAATTAGCAAACATTTTGAATCTGTCAGCTACTGTTTTCGCTAATTAATAACGAGATACGCAGGTATGTATCGCAGGTATCGGTGTCCGGTCTCCGGTCCGTGGTATAGCAGCGCCGCAGGACCCAAAACTGTCGTCTTATATGGATTTCCTCGCTGCCGTTTTGCCCTCCCGCACCTTAACAAGCAGCGATTTAATATAAAATTCTGAATGTAAATTGATTAAAAAATATGTTTTTTTTTTCTTTTGAGTTGCTGGTGGTTTGCTCCTGCTTTTGAAATCGAAGCTCTGGAAATATGTAGTGCGCCATCATCATCATACAGGATCCGGTTCCGAGAGTCTTTAGGGTGCGTGACGCTATGTGGGAAGTATTTGTGATTTTTTTTTTCGGATCGTTGCTGATTGTGCAAATGATTCTGAGAACTTGTGCCTTTGACTGAATGGTGACATCGTGAGACCGGATTGACGCAGATTTTTTGATTACTTGCTGTTTCCGGGACAACCATTATAGAGTATTAATGGCGAATCGGACATGGCCTTAATTAGAGTAGAGTTTGTGAATATGGGATTTTTGTGTTTCGGTGATGAGCGTCGCAGTGGAACATGGATCGCAGGAGCAGGGGATAATTCTTTCATTCATAAAGAAAAGATATTCGAAAAGTTGTCTTTTTTCAGTTAAGCTTCAAAATCTGTATTTTAAGCTGAAGCACGTAATTTGACAGCATTGTAAATAATAAAATTAAATAATTGTTTGTAGAGTTTTTATGCAATGTTCTTAGCCTTTTTCACTTATATTTTGGTTTCGGTTGGTTCGGTCCCTTTTCAGTTCGTTTTAGGTTTTGAGTGTCTTGATTCAACACAGGTGGTTCATGTGAGGTTTGAATTCAATGATCCGAAAAAGCGAGTTTACAAAAAACTTTCAGTTTTGGATAAAATTGGGGTGAGAATACTTTGATGCGAATTCACGCCAAATCGAAACTTAATGAAAACAATTCTTATCGACGTTTAGTTTGGTGCTCTAGGGTTTTTCTTGGTGTTCATTCAGAAAACACGACAGCCGATCTGAAAAGCGACCGATTTGAATGGAACCGAATGAGTTCGAAGAAAGCTTGAACAGTAACTGTAAGTTTGATATTTTCTGCAACGAAAATTGACGCTAGTTGTATATAGTCCAAAAACACAATGCTATGGCCAGAAACTATTAAAAGGAAAAGCTCCAAAGTAATTTTAAAGATGTTAAGATTTCAATAATTTTGAAACTAGCTCTTGCCTTACCTTAAGTGGTGCTACAGTCCGTGGTGGACCTGGGCCTTAACCAACAAGATTCTCCAGTCAGCTTGGTCCCTATAGCTAGCTGCCTCCAGTTTTGAACGTGGAGTAGGTCGAGCTTCTCTTTCACTTGAGTGCGCCACATCAGCCAGCGGCATTCCGCCGGGGGGAATTCGAAAATCCGGCTGGAGCATTGGTGTCCATCATCATCATCATCAACATCATCATCATCGGTGCAACAACCGAGATCCGGCCCGGGTCTCCTTTAAAAAATTCTTCCATACATTCCGATTGCTGGGCAAAACCATCCAATTGCGCACTCCAAGGCTTCGGGCGTTCTGGTCTAGGCCATCCTTCCAACGCAAGCAAGGTCTGCCACATTGTCTTCAAAGAACTGCAAAAGGGCTTCCAAGATGGTTCAGGTCTTTTCCGAGGATAGTTGTCGGGTTCTGAGTTTGGTTTTCTTACGGAAAAGGTTACCATCCAGCCCCTCGACAACCCTTGGGGACTAGCACTTGCAATTTTTTCTAATTTGTGGATAAAAGTATACACAATCACCCCCACGAGGAGGTAAAGCAAGAACTTCGGCGTGAAGCCACAGGTCCCCAGCATTGGTGTTGTTGGATGTTGCATCGTTGATTTAATTTTTATTTTTGTTTCACTAGGCGTTTTATCGTTTTAAAATGAAAACTGTGTCTGGTTTGTGTTTTAATCTAAAATTTGTTTAATGATTGTGATCTCTTGTGCAATAAATGTATAATAAAGTGTGTAACTGAACAATGTTATTTTATGTAATGTAATTTATGGATGACAAATACTACGCAACTGCACTGCTTCAATTCTGATACACGAATGACTGAATTCTAATAAGTTATATTTTAATTACTGTAAAATTACATGTTATGTTGAGTGAAAATTGAGTGCAAATGAGATAACGAGAAAGTTTGATAAAAAATGCAAGGTTAAATGTTATGTAATAAAACATAGGGTGATATTTGCTATGTTTGGTTTATGAACAAAAAAGTTTTCTGAACAGGTGTACATCCGCTCTATATGGCTCAGCCATCTGAAATTGAGATATTGGAGTCTTACTCTTTTTCCCGTGCTATACAGCACTTACAGTCCCCGTTATTTCTAATGATCTCTCACCGTTAATGCATACCGGACCAAAAATTACCCAGAGAATGTTTCTTTCCAAGCAACATAAGCGTCCTCATTCAATATTGACGATGATGGTTGTCTCTTCTTGGTGACAGAATATACCTGGTTTTGTCCTTATCCACTCCGATTATTTCAATATCGTCGGCATATGCGAGTAACTGGATGGACTTTTGAAAGATCCTACATCTGGTATTGGCATTGGAGAGTTCTGGAATATTTTGTCAAGTATGAAGTTGAAGAATTTGTATGACGGCGCATCGCCTTGTCTTAATCTTTTTTTGATTTTCAAGGTGTCAGTGAGGTCTTTACCAACATTGACGGATCATCGTCATTTCGTCATTCTGCACAGGTGGACGAGTTTGGCAGGGATCCCAAAAGTGCACCTCCATATAACTCATCTCTATAAATGCTGGCGGCTTTGAAATCGATTAAAAGGTAGTGAGCATTTTTATATACCCTGGCTTTTTTCAAGGTCTACGCCGTAGTTTAAATATTTGGTCGATGGTGGACTTTCCTGGCCTGAAACCTCACTAATATGAACCTATGACCTATCAGGTTGTTGATGAATGGCTTTTGGCGTTAACACTCTACATCAGAAAAGATCTTATAACCGATATTGGGGAAACTGATGCCTCTAGAGTTGGGGCAGTTCAGAGGGGCGTGAGTTTGAGTCCCGCTCATAGCCACTTTCTTTTCCTGAGTACTGTCAGTTCCTCCAAGAGTAAATTTTTTTCTCGAAAAAGTGCATCTAATGTAGCCATTCGGATTCGGCCGTAAATTGTAGGTCCCTTTCATTCTTGCAACACACACATATGAATGGATTAGAATATAAGTCACTCGGCCTTGGCTCCTTAAGGAGCTGTCGCGCCAATACATTTATTTAATGTATTTATAAGATCACTGCAAAAAATTAGATGCCCAGGGAATGGTGTTTTGCCATCCATTTTGTACAGCGGTCACCAAAAGTAGCTTTTGCTTAGAGTAGGCTTTCTAATCTGCCTAAAGGATCCCTGCTCTAGGAATGACGTTAAGATAATTCTTTTAGATTAAAGCGCCAACTACAATGGGGAGCTAGTTTAGGCAGTCATTGGCTTCTATAATTAGCATAAGAACACTGATGATGATGGCAGCATTATAAAGTCGATTTTAAAAATATTGTCTCTACTATTAGCCTACCGAGGTTCTTTAAATCTAGAAAACTTACCATAAAAACTAAGCTGCCGCTGTACAAAATTATGGTCTTGCCATAATACGGATCCAAGACACAAGTCTTACTTTGTAAGTGATTTTAAATTAATTACAAACAATTCAAAAACATATTCTAGGTTATATGATTCATTCGTGGCAACGAATTTTTGTCTTTGATGACACTACGCCGGAAGTTGATTATTTATTTTATTTTGTAAGATTCTGAGTGCAGGCATATGGATATAATATATTTCCTTTTATAAGAAATAAATAACGATATGGAAAAGCCCCTTCTAGTATTCCAATCTTGAATAAATAAAAAATAAAATGAAAAAAAAACGAACAAAATAAAATAAAAATATTTTCATTGTTTCAGATACTATCTTAAGGACACAGTAAAATTTTCCAGAAGCTACCATCTCCAATTAAATACACAAATGCAAATCCATCCCCACGTATATTTTATTTCATTAAAATCAGTTCAAACGACATACATACAAGCCGACCTGTTGCATCAGTAGCTAACGCAGTAGCCTGTTAACCACCGAACTAATAATACGGTAGCTGGTCCAGTAATTAACTTAACTTCTTCTGGATAAGGAATTTTAATTTGCATAATCCAACAAATCTGAAAGAAAATAAAGAAAACAAAAAACCCCGCATCCCAACATTTATCACCCATTCATCGATGTCGAAACAATGACACGTTAAAAACCAAACCCAAACAAAAGATTCTGTTAATTAGTCGAAAAGTTCAAAATACCATTAAAAGAAGTCCCAAAATAGTTGACAGGGAACCCTATAACTATATACTCTATCTGAAGAATCTATCTTCATTTCGAATGAACCAAGAAGAAGAAGACACATCAACCAACTCATAAATAATTCAGACTTTCCATTTACCCTTACACACTTATTGGCCTGAGCATCAATTAACTATGGCAAAAGGCTATAAAGCCTGTTTAGGCCTCATATCTACATACCTACAATTTGTTATCTCAGATACAATGCCACCTCCTAGCATTTACGAGATCGTTATTCCATGGTAATTTAATATTTTTTTTGTGTGTTTTGGAAATTAAATTAATTAACGCCATCCAAGGTGAAGTAATTATTTAAACAAAAAAATATATTTATGCAACTTTGGCAAATTGAAATTCAAATTTGAATGTTTTGTGAACGAAAGAAACTGCGTGTGAACGACTTTCCGGATTTTGTATCTGCAAAATAAAATTAATCCATCGGATATTGATTTTTTTAAACAAATTTCAGTTTGATGTTTTGCATTATTATCTCATCGTGAAGATGTTCAGATTAAACGCTAATTAATAGGTTGTTGTATGGTTTTTTTTTTTTTTTAATTTAGTTTATAAATTCAGAGGCAAGAACACTGTTTTGGATGGGAAGGCTCGTAAATCTTGGACACCCACGGCGAAAACATGATTAACAGTGAATAACAAATATTAATAAATTTGAAAGTTGTTGAAATTAGTCAAATAAATAATATTCAATAAATATTTATGAATTGCCCACGACATTATGGAGATTTTATTTAGTTTGGCTGACGAAGTTTCAAAGTTTCTCCGAATGAGATGGCTAACAAGGTTTTGTTTAGAGGGAAACTCTTCAGAGTTATTTTATGATTTCTCAACCTTGTATTAAGATTTGATTCTTCGTCCTCCAAAAATTTTATGAATAAAAGTCTAGTGGAAATTCTCTTTTGGAACTGGAGGTTACTATTTTTATTCAATCAATATCAAAGTCTTCCTGAACTTTCATTATATCATCATCGGCGGAAGCACAGGAATCCAGTCAGGGTGTTATGTTCTTTCATACTTGCTTGCTGGGCGAAGCCATCCGATTTCACACTCTTCGGCTTCGGACGAAATCAAGGCCTGCCCGAGTGGCACACATTTGAATTGTGCAAGCAGAGATTCAAAAAAATTGGTTGCTCACGCGTTGCTCAGAAGTTTTTCCGAATCACCGTAGTTTCTCAGATGTTCCTCAGAGGTTTCTTAATTATTTCAAAAACTTATAAATTATTTAAGTTGTACATCTGTTAAATAATGGCCATATGGCCTACATGTTATTAACCAGGTATACATTAGTTTCAATGTAACTCATTTCTTAAAAAATTATTTTTGTAACTAAAATTGAAACCGTTCTGCAACTTTTGCCTTTTGCAACTTCTGTGTGTCTCTTTTGTAACGTAATATATAATGTTTCAGAAAACTGAGATGCAACTCATATGAAACAAGTTACTAACCTGTTACACGTAAGTTTCAACGCAACACAATTCTCTCTGTTTTTCGTAACAAAATTTGAAACAGTTCAGCAACTGCCGACTTCTGCTATTTCTGCGGGACTCTTTAGAAACATAATTAGTTAAGATTGTTTCAGAAAACTGAGTTACAACTCAGTTGAAACAAAAATAATGGCGCAATGTTTGTTACTTGTTAGTGACCACTCAATAACAAAGCAACATAAGTTTTTTATTAGAAACTCGAACAAATCTTCATAGAAACTACTTTTTTCATCTTCTTAAAATTTTGTTTCAGTTTTTATTTTTTTATTTTTACTTCGCAATGGCATCCATAAACATAAACCGATGTAGTTACTATTAAGTTACAGAGCGATCACAGAGTAGTTCCAACTATTTCTGTTACAAAACGCTTCATAAATAACATTAGTGTGACATCTATTCTATCGTTTTGGTAACTAACCGGTCACTGAGAGATTCACAGAGCAAGACGGAAATAGTAGAAATAAAAGGGATACAAAATTTCAGAACAGGCATCTCTTGTCACTATTAAGTTCTCTAAAGGTTACAGATTGGTTTAATTTTTTTTTCAGTTTCTAAACGATAACAAAACACCTTTTCTTGATATTTCATTTTATGTTTCAGTTTCTGACGGGTTACTGAGAGGTAGCATTAAAATGGAATCTCGATATTCTACTTACTTCATTTTCTAAGATATTCTATAACGACTGACTAGGATGGCGATAGAAACCATTTATGTGTCTTATATTATTAGTTGCTGATAGATTTCAAAGAAGTTTTTGTGTTGCTTATAATCGTCATGACGAAGAATGAGCACAATTAGGCTTGCCAACGTTTTATAATTGAGAACAATCAGAAAAAAAAATTACCTACAAAACTGAAACAAGGCACTATAAAAAGGTGTAAAAAAAATAACCTCAAAATAGCAAAAACAAATTTTTTTTTAAATTTGCCCAACTTGGTTTGAAGCAAAAGCGGTGAATACTTTTCATTGTTTTGGAGTAACTCGGTTCGGTTTGGTAGTTTGGTTCGGTAGTTCGCTTTGCTTTGAGTAGGTTCGTTAGGATTATTATGCCTTTTTCCGGTTAAAAATGATTTTTTTTTGATATTTTAGATGTTTTTTAATCCATCGATATCGTAGCCATCCTTGAATGGAATTTGACACTTCATAGCTTGACAGATGAAGGACGAACCATATTTTAAGCGAAGTAGTGTATTTTGTTCCAAATCTAACCCATTCGCTCTGAAATTGCCTTTTTCCGGAGCAATAAAAAACTTTGAAAATTTTTATAATTTCATTTTATATTGCGAATTTTTCATAAAAAATGTATGTTATGCCTCGCTTTCGTCGGGTTACAGCAGACACGAAACAGAAACCAAAAACCGAGTGGAGATATCGAAAGACGAAAATCTTTAAAGAAGAAAGAAGTTAAAATTAGTATTATTATTTTTATAAACCTCTCAAATACAGATTAAAGTAGATATTCTCAAAACAGATACTGTTAGCTCGAACTACAATCTTATGGGACCCAGTTAATTTATTTATCCAATTTCCTTAGTAGTATAGGTTTGTACGATCATGTTTTGGATTTTATTTTGCATACATTTTTTTATGAAAATAATGTTTGAAGGTTCAAATAAAACTTTGGTTGTGATAAACCGCTTAAGCTGGCAACCCTTTTTATAAAAATAAGCAGTTGCTGTGGTTACTTAAAAACCACGTGCCATCGGCCATATTTTTTTAGAATTAACAAAGATTCGCAATGAACATGATATTAAATAATCTGTGTTCTTTTAAATAATGAATTAATAAATTAATTAATAAAAAGCAAAGTTCTATAAATTAAATAACATGGGAAAAAGTAATTTTAAGTATTTTTGGGTATAAACACTAAGAACAAAAGTTGACAAAGTCAAAATTGGTTAAAAATATTTTAAATTTGATGAATTTTGTAAGCGCATTTATTTTGAAGGGGGTAGCAACATAAAAAAACAATTATTAAAGTTCGCTACTTATTAATTTCGAATGAAAATATCAGTCTTAGTTAGACTTTTAATTTTTGCAGCTGTAAAAGTTTGAAGTCTCCTTTTTTGATAATATGTGTGTACATAATATTTGGTTTCAAAAATGAATAATAATAAATAATAAAAAATTAAAAACTACTGATTAGCAACAAGAATATAACTTCATGACATTAAAATAAAAAAAAAACTTAGCTGCAACCATCCCATAGTTGCAATTAAGTTTCAAAAATCTTCACAGGTACTATTTACTCAGTTACATTTAAGTTTTGCCAGACTGAACTGTAACTTAAAATTCAGTTACAGTTCGGTCAAAGCAAACTTATAAGTAATCAAAGCTCCTCAGTTACAAGGAACTATTTCGAAACTTTTAAAACTGACCACACAGAAGTTGCAAGTAACTTCTTAGCAACTATAATTTAGTTGCACAGGTGGACCATTTTTGAGCTTTTTCAGTTCCAGAGAAGTATTGGCGACTTAATTTTATACACTTGTATGACTGTCATTTTGTCACAGAGAAGTCCCCACAACTATTCAGTAACTAAGCGTATCCCTTGGGTGATTACCATACAAAAAAACCGCAAAAGACTTTCCAAGTTGATTTCTCTTCGCTTATTAGAGTTGGTGGTCAGAACCATGGAAAACTACACTGAGCTTTATTTTTTCCGTGACATCTACTTAGAGGTAGATATTATGAAGTTCCTGACTGTATATCTTTTGCGGAATCATTCTTCCTCGAACACGGGGCCAAGAATTCTTCCTAGTATTTTCCACTCGAACGAGGTTAAGGGATCGCCAAGAAGTACCTCTTAGTTATCACCCAAGGCTGATGTGAGTCATAGAAATGGCAGCATCAACGAAATTGGTCATTGCGAGTACCCGTCTCCCGCATAAAGATATCTACAAAGTCACCTGGGTAACACCTGATAGAGTCACTCGTAACCAAGTTGCCACTACTCGAGCCTGATGATGATACGAACGTAACGAGGTGTCAACATTAATTAGGACCACCATCTTGTTGGTATGGTGTTCCGAGGTCGGATTGCTCTTCCATTGCGTCCGCCATTGTGGTTATATCTGCGAACTGTGTTGGTCCAACTATCAGTGTAGTGGAGCATGAATTTGAAGTGCAGTCCTTTAACTACCTTGGCCCAAAAATAGCAGTAGATAATAATATGGAGAAATAAATACGCGGGCGGCTGTTAAAATCCAACAGAACCTACTGTAGTCTGTCGAGGCTCTTTAAATCCAAAAACCTTACCATAAAAACTAAGCCGCTGCTGTACAAGATCCATGGTCTTACCAGTACTTAGATACGGAGACTTGAGTGCTTACTGAAGTGTTCTCTGATCTCTTAACCGTATTCACGAGAAAAGTCTAACGGAGAATTGTTGGCCCTGTATACGAGGGAGGACGATTTCGGAGAAGATACATTCATGAATTGTATGGAATCTACCTCGAAGCAGATGTTGTGGAAACAATAAAGCTCGGTAAACTCCGGTAGGCTAGAGAAATAAGCGTGGAAAGTTTTTTTTTATGGAAAAATACAACATGGCAGGCCTTGCTTTCGTTGGAAGGATGGCGTAGACCAGGGTGCCCGAAGGCGTGAGGTGAGCAATTGGATGGCATCGGCCAGTAATCGGACCGGATCCCGATTGTTGCGACAACGATGGTGATAATACTTTTATTAATTCACAGATTTTCTTTTGATTCTATGTAGGTATATGAGCCGTTTTTGAGAAAAAAATTAAAGAAAGCAAACATAATTCAGATGTGCAACGTTTTAGACAAAAGACCATAGACGTGGAAACTATGAGAAATGTATGGCAAAAGCTTCAACCTATTGACATTTTGTCTTTCAGTCTTCAAACTTAATGTATAATATTCAAACAAATCTTCTCCTAGCCATAAAAATTGACTTATCTATACACCATAGGTATAGCGTAAGCTGCGTCTTAGAGTAATTAGTGACATGCGCCAAGCAACTCCAAATTGAATTTTCTCTGACCTATTCCTCGCCCATACTGCTAATCCGCTTGTAACGAAAAATAAAATAAATAAAAAAATATGCATCCGCGCACAAGTGGTACAGACTCATTTAATTCGTGCCACAATTTATCGTCCACCCATGTTAACCAGGCAATTACAATAACCGCCTCTACACGGCCCGCGTGCAATAAGAAACAGAAGCTGACAAATAAAAATATCTAAATAAGAACAAATCCTATAATCCCCCAGCAATGGCGTTGGTCTTGCACAGTTGCAACAACAGCGCACATATCTGCGTAGCGACCAGAACGCTTGCTGCAGGAGCCAATATCTTAACTATTCTTGAACATCACCTAAACATGGCCTCACCTCATTTGTAAATGAATTTCTCGTTGGCTCTCAATTAAAATTCCAAACGACAGACGCAGTGTTGCTTCCATTGGTGCTGACCAACAACATCAGAAGCAGACCTGAAAGCAGGGTATATGTGTGCAGAGGAGGATAATACAAGTAACGCGGCTGGACCTGGGGACCTCTTCGATCGGACAATGTCATTATTTTTTTGGAGACAGAGGCTTTTTGCTGCGCTGATATGTTGTTCTTGGTGATCGAGAGCTGGCCTGGAACTTTAGTTGGCAAGCTAGCAGGAGCCCTTTTTTCTTATCGCAAGAATGTTATGCGAGATGCACGTTGTATGCGACAGTGGGTGCAGGAGTTAACTCACGGTAGCATCCTTAAATTGCACCTAATAAACTGCTACCGATTGTTGTAGAACTGTGTGGTGGCAGGTGCGGTTAAATCAGGAAAATGCATCTTTGTGCGAGGGAACCACTTTTGGATGGCTCGCAGGTATTTGTATGTGCACCTTTAGGGGAACTCTAGAGTCTAGAGAGCAGAACAAAGGCACTGAATGATTTTCTAGTAACGATAATATTTCATGTTACTCCGTATTACCAAGAATTGATGGTAATTGTTTGGGAATAGAGTGGTTAGAGGAGAGGCTTGGTGATAGGATTTTTAAAAGCTTTAATATATTCTCTGTCGATTTTGTTCCCAGAATTACGTGCTCATCAAAAAATAAAAAAAAAATTAAGTGCATATTAGCGTAATATTCTCTCAGATAAGGTGAAGAGTTGTGCATGGCTAAGAAATCAACTTTTGGTTGCGAATATACATTTCTTAAGCAAGTGTGTTTGAATCATTGAAACTGACATTTGAAAAACTAAAGCTTTTCAAGCTTTTTTAAATAATAATAATTTTAAATTACAACCAAAGTTAATCTTATTTGGTCCATAGAAATGCAAACAATGTGGTAAATCGGATATCAAACTTATCTGACTCTTAGTATAGGCGAAAGCTTTGAGGTATTTATATTTGTTCATATATTTTACTTTTTATATTTTAATGCTTAATTCTATTAAAACATCAGCAATATGCTAGATCTCAGCGGTTCTATGGTGTAATGGTTAGCACTCTGGACTTTGAATCCAGCGATCCGAGTTCAAATCTCGGTAGAACCTTAAGAAAAATCCTTTTTGTTCAGCACTTGCATGCACCTGACCCATTTAATAACCAGGTTATTATCGATACAGTGCATTTAGATTTCAACATATGAAGCTCTGGGAAAAAAACTAGAAGACGACATTTGACTTCAATATTCGAAATAATACCAATATTTTGCACAATTGCACCTGTTGTCATTAAGCCGCCGTTTTTTTTTAACGGTTAAATATTAGTTACAAAAATTGTAGCAAATTATAAATTTCCCACAAAATATGTTAAATATACCTTTTTCGCTAATTGCTTTTGTAAACAAGTTATAGCATATTTTGTTTAAAAAACTTGGTGTTAATTTTTTGTATATGCATCATATTTTTTTGTATTACTTAAATTGAAAAACTTTTGTAATAAAAGTTGTATAGATCTTCCAATTATTTATGTATATTGTTGTCCTGAACAGTTTTTGATAAAAATGCGTTCTGCAGCCCATATAAAACCGAAGGGCATCAACAAGTCATATTGTTACAGATTTGATGAAACATTTCTGTCGAAACGCATTCAATGATTTTCGATGGCCTTTGAACTTATATGCGCTGCAGGGCGCATTTTCATAAAAAAAAACTTTTTCAAGCCATCAATTAACATAGATAATTCGAAGATCTACAACTTTTATTACTAAAGTTTTTCAATTTAATCACCTTACCCAACTGAGTACCGAATGTTTCTGGGCAAGCCGCCCAGACTTGTTACTTACTTCTTACCCTGATAAATATACCATAAGTGTAACTTTTTACTTGCGATTTATAGGGACTATAAGGCAAGTTATGCATTCGTAAAAAAAAAAATTAACAATCAAACATGACATTACGATGATAGAGAAGTCAAAAAAATTGAGTCCGGAAATTCCGTCCATCTGTCTGTCTGTTTGTCTGTCTGTCTGTCCGTATCGATTCCTACAGCCTAAACGGTTGGGCCGATTTGATTCAAACTTGGTATATAGTATTTTTAGAGTACTCTACCCGACAGTTTTTCGAATTGGCATTCTAGCTCCAAAACTAACAGTACCTGCCATATAACTTTTAATGAAAAACTTATTTTTCTCGAAAACGGCTCCTACGATTTTGATAAGACTTTCTAAATGCAAAATCTATCTTTTAGTTTTAATGGATTTTTCAGAAAAAGTTTTATAACGGTACCTCGCATATGACCGGTTTTTTTAAATCAGACTTTCTCGTTAACTAATTGACAGATTTTGATGAAATTTTCAAAATATATAGTGTTTTATGATTTAAAAAATAGTGCTTATTAAAATTTTCAAAAATATTTTTTTTTTATTTTTAATAATTTTTTTGAAAAAATTATTTTGTTTTCTGAATATTTTGAAAACGGATCAATAGATTTTTTTTTTAATTTTTCTCCTAGTATAAACTATAGATTTCTTTAAATTGACATACTTAAAAAAAATTTAAAATATGTTTTCGAAAAGTTTTTTTTTTTGGAAAAACTGGTCGAACGATTTTGAAATGAAAAATTCATTAAATAGAAAACAGCAAAAGAAATAAGATGGCTTACAACATTTTTTCCAACAAAAAAGTTATGAATAGTGTTTTTTTGATTTCATAAAATTTTTCCCCCAAAATTTTATTTCATATTGCTCGGCTAAGCCCAGCCATTAGTCAAATAAAAGAAGGTGACAACCTACATATGTACATACTTACGTATTTTAAAGCATTTCAACATCATAAAAGCACACAGAGTAAATAAGGAGCCTATTTTTAACACACCAAAACAACTAACAAATAAAAAAAATTATACGATTACTACTGAATGCAAAAATTTCAATCGAGAAAACAAAAGCTTACACCTTCCTATAAATAAACAAAACCACTGTGTTAACTTTGAATATTGTCTCTATACCCACTCGCTTAACAGTAGTACCTTATTATAGGTACATGATATCCCACACCATGCGTTTATCGATCCATCAAACATAATTAAGCTATTTTAATTAATTTGATTTCAAAAAGTAAATTATTGTTATTGGGACCTATATAGGTCCCTATACCTAGCATTATTGCCCTACTGCTGATTCCCACGAATATTTATGCCAGTTGTTCAAATTTTTCCATACCAAAATGAAAATTAAACTGAAAAAATTCTTTATATCTTTCTATTAGCAAATTATATTATAAACAGTAAGCAGCAAGTGGAAAGATAATACACTAAAAAACTGCAAAAGCTAATAATCCTATATATTTATATGTTTATCCCTTTATCGTGAGGCATGTTTGTTCGAGCTACAAACCACAACGATTCTAAAGAAGTTGCACGTCAAAAAAAAAAACATTAAAACTAAATCTTTGTCAAAAAGACGCCTGTACTTAAAAAGGATTAGCACATAGGAGCAAGTACGTGCGACCCAGTCGTGCAATTTATTTACTAGGCACTTCGGACCATTATGCCATTTCAGCAAATTTCTCGCCCTGCACTCATCCAGTTAAAAAAAAACTGGCATAAAGCTACTTCTTCTGAAATCTTTCCTAAGAAGATGGAAAACAGTATTTTTCCAGCCTGTCCCTAAGAAATGTGACCCATCCTCCCACTCCTACTACAGAGTACAGACCCATAGCACTTTCATCCCTTCTTTCTGAATTCATGGAAACGCTGATTAACAGTCAGCTTAAGGAATATTTCGAAGACCGAAAGACGGATTCAAGTCTGTTAAAAAAAAATACTGGTGTGCCCCAGGGCTCCTTTCTGTCTCCTTATTTTTATAAATGATCTTCTGTCTGTTACTTATCAAATCCACTAAACTGTTTTGCTGACGACTCTATCCTCAGCTTTTCATATTCGTTCGATATTTCACGCCCTCCGCATTCGAACGTACAATCGGAACGGTACCGTATGTCAAGCTCATTAAACTCCGATTTATACAGCCTTGACATTGGGCTAATAGGAATCGTGTGGAGTTTAATTCTTCGAAAACTCAATGCTGTCTTCTGTCGTTAAAGCTAAACATACTCCCAATGCAATTGTCCATGAATGGCACTTTCATCGAAGAAACCGAAAAGCTTTCAGTACTCGGTATGTATGTCAACGACGATCTCCGTTGGAACGAACATACATATATTTGAGATCGCCAAAAATGCAGCTAAGTGCTTAGGTTTATCGTTGCAAAAAGTTTTTTCCGCTTCTAATCGGCTAAAACTTATAAAATGTTCTTACACCCAAAACTCGAGTATAATTCCCACCTCTGCGCAGGTGCTTCTCAACCATCGCTACACCTGCTCGTAGAAATGCAAATAAAATCAGAGATCAGAGATATCATATCTTCATGTTAGTATAGGCGAGGAAAAGCTTTAAGGTATTTATATTTGTTCATATGTTTTATTGTTTATAGTTAACGCTTAGTTTTATTTTAACAGTAGCATTATGCTCGATCACAACGGTTCTATGGTGTAATGGTTAGCACTCTGGACTTTGAATCCAGCGATCCGAGTTCAAATCTCGGTAGAACCTAGAAAGATCCTTTTTGGAGGTCTTATACCTTGTAAAAGGATCAGAATACTCAGGTTCTTAATTGATCTAATAGTCACTTGCAAAATCAGTTTTTGTTATTCCAAATGCCCATTCGAAATAAAAAAATATTTATGATTTAGATTATTAAAAAATGTCTGTCTGTCTGTCTGTGTTTCCTTCAAATTTGGTATGTGTGTATCTTTTGGCATTTTACAGAGGGGAATTGAAATCTTATTCTTAGGGCTAAATATAACGGTACCTGCCTTATAACCGTTAAGGAAAAGTTTATTTTTTTTTTAGAACGACTCTAACGATTTTGATGAAAAATTGTGAAAGTATTTTAGTTGGTATGGGCTATCATCCTATTACAATCAAGTTTACCTGAGAAGTCCATTAACAGTACCTTTCATATAATGATTTTTTTTAATTTTAGACTTTCTCAGTAACGTCTAAATGGATTTCAATCAAAATTTAATTTTTAAAAAAAAATTATGAGGCCAAATTAATTCTGCATATCAACATTTTAAATAATTATTTTTCTTCTATTTATAATAAATTTTTGAATTTTTTTTGTTTTTATTTGAAAATTCAATTAAAACTTATCAAGAAAAAATATTTAAAATTTTAAAATCAAGTGTGTATAAACTCTAACGGCCAGATCTACCAAAATCTCAAAACTGTTTTCTTTTTTTTTAAACTAAAATTAAAAAAAGGATTTTATCAAAACTGGGCCCACAATTTACAAAATTCTTTTTTCATAAATTCAATATTATTAAGGACGTGGTGTATTCCATTTTTACTAAAAGCCGTTAAGATACTTTTTATACGTTCAAACCGTTTTATTTTCAACTTAAATGTTAATTGTTTCTGTCAAAGATCTTGCCTTTCAATGATATTATTTTTACTTGCGATTTAGGTACCAAAATGCAAGTTATGGATTCGTGCAAAAAAAAAAATCTAACAATCAAACGTGACATTACGATAGTAGAGAAGTTGAAAAAAGTGGGTCCGGAAATTCCGTCCGTCTGTCTGTCTGTCTCTCTGTCTGTTCGCGCCTTTACAGCCTAAGCGGATGGGCTGATTTGCTTCAAACTTGGTATTTAATATTTGTTAGTTAGTATCCCGGGGAGTGTTTTTCATTTTTGCTCTAGGTCAAAAAATAACGGTACCTGCCATACAATTTTGAACAAAAAGTTTGATTTTCTCGAAAACGGCTATAACGATTTTGATAAAACTTTCAGGGTGCAAATTTTTTACAATAATACATCTTTCGGTTAGAATAAATTTTTTGAAATTTGTTCTATAACGGTACCTCTCATATAATCGGTTTTTTCAAATGCGGTTTTATCGTAAACTGTTATCCCGATTTCAATAAAATTTTGCACACAGGAAGTCATTTATAATTCAATAAATATTGCATATCAAAATTTTCAAAAAAAAAAAAAAATCGATTTTTTAAAATTTTCAAAAAAAAATTAGGTTTTCGAAATATTTTGAAAATGGGTTGATCGAATTTTTTTAAATAATTTTCCCAAATGAAAACTACAGATTGCCTTATAATTACATACTAGAAAGAAATTTGAAATATTTTTTCGAAAAGTTTAAAAAAAAAACGACTTTTTAAAAAAACTGGTCGAACGATTTTCAATATTTTTTCTTTTTCTTCGATAAACATTTAGTTTTCAAATTTTATTGCATACTTAGTTTTTCAAGAAAACTCTGAAACTAATTAAAAACAAATACAGATTTTTTTAAAAATAAATATTTTTTTTTTTTATTTTAATAGACGTGTGGTTTTCAATCTGGCAATACTTTTTTAGGAGTTGGTCTTTTTGACAGCTGTCTCTTGATTTATGGTTAGTTTGGTTTGCGATTTTTTAATGAATAGACTTATGTACTCCTGAACAAATTTTGCAAATTGTGCAAATGTATTACCAAAATAATGGTTCGTTTCGGTGGAGCAGAGTATCGTAGAAGACCCAGATGAGGCTATCCGCCATCGCGTGCGGAAGGATCTTGGTTTGCAGGCTTACGAAATCCAACTCCTTCAAGAATTGAAGCCCATCAAGAGCGTCACACGTTCGGTGAATGGGCCCAAAACGAAATGGCCACCGATCCTGATTTTCACAAAATTGGGAAAATTGGGCCTCGGCTGGAATTTATTCGAGCCAGACACGGCGACCACTTCCCCGAAATCATTTTTAGAACACAATGCAAACTCTTATCTTTATAATAAAGCTAGATTGTTGGCCATAACATTAAACTATATGAGTTTTATTTCTTCTTGAAAACCGCACGTCTAAAAAAACACCCTTTATATACATACATACATATGCAGCCACTAAACATTTATCTAGCATAAGAACTAGTTCATGCGATCCAGTCGTGCCCATTGTTTTCAAAGTTCTGCATCTCAAAACTGACAGGGAAAAACAAAGTTCGGTCAGGAGAAGGAAGAAGTGTAACATTGTTCATGTGTTAAGCTGTTAAAACCTTGTGAAATAAAAACACGAAAAGTATCATTCTAGGAGGCAAGTCATGAAGACAGCTACATATGAATTTTCACTTTTCTCTAGAATCTCCATAACTTATAACGGGTGATTTTTTTGAGGTTAGGATTTTCATGCATTAGTATTTGACAGATCACGCGGGATTTCAGACATGGTGTCAAAGAGAAAGATGCTCAGTATGCTTTGACATTTCATTATGAATAGACTTACTAACGAGCAACGCTTGCAAATCATTGAATTTTATTACCAAAATCAGTGTTCGGTTCATTCACCGTAACGTTGCGTCCAACAGCATCTTTGAAAAAGTACGGTCCAATGATTCCACCAGCGTACAAACCACACCAAACAGTGCATTTTTCGGGATGCATGGGCAGTTCTTAAACGGCTTCTGGTTGCTCTTCACTCCAAATGCGGCAATTTTGCTTATTTACGTAGCCATTCAACCAGAAATGAGCCTCATCGCTGAACAAAATTTTTCGATAAAAAAGCGGATTTTCTGCCAACTTTTCTAGGGCACTGATTTTGGTAATAAAATTCAATAATTTGCAAGCGTTGCTCGTTAGTAAGTCTATTCATGATGAAATGTCAAAGCATACTGAGCATCTTTCTCTTTGACACCATGTCTGAAATCCTGCGTGATCTGTCAAATACTAATGCATGAAAATCCTAACTTAAAAAAAATCACCCGTTAGTAAGTTTTCAGGATTAAAACAACTTCAGAAAATGTTAAGTTATCTTTGATTCTTAAGTTCGAGAATATCATCATCAACGGCGAAACAACTTGGCCTAACATCCAAAAAGTTCTATTATACATCCCGATTGCTGGCCGATGCCATCCAGTTTCTCACCCCAAGCCTTCGGACGTCCTGGTGTTTGAAATCCTTATAACAACATCTTCCAAGTTGCTCCCAACCATAAAAACAAGAGCAAAAGTATTTCCGAACTGGTTCCTCTTCGCTCATACGAGCTCCTATGAGCCCAGTGCACCGGCGTCTACCGATCTTTATTTTTACTTGCGATTATAGGGACTATAAGGCAAGTTTTGGATTCGCGAATATTAAAAAAATTGAGAAAACAATCAAACATGACATTACGATCATAGAGAAGTCTAAAAAAGTGATCGAGGAAAAATGTCTGTCAGTATGTATAACGAGCTGCATCCTAAACGGCTAAAGCGATTATCTTCAAATTTGGTGTGTAGGATTAATTTGACATTCCCCAGAGGGGAAATTGAAATTTTATTTTTAGGCCTAAAAATAACCTGCCATATGACCGTTTAGGAAAAGCTTATTTTTCTCGAAAACGGCTATAACGATGTTGATGAAATTTTTTCAGAATTTTTTTGATGGCATTGGCTATTATCTGGTTAGAACCACATATACGGCAAAAGTCTATTAATGGGACCTTTCATATAACGGTTTTATTAATTTTGGGTTTTCTCCGTAACGGCTATTTGGATTTCTGTCAAATTTTATATTTGAGAAGACCTAAGTAGTCTTATTAATTCTACATATCAATTTTTTTAATAACTTTTTTTTCTAATACAAATTAATTTTTTTAATTTTTTTTTGAAAAATCAATATTTTTAAAACTAATCAAAAAAAATTATTTTAAATTTTATATCTACATGTATATTAATAAACTATAAAAAACTGCATACCAAAATTTAAACAAAAAAAAAAATTCAAAAAACTAAAAATAAAAAACAGGATTTTATCAAAACCGGTCCTACAATTTTCAAAAAAAATTTTCCTAAATTCTTTGTTATTTAAGACGCGTGATGGCTTACTTCATTTTTACTTAAAACCGTTAAGTATTGTGGTGTTGATACTTTTTATAAGTTCAAACTGTGCTTTTTTCAACGTAAATGTTACTTGTTTCTGTCAAAGATCTTGGTTTCCCATGTAATCGGGCATATAAGAGCAAGTACGTGCGACCTAAGTCGTGCCCATTTTTACTTGCGATTATAGGTACTATAAAAACGGTACCTCCCATAGGACCGGTTTTTTTTTCTTCGACTTTTTCGAAAACTGGTGATCCGATTAATATTAAAATTCATATTCAAGAAGATGTAGGTAGCTTGAGTAATTTTGCATTAATTTTTTTTCGAAAACTTTTTTTTGTATTTTTAATAATATTTTATTTTTATTTTTTTTGAAAAATCAATATTTTGAAAACGGGTAAGTGAATTTTTTTTAAAATTTTGTTTTTAAATGTACGTTATTTTTGTGTTTAAGTTTGTATACTTGAATTATTTTTTTTAGTTTTTTTTTTTAAATTGTTAAAAAACCGTTTTATTTAAAAACGACTCTAACGATTTTGAAAAAAAAAATTGACAATTTTTCACATTTTTTTAAGAAATAAAATGGCGTTTAAATTTTTCCGCTGAAAACTATTTTACGTACTTTTTTCAAACAATCAAAAGTCAGAAAAATCGAATATAATCTTTGAAGTTCCCTTAATATTTTTCAAATTTTATTTCAAGCTGTGACCGCACATAAGAGCAAGTACGTGCGATCCAGTCGTGCAATTTATTTTCAATAACATCTGCTTCGAGGTACATAGATATCATACAATGTATCTATCTTCTATGAAATCGTTGTCCCTCGTAAATGGGGCCAATAATTTTCTGTAAGACTTTCCTCTTCCACACGGTTAAGAGGTACTTTTGGAAGGCACCCAAGTTTCGGATCTGTATCTGAATACTGGTAGCACCATAGTCTTGTACACGAGCAGCTTAGTTTTGAAGAGCTTCGACATATTATAGTAATTTCTGTTGGAATTTAGCAGACACCGGAGTATGTCTTCCTCCATATTCTTATCGAATACTTTTGATCCAAGGTGTAGTTGAAAGACTCGGCTTGGTCCAAAAATTACCCATGCCTCTGCTTCGTCCTACGGCTCCACCTGTGAGTTTCGTCGTGTGGGTGGCCAACAAGCTACCCGGTATTTTATTGTTCATTGTCAGAGGCCATTATTTTGAAATGCACTTTTCTATGTAATTGTTGGATCCAGGAGTTCTTGCACCTGCATTTCTTCCGCTAAAGTCTTAGAACGTTGCATGATATAGACTTTTGAACTTAGCTCTCCGGGTATCTTGTTGTAAGGTCTCTTCTTGAGGCCATACTATTACATCGTCGTCATTATATTAAAACTCCCTAAGTCCATTTTTATCAAAAATGAAAACAATACGCCAAGTTTATGCAAATGACATAATCTTTATTCTATCAAAACTCCCTAAGCTCTACGTTCCTCTATTATCAAACTATAAAGTATTACATCTCCCGAAGTCCAAAAAATTAAAATTTATTGTCTATGAAAAGTCCCTAACTGGACTTAGGGAACTTTGGCTGACAAATTTGTTGCCTTTTGTGTGGTGTTGTTGTTGCATCAATCAATTATTGTTTAACGTCATAACAACCAATATTTTGATTGACTCAAACTATTCGGTTATTTTTCACATCGAATTTTATTTCGTTGTTAATTTTTTGGAGCAATAAGTGTTATTCGTAATGGAGAGCAGAGGTAAAAAATTGGTTAACTTAGCTTTACAACATAGAAGGCAAACAGATTTGCAGGTAGAAATCCATTAAAATATTATAGGTACATAGTTTTAATTTTAATTCTTATTGTGTCTGTAGGTGTTGAATAGTTTTAACAATAATGTGATTTCCCTTGAAGTAGGAGTGAGTCAGTCGGAAATTGATGTAAATGTGGTTCTAAATGAAGTAGAAGTAAGTCGACGGAGATTATAAATCTGTTCAACAATTTTATAGTTCATTGAAAATTATGTGTATCTTAGTCTCAACAGGATGACCTTGATTTTGATAACGATGATGTCGATGCAGATCAAAATTTCGTACCAAATAATGGAGAGCTTTCTGATTCATCTGAAGGCACTTCTCTACCCCCAACAAAACGAAATAGGTGGAATAAAGCAGATCCTGACCGCTGGTTGTGTAATGTCCAGAAAAGAAAGCGAAATTTTGGATAAAAGTATGTTTGTAAAAACACTACTGTTCCAGCTAAGACTACAAAACCTGTGAATTGTAGTAAATGCAACTTCAAGTGCAATGAAAATCTCAGAGGATGAAAGAATAGGAATCTACAGAGAATATTGGGATATCGGCGATAACATCCGAAAAAAAGATTTTATTTTGCTGTCACTTTTGATCTTCAAAGCGTGTTACAAATTCCGTGTAGTGATGTTTCGCCTATGTATTATAGTCGTAAGCTCTGCTGTTATAATCTGACGATTTATGAAGGTGCTCCACCTAATAATGCGTATTGCTATGCTTGGTCAGAGATTAATGGAAAACGAGGAAGTGCTGAGATTGGGACATGTTTATACAAATATCTTCATCAACTGCCAGCACCCGTGAAAACAGTTTCTTTATTTTCGGACACTTGTGGTGGTCAAAACCGCAACCAAAATGTTGCTGCAATTCTTTTGTACTGTCTTCAAAAAGATTCAATTCACATTGAAGAGATAGAACAAAAGTTTTTTGAATCGGGCCACTCGATGATGGAGTGTGACAGCATTTACAGTGCAATTGAGAAACAAAAAAAGTATGCCTCAGCTTACACAATGCATGACTGGTTAAATATATTTCGTCTTGCTCGCTCAAAAAGAGGAAAAAAGAAAAAGAGTCAATACGAAGTAACTGAGTTAGAGTTCCACGAATTTCTAGACATTTCAACGTTAGCCAAAGCAACGCTCAAAAATGTCAGTATTGATACCGAGGGAAGAAAAGTCAATTGGCTTAAAGTTAAAAGCTTTAAATATTGCAAACGCTGCCCAGGTATATCGATACGACCCTTATGCAACTATTAATGTCAGTGGAAGGGGAAGGCGTCAAAATGTAACATTAAGTACGCTTAGAAATGAACCACTGCCAATATCGCACCAAAAAAAAAAGGACTTATTGCGTTTATGTGAAAAAAACGTAATTCCCGAAGAATTTCACGGATGGTACAAATCGCTTCCAGTATCTACGGTTCCGTTAGCAGACCGAATTCCGGAGGCAGCTTTAGAAAGCAGCAGTGATGAAGAAGAATAACAATTTTGCAACAGGTTGCAAAGTTCTTATTTCGAAAGCTTTTTTACCATGAATTCTGAATTTGGTTTTTGTTTTTCGTATTATCTTATTTTCGTAAATTTTAAGTTTCATGATTGAATTAATTTCATATGAATTAAGACATTCAAAAGATTATTTTTTCATAATAAACAGCCATTTTCTCCTTGTTATGTTGTCAACAAAATGGTATTAAGTATTAAAAAAATTTGAATAAATATCATACTTTTCTTGTTTTTTATTTCAAAGAAAACTCCCTAAGTCCATTTTTTCCACTTAATTAATTACAGTCCAATCATTTCCGACAAATTTTATTTGACAATGGTTACGCAAAACCTGTTCTACAATTGAAGCCTAAGATCGTGCATTTCTAATTATTTTTTGATTTTTTATACTGATTACCAACTTTAAATGCAAATATCTCAGAACACAAAAATTGGACTTAGAGAGTTTTAATAGAACGACGACGACATGTTCCAATAGCCATTTAGTAACTGGGGACGGCAATTCCGCATCCTATACTACATCCCTGTTGTAAACTATTATATACTTTTTAATTTTAAAAAAGACGTATACCAGAACATAAAAATAAAGAAGTCCATTTACAAACTTTCCCGAAGTCCAGTGGATTCTAACAAATTCTGGTCCTATATAAACCAATTATGCTTGAGAAGAAGTAAAAGTTCTTCTTTCATACAACAAAAAGATAAATGGATCAACAACCACTGTGAACAATGAAAACTTTTCTATCATCAAAAGTTTATCTGAAATCAAACAGATCTTGTCATCGAAATCAACAACTTGTCTTCTGAAAATAGGCTTAAAACTACCACATCTGTCTAAATCCGTGATCACCTTACATCTCTCAGCCAGAATATTATTGAACATAAATGCATTTCGTTACTGAAAAATCAGTAAATCTTGACATTTATGTAGTTCGTTTTAACCTCTAATTTACAACATTTAAATCCTTATCTTTTATCTATCAGAAACTGTAATTGATAGAAATCAAAAGATTCAGTAAATTAACTGCAGATAAAGAAGAACCTCAACAGTGGCTCTGACAATTTACTCCATTATTTATGTTTAATAAATTAAGTTTTTATAAAACCGAATTCGAGTAAAACCCCTCCAAATGTGATATTAATCTTTTACACAAGGAGCCAAGGAATGTTTATTGGCCATAATATTGTCGTAAGTATTTCTCGAATGCATTTTTGTAACCCACATGAGTCCCCAAATGGTAAATAAATATAAAAAGGGGTCACACAGAGTCTACCACAAACCTTTTGAATAAAAATCCAGTTAATAAACAATTTTGTGGTCGAAATAATTAATTAATCAAACGTACTTCGTCGTATTTATTCATTCATTCAACAAAACCAAAACCAAATTGTAATCAAAAACAAATAACGTTCGTAAATATTCAAAAATCAAGATTCGGCCTAATTGGATGCCATAATTAACAACTCTGGTGGCTAATTAAATCGGTAAGAAGCGTAGACCGGCTATATAAATGTCAGACAACGAAGAGTTTGAATATACCAGAGCCTTACCTGCATAAAGTGTATATTAATGGAAACCCCTTTGCCTAGCGCTAGACAGACCCAACCAACCTAAATGCCGATCTGGAAACGTCATTTTCAATTTCTATAAAACTCATTGGAATTTTAGATTTTTGTCAACTTCAGACTTCAGACTTCAGAGGAGGTATTCGAATCCGCATCGGAAAACTAAAAACTATAAATTTCGATTTCGACATTTTTCTTTGTGCATGCGGGGATATGGGGTGGGCGTTTTTTCTAGCAATTAGACAGCTAAATCGGGAGTCAGGAGTTCAAATGGGCGACTGAATTTAAACGTGTATCATTGAATCCTCTGGAGTGGTATTGGTTCTGTAAGAGTGTTAACGATCGAAGGAGATAATTTAATCAATTAAATCGATTTTTTTCGTTGATTGTTTGATGGAAACGTGATTAATTTGTAATGATTGACTCTGAAGACAGAGACACACCTGGGCGGGTGATGCACTAAGATATGTTTGCCTTGCTTAACTCCCTAAACTCAACGTTGACCGAGGCTTTTGTAATTTTCTGTCATCATTTTAATATTTTTTTATTTTTTTTATTCTTGTTTTAAAATTAAATTGAGTCAATACCGGGAGTAAAAATATTTTTTTTTTAAATTAAACTTAATTTTTTATGACAAAAAAAATTCATCGAATCAGGCGCATTTTTCTCGATTTTACCGTGTTTGAACAAGTGTCACTTCTTCAATTTTCAATAAAATTCATTGAAACAAAAAGAAATAAAAAGACCAACTCAAATATTTACAACAAAAATTATTATAAAAAAAATATTTTTAATTTTTTCAGTTTTAAACAAAAAAAAACTTAAAAATTTGATTTGTGTTGTTATTTTTTAAATCTTTGTGAATGTTTTCTATGGTTTTCGAAGTTCAATTTTATTATTAATTTTATCTGAAAGCTGAGTTTTCAAGCTCGGGAGTAAAACTATTATTGTTCTTTAACACTCTAATCACTGATTAAAAAAACTAAAATATCGATTGATTTTATAAATAAAGTAACGTTTTAATAATGTTGGTTTATTTTTTTTTATTTTTTTCAACATTTTATCTTTTAACATCGACTTAGAAAATTTATGTAACAATAATAGTTTTTTTTATATTATTTAAAAAAAAAATGGTCTAATTAGCGTTTTTCCCATAGACAGTTCATTGCTAACGCACACAAATAAATTTGTAGTTCGACCGATTTCCGCAGCAGAATTTGGTGCTGTTCTGCTCTTCTACTTTTTTCTCTTCTATTTTTTGTTGTTGTTATTACATGTGTTCTGCTTTCTACTCTCTGGTCTCTACCCTGGCTGGTTCTGATATTTTTTGTTTTTCAGTCTCTGATTTTGGTTGCCTCATTTGTCATATTTCCAATTCTACTGAGACTAACGAATGGGTAAAGGGATACATATTATTGGTAGGGTGATTGCGGTGGGAAGTATTTCTTTATGGGTCTGTTTTTTTGGTGTGCTGGTTTTTTTTTTGTTTATGGACCATTTTACAGAAAAGGAAGGCGTTTGGTGCCACACTCATGCAAAGAGTTGTATTTTATTTTTGGAAAAAAGGAAAGGTGGAAAAAAAGCAAGAAACTAAGGTTTGATGTAAATTGAATTGTTTTTTTTGTGAAGTTTTTTCGTTTTCTATGCAAAAAAAATTATTTTGGTTTGGAGTTTGGAAATAAAATAATTTTTCTGGTGTTTAGTATGAGCGATATACATATGTATGTAGGTATACATTTACATATGTACATATATGAATCCTAGATCAAAGATCTTTGACATATACAAGTAGTATACAACATATACGTAGAAAAATAATATGATCTGAATGGGTACGTGAAATTTGGTTCCAATGAAAAATTAACCATAAGAACGGTCCAATTTTTAAATTGAAAAATGGCTTGAAAGCTAGTGAAAGGAAGCTCCAAAAATAAAACAGATTCGTATTGGCCTTTACATAGGCTAGTATTTTTCTAAAAATAATGTCCTATATTAAGTTTCTATCGTTAGTAATAATAGGGCAATTATCATTAACATGGGTTAAGGTACACCAAAGGAAGGCTTTTCTTAAATCCCCGTTAAATGATATAAAAATTGGAGAGAAACTCTTACTGAGGAACAGTTTTTTTTTTAGAATATATCCAAGAATCATTCCCTAAAATCCTGAAAACAAATTAGGGACACCCTGTATAAACAAATTTGTACCAATTTTTTTGTTACAGTAAATTAGTATAATTAGGTTTATCCTGGACAAATCCCGTTTTTATGACGGATATTCTGCCTCTTACAACCCCCTATGCTGGGGTCTGTCTTGGGTCTGAAGTAGGATTAACCAATAAATTATAAAATTCTCCAATTTTTACTTGCGATCCTAGGACTATAAGCAAGTTTAGGATTCCTGAATATAAAATGTTAGGTCTTAAATTAACGGTACCTTCTATATGGCCGTTAAGGAAAGTTTATTTTTCTCGAAAACGGCTCCAATCATCTTGATGAAAATTTTTGAGGATTTTTGTTTTGGTATTAGCTCTTATACAATCAGAACCAAATTTACCGAAAAAGTCTATAAACGGTACATATCATATAACGGTTTTTTTAATTTTTGGCTTTCTCGGTAACGGCTCTTTTTGGATTTCTGTCAAATTTTATATTTGAGAAGATTTAGATAGCCAAATTAATTCTGCATATCAACATTTTGAATAACTTTTTTGTTCTAATTAAAATTTATTTTTTTTTTTAAATCTATATTTTTAAACTAATACAAAAAACATTTTAAATTTAATAATCAAATGTATATTAATAAATTCTAAAATATTGCATACCAAAATTTAAGAAAAAAAAATTGTTCAAAAAACTAAAAATAAAAAACAAGAATTTATCAAAATCCATCGAAATACTTTTTTTCATAAATTCATTATTTTACAAGACGTGTGATGGCAAACTCCATATTTACTAAAAACCGTTAAGGCTTGTGGTTTTGACACTATTTATAAGTTCAGAACGTGTTATTTTTGTACGTAAATGTTACTTTTTTCAATCAAAGATCTTACCTTTCAATATGGTTAAGCACATAGGAGCAAGTACGTGCGACCCAGTTGTTGCTTTTTTTTATTGATAGTGTCTTATTCAGCAATTTAGTTTAGGGTTATATTTCCATTTTCTTTTTTTGATTTCTTGTAAGTCTAAGAATATGGATTCATTTTCCGTTATACAATTTGGCCCAAATAAACAAAAAAAACTGTCTAGATATTTTATGAACATTTACAAAAGATCTTCGTTCAACGTCAAAAACACGTTGGCAAACGTTAAAATTGATCTAGGCCGGTCTTCTAGAGTCTAGACAGACAAAATAAAAAAATATATAGGCCGGCCAACGATGCAATTATCATATCAACTTGAACTAATTTTGCTCTGCAGGTTCAGTTTTTTTTATATAGCTTGTTGAAAATAAAAAAATACAACAAATTCCTAGGCACACCATTATGGACTAGGAGAGCCACAGAAAGGACGAGCATCACAAAAAAACAGAAAAAAAATTCATTTCATTTCTAATTATTTCTAGAGCCAGGCCAGAGGCAGGTAGGTTTGTTGTTAGTGCCCTTGCCCATGCATATCATTTCTTCGTGGTCGTCGCGTCGTCATCGCTCCTGAGGATCGAAAACAAATAAACGCAAGGAAAAAAGTGCACATTCATATTCTGTGCCATACGAAGAGAAGGAATATTTACGTTTTAAAACGTCCATGCTCCTCATCTGAAGTCTGAATGAATCTTTGAGCTTAGAGCACGGAAAAAAGAGAATTTTGTGCACCAATCCATACAAGTACGTTTACTTGAGTTTTGCGTTCTGGTCTGAGGTACACCCAGCCATAAGTTTAACCCCCACGCACTCAGGAGACTCAACTTCGTGTTCCATCGACTACATCCCGTAATGCGGAAGCGTATTGGACCAACCAAGCTGCTCATAAATACAACTCATCCGACCTATCATTCATCAGCTACAGCTTCCCTGTGTGGTTCAAAATTTTCAAAACTACCACATGAGTAGGCTAGCTTTGTTTGAGAGGAAAATGTTGGGAATATGCACAGGGTTATTCTCTAATCATCAAAGATGGAGGCACTTCAGAAATGAACAACCCTACGAAGAAGAAGCTGGAATTATGCCTTTAGACAGGTACCTTACCCTGTTAAATATAAGAAGCTCGTATAACAAATCAGCAGCCACCCATTAGCTCATTAGCGGAATAGCCAATCATGAACGACACCCAATGCCAAGGTATCTAAGCGCAATGGACTCCTTGGAAGAAAAAACTCCAAACACAACAAACACCGTAGAGGAAATAATTAAGGCTCGGAAGCGCCAAACTCGTCAAGCCGGAGAAAATGTTCAATTCGTTACTTCCTCGATATGGAATTAAAAACGGTTCAGGTTTGTCAAAAAAATGTACACAAAAACAAAAACAAAAGTTTGTCCTTCAGATGCTAGAGGAAAACACAATAACCATCCAAAGTTAGATCAGAGGAGGTAAAAGAAAGTATAAGAGCACATATTTCAAAATATTCTCGAGAAAGCATCAAAAAAGTACTTAGGTCCAGATTTATCAATTTCTAAAATGCATGGCTATACGAAAAAGAACGAAGAAGTGCCAATAAAATTGCGCAAAAGAAAGTTTTTATCGTAAAAATATTCAACGAAGGGTTTAACTTTGCTTTTCATCTTTCGGAAAATGATAAATGTGCAAAGTGCGACGACAGTTTTGATATTTCATTAAAAGTTTGAGGTGAGGGTGATGAAGTAAAAAAAAATTATCTGGAAAAGGAAAGAAATGACCACTTACGGTTGGCTCCAAATGCTTATGAAGAGAAAAAAAACAAGAAAAAAAGTAAAATTGATGCGAAGCATATTACAGCTTCTTTTGACCTTGAAAAATGTTTGCCTACACCTTTCCTAAGAAATTGAGTTTTATTTTACTAAAGGCAACTTTGGACTTTTAACCATCAGATTTATCAGATCAATACCAAGAACCTTACCTTACCTTAGTTGGCGCTACAGTCCGGGTAGACCTAGGCCTCAACCAACAGCTTCTCCAGCCAGCTCGGTCCCTAGCTAGCTGTCTCCAGTTTCGCACGTGGAGTCAGTTGAGGTCCTTTTCCACTTGTGTGCGCCACCTGAGTCTTGGTCTTCCTCTTCTGCGCCGTCCCTATGGGTTGGATTCGAACATTTTCCGGGTCGGAACATTGATGTCCATCCGCTCTATATGACCCAGCCATCTGAGAAGTTTTTTTACTCTTTTGGCTAGGTCTGTTTCGCTGTACAGCCGGTACAGTTCTTCTTCTCCACTCCGTTTATGCATACAAGGGACCAAGAATCAGCCGGAGAATCTTTCTCTCGAAACAGCCTAAAGTGTCCTCATTCGCCTTTGACAGCGTCCATGCGTCTGCACCATAGAGCAGGACTGGGATGATGAGGGTCTTATAGAGGGACAGTTTAGTTGCCCGAGAGAAGGCTTTGCTACTCAATTGCCTTCTAAGCCCGAAGAAGCAGCGATTGGAAGAGTTATTCTTCGTTTGATTTCAGGAGACTGCTACCCCTTTAGTTGGTGCAGCTTAGAGGGTCTCCTTTTTTAAGGATCGGGCAAATTATGCTGAGATTCCATTCATCGGGCATGCTTTCTTCTAACCATATCTTGCTTATGAGCCAAGTCATCGCCTGCAGCTTTGAAGAGCTCGGCAACTAGGCCATCGGCTCCGGCGGCTTTGTTGCTCTTAAGCTTAGATATAGCTAGCTTGGTGGTGGTCGGAATTGTTGGTCTACTTCGCCCAGATAAAGTGGACCATTCTGCCTGACAACGTCATCGCCGTTATGCAGTCTGCAGAAATCGTTTTTCCATATTCTCAGCATCGACTGCGTATCCACTACGATCCAATACCAAGAACACCTCCGCTTAATGTAATTGAGCTTTCTCAGTCAGTTTGTAAATAGAAAGAAAAATGATGCCGTGAAGTGGTGTAGCATTAGAACGATAAAATGTCATAGAGACTTCGAATATCAATTTTTCTATAAATTACAACGTGAAGAAGAGTTTGTAAAAGTTGACTTAAGGAAGGGTCCGTAAAGAAAAAGAATGGATACACACAAAAATTTCAGGTTTGATCCTTTATATAGCTCAATCCTTGGACGAAGCGAAATTTAAGGATTTAATGTCTCTTTAAAATTATATAATCGTTAACAAGCATCAATTCCATGTCAACTTAGAATCTTCTGAAGTATTAGAAGCTGACTTTATTCCATATGGTTCCGAAGATTGTTCAAATGAAGAAGATATTTGGTGTAAACATTTTTTTGTTTTACTCCTTATTTTTATTTTAAGTTTCATTTTAAAACTACATACTTATAAATATGTGAAATTAATATGAAATATTCTTGTTAAAAGTTATTTGCATTTTGAGAAATTGAAAAACTACTGTTTGAATGTCCCCTCAAATGCATAAATTTTACTTTGGCCCTTTTAGAACCAAGGTACAGATATTTTTTAATGTTCAATAAAACTTAATTGAAATTGAAAAAAAGTCGAAATTGAATCCGCCAGGAGTTTACCGAGAGTCTACGGGTGTTTACCAAGAGTCTAACTGGAGCTAATCAAGAGTAGTAACCAATGACATCTCGTTGTGTCCAACGATATGTCGTTGAGAATTTAGTGTCCAACGCTACTTCGTTGTGAAACGCTATCCCGTTTGAAATTAAGCGATCTCAGCTATCTCAGAATCAAATATGTAAGTTTATAACGGGTGATTTTTTTGAGGTTAGAACTTTTTTTTTTAAAAAAAACGCATAAAATTTGCAAAATCTCATCGGTTCTTTATTTGAAACGTTAGATTGGTTCATGACATTTACTTTTTGAAGATAATTTCATTTAAATGTTGACCGCGGCTGCGTCTTAGGTGGTCCATTCGGAAAGTCCAATTTTGGGCAACTTTTTCGAGCATTTCGGCCGGAATAGCCCGAATTTCTTCGGAAATGTTGTCTTCCAAAGCTGGAATAGATGCTGGCTTATTTCTGTAGACTAGACTTGACGTAGCCCTAAAAAAATAGTCTAAAGGCGTCAAATCGCATGATCTTGGTGGCCAACTTACCGGTCCATTTCTTGAGATGAATTGTTCTCCGAAGTTTTCCCTCAAAATGGCCATAGAATCGCGAGCTGTGTGGCATGTAGCGCCATCTTGTTGAAACCACATGTCAACCAAGTTCAGTTCTTCCATTTTTGGCAACAAAAAGTTTGTTAGCATCGAACGATAGCGATCGCCATTCACCGTAACGTTGCGTCCAACAGCATCTTTGAAAAAATACGGTCCAATGATTCCACCAGCGTACAAACCACACCAAACAGTGCATTTTTCGGGATGCATGGGCAGTTCTTGAACGGCTTCTGGCTGCTCTTCACTCCAAATGCGGCAATTTTGCTTATTTACGTAGCCATTCAACCAGAAATGAGCCTCATCGCTGAACAAAATTTGTCGATAAAAAAGCGGATTTTCTGCCAACTTTTCTAGGGCCCATTCACTGAAAATTCGACGTTGTAAGTCTATTCATGATGAAATGTCAAAGCATACTGAGCATCTTTCTCTTTGACACCATGTCTGAAATCTCGCGTGATTTGTCAAATACTAATGCATGAAAATCCTAACCTCAAAAAAATCACCCGTTATTTTTGAATCCAAAAAAGTAAATAAAAGTGTGATCCACACAATAAAAGGAGTTTCGAAATTTCCTATTTTAAAATTTTCTTGAAAGTGCATTCAGAGAGCAGTTACGTTATGAAAGAAGAACACTTTCTGAAAGCGACTTTTTACTTTCCAGAAAGCAAAATTTCTGAAAGTACTTTTCGAGTCGTCACACTATGAAATCGAAAATGTTTTCTGAAAGTGTTTTGTGTGTAAACGAGTAGGGACGGTGGATTTTCCAATCTGGTCTTAATTTTGTTTATTGCTTATCCATGATAGCTGCAAGATGGAGTTCACTAAGGAAATTTTTTGCGAAGAATAATTATTGGATTTCAGGCTATTGCTTTCAGAGAAATAACCCAATGGATTTCACAGCGCTTAGTCGTAGATCAATTTGGATGCGAAGGTTTAAGAAACTTGGTGCTGAAAAATCATAGTACCATCACGCAATAGTCCAACACTCTTGAGAGATTTGGAACATTAAGCGTGGTTTTGATGGCTCTGATCGGTGCCGATTACAAATTTATTTATGTCAACATTGGAGCAACATCTTTTATAGCTGCAAATTGAGTACAGCATTGGAAACAAACTCATTAAATTTGCCACCAGAAAGACCGTTGCCCGGCCGTCAAAAAACACTTTTGGTATTGCACAATACTCGCTGGCGGTGTCTCACCCACTTCGGTTAGTTCAATACTCCACTTCCAATCTCTCTTCCAAGCTCTCTTAGTTCTTTAGCTTTACAAATAATTATACGTAAATCTAAATATCAAGGTTTTTTTTCTAGCGTCGTCTGCCGAAACACTAATTGCGGAACCGAT
The DNA here is from genome assembly GCA_963971375.1 of Platycheirus rosarum. NCBI lineage: Eukaryota > Metazoa > Arthropoda > Insecta > Diptera > Syrphidae > Platycheirus > Platycheirus rosarum. Next base: position 131,464,103 of record OZ020509.1, on the reverse strand, counting down.
CTCTTTAATGCCGCATTTTTGACATGTTTGTTTGGGATAGCCTTTATTTCACATGCACCGTTTACGTTTGACTTCTATGGGACGCAGGACCATTTTAAGACCATTCTCAAATATTTTCTGAAAACGGAAAGCGTTTTCAAAAAATGATTTGCTTTCTTCAAAACGCTTTAATCAACTAGTCACACACTAAAAGCTTTTCTTGTGAAAACGTTTTCCGGAAAGCAAATCTCTTTCAGAAAACATTTTCAAAAGTTTTACTTTTAGAATTTTTTTTTCTGAAAGTACTTTCAAAATGTGACGAAACCTTAAATTTGATTTCTAGAATTATACCTTTCGAATCATACCTACAAGGTTTTTTGAATTATATTTTATTAAAATTGTATTAGAAATAAAATTCAAAAATGTGAATGAAGAACAATCTTTAGTTAATTAAAGCTAATGCTACTTTAGTAGTTCCTGAACTCGGTGAACTTATCTCAGTGTAGGCAAAAAAACATCTCACAAAGCTTGGTATAATGTTTATCTATTTTGCTATCTATTTAAAAAATAAATTGCACGACTGGATCGCATGTACTTGCTCATATGTGCGGTTTCATGGTCGAAAAAAATAAAAAAAAATAAGTAACATTAACGTAGGAAATAAATTTTATCTGAACTTAAAAGAAAGCAACAAAACCACAACACTTAATGGTTTTAGTAAAAAAGGAGTACGCCATACGTGTTGTATAGTAACGAGTTTATAAAAAAAAAAGTATTTCGAAAATTTTATACACGTGATTATAAAATTTAAAATAATTTTTTTGATTAGTTTTAAAAATATAATTTTTCAAAAAAAAAAAAAATCAAAAATTAATTTTAATTAGGAAATAAAAGTTATTCAAAATGTTGATATTCAGAATTTAAATTAATCCAAGGAGCCGTTACCGAGAAAATTAAAAAACCGTCATATGAAAAGTACCTTTAATAGACTTTTCCCGTAAATTTGGATCTGATCAAATAATAGCCACTAGCAATAAAAAAAATTCACAAAAAAAATCACCAGAATCGTTGGAGCCGTTTTCGGGAATAATAAGCTTCTCCTAAACGGTCATATGGCAGGTACACACACCAAATTTTAAGATAATCGCTTAAGCCGTCAAGGCTGCAGTTCATTATACATACTGACTGACAGACAGACAGACAGACAGACATATTTTGCCACTAACTTTTTTAGACTTCTCTATGATCATAATGTCATGTTTGATTGTTATCTCAATTCTTTTTGTATTCACGAATCAATCCTAAGCTTACCTTATAGTCCTATAATCACAAGTAAATAAAATGCACGACTAGATCGCACGTACTTGCTCTTATGTGCGGTCACAGCTTGGAATAAAATTTGAAAAATATTAAGGGAACTTCAAAGATTATATTCGATTTTTCTGACTTTTGATTGTTTGAAAAAAGTACGTAAAATAGTTTTCAGCGGAAAAATTTAAACGCCATTTTATTTCTTTAAAAACTGCAAAAGAGTGAGAATTTTTTTTTTCAAAATCGTTAGAGCCGTTTTTGAATAAAACGGTTTTTTATAACAACTTTTTTTAAAAAATTGATAAAAATAATTCAAGAATACCAACTTAAGCACAAAAATAACGTACATTTAAAAACTAAATTTAAAAAAAAAAATCACTTACCCGTTTTCGAAATATTGATTTTTCAAAAAAAAAAAAAAATTAAAAACTTATTAAAAATATAAAAAAGTTTTTTGAAAAAAAAAATTATGGAAAATTACTCAGGCTGCCTAAATCAATTTGAATATCAATTTTGATTGTAATCGGATTACCAGTTTTCGAAAAAGTCGTAGAAAAAAAAACCGGTCCTATGGGAGGTACCGTTTTTAGCCCACCATATTAATTTTTTTGTTCACCAAAATATAATGCATACCTACAGTAGTACACTGATTTTTTTATAAAAATTCTTGGAGCCGTTTTTGAGAAAAATAAGCTTTTACATAACGGTTATATGACAGGTACCGTTAATTTAAAAAAAAATTGAAAAAATTCCTTTGTAGAATGTCAAAAGAACCTTAAGTTCAAAATTTGAAGACGGTTGGCCCAACCGTTTAGGCTGCAGTCCAAAATGCATCCGTACAGACGGACAGACATACAGACAGACAGACAGACGGACAGAATTTTGCCAGTAACTCAAATTATGTTTCTCTATCATCGTAATGTCATGTTTGATTGTTATTTCAAAATTTTTAATCTGCACGAATGCAAAACTTGTATTATAGTACCTATAATCGCAAGTAAAAAGAAGGTACACATTTAAACAAAATAAACTTTTAAGTATCTACATCATGGTGCAACACAGCACCCAGCCCAATTTTTGTTTATAAATTCTTTACCTTCAGGAGTGAGTAGGTACAGTACCTACATACATACCAGGAAGCAGATTCGCCATATACTCCATAACATCCAACTCATCCTTATTCTCACTAACTAATAGCTTATTCACATATTTTGTCCGCGGATACCAAATGTGGTCAACAACTCAGCATGGTATGTAAATAAACTCTGCCCCAGCAGCACCAAGAGAACTATGTGTGATTAGTTCGTGTATGGCCCCCAGAGCTATCTTCCCAGACGACTCATGTAAAGTATACCTTTAGGAACTGCACCTCTATTCACTACCCAACCCAATAAGTGGATTCTCACTGCAGGCATCCCATCTTCACCAGGATAATCCCCCAAACACAAGCACTCTACACATTATACCTTAACCTGACTTCGGCTAATATGGCAATCGGCTGCATTCACGGCTTGGCCATCCGATTGGTGTGTGCACTATTAAATTTGCTACCAATTCGCCATGTGCACATATTTAGCATCCAGTGCAATGCAGCACCGGGGCAAATAAGGCAGCGGGAATTTGTTGCCTTAATTTATTGCACGTAATTAAAGTTTACTCAAAATGGGCAAATGGCATCGCAGCGGTAGCAGGTTAGCGAGTAGAGGAGAGGAGCAGCCTTCAACCTCGTTTTGCAGCAGTGCAGCAATAACAATCAACCTGCTAGTGCTTGTTGCAGCATTTTTATGGGAATTTGTATTGCGGCCTTAGCCGTATAGTTCGTAGACTATCAACAACACTAAACGACCACGACAGACAAATCTATGGTGGTAGCTTGAATTTATGCGACGCGCCAAGTGTTTTACTCACTTTTTTCGATCCGATAAATTCGTGCTGCAGGGTTATACGTACGGATTCCTTAATACGGAATATAGTCTACGTTCGGCTGGTTTCTTAGGTAGCATGGTGTGGATTCAATACACCCATTGATGCAACTGAAAATGATGTTGATGAGGCCATGAATCGGTGCATGAAGAGATTATAGGTACACGGAGAAAAAATGTTCAAAATTTTAAAGTGTTTGAAGGACATATAATTGACAGAATAATTGTTACTAGAATGTTTAGGGTGTGCGTTCTTTTTCTTTTGAATTTGCTTAAAAGGCTGAAAAACAGCTGTTTTATAAGACCAAAGAAACTTTCTATTTTATCTCTAGAACAACTACGCCGATGATGCTTAAACTTCTTATAAATGATTTGCTGTTTATGACTGAAAGGTGATATTACTTCACTTTTTGCTAAAAAGTGATTTTTTTGTAATTAATAAAATAATTATTTGAATTGTCCAAAATATTTTTTCCGTGTAAAATTGTCGAACTGGCATCATAAGTTTACTCTTGTCAAATTGGATGAATTTACCAAGCTTAAGTTATGTAGAGTAGATAAAAGAAAATAAGATTTTTAAAATTTCTTAAATAACGTATTTACGTAATAAGTTTGGTAACGTAAAATCAAGTATATTTTTCCACAATTTATTTCTACATTGTTCCTAAACTCAAGGGTTTTCAGTAGGTACGAATGGTGGTGAGCTTGAAAGTCTTTGCATTATATGCCTGATGAGCAGGGCTCGGATTTTTATGCGCTTAAAAACACAAAATATGCGCATAAAATATACAGATAAAATGAGAAAATATGCGCTTAAAAAGTAAAAATATGTGTGCTCTGAAATTTATTTAAAAAACATTGAAAATTGAAAAATTCAGTCTTTTATTAAACTAGAATTACAAAAATAACTATTAAATAAACCTAAAATAAGCTTCATTGAATTGAAAATAAAATGCAAAATTATATTCCAATCTCATTTAAATAAGGAACTAATTGTCAGAATTTGAATATGTCTTGTTGACATATACCATAAAGTTTTTTTTGAAATTTTCAAAAAGAAAACTCTGTCGATTTGGTCGAAAAAAACTCTTATACATCGAAAATGATCAACGTCAACAGATGTAAGTGGAGCATTCTTGAATGAAAGAATTTCACTTATTGAATAGTTCTCCAGGTTTTCTTCTTCGTTACTGATTTTAAGCGTCAATATGTTTAAGATTTTTTTTTTCATTTTTAAGTACCCCTCGTTTTTATTTTAAACATTTTCAATTTTCTTCAGAGTAGCTCTGCCCATTATACTTTCAACTGAATTTATTTTCGCAAATACGTCTTCAATCAAATTTATTTGGGTGTTAAGTGTGTTCGATCCCTGCAGTTTAGTGATACTTTCATTAAGAAATCCATAATTGGAACTTATAAATGCTAAATGTTTTCTTAACAATGACTGGTTAAGTATTTCTTTTGTTTTTTTAATAGAATAGGTTGAGGAGGAAGAGGAACACCAGGTTTTTTTTCTTTAAACATATCTACGCGTGTTGCGTAGATATTCGATGTCTCCAAGTAAATTAATGGAGTCATCAAAACTTCGAGCGATGGTAGCATTGTTTGTTTCTTCAAGCTCAACTACATTAACCAAATATTTCTTCTTACTAACTTCCTCGTTTTGATGCAAAATACCAACAATGACATTTGCAACATAACGCCCTTGTATATCTATAGTTTCGTCTATCGAAACCCATACAAAATGACCTTTTAAATTAATTTTAATCTCATTTACAAGAGAACTATAAATTTTGTCCACTTAATTTTTGCGAATTGTTGAATCACTTGGCACACTTTCTTTGGTGAATTTCTTAAGAAAATTTTTCAAGGATGGATTGTTTAATTTATATAAGGGAATATCGGCAGCAACAAAAGCTTCATACAAATCCATGCAACATTTATTCTCCGTATTGGGAAAGGCAATCAGCTGTTGAGAAACTGCTGAGCTTCGCGCACAAAGTTCTGTGTGCCTTTGACTCTTCAGATGTTGATCTACTTGTGATTTTTTTTTCGTAAGAGACACCTTTGTTGCACATTTTACAAAATAAAACTTTTCCGTCTGTTTTAAATACATCCGCATTATCCAACACATATTTGTGTAAAAACCGGCCGCAGAAGTCTTTACTTTCGGCATTTTATCTAAGAAAAAAAAAACTTATTTGAAAAGAATTGTAAATTATTAAAATAAATTCTTACGTTTAGGAAAAACAAAATTTTGTAAGAAGTTCACCGTTTCTCATTCCAAGTTACAATTTGTTTTGATCAGGTAGATGTAGTGTAAGGTGCACGGGAATGACATTAGAATAACATGAGAGCTGGAATTGTGTTTAGTGCTGTTAAGTTGGTAATTCCATGGAAGTTGGAATAAAAAGCTTAAGGGTGCGTATAGACTTTTCTCGACGTAAATATTTTTAATTTTAAGTGTTTTTAAGATTTCGAAAATATGCACTTAAAATATGCACTTATTTTAAGAATATGACCAAAAAAGCAAAAAATGTATTTATATGCATTTATAGTAAAATATTCAAAAATATTCTCTAACGATTGGATGCCATTTTAAAAGAATTTTACTGATTTTTACTGTCATATTTGTTTGCTTCTACGTTTATCCAAAACAAATATGTAACTAACGGGTGATTTTTTAAGAGCTTGAGAACTTTTAAAAAAAAAAACGCATACAATTTGCAAAATCTCATCAGTTCTTTATTTGAAACGTTAGATTGGTTCATGACATTTACTTTTTGAAGATAATTTCATTTAAATGTTGACCGCGGCTGCGTCTTAGGTGGTCCATTCGGAAAGTCCAATTTTGGGCAACTTTTTCGAGCATTTCGGCCGGAATAGCCCGTAACGTTGCGTCCAACAGCATCTTTGAAAAAATACGGTCCAATGATTCCACCAGCGTACAAACCACACCAAACAGTGCATTTTTCGGGATGCATGGGCAGTTCTTGAACGGCTACTGGTTGCTCTTTACTCCAAACTCGGCAATTTTGCTTATTTACGTAGCCATTCAACCAGAAATGAGCCTCATCGCTGAACAAAATTTGTCGATAAAAAAAAAAAAACCGAACACTGATTTTGGTAATAAAATTCAATGATTTGCAAGCGTTGCTCGTTAATAAGTCTATTCATGATAAATAGTCAAAGCATACTGAGCATCTTTCTCTTTGACACCATGTCTGAAATCCCGCGTGATCTGTCAAATACTAATGCATGAAAATCCTAACCTCAAAAAAATCACCCGTTATTAACATAGAAATCCTAGCCAAATGACCGGAAGTCGTCATCAGCAGAGGTTGTTCGATACATAATTGATCACAGTTATTTTGATTATACAAATAATATTACGTTTACATAATTAGTGACGATTTAAACTGAATAAAAGTATAATTTGTTTAAATTTCAATGAAATAAGATTAAAATCTACGAAGGAATTATAATTATTGAACTGTTTACATAATAGAGAGAACGGTTCATTATTTAAGTAGTTTAAAGTAGTTTCATGTGTTCGCAAAATTTTATAATTTCGACTTGGACGGAATGGCACATTTATTTTTATTAAGGAAAGCAAGAACGGAGCCCTGACATTACAGATTTTTTTGCCGTAATTTTTGGTTATGGAAAATTTTGTTTCTCTTAATTACTTGCTTGTTTGTGCTTTTTCCGATTTTCCTCTGTGGCGTTGGCTTTGTAAGATCGGAAACTTACTTCTTTGAGCCTGATAGCTTCTTTACACTCAGAGTTAAACCAGAACCTTTCTTTAGACTTGATGCTTTTTACTCTGTTAGGAATAAAAGCACGCATCCCTAGAAGAATCACATTTGTGATCATTTCAGCACTGGCATCAATGTCACTATCGAGGAAGCATAGTGACCAGTTAAAGGTACGGAAAAAATTATTCAGGCCGTCCCAGTTGGCTTTCTCGTATTGCCAAACGGTCTTGGTGGGAAATTTTTCTTTAACTGGATGGAAATTAGCTGATATGACACAATGGTCCGAAGTGCCAAATGGAGAAGTTACACTAATGGTATATTTATCAGGGTGAGAAGTAAGAAACATGTCAGGAGTATGGGCGGCTTGCACAGCAACATCCGGCACATCGATCAGTTGGGTAAGGTGATGTAACCCGGCAAAAAGCTCGACACACCTTCTTCGAGGCCAGAATAGCGGAGCCAATTCGAATTGTGTACATTGAAATCGCCCGCAATAACGATTTCAGTGCGAGGACAAAGGGAAACAATTTTCGAGATAGAATCAGACAGCGCATCAAACTCGTTACAAGTCGAATTGCGAGATTTGGACTCCTGTAAATAAAACAATAATGAATGACATGCTTGCGGACAGTGAATTTGAGCCACAAGAAGTTAAAGTCCGTGTTGGAATATTGCCCATATTGGGGAAGGCTCTGGCAAGCAATATCATTCCTAACATAGACCACGAGCTAGGTGCCCAGCCCACCAGAGTCTACTGATTTTTATCTACAAATCTTATCCACAATATTTAATTCGAGCTAGATTTCGTTGATAAAAAAACGCTTACTCCGCTTAACTAAACCATGTAATAAGACTTATTCTACGGACTAAAATTTCTCATTAATAAAAACAAAATTTAAGAGAAATAGTAAAATGACGTTTACCAAAAATTCCTTAAGAAAATCTACTACAATGAGCAAGATGCATGTTCAGTAACTTGAAATTTTCCCCAAGTTTCTCAAATTAAAATTTTTTTTATTAAAAAAAAACAATAATAAAGCTCACATAATTAGACGCACCTAATAACTAATTTCAGAATACATTTGACACATCTGATTCTTATTCCTTCGCTAATCTACCTTCTCCGGTGGACTAACTTAGGAAACATCTATTAGTGGAATTTTGTTTTATTGATAACATTTTGCGTTTAGTCCACGGAATAAGTCCCAACATTTTGCTATTCCACGTTTATTAATTTGCCTGTTAGTATTTACTTGCGCACTCTCTCTTCTCTATCTCTTCGTATAATTTATAAACTACTCTAATAAATCATAGAAAAATTGAAACTTGAAATAAACATAAGTTTGTTGGCAGCAGCAACAACGTGTGTGATTATTTAAAATTTTAAACTGCCCCAACAATGATTCAAACAATAGATTGGAAAAGCATTAAGGATCCTTTCTTCAAGTTTGTAGTAAGAATCTTTTACATCTTCTTCGGACTTCCTCAGTAAGTCCGTGAACCATTAAAGCCAATTACTTATTATTTATTTTTTTACTGACCACTGTCATTTTTTTTTCTTGCAAAACCCATTTCCCTAGCCATCTTATTTCTTGTAGTGCTATGGAGGCAAGTTGACACTCTCGTATGCCACGTAGAAATCCCTCTGTTCCGTAAATGTCTTACTGCTTATCAAAACCTTTGCTTTTCTATGTATATTTCTGGCCTATGGGAATCTGTTCTTGTTTATAAAACTAATCTCATTTAAAAAAAAAAGAAAGCTGGATGGTGCCATCACAATAACTTCATTAGTCTATAGCTATCCATAAGTTGGATCACATCGATCGATAAAACCCTTCAACCAGCCATCTGATCTGTCACTTGCTCTTACTAGTGCCAAATCCAAAAGCAACTCCATTAGAAAGTTGTCTGTCTGATTCGACACCTTTTTAATAGACAATTCCCCCGAATTCTCCCCCACAATCCCAACTGCAAACTCAGTCGAAATAAACATATAATTAACCCGCAAGATTTACAATGAGATAATCACGTTTCACAGTTTACACAAAACGGCATTCAACAAATAAATCCTCCAAGTCAACTGGCGTAGGATGGCGAATAATTAAGAAGGCTCTGGTGTCTCTCGGATTGGAGGGCCTCCGACCGAATAAGGCTGTGTCACGATTACCCCAAATCCATGCATTGCTCATATTTTTCAACCAAATGGTGGCGCTGCTGTAGCGTAGCGCACTTACCTGTGGTGCAACGGACATTATAATGCCACCACCAGTATCCAATTGTGCAACAAACGACATGGTCGATGTTAGGTTGACAAAAAACATAGTTAAGTAGCGCAAGTGCACGACGACGACGCCAATGTTTGGAGTAGACTCGACTAGAACTGCACAACCGTTTGCATAAATACATCTAGAGACAAGCTCGGGAACACAAAAGGAGAGCGCGCATCGTTCGGAGGAGCGAGGACGACTGCTAAGTTGCTGCAGTGCTGCCTGCTGCATGTGATAAACAATTAATGTCACGATCTACTCTAAATTAAAATATTTCTCATTAAAGAATAAAATGTTTGCAATTAAGTTAATTTGTAATTGCTTAATACTTTTTGTAGTCGTAGCTCACGTATGTAGGTACCTATACGGTCTGGGTTTAGAAAAAGGCAGAAACAGCAGTAGGTAGGTTCGCGAATGGGCATGGAACGATTAATGAGGAATCGAGGCGTATTCGGTGGCACTTGCATAGATATAGTGTTGGAGTTGCAGTTGAAGTGGAAACATTTTTTTTTTTGTTCAAATGACTAAATTAAGGAGATATGGATACTTAATTTTACAGGTACGTACACTTAGAAGCATTATATAGGCCTCCGAATTTTCTGTTAGTGTTGAAGATGCATTGATCATAATAGAACAACAATTTTGGAGTCGAATTACCGATGAGTGTCTTGCTATAGATCTACCGAAGATGCTTCCATTTAATTTTGCAGAGAGATTAAAGAAAATTTACGTCGCTGGTCTTTTCATTGACTTATCCAAGGCTTTTCACTTAGTTGACCTCCTTTAATTGAGTTTCCTTCTAGGAAATCTGAATAATGCAAGGGATTGCCTGGTTTCATTTTTTACTTGCGCAGAAGGGACTATTTGTTTCCCTTTTCTTATGTAGAACACACTGCGCGGGCATTAGGAAGATAGGGAGGGGAGAGATAGGCGGTGTCGATTAACATTGGTTTTGAATGTTTGCAGATCAAAATGGAAAGGGAAAATCCCGCTATTCCAAGAATCCCTATATTTCACGGTACGTCCGAAATTGGGCTCAAGGGTGAACTGATGGGCATTCCTAGCAAGACGAGTATTACGGGCGAAACTTTTAAGGGGAGGAATGCAGCTGGCTACCTCGAGTGAACATTTTTTTATAAAAGAAACGATAAAATAAGGAAAGACATGAAACATTGCCGCGGTTTTGGAGAGGGGCAATTGTTTCAGTGGCAGTTCTATTTCCTATTAATCTTTACGCTCGATTTTGTATTCTATCAAGCAGGTGAAGCGACGATTGCGAAGCACCTGCCCAGGGCTTAGGGCTTATAAACGCTCATAAATTGTAGCCAGATCAGAGGGGGAAAATACTTCTTTTACCGATACGGAAAATTTAAGCACTTATATATATGGTCGTTCCAACGGAGGTCTTCGTTAACACACATACCGAGTACTGAAAGCTTTTCGGTTTCTTCGATTCAAGTGCCATTCATGGACAATAGTATGTTTATATTTAACGTCAGAAAAGACAGCATTGAGTTTTCGAAGCATTAAACTCCACACGATTCCTATTACCCCATTTGACAATGCTGTATAAATCGGAGTTCAATGAGCTTGACATACGGTACGCCCGAAGGCGAAGGAAGTGAATCATTGAACAAATATGAAAAGCTGAGGGTAGAGTCGTCAGCAAAGCAGTTAAGTGGATTAAAAGTAAAAGACAGAAGATCATTTATAAAAATGAGGAAAAGAGTCGGAGACAGAACGAAGCCCTGACATTGCAGATTTTTTTGCCGTAATTGCCGTGGCGTTGGCTTTTTAAGATCGGAAACTTACTTCTTTGAGCCTGATAGCTTCTTTACACTCAGAGTTAAACCAGAACCTTTCTTTAGACTTGATGCTTTTTACTCTGTTAGGAATAAAAGCACGCATCCCTAGAAGAATCACATTTGTGATCATTTCAGCACTGGCATCAATGTCACTATCGAGGAAGCATAGTGACCAGTTAAAGGTACGGAAAAAAGTATTCAGGCCATCCCGGTTGGCTTTCTCGTATTGCCAAACGGTCTTGGTGGGAAGTTTTTCTTTAACTGGATGGAAATTAGCTGATATGACACAATGGTCCGAAGTGCCAAATGGAGAAGTTACATTAATGGTATATTTATCAGGGTGAAAAGTAAGAAACATGTCAAGAGTATGGGCGGCTTCCACAGCAACATCCGGCATATGCGTTGGCACATCGATCAGTTGGGTAATATGATGTAACCCGGCAAAGAGCTCGACATACCTTCCTTCGGGTGTTGTCTGACCAGAATAGCGGAGCCAATTGGAATTGTGTACATTGAAATCGCCCGCAATAACGATTTCAGTGCGAGGACAAAGGGAAACAATGTTCGAGATGAAATCAGACAGCGCATCAAACTTGTTACAAATCGAATAACTGTCGAGATTTGGTCTTCTGTAAATAAAACAATAATAAATGACATGCTTGCGGACAGTGAATTTGAGCCACAAGAATTTAAAGTCCGTGTTAGAACATTGACCGTATTGGGGAAGGCTCTGGCAAGCAATATCATTCCTAACATAGACTACGAGATTATGATGGGAAAAGAGTAATGGCACCAAGCTATAGGTACACATGTAGAGCAAATTCTGATAAACCAGTATTCATTATCAAACTACCCAAAAAGTCAATAATCCCAATTTCCATTACTTGCTTAAAACCGCGGTAGGTAGGTACCTCTACTTTTCTTTGTGGCATTATCTTTGTGTTGGTAAAACTTTGGAAAATATTTAAACTGAGCGATTTTTCATGTTAGAAAATGTGGAAACTTTTTCTTAAATTAAGTACAAAATAACATTTGCATCAACTGTTTAAACCGAAAGTTCTCAATATCTAATCCTATACTTCTGTTGCATCTGCGTTAGAACTATTCTATATATATGAAATATGCATAACCTCTTTTTTTGGCCGTGAACGTTTCTATAATTTACATTCCTTCATTTTCTTTAAAAAAAAATCTCTTTTTCAATAATTAATTAAGAATGTCATGGTCTTTTTAGGAACAAGAAAAAAGTTTAAGAAAACTTGATCCAAAAACTTATACAGTAGCAAGTTAACGCCCACCCTTACACACCTGCATATAATTATTTATTGAAAAACCTCTTGTCAGCAACCCACCTGAACAGGCCCAACCGGATGTCACTAATTTACCCATGCAAGCCCAGTAACCATTAAGAAAAGCTGTTCCCAATAAACAACGGATATGTGCTGATAGCCATCGCTCCTCTTCTTGATTCACGCATAATCAGAGAAAACCGTCAACAAAATCTAATTCGAAGAAAATTATAGCGCCATTCTATACAATCCACATAAAGATCCTGTCATCGTAAAAAACCCTTTTATTCATTCACGACCTAATTAGCATCATTTTCAGATTTCCAGTTACACGTGCGGGCCCTGGAAAAGAATCTTCACAAATCTCAGCCAATTTACCTACCCGAAACTCAAAACCGAAACTGAAACCAAAAAAAAAAAAAAAACCAAAACCACAAACCCTTACCCATGGATTTTCAACTTCCAGAAACCACTGATCCTTATCGATCAACAAATCCGAACAGTACGTTCCATTCATTCATAACCACCATCAGCAGCGTCCCATACGGTGGCAGAGTGGCACTGGCATATCACATCAATAAATTTTCAACATAATCACCGCAAAGCCTTCTCACCTTCTCGCCACTGTGTCTTTCGGTTGCACTGATTCCAATCGATCCTTGTGCCTGCCTCACATGGCATTCAAGCCCGGCTAAGGAAAACAGAAACGGTATTAATTACTTTGGCTTCCGAAATCGAATTTACATATTTTACTCGTTCAGTTGAGTGTTTGTGGATGCCACATATAGCCAGGGAGACAACAACTACGAGAGACATGGCATTCACGAAGCCCGACTCGATGGTTCCTGCCCATATCCTCGATACACTTCTTTATGTTAAGTGGAACAACATAATTCCCAGAAGTGAAAACCTTCCCAAGGCTGCTGCTGCGAGATCCGATACCCGTGCGCCATTGCCCCCAATGGCTGATGGCATTCCAATCAGCGATTGGAAACAATTAAAAGCTGAAAAACACGGGACCTAACTACTAAATTTATATCGCAGAACTCGGTCGGGTCTCTGTGCAACAGTGTGGTATGGCGCAAGTCTATACACCGCTTTCTCTGTTGCCCGCCGCGCTGACCAAGAGAAACGGTCAAGAAACTAAAACCATCATGCTGTATGTGGTTGCTCTGCCCCTTGACTGACCCCTGGTTCAACGGGCGTATTTATACCGCGCATCGCCATCGTCATCTTCGTCGTCATCGTCATCGTCATCATCATCAATGTTGTGTTCGATTCGATTGGCATCGAAAACGTTTTGTTAAGAACTCGAAGCCAATTAGAAAAACTCGAAACTAATGAGCCACTGTGCAACAACCATTTTTTCGTTGTTCCTCCTCTCGTGGTAGCCATATCCTGGCCGTGTCGTCGTCGTCGTCGATAGGCATGTGCACCGTCTAAGGCGATCGATCCAACATTACCAGGCAGACTCTTAACTCTTTTCCCCTCTTCAGGGTGATCCTTTGTTTTGCTGGTTTCGTGCTTGGGCTTTTTGGCAGAGATCGCGCCCATTTAATTGGTTTTAATTTCTTTCCTCACCATGGGCCGGTCGATCGATGGGTCTCGTTCCCTGATGCCAACCGAAATTGTTGCCAGCCAAGCCCTCTTCGTGGCTGATCTTTTCACGTTGACTCTAAGAAGAAGACATTGTTTAAATGATGTGTTACAGGGTGTTTTTATTTTTTTTTTTAAAGTTTGTTTCACATACGTATGTGCATTTAATGGTGCTGTGTCCTCAGTAAACTAGTGAACCGCTAAATAGAATTTGATGAAATTTTGTTTTTCTTTTTAGGGTAAGAGCCATCCCATAAGCTCGACAAAGCGTCACTCCTTAATTATTTAAACAGTATGTCTGTTCCCAATCTGCGAATTCGTACGAATTTTCACGAATTTCTGCTAATTCCTGTTCCCGTACACCAAAAATTCGTAGAAATTCGCAGAAGAGAGAGTTCGTGAGAGAGAAAATAATTTCCCAACCCTGCGAATTTCTGCTCAAGAAATTTTTGAAGGCAGAAAAAAGTAGCAGCCAAACGTCAGTTTGACAATTGAAAAAAGACAATAAATAAATCAAATTTACGACACGTTTAATAAAGATTGCAGTTATTTTTAAAAGTTCATAAAAAAAACATAAAAAACCAGTGGTTCTGTAAACTTTTCCATGATTATTGTTGACGAAGTCCAGCAGGGTTCAGGCAATTGTTACAGAGCAGTGTTCGTTGAGTCTTCTGAAGCCAGCTGTTTGCAAGAAGGAGTAGAGAAGAATTGTTGCTGGAAGCGTGGAAACACCTACAAAATTACTAATTGTTTTGTTGGTGGAGCTGATGCAACAAATAGGCAAAACATTTCCCTTGAAATAATAAACAAAACATTTTAAAAATCGTTTCGCAATAATTAGTTTCCACCAATCTTTTGACATTTAAGTAGTGATGCTCGAACTTTCGACAGTTTATCGATAGTATAGATAGTGAAAAATATCGGCTACATCGATAGTTTTAAAAACAATCGAACGACTATCGATAGTTTAAATAATTCAAACTTACTTTCACATTTCGAGCTTGAGCTTATTCAAGAGATGGAAACCTGTTGGAAAAGCTCATACTCTATGCTTAAACGATTATCAGATTTTCGATGAGAGCTTGAGCTATGTGTGCTATGAGAAAGTGTCAAAAAGGTCTTGCTGCACTGACATCCAAAAGCATTATCATGCAATAGATAAAATCTTGCAGCGTCCTGAGTGCTTTGAAATTTTGAACACAACAATATCCAGCCAAAAATACATAACAGTTTCCTGTTACATGAGGAATTTTCGCAGTATAAATCGAATAAAACCTATTGCAGAAGAACGCCACTCGTGTTGTCTAAAACCTTTTCCATAACTTTTTACAATTTCATTGAAAGACATTATGGCTAAAACACAATCACGTTTTAGCTTCGGTTTCGCCTGACATTTACAAGGAAATCAATACATCTTATCACAATGTCGGCTTTGACGTTAAAGCTTAAGTAGAAACTGGTTGAACTTTTGCTCGCTTTGACAGAAAAAAGCAAAAACAAAATCCGAAATATAGAAAATGTCATTCAAAGCGGACACAAAGCGTGTGAAATGTAACGTGACGCAGTCAAAGCTGAAGCGTGATTGTGTTTTAGCCATAAGGGTACTTATAAATGGTGGTAAGCTTCACTTTTGTTTTATGTACAGGCAGTCATAAATTTAAAAATTTGAACAAGCCTATCGAATTTGATGACTTATAATTTGCGCCTATTCAATTGATAAATGTATCGATAGTATCAGTACTATCGATATTTTTTTTCAAAACTATCGATGATATCGGAAATAAATACTATCGATACTTAAGCAACACTAGGAAAGAATGCTGCGATTTTTTTTTGGTTTAAAGCGTTCCCGTAGTTTTTTCGTAGAAATCTCTCAAAGAGAGAAAATATCCCCTCTACTCAAAAATCTGACTGCTGCGAATTTTCTGCGAATAATTATCGGGAACAAACCTAGTTATTCTTCGTTTGATTTCTAAAAGACTGTAAATAGTTTTGGACCGATTCAGTTTTCTCCAGGATTGGCCGTTGTCTCAAGGTTCTAATGGATTTTTAAACAAGATCACCGGTTAGTCATGTGGCACCCTGATAATTCATAGATGTTTATGGTGCCACATGAGCCACCACCGACGGGTGACCGCGGTTTTATCGTGTGCTCGTTTTATTATTTTTAGGATTTGTACCAATAACTACAATAAACGGAAACCAGGAGATTGTATAGATCTTTTTCTGATAATGCAACTTCTGATGAAAAAGACGAAGTTGATTTTGAGGATTTATTTTATTTTATTTTATTTTTATTTCAATATTGCTATTGCCTGATAACAGTAAGATATAATATCTTTTAATTTAGTTACAAACTAATTTCATATAGAAGAGCAAAATAATATAAATTAATACAAATGGAAATAATTAAGAAAATAAATAAAAAAACAACTAATTTTGAATCATCAATAATAATATCAAAATTTCATTAAATATGTAATTACCAAAAGATGATTTTAATGATTTACACATTTACCTACAGAAAAATGAATACAAAGAATTGACGTTCGGATGTTAGAAAAGAACAGCGAGGATGAATCCATTGACGAGATCTGTGCAAAGTTGCAATATATACGTAATACGTAGGCCAAACACATAACGTATGGCACAGTTAAAGGCCACAATAAGTTTACGTTTGCTTATATGATTACAATTACAGTAAATTTCACAACAATATACCAAAATCGTAATAATCAAAGTATTAACAAGAAGTAAACGTGTTCTTATTACTGGTGTTAAAGACTGAGTTTCCCATAATGTACGCAGTACGCCGTATACTTTGCCGACCACACCGTTTATATGGTTGTCCCAAGTCAGGAAGCGGTTAAACCATACCCCGAGGTTTTTTGCAGCTTTAACATATTCGATAGGAGCATTGTTTAAGAAAATGGAAGGAAAGTAACTAATATCAAGTCTTTTTCTGGATATAACAACACATTTGGATTTTTTTGGGGTTTAAAATGGACAAATTTGCAATTTTCTCAAGATCACGTTGACACAGAAAGGTCCATTATCAATGAATCCAACTGCACCTTGTTGGACGTCATTTGCATACATATGAGAAGAGCAGTTGTCAAATATAGATGGAAGTTCGTTAACGTAAATTGAAAACAATAGTGAGCCAAGTATTGAACATTGTGGAACACCGGTAACATTTTGGAGAAAACGAGACAACCTGTTCTCAATTTGCACTGCTTGCTATCTAATAGTTAAGTAAGAGTAAATGAGTTTTGTATTAGCCCCTGATGAAAAAATAAATCCCAGCATAAGCTTTTTACATTAAATATCATGATTAACTGTGTCGAAAGCCTTCGAGAAATCAAGCAAAACCAAAAACCTAGCCTAATGTCTTCAGTGACGTTTGAAAGGGCTGTAATACAGCTGTGTTTTTCACGAAAGCCCGATTGTTTCGAAGAAAACAACGAGTTTGTGTAAAGATAAACATTAATTTGTCTTTGCAGGATTCTCTTGAAGACTTTGGACAAGCAGGGTAATATGGATATTGGCCTAAATTCTACAACTTTAGCGTTTTTAGGAATTGGTATGATCTTAGCAGCCTTCCATCTTTTATTGCCAATGCCAATATTGTGGAGGTTTTTCCACAATTGTCGCCCATTTAAACAGGTATCAAGCCGTTGGGAAAATATTTGGGATTTCGATAAACGTACTTCACCTATTACTCTATTTCGAAGGTAACAATACGTACGTCGCAACGCATTCAGTCGATATCGCTTCCAGGTATTATAGGCATCATCCCTTTCTTGTATTAATATCCGAATACTGTTCGTAAGCCATGGTTTGTAATTTGGTTGAAGAATTTTGGTTTTTAATTGGTACGTAAGTATTAAAAAGAATTTGAATGTTTTGATTAAAAAACTGCAACTGTTCATTTGAAGTTGGCATGTAAAACATTTGGTCCCAATTCAAACCTCTTGCGTGTTCCTTTAAATGCTGGACATTGATGTTATGAAAATCACGTCCAGCAATGTTGCTTCACCACCGAAGAAAAGAAAAAGTTGGAGTGCTTGTGTTTACAGGTCTTAAATTGAACATTTGCATGTTGCTGGTGAGAGTGTGAGTATTAGTATTTAAAAGATTGCAGTTGAAATCATCTAGAAATTTCTTCTAAAATAGTCAACAAAGGTAAAAATATTAACGTTCCTATTTGGCCTATAGACTGCGCCTAAAATTACCCTCAGTGCCCACAAGATCAACAAACAAATAATAAATACTGCTTCCAGCTGAGGAAAAATACCTAA
Source organism: Platycheirus rosarum (assembly GCA_963971375.1). Classification (NCBI taxonomy): domain Eukaryota; kingdom Metazoa; phylum Arthropoda; class Insecta; order Diptera; family Syrphidae; genus Platycheirus; species Platycheirus rosarum. The sequence goes on along the minus strand of OZ020509.1, from coordinate 131,445,875 downwards.
GTCTGCATTTTAAAGTTGATTTAACATACAGTCATAAGCAAAATTATTTGCACAATGTATTTTCTTAGTAGAACTTCTCAAAAAAATAGTTGTACCTTTCAGAACACCCTTTATCTGGTTTATTTGTTTTATTAATCAATAATAACAACAATTTCCGAAAAAAATTACATTAAGAAAATTATCGAACTTCATGAATAACGGTAAAATTCATAAATTAAGAACTGGCACAATTATTGTCACACCCAACAAAGCTGGCAAAATTATTTGCACAAAGGCAATTGACGTATTTTACAACCTCCTAAAGCCAAAAAAGTACATTAAAGTAAACCAAAGTACTGGGGTATCTTAAGCGAAGCATTATCTAGTATTTTGTGTTTCCTTCTTTGGCAGCAATTACCTCTGCGAGGCGTTTTGGAACAGAGTCAATAAAATGTCGAATTTGTTCTACTGGAATAGGACTCCAAGCCGTTATAAAAGCTTTCCATGTTTCATCTGCAGACCGCCCAATACTAAGTGGAATTTTAGACTTCGCAATATGCCAAACATGTTCTTAAATATTTAAGTCAGGACTTTGCCGAGGCCAATTCAAAACTTCTTGCTCTTCTTCTGATAGATATTTTTTGATCCAAGCCGTGTGTATGGTTGCATTCTCATGTTAAAGTACAAAGTCCGTTCCGATGAACCTTGATCCTGCCAACAGAGCAACATCATTTAGAATCTCTAAATAATGAAACTGGTTCAAACGATCTGAGCACCTCACAAGTGATCCTCTACCACTATAGGATATGCATCCCCATATCAATACTTTGCCCCCTTTTTGCTTTGGTTTTTGGATTGGAATACAAAAATCTTCGTTCATAAGTGCCATCTAGAGAACAAGCAGTCTTCTTGGTTCAAAGAACTTTTCTCCAAAAATCTGCCGTTTTATTTATATGATCCCGTGCAAATTTCAATCTTGCTTTTGTGTTTTTTTTTTTTTTTTTTTGTTATGAAGGGTTTTTTTGGAAAAGTAAGATTTAACTTGGTTTTCTTTCAACCTTCGTCGCAGTGTTCTGCGAATTGGTCTCACGATTTTTATTAATGTTTTTTATCACACTTCGGACTTTTCAAGAAGGGTATCATTTAAAATGTCAAACGATAAATTTGTCTTCCCGACTCGTTGTTATTCTTTTTCTTCTTCTTCCGATTTGATTTTTTAAACTGTTAATTTTTTTTTCTTTATCTATCAGATAATAAACTGCAGTGATATTTTTCTGCGATTTTTTCAGCCGAGTTTATATTCTGCAACAATCGCCGCACGTGTTTCTAACACAATTTCCCTAGTTTTACCCATTTAAAACAAGTTACCTTGATGGAGAATGACGCTAGACTACTGCAACAGCAGCACGCATCACTTCACATTGATTGAATCGAACATTAACTAACGGTTTTCTCTCCCAAGTCATCGATTGCCCTTGTGCAAATAATTTTGCCAGCTTTGTTGGGTGTGACAATAATTGTGCCACTTCTTAGTTAATGAATTTAACCGTTATTTATGAAGTTCGATAATTTTGTTTATGTTAATTTTTTCGGAAATTGTTGTGTTTTGAAAGGTGCAACTATTTTTTTTGATATGTTCTACTAAGAAAATACATTGTGCAAATAATTTTGCTTAGGACTGTATATCGCCACGCCTCCCTCAACACAATACATTCTATTCAAGCGAAAAACCCGATAACCATTTAAGCAACAGGTCTCTTAATTCATTCCTCAACCATGTTTCCGTAACAGATATGACATGCACATCCGATCCTGCAAAAATATCACGAAATTCGTCAATCTTCGCAAGTAAGCTCTGCGCATTGATGTGACAAACACGGGTGCCACATTTCTGCTTGCTTAAAATCCTTACCATCGAACGCAAGCCTCTACCATTACTTATATTAAAAATAAAAACAATAACCACGTAAAAAAGCAAATAAAAATATATAAATAAATAAATGAAAAAAAAAAACAATAAAAGAGGTTTTAAAAAACAGCGAATAAAAAAATGTTTAAATCAAAGAGAACAAAGAAAATTTTAATTTATTTCAAAAAGAATAAGAGAAACAAAAAAAAAACAGAAATTAGTTTAAAAGGAAAAAATTAAAAGATTAACTTAATTGGTATAATTATTTGGTTCAGTAGGATTGATCATTCATAAATTTCTCAGATAGTACAACAGTTGGAGATAATGGTTTGGGTAAAGTTAGAGGTCTTTCGGAAATTAAAAAAAAAATATGAATTCTCAAACTCCCGGTGATATTCCAGCTGTGGATAAAATTAATGATTCCCCAGTGCGGAAAACAATAGTCCCTTGGGAAGTACCACAAGGATGTCGTTGAAATTTACCAGCTTTGTGGCCCCAATGGTTAAACCTTTACGAGTTCTGTTTATGTCGGAAAAAAACAGTGGTTTAAATCAATAACACATCACATCTCATATGGTACCTATACCTACCCAAATAGCCCAAATAATGCTAAACTTGGCAGAGTGCTATGTCAAGATAAGGGTAGAACTATGGTAACTGATAATTTTTTACAATTAAGCAAGGACATTTCTTGGCCCTACGCAAGAATCTCAAAGGATATTCTAAAGACCTTACAAACGCAAAGTTAAAGAAAGGAGATATAGTCGACCGAGAATTTGGCCTTTCGAGTAACTTAATGGAGAGACAACCGGGAAGTTCTTATATAAGTCAAACAGGAAACATGACCTTGAAATAATAGAGACTGAAAAAAAGCCGGAATAATGAAGATATAAAATAGCTAAAACTGGTACTTGATTAAAACCCCTCAAAGCAACGTTGCCCCTCCTGTACTTGAGAATGTAATTGTTTCCATGGGACAAATTTTTTTCCGCACTCGTACAGTAGCAAGAGTTCTCAAAGATCTCGATACACACAAATCCGCTGGCCCGGATGGTATACCCCCGATTCTTCTGAAGAGGTGTTCTTCCACACTGGCAAAGCCACTGCGTAAGCTTTTCCATCGCTCCTACTCTTCTGGAATCTTTCCTAGAAGATGGAAAACAGCATTTGTCCAGCCCGTCCCTTAGAAAGGTGACCCATCCTCCCCCTCCTCCTAACGACCCATAGCACTGACAAACCTTCTTTCTAAGGTCATGGAAACACTGATTAACCGTCAGCTTAAGGAATATCTCGAAGATCGAAAGCTTCTCCATGGCCGTCAGTATGGCTTCCGCAGCAACCCTTCCACTGGTGATCCGATGGCATATCTCACCGAACACTGGAACAAATCTTTAAATCGCTTTGGTGAAAGTAAGATTATTGCTCTTGATATCTCCAAGGCATTTGATAGAGTTTGGCATGAATCTCTCTTATTGAAAATGCGTGATTTTGAGATAGATGATACTCTTGTTCGTTGAATTAAAAGCTATCTTCTGGACCGTTCAATACAAGTTGTATTGGGCGGATTCAAGTCTGATTCCCACAAAATATGTAAATGCTGGTGTGCCCCAGGGCTCTATTCTGTCTCCGACTCTTTTCTTCATTTTTATAAAAGATCTTCTGTCTGTTACTTCTAATCCACTCAACTGTTTTGCTGACGACTCTACCCCTCAGCTTTTCATATTCGTTCTATAATTCACGTCCTTCGCCTTCGGACGTACAATTGCAACGGTACCATATGTCAAGCTCATTAAACTCTGATTTATACAGCATTGTCAAATGGGGTAAAAGAAATCGTGTGGAGTTTAATGCTTCGAAAACTCAATGCTGTCTTCTGTCGTTAAAGCTAAACATTCCCCCAATGCCATTGTCCATGAATGGCACTTACATCAAAGAAACCGAATCAGTACTCGGTATGTGTGAAGTATTTTTCCCCATCTGATCTGGCTACAATTTATAAAGCGTTTATACGCCCTAAACTCGAGTATAACTCCCACCTCTGGGCAGGTGCTTCGCAAACATCGCTTCACCTGCTTGATAGAATACAAAATCGAGCGTTAAGATTGATAGGTAATAGAACTGCCGCTGAAACAATTGCCCCACTCGAACACCGACGCAATGTTTCATGTCTTTCCTTATTTTATGTTCAATCGAAGTAGCCAGTTGCATTTCTCCCCTTAAAAGTTTCTCCCGTAATACTCGTCTCGCAAGGAATGCTCATCAGTTCACCCTTGAGCCTAATTTCGGACGTACCGTGAAATATAGGGATTCTTTTTTTAGCCGAACGACACGAATTTGGAATAGTTTACCCGGCGGGATTTTCCCTTGCCATTTTGATCTGCAAACATTCAAAACCAATGTTAATCGGCACCTCCTATCTCTCTCCTCCCTATCTTCGTAATGCCCGCGCAGTGTGTTCTACATTAAAAGGGAAACACATAATCCCTTGTGCGCGCGTTAATTATAAAAAAAAAAAAAAACCCGCTAAAAGTATTGATGTTTCAGACAAAATGGCATGCTGTTTGACCACAAAATTGCTTTTGAGTTTTTGCTCTCGACATCTGTAGTCATTGCATTAGTATGTGAGCAAATAACTGCCAACTTACGTATGGACTCCCGTGTTTTTCTTCTCATGCCTTAAAAGAATATGAAGCCAGAAACAATCGGAATCGGAAACGAGGTAAACGTTGTTCGGACTGCCAATAGAACCTTTGTTTAACATTTTAAACTGTGTTCATGTTAGCAATGGAACCGACTCTAGTTAAAGAAGTTCTTTAGATACGTCCTTTTCTAATTTTTTCTGAATTTTAATAAATTAAACAACCCTGATAACTGGGGTGAATATGTTACATAACTTAACCAAAATTTGTACGGAACACCACTAATTTTGACATCAATCAGCGTGTTTTAAATCAAGAGCTGACACAAAAAGTTATAAAATGGCTTGCGGAATCAAAATTCCAAATAAAGGGATCTAAAACTTCTCGTACGTTACGAACGACAAATTGGTGAACGCCCTTAGTCCCCAATTCACCAAAAGCACTAGCACCGTGGAGGTAATATTTTTTATATAAGTTTTTTCAGTCAAGTAATATCGCCAAACTCTGGAGGTATTGCGTTATCAATGGTTATGAAGTGGCCAACAAGATTCCCTGATCTCACCATAAAAATCTATGAGATATCAGAGGATTGATCGCACAAAGTGCAATATCTTAGAGACCAAGCACAAATTACCTAGAACAACATCCCCACGCACATAATTGACAACCTCATCGCCCTTATGTCTTGTCGTTTTGCTATACAAATTTAAAAATATATATATATACATTTAAATTTGTTTAATAAATTCAAAAATATGCTTTAGTGTTGCCCACTTGTTTTCTTAACGAGTTTAAAATTATTTTGTTACTTTATAAATATTTAATGATTTAAAGAAATATAAACAAATGTGAATTAACAGTGATGAGAAAAAAATTAAAATTATAAACTTTTTCAATGCTTTTTTTAGGTTTTTCCAATGCTAGGTAATTTGGTTTGCTATCAACAATCAATCAACATCTTTAATGGACTCCGACAAGGGGATGGTCTGGCTCGCATCCTCTTCAACCGTGCAATCCGTGACTCTGGCACGTCAACAAGAGGGACTATCGTCACCAAGTCCAGCCAGGTACTAGCTTACGACATCGACATCATCGGCAGAAGCCAAAAAGTTGTACAAGACTCCTTTACCCAGATCGAGCAAGCGGCAAAATACCTGGGGCTGCACATAAATGAAGGGAAGACTAAGTACATGTAGTGCCCCGTGGCTTAGTGGTTAGTGTGTCGGACTGCTAAGCGAAAGAACCTGGGTTCAAATCCAGCTCATAGCCACCTTTTTTTCTGGGGTACTGCCTCTTGCGATTAACTGACAAAACCTCCAAGAGTAAAATTTGTCTCGAAAAAATGCATCTCATGTAGCCGTTCGGACTCGGCGGTAAACTGTAGGTCTCTTCCATTCTTGCAGAGTAACAACACACACACAGGAATGGTTGAGAGTATAAGTCACTAGGCCTTGGCTCCTTAAGGAGCTGTCGCGCCAATAAATTTATTTATTTTTTAAGTACATGGCGGCAACGTCTGCGAGAAATGTTGGTACTACCATCAGGGTAGCGGAGCACGAACTTGAAGTAGTGCAGTCCTTTAACTATCTTGGGTCAAAAGTAGCAGCCGATAACAATATGGAGGAAGAAATACGCGGGCGGCTGCTGAAATCCAACAAAACTTACTATAGTCTGTCAAGGCTCTTTAAATCTAGAAACCAAACTGCTGCTGTAAAAGACTATGGTCTTACCAGTACTCACATACGGATCCGAGACTTGGGTGCTTACAAAAAGGCACTCCGCGTTCGAGAGAAAAGTCTTACGGAGAATTGTTGGCCCCGTGTGTGAGGAAGGACGATTCCGGAGAAGATACAATCATGAATTGTATGAAATCTATCTCGAAGCAGATAGAGTGTCCGGTGGGCTGGACACCTAGCTCGCATGAGCGAAGAGGAACCAACTCGGAAAGTCTTTTGCGGTACTTTTTATGGTAGAAGACAACGTGGCAGACCTTGCTTACGTTGGAAGGATGGCGTAGACCAGGACGCCCGAAGCCTTGGGGTGCGCAATTGGATGGCGTCGGCCAGCAATCGGGATGTATGGAAGAATTTGTTGAAGGAGACCCGGACCGGATCCCGGTTGTTGCGCCGATGATAATGATGAATGTTAGGTAATTTCGTTCTTTAAGTTATGACCAACACTGTACCAACATCATGTTGATGGACATTTCTTCCATAAAAGTGCAAAGTCGGAAAGGCGCTCTGATATTTTTAATCAAAAAACAAAAATTGAAGTTGCTTTACCGAGCTATAATCTAGAATAAAATTCGAGATTATCAAGCTATTCCAGGTTTTCTTAAAACTTCTGAATCTTCAAAATATTCAAATTCTCGTTCTTCAAGAAAAAAATTTCTTCCCGAGTTTTGGTACGAAATTACAGAAGTTAGTAGGATCAAGTATACTTTAAAGTTAAGAGGAGTTCTGTAAGATTAAGCTACACCTTATTTCGACTGTAATATTAGAGTCGACTTGGATTTTTAAATCGATTTAGAGTCGGTTTTAAATGTTTCAAATATTGCGTTAATTCCCCTTGTTACTATAGTACGTACATTGCTCTTGTTCTAAAAGGATGTGTTTTTCAACTCTGGCCACTGAAAAAGATTTCACATCTGTGTTCTGGTCTCGTTTTGAATAGATTCAAAACTTACTTACTTACTTAGGGGGCGCTACAGTTCAGGACGAACCTGGGCCTTAACCAACATGCCTCTCCAGCCAGCTCGGTGTTTGGCTAGCTGCCTACAGTTTTGCACTCCAAGTTGGTTGAGGTCGTCCTCCACTTGAGCGCGCCACCTTAGGCGAGGTCTCCCTTGACTGCGTCTACCCTCTGGGATGGAATCGAAGATCCTGCGAGCCGGAGCATTGTTGTCCATTCGCTCTACATGACCTAGCCATCTTAAACGTGATATGCGTATTTTTTTGACCAGGTCAATGTCGCTGTACAGCTCGTATAGTTCTTGGTTGAACCTTCTTCTCCAAAGCCCGTTAACGCAGATAGGGCCAAAAATCTTCCGAAGATTCTTACGCTCGAAACGACTAAGGATATCTTCATCCGCTTTAGATAGAGTCCAAGCCTCGGTGCCATAGGGCAGGACTGGGATGATTAGGGTCTTACAGAGTCTCCTTTGTCTTTGGAGAGAGGGCTTTGCTACTCAATTGCCTTCCTAGCCCATAGAAACAGCGATTGGCAAGAGTAATTCTTCGCTTTATTTCTGACGAGATGTTGTTGTCAGATGTTATAGCGGATCCGAGGTACACAAAGTCCCTAACTACCTCAAAGTTGTACCTGTCTATTGTGATGTTTTGTCCAATCCGCCGGTGTTGTGTGTCCCTTTTTGTGGACAGCAGGTACTTCGTTTTGGCCTCATTGACTGCTAGTCCCATCTTAGCCGCTTCAGCTTCAATGCTAGCAAACGTTCCACTGACAGCTCGCCGAGTTCTGCCAATGATGTCTATGTCGTCAGCGTATGCTAGCAATTGCACAGACTTGAAAAAAATTGTCCCACTACAATTGACTTGCGAGTTTCTTATAATTTTTTCAAGTATTAAGTTGAAGAAATCGCACGATAGCGCATCACCTTGTCGGAATCCTTTTTTGACGTCAAAAGCTTCTGTGAGGTCAGTAGCAACCTGGACGGAGCAGCGAGAGCTCTCCATCGTCATCCTGCAAAGTCGGACGATATTTGTGGGGATGCCAACTTCATACTTCCTCACAGTATTACTCCCTTGTTGTGACGTTCGGGTTATTTGCATTCTTACCTTTGCTGCAACAAGGTAGTGATCCGAGTCGATGTTAGCTGCTCGGGAGGCGCGAACATCCAAGATAGATAGATTCAAAACAGTATTTGAAAAATTGTTGATGATCGGCATAATGCCCGGCTTTCGCAGCAATATATCCACTGACGGTCTTATGTTGTATATCTGACTGACAAGTAGAGCCATCACTTTGGCGCAAGAAAGTTTGTTGCACTCAAAGGGCGTTTGATAAAGTTAGGCACCGTCCTTTTATCGAAAATGCGTGCATTTGGACTAGTATTATTCTTCTTCGTTGGATTAGTAATTAATTACCTTTCGAATCGATAAATAAAAGTTGAGTTGGACGGAGTCAAGCTTGATATTAACAAAATAAATGCTGGTGTGCCTCAGGGCTCCGTTTCATTTCCATTTATTTTTATTTTACTTATCAACGACGTCTTGCTAAAAACACCAACTACAATAAACTGTTTTGGTGTAAAATGTTCATATTCCTCACAACCATGTTCTTACTAAATTCTGGATGACCGACCGAGTTTAAGAGAAAGAATTTTTTCCACTGTAAGATAGCTTAAAGAGCTTTTTTAGATATTCCTCGGATTGCAGTCCCGCAGAGTGATTAAGCATATCTGGTCAAAGCTGGATTCGAACGTTATATCAAAAACCACCTAATAGTTGAACTAGTGCGAGTTTTCTAACAATCTTATGTGGTATCGCAATTTTACCCAAGTGAGTCCTGATAGCCACTACCTAACCAACAATTGCTTTAAGCAGTCTTCGTGATCAGAAAGACATCATATCATGACACCAGATGCGGCTTAAGAAAGGAAGCTCTGTAGAACAGAGAAGTTACAAAACATCTTAAATGTCCTACTATAATGTAATTTATTTTCCGGATCACCCTGTTTCTTCAAATAGATTTCTTGCTCGGAACTTATCGAAGATTTATCTTTGGCGCTGTACTGATAAGGCCATCGAATGGAGTTTTATTAGTCAGAAATAAATCTGAACCACAGCTCTGCATGGTGATATGATCATTCTCGTGGATTATTCACGAGTCCTATCCCTCCGTTGAGATTAGGTATGCTGGGTGAGAAGCTACTGACTTACTGCTTCAATGTAAGGTTACTGAAGAAGAAGAAGATGCATGCGGCAGCAATTCTTCCTGCCCCCTGATCCTTGTGTTTTTCTTTTGTATCTACAGTATTGGTGCTCAATGCGCGATTAGCATTTGATCTGGCTGGTTTTGGATTTATTTGAATAAGTTATCCTGAAGTGGATCGGCGATCGTTGTTTTTGATTTAAATGGCTTACTAGGAATTTGCAAGAGGAAATTTGCTCAATGTACTAGTTGACTAGTTGAGAGTAGTTTAATTGGAATTTGAGATATGATGCGGGTTAGTTGGGATGAAAAATGTGGTAGCATAATAGATGCATTGCTATACAGAAAATTATGTGGTACATGAGAATTGGTGATTTTTTGAAATATTTTTGTATTTACATAAATGTTTTGTTCAATGCAATTTAAATATTTTCGTTTATAATGCCTTTTTACTTGCGATTATAGGGACTATAAGGCAAGTTATGCATTCGTAAAAACAAAAAAAAAATTCTAACAATCAAACATGATATTACGATGATAGAGAAGTCAAAAAAAGTGGGTCCGGAAATTCCGTCCGTCTGTCTGTCTGTCTGTCTGTCTGTCTGTCTGTCTGTCTGTCTGTCTGTCTGTCTGTCCGTATCGATATCTACAGCCTAAACGGTTGGGCCGATTTGATTCAAACTTGGTATATAGTATTTTTAGAGTGCTCTACCCGACAGTTTTTGGAATTGGCATTCTAGCTCCAAAACTAACGGTACCTCCCATATAACTTTTATTAAAAAACTTATTTTTCTCGAAAACGGCTCCTACGATTTTGATTAAACTTTCAGAATGATGTTTTCTGTGCAAAATCTATCTTTTAATTTTAATGGATTTTTCAGAAAAAGTTTTATAACGGTACCTCCCATATGACCGGTTTTTTAAAATCAGACTTTCTCGTTAACTAATTGATGGATTTTGATGAAATTTCCAAAATATGTAGTGTTTTATGATTTAAATAATATTGTTTATCAAAATTTTCAAAAACATTTTTTTTTAAATTTTAATAATTTTTTTAAAAAAATATTTTGTTTTTTGAATATTTTGAAAACGGATCAATAGATTTTTTTTTTAAATTTTCTCCTAGTATAAACTATAGATTTCTTAAAATTGACATACTAAAAAAAAATTTAAAATATGTTTTCGAAAAGTTTTTCAAAAAAAACATTTTTTTGAAAAAACTGGTCGAACGATTTTGAAATGAAAAATTCATAAAATAGAAAACAGCAAAAGAAATAAGATGGCTTACAACATTTTTTCCAAAAAACGTTATGAGTAGTGTTTTTTTGAATTCATAAATTTTTTTCCCCAACATTTTATTTCATATTGCTCGGCTAAGCCCTAGCCAAGCCATTAGTCAAATAAAAGAAAGTGACAACCTACTACATTACATACATACTTACGTATTTTAAAGTATTTTTCATCATCATAAAAGCACAGAATAAATAAGGAAGCCTTTGATAAACACACAAAAACAACTAACAAATAAAAAAAACTATTCGATTACTACTGAATGCAAACATTTCAATCGAGAAAACAAAAGTTTACTTTTAATATTGTCTCTATACCTACTGGCTTAACAGTAGTTGGAACACGTATCTTAATTTTAGTACCTACCTTCCTTCCAACCTTATTATAGGTACCTAAATCCTTTATAAATTCCATTGGTCCCATATTGGGACGTATAAAGGTCCCTTTACCTAGCATTATTGCCATACTGCTGATTCCGACGAATCTTTATGCCAGTTGTTCAAATTTTTCCATACCAAAATGAAAATTTAACTGAAAAAAGTCCTTTGTATCTTTCTATTAGCAAATTATATTATAAACAGTAAGCAGCAAGTGGAAAGATAATACACTAAAAAACTGCAAAAGCTAACAATCCTATATATTTATGTGTTTATCCCTTTGTCGTGACGCATGTTCGTTCGAGCTTCACCCCAAAACGATTCTAAGGAAGTTGCACGTCATACAAAAAATATTAAAATAAAATCTTTGTCAAAAAGACGCCTGCACTTAAAAAGGATTAGCACATAAGCGCATGTACGTGCGACCCATTCGTGCCTTTTATTTAATATTCCGTAGCAATGCTGCATGATGCAGCTTTCAAAACAGTGCTAGAATCTATTTGGTATCATATAGCTCTTGACCGCAATATAGAATATTTTGAATTTTACTACTTTCTTATTTTTTCTAACTAATAAGCTTGATTAAACAATAGGTTACTTTAGTTCATGAACTATATCAGGTATATTCAATTTCATTGCAGCTATGAACTATTCAATTAAATAAATAATCTTTCAAAATAATCAGTCTTGTTTACATTTGGTTTAAACTCTAATGTCTAGCTTCTAAAATTTATGTATGTTCTCTAGAGGCGATCTTTGAAAAATAATGTCTGTTTACACATCTGTTTTCGATGAACTTGTATGGATTTTTTTTTTGTTGGGTTCTTTTTTGTTTATAATTAAATTATAAATTTATGACAACACGGTTCTATGGTGTAATGGTTAGCACTCTGGACTTTGAATCCAGCGATCCGAGTTCAAATCTCGGTAGAACCTAAAAACCATATTTTTATACAGGTAACTCACAGTTACATATCTTTAAATCTAATCTTTCTACTACTATTGGCAGTTATAAAAGCGGCAGTTAAAAAAAAAAAAAAACATTAGACATCATTGAAAACGGTTATCGGTTAACGTTTTTACTTGCGATTTAGGTACTAAAATGCAAGTTATGGATTCGTGCAAAAAAATAATCTAACAATCAAACATGACATTACGATAATAGAGAAGTTGAAAAAAGTGGGTCCGGAAATTCCGTCCGTCTGTCTGTTTGTCTGTTCGCGCCTCTACAGCCTAAACGGATGAGCCGATTTGCTTCAAACTTGGTATTTAGTATTTGTTAGGTAGTATCTCAGGGGATGTTTTTCATTTTTGCTAAAAAATTTAATTTGGTTTTCGAAATATATTGAAAATGGGTTGATTAAATTTTTTTAAATAATTTTCCCAGATGAAAACTACAGATTTACTTATATTGACATACTAGAAAAAAAATTAAATATTTTTTCGAAAAATTTTTCTAAAAAACAACTTTTTAAAAAAAAACTGGTCGAACGATTTTCAATTTTTTTTTCTTCGATAGACATTTAGTTTTCAAATTTTATTGCATACTTAGTTTTTCCAAGAAAACTCTGAAACTAATTAAAAAAATTAAGAATTTTCTAAAAAAAAAATATTTTTTTTTTATTTTAATAGACGTGTGATTTCAATCTGGCAATACTTTTTTCCGAGTTGGTCTTTTTGACAGCTGTCTCTTGATTAATGTTCAGTTTGGTTTGCGATTCCATAATGGATAGACTTACTCCTCAACAAAGTTTGCAAATTGTGCAAATTTATTACCAAAATTATGGTTCGTTTCGGTGGAGCAGAGTATCGAAGAAGACCCAAATGAGTCCATCCGCCATCGCGCGCGGAAGGATCTTGGTTTACAGGCTTACAAAATCGTTCAAAAAGTGAAGCCAAACGCCCATCAAGCGCGTCATACATTCGGTGAATGGGTCGTAAAAACGAAATGGCCACCGATCCCGATTTTCACAAAATTGGAAAAATTGGGCCTCCGCTGGAATTTATTGGAGCCAGCCACGGCGGCCACTATCCCGAAATCATTTTTAGAACATAATTCAAACCCTTATCTTTATAATAAAGCTAGATTCTTGGCCATAACATTTATTATTTTTTTAATGGATTTAAAGGCGTTGTTTGAATTTGGGCCTAGTTCTCGTTTCAAAAATGTAGATTAGGTATGTGTTCATCTTCTTCGTTGGATTAGTAATTACTGCTGAATGAATTTGTTTCTGGCATTTATAAAATGAAGTATTATGTACCCCAGGATCCGTTTTTTATCCGGCATTCTTTTTCATATTTAGTAACGCATGTCTTGCTTGAAACTATTTCGCTAACAACAGCTTTTCAAACCTAGTAATATATGTTGGTGATAATTTCCCCCAACATGTAATCCCCAAATCCATAATCCCCAAAGTGAAATCCCCAGCAGCAAAATCCCCAAGGAGAGAAGACTCGGAGCGGAAATCTCCGCGCGATTTAATCGCATGATTCATTACTTGAACATAATTGTTTTGGATATACTAGATTTCGTTTATATTGCATTAAATGCAGTCCAAAGATTTAATATACCAATGCTTATAATGTTTGTAAAATTTATGGAAATAATTGTTTTTTTTTCAAAATTGGAATTGAAACAAATAGTCATAATTCATAATAAACGTACTATGTTACAATAATGCGAACAAAAGAAGGTTCCTCGTACTGTTTTACATATAACGAAAAGGAAAAATGAAAGAAAAGAATCTTTTAATTCTAGATGTTTTTGTACACAAAAGAAAGTACTTCTATTTTTTTTAAAACTACATGCATAAATGAAGACGTGCACGGATACTGGGGATTTGTAGATTTCGTGGGGATTTTGGCAAAACAAATTATTTAGTTGGGGATTTTGTCTATTTGTCTTACGTTTCTGGGGATATTATCAAAGTGGATTAAATTTGTTTGGGGATATTATCTCGTGGGGGTTTTTTTTTTGGGATTCAATACGACACCCGTTTCTTTGGATATAGAATTTCCCCTACAATAAATGCGGATCTTGACATTATTGTCGTGTAGTTCCAATGCTTCCAAAATTCAATACTGTTTTTTCGTTTAATCCATCCCACTATCAATGAGGGATACTGACATCGAAGACCATTGCTTTTGTGAGAAACAGAGCAAATATTAATGTTATAAATGCTATTTTTACAAGTGCTCAGTTTAAATAGCCAGTTGCAATACTTTTTTTAATTATTCTAAATTCATATCCGTCAATAAAGAGTGTAAGAAGGGGTTGGTTACGCATTCTTGGCGTATGTCTACGAAACGGATCGGTGCTTTGATTTTTCACCCTTTTAAAAGGCTAAAATAAAACTTTGTATATGTTTACCGAACACCGTTCTAGCAAAGGTCTCGAATGCTCTGAGTTATAGATATATATCACGGTTGCCAGCTTTGGCCCCAGTATACTTGGTATTACCTTACAGTCATTACGTGTGACTTTGACTAGGTACTCTTATAATTCACAATGTAGTTAAGTAAGAAAATGCTTTAAGTACACGAAGTAAATGCCGTATTAAGAATTCGTTATACCGCCTGAAAAAGAGTACGTCATTTTTTTAAAACAACAACTCGGACATCGTCTTTATAAGTGAAACCAATGCGAGAAAAGGAGGAACAACATAGACGTTGTCGGATATTAGAACTTCCGGCAGGATCAGATCGAGAACCAAACAGGGATACCAGACCCTTTAACTTGATGACATCCGAACGACGACTGTGAGAACCTTGTCTTTGTGGATGACTCAGTAATATATTTCTCTTCGATATTGCCAATCATTGCAGCACCAAAAAGTCTTCAACTACATTTCCAGAAAACAAATGGGAGATCCAGATCAACAAAGCCATATCGGAACAAATATCCCTCAGCAGACCAACATTCATCAATTTCCATATCCGTTTGGCAATAACCTGTAGAAACATGGCCCTGAAGCTTCCTCATGGATCACCAATAGAAGACAAAAAGAATGCTAGCTACCCCAGGTTTCAATTTCAACCAACTAAGTAGTGTGCAATCAGCAAAGAAAGTAATGATAAGGGCCACTATGATAAGGACGACCAATCAGGAATGACATGCCAAATCTAGGTATATTAGTGCTATGGAGATCCTATAGAAACAATCAAAGATATTGAAGAAGCAGTTTCCTCCTTTGCTTACAGACCTTTTGCCTTTAGTCTTCCGTGTTTCATAAGAGCATGCGGACATCAAAGACCGCGCTTTTCAATCCTGTTTTGGTTAAAAAGTAAACAGGGTAGAAAGTTTTAAGTAAAATAGTGGCTTATAGTGTTATTGGACACTAAAAGTTAAAATTCGTCCTTAATCCTCTTCTAGCCTTAATTTGAGACTGTGTTTCCAACTTTTTTAACTTCCTCTTTTGACAAACCGTTTTAATCCATCAGTTAATCTCTTCTAGATTTATCCTTGGGGAAGCATGTGGTTCCAACCTCTTTAACTTCGTCTTTTCACCCTTCGCATCTTCGCACCCAAAATTGTAAGCTGCTTCTTTGTACAAACTCTGGGCCGAGGCATGCTGCACCAGATTCTACCAAAAACCACATCATATAAAAAGAATTAAATAAACAACAAAGATGGATTTAACAATCAATAGCACAAGGAGGAAGTATACAGTGCCATCAAGAAAAGACACCCAAAATCAACGTCTTTGACAAAAGATAACTAAAGACAGCTATAACTTTGAGGTAGTGAGGGACTTTATCTACGTTGGCTCTGCTGTCTGCTTGGAGACCAATACCAGAACCGAGATCAAACTATTAATGACTCTCGGCAATTGTTCGGCCTAGGAACACAATTGACTAATAAAATCCTTTTTTAATGCTTCTCGCATTCATATTAATTTCCTTTGCAGTCAGGGGTTCTCGAGATAAGCAAAACTCATTACCTACTGCTTCCTGTGTATACTTAGGACTACCGCAAGGTTCTATTTTTGGGCCTTTGCTATTTCCTCTGCACATCAACGAACTCCCTTTGATTGGCATTAGCTGCTCTATTAGAGTTTTGAAAGACAAAAGAGAGCAAATATGGCAATTGTAAAAAATCGAGAGAACCGAAAATTGCCTCATTTTTTTAAAAAATCTGTAATAATATTAATTATACGAATTTCTTTCTAGTTTTATTTTTCTTTCAAGGTTGCTTAAATCTTAATTAAATGAAGATGTTGTCTTTTGACGTAATCGCCCCAGGGGCTATAAGCTAAAAGCTGCCTGAATAGGTATTTACTCAAAAATACTTAACAATTATTTGTCCATAAATTAAGAAATTTCAAATTAATTGCAAAACAATTGGCAGGTGGCCCTGTCAACATGTTGCTTCGGCACAAACCAAATAAAAAAACAAACACCTTACCACACAAAACCCCATAAAAAGTCATATTGACGCAGTCTTTCATTTGTCAAACATCCTGCCTCTCTGACATACTTTCTCGCTCCTCATTAAAAACCCCACAAAA
This sequence comes from Platycheirus rosarum, assembly GCA_963971375.1. Taxonomy (NCBI): domain Eukaryota; kingdom Metazoa; phylum Arthropoda; class Insecta; order Diptera; family Syrphidae; genus Platycheirus; species Platycheirus rosarum. The sequence goes on along the minus strand of OZ020509.1, from coordinate 131,429,284 downwards.
ACTATGGCGGCATAATGCAACTTGGCGAATTCGTCAAACCGCTACATCATTAGTCAACATAAACCTCCGAAATCGGCATCTACACAGCCCCATGTCAACTCCATTATTTGTCCCAAAACAGCCGAATTGTCTCTGAAAACAATAAAATCTCACAAAAAGTGCAAGCCAGCCATGGCCAGCGTGCAACATACGAAGTGGATGCTTCGATTCCTCAACCACCATCGGTATTTATTCCATTTAAGGAATCGCAATTAATTATTTTTAACTGTTGATCGTCCTAAATTCGATCCACTCTCCGCGCAATGCCGGGCCACTCATCTAGCCCCAAAAAACTTTGCAACACTCACCTTGCGGCTAATATAGAGATGACTGTAAAAACTAAGTACAACAATTTTAATTCAATGGTATAATTTCCTCCTGTGTCCTGTTGCGGTTGTCTTGCCACAGGGAATGGCTAGCAACCCGAAAGAGTGCGGCTGAAAAAAAAAAACAGTTCGCGCAGTTCCAAAGAAATGGGTTCACAATTTCGGCGCTGCTGCCTGCTGCCTGAAACCATGTCATGCGCAGACGGACTAATTGTGTATTCCACCATTGCGACTCATCATCATCTGTCTTCGCGAAAGGAAGCAGCGATGGCGATTTTATTTAACGCACTCGCATTCGCGGCATTCCAAGTGACCTCAGGTCCGAACCGAAGCTGGTAAAGAAACGACGACGACGTCGCATCCCAGGCGAAGAACTTGGCCCGCAAATGTCCTGCAATGAATTTTCCAAGTTTTTCCCCGGGCTATAATTTGTCATTTCTTTAATTGGCCCGGCCGGTCATACTGGTTCTGAGGCAGCATTGCGTCGTTTCTACTGGGGATCGCCCTTTCTTAGTCTGCGACTGGGAAAAGATGGCTGCTGTGGATGACGATTCGGATGATGGATCATCATCGGTATGAAGAAGATTCGCGAGGAGGAGGCTGACGAAGTGAAGATGGATGGATGCTGCCATGCTACTGCCCTGGAATGATTGGAAGCAAAAAAGTCGACGAGGCATTGTGGAATTTTAACAAGCTGTTTGTTTTCTGGTGTTTGGAATTCCGCGGGAAATGAATTCGTCTCGCAGAGAAGTTTTATTATTATTTTTCAATCTTCCATGCATGAGGCTGTGTCTTCCGAGGACGTAGTTATGCTTTAAGGTGGATTTGTATGCAGATGCAGGAACATGGTTCTTATGGAACAACTTTGATATTAACAACGTCGTATTTCATATTAAAATAAATTGTTATTCATTCCCATTTGTATCTTCGATTAAATCGATCGATCGAAACATTGACGAAAAACTCATTTTTTTGATACAGTGAATCAAAAGAGGATGCGTAGTTGTTTTTTTAGTTTAGTTTAGCGTTTAGTTTTTTTTATTTTGAAATGGATGGTAAAATCTGTTAATAAGACCGTTGACGTAATTTTGTATTGTGTATGTTATGTTCAAGGTCAATATGACAATATTATAATGAATGGGAGAACAAGGTATGAAAGGGCTATGGTAGACTTCTACCCTTTGTTCAACCTCTCTATTTGATTCCATGAATTATTTGGAGGAAAATACCTTTGTACGTACGTACAAAACGAATACGTTTGCCCGAAACGCAAAGGTTTTTAAGTGAACCAAAGCAACTGAGGCCCTTGGCCTTAGAATTTAAATCTTTATCTTTAGTTGACATAGGTATTGAAAAGTTATTCAAAATCGGTTAAAGCTGTTAAGAAGTTGAAGAATTAAAAACAAACACAATAGGAAATTTTATACAGAAGGTGAAAAGCGTTTATTTTTTTTTTTAATAAACATATCAGCATACTATTGGCCAATATGCAGTTTTCATAATAGATGAAAAAGCACGTCTGGAAGCGCTCCCATCATCAAGAATAAAGTGCCAGAAAAATTGCATCTGTACAAATCTGGAACAAATACATGAACTAGCTGTTGATTCAGGAACTGTAGCATTCCATTATAAAAAAGAACCCAACTATTTTCGAAATGACTTCTGAGAGAAAGAAAAAGGCTCAGGTTTGGTTCACCAAAATTCATCGACAATAATCAAGAAACTATAAATTCACAGAGATGGCGACAGAAAAGTGAAGGACTCTAAATGAAAAAGTTTCATGAGATATACTTCCCAAAAGATGAACGCTATATCAATGAAATCTCCTACGTCACAGTCACAGTTGTAGTAAATATGTATATTCAGCCAAATGAGATATCTAAAGTCAGAGTTCTGAAAAAATGAAGACATTTGGTTTATGTAGATGGCTCACGATTTTCATCTTCAAACCTATCAGCTACATTCCAAGAAGTTGCAATAGGTGTGGTTCCGCCAAGCGGATTTCACACCCAATGAAGACAATTGAATGGCCGTTTGAAAGAAATAATACGGATTTTAGGCCAGTTATAGTTGGCTTAGTTTTTTTAAGTTAGTTATTAAGTAGTATAACATATAGGTTAAGTAAAAACAGATACAGTTTACCCAGTTTATTTTTTATTTTCTATAGGTGAAAAATAAAACCCGCTAAGAAATAAGATTAATTTAAGATATTTTTGGGCCGAAAGGTATCTGGTTCAGTTAGAAATTAATTAAGATCGCCCGCATAGGGCCAGTAAGTTAATTAAGTTGATAAATAAATATAAATAAATTTATTGGCGCGTCAGCTCCTTAAGGAGCCAAGGCCTAGTGACTTATACTCTCAATCATTCTTGTGTGTGTGTTGTTAATCTGCAAGAATGGAAGGGACCTACAGTTTACCGCCGAGTCCGAACGGCTACATGAGATGCACTTTTTCGAGACAAATTTTACTCTTGGAGGTTTTGTCAATTCCTTGCAAGAGGCGGTACCCCAATTAAACTTTTCCACAACCTAAAATTTAAAATAGGCGCTAAAGTGTGCTTAAAACACTTAGCCTTGTTTTGTTCTTAGTTTTAACAATTATTAGATATGAAATCAAACTATGAACAAAAATAGACACGGCTGGGTCGCACGTACTTGCTCTTATGTATATAATCACATTGAAGGTAAGATCTTTGAAATAAGTAATAAGTAATAGATCGTGAAGAGGCTTTACGTGGACACCTGCCTATTAAGGCTTAATTCCACGGTGGGCCTACCCACTTTTGGAGTTCCCTTGGGGCGGACAAGACCCCTTAATCGGTTTACCAGACCACACTATCATCTAGAGTGGCCTGCCAAACCACTCTAGTAGCAAATGATGAATTTCTCATGGAAAATTCATCCTCCTTGCTAAGAAGCAGGGCCTATCATGCACCCCTAGTATCAAGGTTAAATAAGACAATGAACACACGCTTCTTACGAAGCCGTGCCATCCTCCCAGAAACCAAAGATACCTTTTCGCTTCCGCATTTGGAGTAACCAACAGCCCCCGTGAAGCTCCCACAGGGGGGCCTACCTCAATTTTAACAGGCGACTGCTACCGAGACAAGCTCACGTAATCAGCCGGGGCTCCTGTTAACCCACGGTACCTAATTTAGGACCCTAGGTGAGTCTCGCCCGTCTCTCATGAGACGCAATTGTGGTTCGACTCCATGAGAAGTCGCTAGCCCACCATCCAGTAAGACAAACAGTTCATAATCCAGTCAACCAAGGTGAAGACTAGGACACTCCCTGAATGCCCGCCTAGAAGCATGGTTACTACCTCGTTTCCTTACGGAAAAAGTGGTGATCGCTTAACTAGGCAAGGTATTGGAAGACTCTTACTTCCGCTAACCTGAGCGTGGGCCTATTCTCACACCCCCGCACCCACAGGGAGAAGTAATAAGTAACAGTTAGATACGTAAAAGATAGAACTTACTGAACTTATACAGTGTCCAACCACAACACTTAACGGTTTTTAGTAAAAATGCAGTCATCACACGTTTCAAATAATAATGAAACATGATAAAATCATGTTTTTTTCATTTTTAGTGTTTTGAACAATTCTAAACAACAAAATCATAAATTAATTATAAATAGAAAAAAAACATTCAAATATTTAGTTTTCAGAATCGATTAGGCCTACATATTTCGTTTCAAATATAAAATTGGATATAAGTCCAATGAGCCGTTACCGGAAGCCGAAAATTAAAACAAATGCTATATGAAAGGTATCGTTAATAAAGTTTTCCTGTTAAATTGTTTTTAATAAAATGGAAGCCAATACCAACCAAAATACTTTTAAATGTTCATTAAATTCATTGTCACCGTTATCGAGAAGTTTTTACGGTTATATGGCAGCAGTAGCTACCGTTAAATTTAGCCCTGAATATACAATTTCAAAAAACCCGCTGAGGAATGCTAGTAGAATCACACAAACCAAATTCAAATTAAATCAATTTACCCGTTTAGGCTGCAGATATAGACGGAGAAACATTTTTTGTAATGAACTTTTCTAGGTTTCTCTAAGATCGTAAATGTCTTGTTCGGTGATGTCAATTTTTTTATATTCGCGAATCCTAAACCTGCCTTAAAAACTTATATACATATATCAAGTCAAAAATAGCAAGTGGATTTCGGAAAGTTATGGTTATTCATGGTCCGTCCGTGAGCCAGGGGGGCACTTGTCCCAGACCGATGATGCAACGAAAGTGAAAATCGACAAAATATACACATGATTGCTCGAGTTGAAGCATTAAAGATAAGAATAAGAAGAAGAACTTAACTAAATTCTTTAACTGTTGTATTTTGATATATTAATGTAGAATTAATTTTAAAAAAATTACTGCGAAACGAAATCGTTGAATGCCTTATAACTTACGAGAACAAGATCTTTGACATAAAGAAGTAATATGTAAGACGCAAAATAAGAACATCTGAATAGTGTCAGTACCATAACACGTATAACCGTTTCTCTTTTAATAATGTATGCCGTAATAAGTTTTGAATATTAAGGAATTTATGAAAAAAAAGTATTTCAAAAATTGTAAATTCCGATTTTTTTGTATAAACAGTAGGGGTATTCATGCAACGAGATAAATTATACACTGTAAAAAATCCTATCCTTTCGCAAACATTTGCATGAAAGCAAATTTGCAAGTTGCGTAAACAGTCTTTTAACGTCAGAGTTGAGATTAAAGTACACTTACTATCAAAAGAATACGTACACTAGTAGATCTTATTAATTAGTTGTTGGTTTCTATTAAAAGAATTTATATGTTTTTATATATAAAAACACACTTCTTAAGAAAATAGAAAAAAACTAGTCAGCATATAAAAAGGAATTACAAAAGTCTACGTCACAAAAATGATTTAGATACGTAAACTTTTGTTAACAAGTGTATCTTTATCACCTTCAACTGTCATAAAAGACAAAGACATTCCTCAGTTTTACGAGGTTCATTTTTACTTGCGATTATAGGTATTATAAGGCAAGTAAAGCATTCGTGCAAAAAAAAATTGAGATAACAATCAAACATGACATTACTATGATAGAGAAACATATTTGAGTTACTGGCAAAATTCTGTCCGTCTTTCTGTCTGTCTGTCTGTCTGTCTGTACGGATGTATTTTGGACTGTTGCCTAACATTTGGGCCAATCGTCTTCAAATTTAGAACTTAAGGTTATTTTGACATTCTATAGAGGAGTTTTTTTCAATTTTTTTTAGCTTAAAAATTAACGATACCTTTATATAAACGTTATGTAAGGGCTTATTTTTCTCGAAAACGGCATTATACTTTGATGAAAAAAAAATGTATATGGTGGTCTAAAAACGGTACCTCCCATTTGACTTTCTCGAAAACTGGTGATCCGATTACTATCAACATTGATATTAAAAAAGATGTAGGAGACTAAGTAATTTCACATTAATTTTTTTTCGAAAACTTTTTTTTTTGTATTTTTAATAATTTTCTTAATTTTTTTTTTCAAAAATCATTATTTTGAAAACGGTTAGATGGATTTTTTTTAATTTTGTTTTTAAATGCAAGTAATTTTTGATTTTTGTGTTTAAGTTTGCATTCTTAATAATTTTTTTTTTTAATTTTTAAAAGAAGTTGCTAAATAAAAACTGTTTTATTTAAAAACCGTTCCCACGATTTAAAAAAAAATCATACTTTTTCACATCTTCTAAGGAAGTAAAATGGTTTTTAAATTTTTCCGCTGAAAACTATTTCACCTATTTTTTTCAAACAATCAAAAGTCAGAAAAATCAAAAAAAAACTTTGAAGTTCCTTTAATATTTTTCAAATTTTATTCGAAGCTGTGACCGCACATAAGAGCAAGTACGTGTGATCCAGTCGTGCAATTAATTTTTTACTTTAAAACGCAGATGAGAGATAGAGATGGGATGATCTAGATAGTTGTCATGTTTTTCCTTATTTGATCGCTTCTTTTATAAAAAAATTTCACTCGCCCGTAATACTCGTCTCGCTCGGAATGATAATCAGTTCACACGCGAGCCCAATTTCCGACGTACCGTGAAATATAGAGATTCTTTTTTGAAGTTGAAAGAAATAAAAAATATCTATCTATCTATCAATCTTGCAACCGTTCGGATTTGGGGGTATTTTCGACGTTTTCTCCAATAACCGTCAAGTCAATACTGCATTCGCAGCAATTTGATGGTACGATGGTATATCCCAACAAAAAGTGGGAACAATTTCTGCACCGTTTTGCGAAAGTATTAACATTGCATTGCATTGATATTTCAAGGGCATTTGGTAGAGTTGAAAATGCTTTAATTTGGAGTCGATGAAACTCTTCTTCGTTGAATTAGGAATTACTTTAAGGAGCACTCCATAAAAGTAATGTTGTATGTGCTTCAAAGTTCTTGGAATGCGTATTACAGACTACATTCGATAGTTGACCAATGACCACATGTTCGTCGTCGCATTGGCATTGGTTATCCTTCGAAGATGAAACAATTTCACTCCCGAACGGCTACATGAGATGCACTTTTTCAAGACAAATTTTACTCTTGGAGTTTTTTTAAGTTACTCGCAAGAGGCAGTACCCCGGAAAAGAAGGTGGCTATGAGCCACTATAGGTTCATTTTATTATTGTTGGAATGGGAGTAACTCCTGTTTTGTTACTCCCATTCATTAGGTTCTAACCTGGATATTCAAACCTATTGCGAAAATACAATGGGTTACCAAAGTACTTGAAGCGATTGGTTTTGGCTGAAAATAAAAAATTGGCTTGTAAGTATACTCTAGATGCTGCCGCTTTTTTTATATTTAACGTGATTTTCAGTCATAAAAAAACTATATTTTCCTGAAATCTTGTTGAATCACAAGAAACTATTTTATTCGAGGAGCAATTTAAATTCTAGAAATTTCAATTCAAAACCTTTATATCAAAAAAAAAAAAACTGTTCTCACAATTCAGCCGAATAAATATATAAAATTTAAGAAAAATTAAATTTTTTTTATTCTTGTTGATTCTCATGATTTGGTATATCATCATTTAAAAATAACTAACTACTTCTACAGCTCAGCTCACTGACATTAAATTGATAGCAGTATCACGAAGCAAAGTCGTATTTCTCTAAAAAAGTAGCAACTTGGCGAAATTTCATTACGAGGAATAGAAATAATAATAATCGGGATTTTGTGATAATCTTACGAGAGATAACGAAATTAAGACATGATCTTCTAAAGTTTTGAAACAAATAACAGGTATATGTGCTACTGATGTGATCGGCCTTGGAATGAACCAATAAGCTTTAATTATATCAACCAAATCGTTTCAAAAGCTACACTTGATGTGGGGTATTTTACAAAAAGAGATTACCAAATGTCAAAAGTAAAGCTTTTTCTGGGTTTTGTCTCTATTTGCATTTTTTTATTTCCAGAATATTATTTAAATATTGACACAGAAGTATCTACATCGAATTCTTAAAAATGTATTTATGTATCTATCTATATTCATCGATTAACAATTCAAAACTAGTTAAGCTCGAATTAAAACGGTTCTATGGTGTAATGGTTAGCACTCTGGACTTTGAATCCAGCGATCCGAGTTCAAATCTCGGTAGAACCTGTGAACAATATTATATTTTGTGTCAAAAATGTCGTTTAAAGAATTTTTTAAATGCTTAACTTGATAGATTCTAGTATGGCAACTATTAATGTTGAAGTTTATTGAACTTCGCCAACAGTATATCGCTTTTGCATTTACAAACCAAAGTAATGTATAGATCCGCAACGGAAGATATCTCTTATAACTATACATAGCCATGAATTGCCAATTCCCATAAATAACAATTCATATTCAAAGCCAAGCTCATTATTTCCAAAACCGAAGATGCCCCTACCCATATCGAATTCCAAGCCACCAACCAACCAGCGTTATGTAAAGTAACCAAACGCAAGTACCCTTTACTCGAGATGATCTTATTTTATTCGCCAAAAACTCCAAAAGCAGCCATCTTTTGACCATAAGGCCTACACCATAGCAAGGACAATAAGTCGAATCGTCAAAGACTTAACTAACAAGCACCCACTTTATAAAAGGTCTATCAATTTAAAATCAATATGTCACATAAATTGGAAAGAAATCATCCGCGCGGCAAGCGATCCTGCGATTGCTGCCAGATCGCCCGATAGCTTTGAAATACTTACAAGGCTTTCATCGCGCAAGGCATATGCTGTTGCAAGCCGAATGGTTAAGTGTGCGGTACGTTCCGCGCCTCCTGGGTAGCTTGAAAATGGTAAATCCATGTTATGTGGCAAATATCGCCGCGACGATGATGATGATGATGATGAGGCAGCAGCCTGCCCGCAAACAAAAGACAGCCACCATTATATTCGCCTGGATTTGTCAATGATTCGCCAAGTGATAAAAGTTTACTCGTAAATCCTTAACGAGATCAGAAGCGTATTGTTACTTGGGTATGGGTAAATATACCCAATTCGATTCGGAGACTCTCTGAAACTTCGTTATTCGAAAAGGAAAAGACACAATTTCCAATGACAACAACGACAACGAAGACGACGACGACGATGTCTATGGCGATGACGACCAGA